>OX451739.1:1023390234-1024077898 GCA_948472305.1 Vicia faba
CAACTAGGCTCACTTTCTCTCAAACAAGCAAGAAGAAAAAACATATTTTTATGTTATGATGTTTTAGGTCTTATTTTAGTACTTTGTTATGAAATAATGTTATGTTTTAGGTTTGTTATGCCACTTATTTTGGTACTACGTTTTGGCATTATATTTTAGGTATGTTATGCCACTTCTTTTGGTACTATGTTTTGGAACCTTTATAAGGGAATTCTGTTATGATACAATGAAAAACATATTTTGCTTTTACTCTGTTGTAGCTACTTTGTCGATGACATTTGTTCAAATTATAACAGCTAAGTTAAACCAGTTAATTTGTTCAAATTATAATAGCTAAGTTAAACTACTTATACCTGTTAAGTTACACAAAATTATACCAGCTAACTTTAACATAACTTATACCAGTTGAAGAATAAATTACACAAGCTGGACATTGCACAATTTATACTAGTTAAATTAAGGCCAAATATACCAGTAAGTATACCAGATGATCAATAACATTGCACAATTTCATTTCAATGATCTCATAAAATAACATTGGAGAAACACAATTCATTCATTCCATAAACAACCTTTGGAGAAATACAATTACATTAATAAATTGTAGATTAATATACTTATATCAATAAAGCATGAATTTTTCCAAAATTTCTTCCACTTCATTATGTTTTTGAGATCCCCCTCAAGTTCTTCTAACTCTATCTTTTGTGCATCAATTTTTCTCTCTTTGTCTTTCAGTTAATCCTTCAGATTTAATCAATTTGTAATGTTGATCTTCATTCTATTTGCTAACATTTCCAATCTCTTTTTTTTTATTCTTGATAAACATGTCCTTATCATCTTCCACTTCATCACAAAATCAATCAAAATAATCACATCCATTATTTATATTCCCCTGCACATGTTACATACAACATTACCCACAATGTGAAATTGAAATTGCAAATTTAAAAGAAAAATCATACTTTATAGTGGGGACATCCCCAAAATTGCTTCACAATTTTTTTAATTGTTGTTGTCCTTTTGAGTATAGCAAAATCACCACAACAGTAGTTAGGTCTCCATTGATTTTTCAAAGAAGAAGAATGAAACATGGATTCAGAATAATTATTCACTTCTCCACCATACCCAGACGTCTTATGTGACGAAGATGAACTTTTATAAGTCATTATTCTTCACAATGAATGTTTGTAGCGTGAAGATTTTTGCATATCAGAGATGTGTTTAGAGAAGAAAATGGCAAATTTTGCAAAACCCTAATTGAGAGGAAGAAGATGGCATTCTTGTTTATAGATGCGTTTAGAGAAGAAGAAATTCTACGTGAAACTGACATGGAGGAAAATAGAAACATATTTAACAGCGTTAAACGATACTAACGGTAAAGGATAAATTTGATACGTCTAATACAATTGAGGGACAAAAATGGTCCTTTTAAAAATTAAAGGACTAAAATAAATTTTCTAAAATAGTCTTTTAAAAATTAAGAGACCAAAATAAATTTACCTTTTAAGATACGAGAAGAAAAAAAACTATCTTGTCTTTATCTATATATAATAAAAGATTATAGTCAAATTTATCACAAAATTTACCAACTCGGTCATCTCATCTTGTTAAAAGAAAATTCAAACTTATTTTATATATACAATAACCAGTGTTTCTGCCTAGAATTGTGTATTAAAATATTCATTTTTTAAAATCTGAATTGCCTATTTAAATAAAACATTTTTTTTAAGAAATGAATAAAGCCAAATTAAAATATGCAAGCATGATGCTTTCTGGAATTCCAAAATCATAGGTTTAAAAAAGCAAAATAAAAAGAGGAGGATAGGAACATTGTCATCACACTAAAGGATATATATAAAAAATGCGGTGTTAATTTTTTTTAAGTTTGCGTAATTTTGTAATCCGTATAAGTTGCATAAGAAAAAATAAATGAGATGTAGAAATGTAACTATAAGGTATTACATCATATGGTTCAAAAATTAGTAAATTACGAGTTTAAATAACAAGTTTTGTGTGGAAATTATAAAATATATAAGTTTAAATGTGTGTGAGAGATAACACATGCAGGATTCTATAAAATGAGATTTGTATACTCATTTATTAAAAAGATTGTAGATTTATATTTTGGGGGTCACGGCACTGGGACCCAAGGAACAATATGTTACACAAGGCTTAGTTGGAGGGCATGATAAATGAATCATTGTGCTAAAGTGGAGTCCATCACTACCTTCCATGGTGCTTTGTATGATATATCCTCCTAAAGTTGATCATAATGGGGTTAGGAAGATTGTAAGGCATGGCATATCCAAACTCCCAAACCTTCACATGCTTCATGTCCAACCTAACCCCATTGTCACATTTTCCCAAAGTAATATTGCCTTGATCCTATTGGAACTATCCTAATTTTATGGGGGCTTAAATTTTCCTTTTTTTTATTATAGTGGCGATGATGACATGTTTTCGAAGAGGAGTGTCTGAGTAGTGTCAGAGAGTGATAGATGAGTTGTATTTGTCTCCATGATCTATAATGAGTGCGAGACGCCAATTTATTGCTACTATAATTTTTTCTGTCTAGCCTTGTCAAATTATGGTTAAAAGGGGAGTAGTGATGATGTGCATATGTTCTAACAACCATCTTACATGATCTTTGATATATGTTTTGTTTGTTCTTGTGAATGCTTTGATGTGGTGTGCTATTTTATGCTCATTATTATGATTTTGAAAAGATTTACTTATACAAATCTTGTAATATTTATAAAAGTTATTTTTGTCAAAATTTGTCAAAGGGATAATTGTTGTTTGCTTGATTGACTACTTTAGTTAAAACAATATGAGTAATAAGATGTTATTTGTGAAGAGTCATCATGTGTGATAAGATATTTTAACATGTATGCATCATCTGATATCAGATTGTGAGTCAGAGTTTGTGAGTAAATCTGAGTATGACTATCTTTGTTTCTAAAGAGATTTGTTGTTGTATCTTTTAGAAATATGTTATTTAGTAAGATTTGTTAAAAAGATTTAATAAGATCAAATCAAAACAAATCTCTTGATAAATATTTTGAAAAGCAAATCAAATTTGCATCTAAATTAAATTTGGTATTATCAAATCTAAAATTCGTTGGAGAAAAGCTCAAGAGATGGTTTGCTACATACGAAGACTCATTCCCAATAAAGAAAACATGAATCAAGAGTTATATATCAAGGGTGTTAGGGTCTGTGAATTGAGTCTTTATAGCGCCCAAGTTTTATATTAAGGCATAAAGATTGATTATGTTAGTCGAGTTATAATTTAACAATCTTTAAATATGTTTTATGTATTGATCACTAGAGTTAGTGATTGAGAGAAAGTGAGAGAGATTCTCATATTTAGGGAGAGTCTTAAATAGAAAGTCATGGGTAGTATTAGGAAGAGAAGTAATGAAAAAGGTCGTTCATTTAAGATTATTTGTACTAATACTATTGAGAGTAAATTTTCTTTTTTTGGGTTGGAAGCCCTCTAGACGCAGGTGACGTTGCATCAAACTGGGCTAACAATCTTATGTGATCTTTATTATTTTATGATTTATTTTCTAGTATCTGATAATTTTTTATAAGAATATTATACACATTATCCCGGACATTGTGTCTAACATCAGTACTATGAAGAATAGGATTTCAAATATGAAAGGATTACTATCCTTGTTGTCATTTATGGTTTTTAGAATATTTTAATGAGACAATGCTTAAATAGTTAAACGATTGTGAGCAGAGATCTCTCATTAAATTTATCTAAATAGTCAATACTATTATGGTATATTGAGAATATAATTAATTAATAATTGATTATGTAAATCCATATTTAATTAATTAAATATTTAATCTAACCTTATATGTAACAATAAAACAAATATGAGCAACAGGATGGCTTACAAAATAACCATTGATCAACGTATGTTTATGGGAGAACTATGAGATCTTTCTATCCTTAAGAGATATTAAAACCAAGTTGTTGCTGGAGATTTATATTTGAAGAGGCAATTCAGTTTTTAATATTTTTTTAATTCATCACTATATAAATTATAACTATTCATTAAAAAACCCGTTTGGTGATGATTGCCTACAATAACAAATTGTGTTATAAAAGTATGAGAGAGGAGAGAAAGCGAGAGTGGGGAAGGGTTTCGGAGTAGTGCATGCGTCTCATGTGGGATACCAGTTACAACAAAACAAGTAGACGTCATGGTGTCTCAGAGGAGTCAATAACAACCTTCTTCTTCATTGAGTTCCCGAAGGACCGTGGGGCAAAGGAGTTGTACGTGGTGTTTAGTGACTATGGGAAGGTAGATGAAGTGATTATCCCACCAAAAAATATATTAGAGGAAAAAGTATGAGTTTGTAAGGTTTTTCGACGTCTAAGATTCGGAGTTGATGGTGATAAAGCGGGATAATATCTTTGTTGGGAGAAGAAAGCTACATGTAAATATCCCAAAACATGCTAGGGGTCAACATAAGAATGAGGGGCTTCGGGGTGGTGGGGGTGGTGTGAAGATCTTCATAAACAAGATCAACACCCAAGAACATTTTTTAGTTTGAAGAAGGAAGGGGTTCTGGTTAAGGGGAGGAGACTTAATGTCCAAGTCACTCGTGCAAATAATATGAAATTGGTGTTTCCTCATATGGAGTTTAATAGAGAGTTAGGTGAGTTGGCTAGATTTAAGAAGGCTTTTGTATGTGTTGTTGAAAACTCATTGTTGTATCTCAAAATTTTTCCTCTCTCTTTTCAAGACTTTTTTAACAAAGATTTTCAAAAGTTCAAGTTTGCGCAAGTACAATTGGACTTTTAAATGTCCCATATAGTTCTCATGGATCACATTGGGTTTTCAAGCATCAAATCAAAGAAGAGCAAGCCTGTTTCGATTTCCCAAGCTTCGACTGAACTTTGGCCTCCTTCAAGCTTTCTTCGATTACCCAAGCTTCGACTGGACTTTGGTTTCCTGCAAGCTTGCTTCGATTTCACAAAGCTTCGACTGGGTATTGGCTTCCTTCGAGCAACCTACTTTAAATGGCGCATTCAGATGAATATGGTCCATTTGAAGAACATGCATTTGGATAATTCGAATGACATACAATATGGTCCATTTGGATCATTTGAAGGATATACAATATGGTCCATTCAAAGAACACATATCTAGTGGCCCATTCGAAGAACATGAATTTGTTGGATTCGAAGAACACATGCATTTGGACCATTCAAAGGACATATAATATGGTCCATTCGAAGAACATGCATTTGGATCATTCAAAGGACATACAATATGGTCCATTCAAAGAACATGTATTTGGACCATTCAAAGGACATGAATATGGTCCATTCGAAGAACATGCATTTGGATCATTCGAAGGACATACAATATGGTCCATTCAAAGAACATGCATTTGGACCATTCGAAGGACATACAATATGGTCCATTCGAAGACCATACATTTGGACCATTCGAAGGACATACAATATGGTCCATTCAAAGACCATACATTTGGACAATTCGAAGGACATACAATATGGTCCATTCGAAGAACATGCATTTGGACCATTGGAAGGACATACAATTGGTCCATTCAAAGGACATACAATGGGTCCATTCGAAGAACACACAATTGGTGTTTTGTCTTTTGGTGAGTCTGGTTGAAGGCTACTGAACGAAGTCCTATTTGATGTCAAGCCCAAGCTTGCTGCACTGTCCACATAACAGCCTAAAACCATATAAAAACAGTCTGCTATACTGAAAGACAGTCCTGCACCAAGCTGCCACAACACTCCAAAACTGCTGCAAAGCAGTCCTGCTATGCTACTCCTAATTTGCACCAAACTAGCATATGAGAGCTGCACCTCAAAAGCTATGAAGACAGTATACCCAAACTGTTAAAAATTTATTGGTTTCCCCCCCTAAATCTCAGTCAAACTTCATCTATAAATAAGCTACTTCACAACACATCTAAGGGGGGCTTTTGGGCAAGAGAAAAAGAGAGAGTAAAAAACGGGAAGCTGAAACCCTTAAAACACTCTCAAACAAAATCATCAAACACTTCAAAACTTACCACTCCTGAGTTTTGAATTCGACCCCACTTGTTATTTCTCTTGGCCTTTTGCTTCCAAGAACTCCTAAACGCCATCTACATATAACCTCACACCTTGTTTCCTGACATTGTCTTCAAAGAAAAGTAGCAACTGGAATAGCTTCAAGGAGGTCGAAGCAGGTTTAAGCCATCATCGAATTGTTCCTGGAGGTTCTAACGAAGCCCCTCAAGTTTCACTCCAAGAGGTATGTTTTTTATTAAACTTGGAACTCTTCGTTTCAAACATCATTTGGTATTGAACAAAATTCATGCTAGCCTTAGATCCATAGCTGTCGAAAATTATGTGGTTAGGTTCATATTTAAATCTTAGGCAGATTTGATGTTTACATTTCTTTTGATTCGACTGAGACATGAGGCTTTTAGAAGCTTAACAAATGGAGTCATCATGGCCTATGCGTACAAGGGAGAGAAAGCTGGACATTTCTCCATTCAGAAACAAGTTCGTTCTACAAACGGATGAAACATACCACCCTAGTGGTACAAATAGCGTGCGTTAAAGCTTGCCTTGTCCAAGGTCCTGGATTCGACCCCCAGCCAGACCATTTGTCATTTTTTACATTTTCTCACGTTGTTTCGTTTGCAGGAAGCACACTTGGGCCTCTGTGATACGGTGGCAGAACCGACTGGTTTTACTGGTTTGTCTTTTGCGCTTTTTATTCACAAAATGTCGCGGTAAGCAAGAGTCGCTACCGACTTTTATTTTATCCAATCAGGAAAAGGAAAAAGAACAGAAAAAACCTTTTTTTGAGATATTTTGAGTACGGGGGGTAGATTATAGAAAGGGAAGGTGTTAGCACCTTTTCTATCCGTAGTTATCTACGGGATCTTAGGTACTTGCTCATTTTTCAAATTGCTTGTGTGTGTTTGTCTTGAAAATGTTTTACTTCGTGATAACCCTTGTATTAGTCTTCAAGGATGTGACGAAGTTTGTTTTAAAAATTGTTTTGAAAGGTGTTTGTGTGAAAAGTTTTTATTGAGCAAGTACTTAAGATTCTACCTACTCGAAAAAAGATTGTTTGTTCTCGTTTCCTTTAGACAGCACTATCCTAATATTAAGGAGTAGGTAGCACCGTCGTTGGAGTTGTAAGGGACATTCGAAAGGGACAAGTACAATCACTAAAGCAATAGTTAGAAAACTTTAGTAGTAACCCTAGAGTCTTAAGATCTTTCCGAGGCAACATTCGAACGGGACATTTTGATCTCTTAGACTGGAGGGCAACCACTAAAATCTCTTATGCTTAATGATTGTTTACCGAAGGCAACTGAAGTGAGGTAAACCCTAGGAGTGAATATGTGTGTGTGAATCGTTTCAGTTATTTAATCTTTGCACATTAGGTGATCTACTATTTTAATTTCCAAACATTCTTGCCATACAATCCTATTAGCATACATCTAGACAGTTAAATATTTGCAGGAATTAAAAATGTGAAAAATAAACCTAGCTATTACAAGGCTTTGGGGAATGGGGATTAATTACATAACCAAAAAATTGGGGATTAAAGCAGTAAATAAAACTCTAATTTAACTATTACAAACCGTTGGCAGTTACAAAAATAATGGAAAAGAAATGATTAAATGCACGGCGAATTAAATACGAGGAGAAATTGAAACCCCTAAAATCTAATTGATAAATAATTAAGTTATTTTAGAGAAAATAATTAATTAAGTTATGTATGACTAAAACCCTAATTCTAATTATTTTAATTATGAAAAAGAAATTGAAATTAACCTAATCTAGCTAAATTAAATAATTTCAAGAAAATAAAATATTTTGTACAAAAAGATTTTGTGTATTTTTTTGGTTTTTTATTTGAGAAAAGAAAGGTAATTGCACATTAATTAAAAACCCTAATTTCTAATTGCTTTTAATTATAAAAAAGAAATTAAATTAACCTATATTTCTAATTAAATTAAAATAAATATTTTATTAAAAAAATGCTTTTTTTTTGTGTTTTGTGATTTATTGATTTTATGATTAATAAAAAAAGGATAATTAATTTGGTGAAAAATAATTAAACAAAATAATTAAAATAAAAGAAATAAAGAAAGAAAAAGAGAATGGGTCTGTGTTGAATAGCAATTCTGGGGGGTGCCAATCTGAGTTTTCTAAGGCCCAAAACGCTTCAAGCCCGGTCAGCCTCTGGATGCCTTGCAGCGTTGACTTGAGGGCGTATCATAGGCCCTCAATGTTGGAGCGTTGGATCTGATAGTCTGCTTGATCAAACAGTTGGAGTCAAGGGTGTATGATGTTCTACAGGATAAGTAATGCGCTAGATCTGTTGAAAGAAAATAACATAAAGAGAATTGTTGGGACCTGGGGTCGAACCCAGCTTCTTGTGATCAATACCAACGCCTCATTGCCAGCTGTGTTACGCGCTTTAGTTGTTAGTATAATAACAATGATATATAATATATGAAAACAACGTGGATTACTGGATTAAAACAAAAGCGTGGGTTTTATTTGAATGACCCAATGATGGTTGAACACATCATCATCTTCTTCCTCCTTCATCATATTAGGTATATACTTTTTACCTACAGTCACATGTTCGTAGCCATAGCCCCTGCAAATTTCCAAAACGCACAAGACACATGATAAATGATATCTAACTATATAGATCCATTCGTTTTGATCTCGTGAACATCATGGTACCCTTCTTTTTGGCTAATTTCACCTATGGACAAAACCCCTAAACTGCACATATAAACCCTAACAATGGCAAATGCACGTACAGGCTTCAAAAATTCAATTAAATTATCTAGTTAGCTTGCAAACACGATGAGGATAACAAATATATATCTTAAACATGCTAAGGATGCAAGAAATACAGTAATCAATTTTGAAAATATGGGCAAACCGTGTGAATGCTAGGGGAAGATTATGGGCGTGAGAATGCGTGCAACTGATCGTATTAGCCTCTGGGAAGGTCCAAGAAACGATTGGAATCGTTGGAATGGCTTGAATTGGCCTTTAAGTTCAAAAATGATCCAGCACTTTTTGTCACTTTCTTTGAATTTTGTTTGGTGTTTTCATGACTGCAAAACCTTGTTTTTTGTTTTGTTCTTGTCCAATATATACCTAGGGATGAATTAGGATTGCAAACTTGGATTAAATCTTGAAGTTTGATGAGATTTGATTTGATTCTTTAGCCATATGCAAACTTGCTATTTTGAGCCAAATCTTCCCTTTCTTGTACCAATTATGCTTGATTCGTTTTGGCCTTAATAATTCAGCATATTTTGATTGCCAACCTGTCCAAAAACCAAATCAAATCATATCTTTGCTATTATTCACCAATTATTTGACTTAATTCACTTTTTAATTAATAAAAAATCAAAATAAATTGCAAAATGAAGAAAATAATGTGTGGATGAATATTTGAGTCGTGGACCACATTATAAATGAGGCTCAAGCATAAAAAGTTAGGCCCATTTAGCAAAAAATGCATTTTTGAGCACATTTGACTTTTGGCAATCTTGCAAAAAGGGTCAACTTTGACAAGGCATGTCTCCTCCAATTTTAACCCTAGAGAGTTGTTCTTGGAATTTTTAGAAATATTAGGATGTCCCCTAATCAACCCTTTTGGTCTCATCTCAATTGAGTCTTCCATGTTCATGTAAGAAGCTTTGACCCAAAAGGTGTTTTTGTTGACTTTTCAAAAGGACCCATAATGTAGAAATTCATATCTTTTCGTGGGTGAATATTTTGAACTTGTGAGCTGAAGATGAATTGTAGGGAATTGCATCCTCTTCAAAATTAGCTTTGGATGAAAACTTTCTGATAAAGCATGTGGATGTTATACTTGGTCAATGTTTGGTTGACTTTTACTAAGAAACCCTAATTTAGCAACTTTTAGGTTTTGATGAATTTGGAGCATTCCTTGAGGAATCATGATCAACCCTTGATCAAATGATGAAAATTAACTTCAAAATGATAATGTTGACCAAAAATTTTGAAGTTTGACTGTATGTGGATCACATTTGACTTTTGACCTAATATAGTCGATTCTCAAGCATCTGAGCAGTTGACTGAGCAAACTTCTTGTTCAGGGCATGGAACTTGACATGTAGGGTCTTGAGAACATATTAGGAACATGGAGAGCATATGAGGCCTTTGTGGTTCACCCATCTTGATGCAAATGGAAACCCTAATTTGAGGTACACTGCCTTAGGAGAGAGTTTGTCTGGTCCACTCTTGGGCAACCTTGAGCAAATTGAGGATCTCTAGGAGCATGTATTGAGTAAAATGAGAGAGAAAATTTTGGGGTACAACAGCCTCCATAGTTGGGCTTTGACATTTTTTATGTTTCTGACCCCCTGCTTACTAACTAACTAACAGGCCCTGGACCCAAACACAAAAAACTATTTTCTACACAAAAACACCTCAAATTCAACTTTCACCCCTTCCTGATTTATTTTTCTTTATTTTATATTTTATTTCTTATTTTATCCATTATTATCATTAGTATTATTTTTATTAATATAAAAAAGACATAAAAAATATTTTCCTTTTAATCAAATTAGTTTAAATTTCTTTTATTAACTAATTATTTATTTTTTAGTTGATTAGGATAAAAATCTTTTCTTAACAAAAACAAAACAAATCTATTCCTTTTTCCATTTTGTCTTGTACATTATATTCATATCATCTCTTGTACATTTATTCAATATGGTTGTAATAGACAATTAGGCTTAATTTCTTGCAATCCCTGTTTGCACATTTGTACCCCATACCCCCAAATATTGTAATAGCATAGGACTTTACATTTCCGCAATTTATCGCTTTAATATAAATTGTTAGTAATTAGGGTGTGTATGGAAAGATAAAATCAACAAGTAGAAAACCATAATTTCAAAGACAAAATGCATGCAATTAAACACACTATTCACACACGTGCACCTCTAGGGTAATCTCTCTTGTTGTCTCAGAAAATAGTCATGCCCCTTGAATATAGGCGTTTTAGCAAAGACCCTCGATAAAAAAGATCGTAGTCCCTCGATGTTGCCTCCGGTAAACGATCTAGTCCCTTACAAAATTGCTAAAACGTCTCATAAGTTGTCTTTTATGACTATACGATGACCCACATCTGTCCTTTCACATCCAACGATGGGGCTTCTTACCAAATTAATGGTAAGATAGCAACATCTAAAGGAGGAGGAAAAGAACATAGACCTTTTGAGTAGGTAGGATGCTCTTAGTTTCTTGCTCTCAAACTAAAACCATCTCCACACTTACACTTTCAAAACATCTTCAAAAAAAACATCTCTTTGAACTATTTTCAAAACCAACACTTTGTACGCATTCTTATAGAGACGAGAATCATTACAAAGTTAGCTGCAAAAAGGCATTTTGCAAAATACTTTCAAACTTACACCCATCATAAAACACATCTTCAAAGAAAGCATTTTTCAGTGATCTAGCAAGTAACTAAGAGCCCGTAGATAACTACATATGAAAAGGGTGCTAACACTTTCCCTTTTCATAACCTACCCCCCCCCCTCCCCCCCGAACTCAAGAAAATATCTCAAAGGTCTTTCCTGTGCTTTTCACCCTTTCCTTTATTGGACAAAAGAAAATTTGATGGCGACTCTTGCTATCCGTAACAATTACGATAAAACGCAAAACACCCAAGTCAGTTCTCCCACCGTATCACACCCATGAATGACCTACAATATCCAAGATTCCTTTCATCTATAGGGTTAATTCATGATCAAATCCACGTCGATGGGTGCAAGCCTATGTCTGTTGGAGGAGAATGAAGTTGGAGAGTTGGAATACATGATCACGGAGGCTAAGGATTGGTTGGGTCAGCAGTTCAGTGAGATCCATAGATGGAGTCCAAGGGATGTCGATAATGAGAGAGTGACATGATTATGATGCTGCGGAATACCATAGCATGCATGGTGCCCGAAGTTCTTTCAATTTCTAGTTTCACCGATGGGTACGTACATGTGTAGTGATGATGAAACGCAAAAGCATTCCAAGTTTGATGTGGCGAGGATTATGGTTAGGACGAGGTACAATGTAACACCCCAAAAATTATTATTAATTATTTAATTAACTATTTGTGAATTATTGTTGATTTATATGATGTATTATGTGGTTTGGTGATAATATGTTATGGGGTAGTATTTGATTAAATAGATTATGAGAATTATTCATAATTTAGATAATTAGTTTTAATTATTTAGAATCATTTTAATTATTAAAATAGAGATAAAATTGGTGTAGAGATATTGAGGGCGTAATGGTAAATATGGTGAAATTAAGTGAGGACTTAAGAGGAATAACATAATAGGGGTCTAAAGGATAAGAAAGACAAAAAGGAAAATCAGAGAGTTTGTGGTTCATTATGTACGATTGTAGAATTGAGAGAAACAGTAAAGAGGCTAGGGCTTAGAGAAGAACCCAAAGAGAATATCATCCATAGAACGCGAAAGAAGAGACCAATTTCTAAAATTTTGAGATAAAGGGGTAATTTGTTTTATTATATTTGATATCGGAATTAAGGTAGATGTAGAATTTGTGTTTGTATGTTGATTTGATGATGAACATGATGAAATTATGTGATTATGATGATGTTATGGTTTCATAATTGGCATGTTGGTAATTGATTATGATGATATATATTGATGGTATTTAACCTATAAGATTGAAATACACAATTCTTCATGAAAATTGGTTTTTTGGAAAAATGTTAGACTGAATTTTCGTACACAGAAAATAGCACAAAATTTGCCTATGTTCTAGTGGTAACCAGTTACCACTCTAGAAGTAACCCGTTACAGCTAAAACAACTTTTCAGAAAATTGTTTTTCTCACAGGTGTAACCGGTTACCAGTTTTGGGGTAACTGGTTACTCATTCAAAATTTAGTGAAAATGGGGTTTTTTAGGGGTGTAAATGATTACCAGTTTTGGTGTAATCGGTTACTGCTATGAAGAATTGCGTAGATCAGCTACTAGAATTGGTAATACCCAGGTGCCAACTCTTAGACATTTTTTGGATAACCCGTTACCAACTGTTCTGGGACAACAACTTTGAAAATTTTCGAAAATTCATAACTTGAGTTTCAGGACTCGGTTTGATGTGTCATTTGAACCGTTGAGAAGCTAACACGATAACTATATTTTGATGAAATAAAATGAGTAATATAATGTATTTTTCCAGTGCCTATGATGTAACACCCCAAACTACCCGATGAATAATAAATAAATATTTGAGTCATTTTAAGGTAAATTAGGATGTCACATTTTCAAAAAACATACAAACACTTGCTCATATTAAGTATAAGATACATAACACAATTTTTTCCAGATGAACCAAAACAAAGTAACATGTTTCAACTTCAACTTTTATTAATGCAGCGGAAAAGAATCATACTCGATATCCAACAATCTATTTAAAGTAAATCAGCGCATGTTCAAAATTCGTAAGGAGTTCCTAAGACTTCAAACAATTACTAAAACAACACAATAAATAGCATCCACCCCCCCCCCCCCCCCCCCCTCTCCCCAGTGTTACGTATCAGAGCAATGACACCGACTCAAAAGTAAGTGGAGAGCAACCTCTTCCGATCCTTGCAGCCTCACACTACTCCTGACTATCTGCATGATGTCGTATTAAGTATCATTCCAAAAGAAGGGTGAGATATAGCAACGATATAAGTGAATGCATAATAATGAGTATACAACAAGTAAATCATGCATAGCCACACATTTCACATCAATAATATACAATCATATTACACAATCATGCATAATTCGTCACATGTATCAATAATCATTATGTAGCACATACACAAATTACACAACTCAAAGACCATGTTAGCAATAATGCAATTCAATAAGACCGACTCACATATTCAATGCATGTGGTACCAAAATCGCTCTTGAATCCATGCCATATAGGACCAGAGCCACCAATATCATGAATAATTTGGTTCACCTTACTCCCGATCCATTCCATCTAGGATCAGAGACAACCCACATCATGAATGATGAGGTTCACCTCGCTCCCGATCCACACCATCTAGGATCAGAGCCAACAAACATGACAGAAGTCCCCAATAGGAAATGCATGTGACACAACCATGCAACAAGACAACATACATTTATTTCTACATCTATCAAAAAAACACACCCAATATGGCCACATTCTGCCCACACAATACGACATACCAATCATATAGTCCAAACATATCATACAACATTAACATACATAAGTACATTCATATATCTCACCATAACAGACAAGATTGCATACATAAAGATATAAGCTCCCAACAAATAATCACCCATTGGGTTCGAACGTATTTTTAAAGGACAGAAAATATTTTTATCTTTCTAAAGGTTCAAACGGTTCATCAAACGGACACCCGAGTCAAAAGTTATGGGTTTTTAAAGTTTTCAAAAATAATTATGCTATAGTGCTCCTTCGCATGAGGCTCGCCCGGTGACTGGATCTATCGCCTGAGGCTCACCCGGTGAAGTGTAGGTGAAGCCCACACTCCCGTACATTTTCCAGGAGCACTCAATTTTTCCCTTTCCTTCGCTCTCTCCCTCGCCTGGTGAGGCTTGGGCGAATGCTCTCCCCCGGTGACGCAATAGGCTCGCCTGGCGAAGCGTGCCTGACAGCAACATTGCTGTTATGATTCCTACACTGAACCAGACCCAAATTGCATACAATTTCACATTAGAACATTCACCAATCTACCAAAAATCAACACTTTATCATACCACATCAACAACACATCATCATACATATTATATGCATCAATTCACATGAATCACACACTTTAAATTCATCAATTGCATCACTAATTCATCATGTCAACAAAATTATCATAAACCCCAAAACAAACCTAAACCTATACCAATGGTGATAAACATATTACTCATACATAATCATCATTACACAAACCCTTAGAGATTTGGAACTCCACCCTTACCTTGGATTGACGGTTCATAAGCTTCAACAATGGCTTCCTTTGCCCTAGCTCTTCTCACTTCTCTGCTTATACTTCTCATCAAAGTATGATCGTTCCAACAATATGATTTATTCTATATCTTTTTCCTTGAGTCCTCTTTACCCCTTGGACACCTAATATGGTATTCTCATCTTGTCCTTACTTACTCCACTCAAAATTACCATAATGCCCTTAACATCTCTACACCCCATATTATCCCTATTTAACTATTAAAATAAATCCAAATAATTATAATTATCAAATATATCAATAATTCTAATTATCTTATTTAACCCAACACTACCCCGCAACATGCCATCAAACCATCGATTAAATCACATAAATCACATAAATTACCACAAGACAATTAAATAATAAATATAATATTCGGGTTGTTATAACTCTCCCTCACTTAGAATATTTTCGTCCTCGAAAATTACCTGATACAAACAAATCTGGGTAAGACTCTCGCATCTTACTCTCCAATTCCAACATCATATTCTCTTCAGCAACTTCGTTCCAAACTACTTTCACAATAGCATTTTCCTTGCCCCTCAACTTCTCTATCTCACGGTCTTTGATCCTCATAGGTATGATCTCAACAGTAAGGTTATCCCGCACTGCACATAATCCATCGGAATCACATGAGATAGATCTGAGATATACTTTCGGGGTTGCAACACATGGAACACATCATGTAAATTCGTCAGGTTAGATGCACACTATACACAACAATCCTTACCTTGTCAGAAATTTGATATAGACCAATAAACTGAGGAGTAAGCTTTCTCAATTTCAAAGCACGTCCAACACCAGTCACTAGAGTAACCCACAAGAATATGTGGGCTCCTTCTTGAAACTCAAGATCCTTCCTCCTCTTATCATGGTAACTATTTGTCTACTATGCAAAGTTTTCATCTTATCCTGAATTAACTTCACCTTTTTATAGTCTTCCGAACAATCTCAGATCCAAGCACTACACTATCACTAGATTCATACCAACACAAAGGTGTCCTACACCTTCGACCATACAATGCCTCAAAAGGTGTCATTCCAATACTAGAATGAAAACTATTTTTGTAAGTAAACTCTATTAGCGGAAGATAACTATCCCAAGTACATCCTTGCTCAAGAACACACGCTCTCAACAAATCTTCCAGCGACTAAACAGTCCTCTCATTTTGACCATCCATCTGTGGATGATACGCAGAACTCAATCTAAACTTAGAGCCCAACATATCTTGTAAGCTCTTCCAAAATCCATAAGTAAACCTTGGATCTCTATCAGAAACAATACTTGACAGAACACCATGAAGATTCACAATCACACAGATATAAATCTCTGCCAACTTCGGTACTGGAAAACTGATATTAATCAGAATGAAATGAGCCAATTTTGCCAGCCTATCAACAATCACCTAAATTGTATCATGCCCTCTTGGAGTACTCGACAATCCTGTCACAAAATCCATCGATATACTATTTCATTTCCATTCTGGAACATCTAACGGTTTCATCAACCCTGCAGGTTTCTGATGTTCGACTTTCGACTTTTGACAAGTCAAACACGCATACACAAACTTCACCATATAGCATTTCAATCTAGGCCACCAAAATAACTACTTCAAGTCTTGGTACATTTTAGTAGCTCCTGGATGTATACTCAAACTATTTCTATGACTTTCTTCTAGAATCATCTTTTTCAACTCAGAGTTATCAGGAATATAAATTTTGTCACGAAATCTCAATACACCTTGCATGTCCACTTTAAAATCACTGTCTTCGGACTTATTATTCCCAACCATCATGCCTACCAGCTTCACATCCCACTTCTGAGCTTTTTTAATACTATTAAAAAAATCCTTGTTAATCTTCAACATACCTAGCATCACACTCCGCAACGTCAACTCACAGACTAAGCTCATATCTCTAAAATGCTCAATCAATTCCAGCTCTCTAACCATCATAGTAGAATGCAACGATTTCCGACACAAGGCATCTGCTGCAACATTAGCTTTACCTAGATGGTAGTTCAAACTAAAGTCATTATCTTTTAACAGTTCTAACTACCTTTGTGGCCTCATATTCAATTCATTTTGGTCAAACAAGTACTTCAATATTTTGTGATAACTAAACACTTCAAACCTGGAGCCATAAAGGTAATGCCTCCAAATATTTAATATAAATACCACTACAGCCAGCTCTAAATCGTGAGTAGGATAATTCTATTCATGAATCCTCAATTTCCTCGACGCATAAGCCACCACCTTGTCATTCTGCATAAGTACACCACCTAAACCTAATTTATATGCATCACAATACACAATAAAAGATTCTTCTAGGTTAGATAATATTAAAATTAGAGTCGTCGTTAATTTCTTCTTTAGATCTGTAAAAATTTCCTCACACTGAACATCCCACACAAACGCTTTGCCTTTACAAGTCAGTTGAGTTAACAGAAGTGCTAACTTAGAAAAGCCTTCAATAAACCATTTGTAATAACCAGCTAAACCCAAAAAGCTTATAATCTCCGTAATTAATTTTGGAGCCTCCCACTGCAACACCGCGTCTACCTTGGATGGATCCACTGCAATACCATCACCTAAAATAATATGGCCAAGAAAACTAACCTTTTCCAATCAGAACTCACACTTCGACAACTTAGCATATATTTTCCTCTCTTTCAACACTTGCAAAACAATTCGCAAATGCTCAACTACTCTTCTTCTTATTTCGAGTAAATCAAAATAGCATCAATAAATACTACCATAAACTTTTCTAGATTCTCATGAAAGATTATGTTCATATACTCCATGAATACACCTGGTGCATTAGAAACTCTGAACGACATCATAATATACCCATAATGTCCATACCGAGTCCTGAAAGTCGTATGCTAAATATCATCGTCTTTTACTCGAATCTGATGATAACCCGACCTCAAGTCAATTTTGCTAAAGACGCATGCACCCACCAATTGATCCATTAAGTCATCTATTCTTGAAAGTGGATACTTGTTCTTGATCGTCCCTTTATTCAGTTGCATGTAATCTACGCACAATCTCATGCTACCATCCTTCTTTTTCACTAGCAACACTGGAGCTCCCCAAGGTGATACACTTGGTCTCAAAAATTTCTTTTCAAGCAAGTATTCTAATTGCTTCTTCAATTTTGCTAATTCATATGCCGACATCATGTATGGGGCCTTCGAAACAAGTCTCGTACCAGGGACAAGATCAATAGAAAACCCCACTTCTCTTTTCAGCGGCACGTATGAAATATCATCTAGGAAAACTTTGGGAAAATCATGCACCACCTACAATTCCTCAATTGCAGCTTGACTTTCAATAGATAATGACGCCATCAATGAAAACACTTAGCTTCATCTTACATCAAATTGTTCAACTGCCTAGCAGACAAGAAACCAGCTTCCTCCTCATCATCAGGAGCAAGAAACTGAACAGATTTGTTGAAACAATTAATATGAACATAATTGGATTCCAACCAATTCATACCTAAGATCACATCCAAACCACTCAACAACAAACAAACTAGATCCGTAGCAAAATCTTTGTCAAAGATTGACAAAGGGAAATTCAAGCACACTAGAGAAGTAGTCATTGGTCCCTTAGCTGGAGTCTCGATAACCATTTCCCTATTCATAGAAGACAGCACAAGGTTCAACCTTTTCACACAATCAGCAACAATAAAATAATGTGTATCACCAGTATCAATAATAGCAATTAAAGGAGTACTATTAATTAAACATATACCTCTGATCAATTTGTCTTCAGTGGATGTCTGATTCCCTACTAAAGTAAACACTTTCCCACCAGATTGAGCTTGCTTTGGCTTCTAACACTGAGTACTGATATGTCCCTCTTCACCACAGTTGAAACATATCATTGACTTGTGTTTGCAATCAGCTACTCCATGACCGGCTTTACCATAGTAGAAACACTTCTTTACATCGATCTAACATTCACTGATTCGATGTCCTAGCTCACCGCACTTGAAACGTTTGAGGTTAGCAAGAGCATCTCCCCCACTTAGCCTCTTACCATCAACAACTTTCTATTTGCCCATGTTGTCTAGAGCACTGTAAGGCTTCCCACAATTCTGATGTGGCTTGCCTCTCATCTCTCTCATAATCTTGTCATGAGCCTTACTATCCTCTTCATAGATTCTTCAACTATTCACCAACTCCGGGAATCTACGAATTTGTTGATATCATATCGCATTCTTGATCTCTGGGTGTAATCCATTCTCGAATTTGATACATCTCAAGAACTCAACAGTCGCTTTACTTTAATGCGGGTTGAACTTTGCTAGTTCCACGAACTTTGCAACATACTCAGTCACAGACAGATTCCCTTGTTTCAACTCCAGGAGTTCTATCTCTTTCTTCCCGTGCACATCTTCTAGAAAATACTTCCTCAGAAACTCCTTGATGATTACAACCCAAGTAATCACTTCACCTACACCTATCAGCCTTTGACGGGTGCTAACCCACCAATAATTAGCCTCTTCAGCCAGCATATGCGTGCCAAACTGCACCTTCTATGTCTCTGAGCAGTCCATGACCCGAAAGATCCTTTCAATATCCTTGAGCTAAGGATGTGCTCCATCAGGATCATACCTACCCTTGAAAGTAGGATGATTATTCCTATGAAATGTCTCCAAGACACGGGGCCCATCTTTCCCATCCAACAATAGGCTGATATTGCACAACCTGAGCAACAAACTACAAAGCAGCAACAATCGCATCATCGTTTCTTCCAGCCATTTCACTATTTCAGACCATCAAACCAAACAATGGTTAGAAGGAACACACCAACACTATTCAACGGTTATACCACACTACAAAATCAATAACTTGTTCGGGCGGACCGACCTTCTCTGATACCACTAATGTAACACCCTAAACTACCCGGCGAATAATAAATAAATATCATAGTCATTTAAGATAAATTAGGATGTCACAATTTGAAAAAACATACAAACACTTTCTCATATTAAGTATAAGATACATAACACAAATTTTTTCGGATGAACCAAAACAAAGTAGCATGTTTCGACTTTAACTTTTATTAATACAACAGAAAAGAATCATACTTGAAATCCAACAATCTATTCAAAGTAAATCAAGGCATGCTCAAAATTCATAAGAGTTTCTAAGAATCCAAACAATTACTAAAAAAACACAATAAATAGAATTCACCCCTCCCCCCGATGTTACGTATCATAGCAATGACACTGACTCAAAAGTAAGCAAAGAGCAGCCTCTTTCGATCCTTACAGCTTCAGATTACTCTTAACTATCTGCACGATGCTATATAAAGCATCATTCCAACAAAAGGGTGAGATATCACAATGATATAAGAGAATGCATAATAATGAGTATACAATAAGTAAATCATGCATAGCCATACATTTCACACCTTCACATAACAACCATGGTCTTATTATATAAATACTACACAATCATGCATAATTTATCACACGTATCAATAATCATCATGTAGCACATACACCAATTACACAACTCAAACACCATGTTAGCAACAATGCAATGCAATGAGACTGACTCACATACTCAATGCATGTTGTTGTACCCCAAAATTTGCCCTCCCATTTCCTCAATATTTTCTCATCACAAAACCCTTGAAGATCAAGATCCAGTTAGGGTTTCCTCTGCTCAAGACTTCTCCTTGCACTGTGGACCCAAATTAGGGTTTGTGTTTGCACAAAGATATTTTGACCTAAAATGCCTAAGATGACTTTCATGCTTCATGTTGGACTCCCAAGTTTATCCATACCAAGTTTCAAGTCTTGATTCCAAGTTTTGCCCAATCAATTGGACAGATGACCTAGAAATCAACTGTATTGGGGAAAAAGTCAACTGTGGCCAATTGACAGTCAAATCTCATGAAAATTGACCCACATCAACATTATGAACTCATGTGGACCATTTGATCAAGTTTGGATCACAATTCCACAAGAAATTTGATCAGATCATCAAAAGGGCAAAATGGTCATTTTTAGGGTTTTGACTGCACAAAGGCAATTTTTGACTGTTTGACCTAGCCAATGGCAAACCAAGCTCACATATGGACTCAAAGACCCCATGGAATTATCTTGACATGCTCAACAAACTCAAAAGATCCCAAGTACACAAGGTTGACAGTTGAATTTCCCAGTCAATTGATCAATTTTGACTGTATACTGAAAAGTCAAACTTTGACTTTTTGGTCAAAATCAAGAGTCAAGATTCATTTTTCATCAAAACATGCCAAATCATGAAACTTGTTCATCAAGAAACCAAGAAATGCAAATTAGGGTTTGAAATGGGAATTTTTCATTACTTAGAATTTTTCTAAGTTATGGAAAACCCTAATTATTTCCCAACTTTGCCCCACTTTCTCACCAAGATTCATTTGGATTCAAACAAAAGTCAAAACATGAAAGTTGTAGCTTGTTGCATAATCTACAACTTTGATTCACAAAGTTTTCCCAAATGAGGCTTGTATCTCAAGTTACAAATTTTTGAATAAGGGCACTAAACCATTCATAACTTAGTGAAAATTTGACCTTTTTGACAAGGTTTTCTACCTAACTTCAAGGCCATTTTCCATACACTTCCACTTGGAATTTCAATTTTCATTTCAAAGATGGATTGTAGTACACATTCCAAGCTTTCCAAAATGTCCAAGAACTTCTCAAACAACCTCATGGTTAGGGAGAATCGAATTTTGCAAAATGGGAAAAAGTCACTTTTGTTCTTGGCCATGTACATGTTCATAACACTATGCATTTCAATCTCAGCATGCTTAAGCTACATTACAGGTCCTAAAACCCTTTGACACTCAATAATTCAATGCAAAACCATTGTGCCAAGTTGTTATTTTAAGCATTTGGACATTACATGGAGAATTAACCCTAATACCTCTCACACACTCCCAATCTCAGAATCACCTTCAAACTGCAAAAACAGGGCCAGGCCTGCAGTTTGAGTGCCATCCTCCATTTCCCTCAAGCTCTCTTGCCCAAACCAGTTCATACACCTTCCCTACCATCTATGCAAGCTAACCAAAAGCTAAAACACGACCTGTAATCCCTCTAACTGGTTCCACCATTTCCACTTTTCTGATTTGCAGGTGGAGTGCTATAGCTCGATTCAAAAGGTTTCAAAGCAAAGTAACACTTGGAATAGTATCCCTGGACCTCAAGGAAGCTATACCAATCATCACTTTGCACTGAGAGCTTCTACATTGCCAGATAGAACTTCAACTGAACAGGTAAGTTTTTGAATTCGTATCTCTCTTATTAGGCATCATTAGCTTTAAGTTTGTGAATAAACAATGTTCTACTCATGCCACTGAACATGTACATGTTTTTACTTTTCATTTCTTTTGCTTGAGCTGAGAGAATTTAAGGTTTGAAAATGGCAGAAAATCTAGGTTAGGATTTGGGGGAGAAGAAATTCTCCCTCATCTTAGAGAGTTAGGACAAGTTCTGCATATGGTTGGATTCGTCTCTTGATGCTGAACATTTTTTATGTTATGAGTTTTCATTAATAAGCCAGGAATCAGGATGTTTGAATGTTGGAACCAAGCGCGCGTTTTCTGAACGTTTTTTGGCTGGAGGTTGAAGAAGGGTCTATTGGGCTGGGCTTGTTTCATATTTCTTATTCACACCATGTTTTTGGTTTTGCACCCCCCAAGCCCATTTCATTCATTTTAATGTTTTTTTTACTTTTCTTTTTTTGGCCTGATTTATTTATTTTTCCTCATCATATATAAAACATAAAAATATTTTTTTATACCATTTTCCTATTTATTGGATATTTATTTAGTTAGACTAGTTATTTGAATATAAATAGATAAATAAATATACTTTTATTTAAAAAATGTTAAAATGGTGTAAATACATTTTTATTTTTATTTTATTTTATTTTACCTTCTGAAAATACTTTATATAAAAAATACTTTTTTACAAATATTAAATATTATTATTATTTATATATATATAATACATATCTAAAATAATACATATATACATATATTTATTAATATATTTAGAGTAAATACAAAATATATACATTTTTGTTTTTTTTTATTATTATTAATATAAAAATACATTCTGGACAAATACCTCATTTTATTTTATTTTGTATATATAAATAAATATTTGTACATAATAAATGAATAATGTATTTTATTTAATAGAATTAGGGTTTTACCCTAAAATTGAAAATACTCCAAAAATAATACCTTTTTATTTCTCTTTTTATTTCACATAAATAATATTCTTTCTTTTCATACACATAAAAATTCTTTTTACATTTTGCATATTTATTTCAATTTCCCTTTAATTATACAATTATTTGTCTTGTAAATATTCAACATTGATGTAATAGTTTTAGGTTTAAATTCCTTGTCAAAATCCCCATTTGAACATTTGTACCCCCCTTCCCATATTTGGTCTTGTAATAGCTTAGTAAATTTATTTTCGCACTTTATTGCTTTCTAATTATACCATGTTAGAATTAGGGTTTGTATACGAAAAAACGACAAAATAGTTATGACCTAATCTCAAGACAAACAAGCATGAAAATGAACACACAAATCACACTTGCACCCCCTAGGGTATTCCACTTGTTGCCTTTCAAAATTGGGCCATGTTGCATGTTAGGTCTCTTTGGGCAAAACAAACAAATCAAATGATCATAGTCCCTCAATAACACTTTCAAAATATTGCCAAAACAAATGATCAAGTCCCTTAAAGAAAATGCCCAAAGATACTTGGCACCATTGCAATTATGGTCTAAACGATGACCCGCGCCCGTCCCTTTCACATCCTAACATGAGATTGTCCACCAAATACAATGGTGGAACAAACTTGTTAAAAGGGTTAAAACATAGCAATAATCTTTGAGAAATTTAGGAGTAGATAACCTCTTAGTTACTTAAATCAAAGCTTGCAAAAAACAAAACACTTGCCTATTTTAAAACACACCTCACAACACTTTCAAAACAACTTTCAAAAACAAAATGAAAACCTTTTCAAAAGACATACACCTTTGTATACATCCCCACATGGATCATTACAAAGGTTGCCACCACATTGGCTTCTTTTCAAAACATTTTCAAACCCACACACACAAGCACCATTTCAAACAATTGAAAACAAAAGGCAAGTAGTCTAAGCAAGTAACTAAGAGCCCATGGATAACCATGGATAGAAAGGGTGATAATACCTTCCCTTTCTATAATCTACTCCCCGAACCCAAGAAAAATCTAAAAGGTTTTTGCTGTGCTTTTTAAACCTTTCCTTAGGATAAAATAAAAAGTCGGTGGCGACTCTTGCTCAACCGAAACATTTGCGAAAACAAACGCAAAACCATAGTCAGTTCTCCCACCGTATCACAGAACTGGCGACTCTGCTGGGGACATAATTAAAAAGTGGAGTAACCTTAGGGTTTAGATCACCTTTGTTTTCAATTGTTTGCTTTGTTTGATTTTATATTTGTGGGCTTTGCATCGGAGTTTCATAGATCCTAACCCGGATCTGGGAAATACCCTTTTTAGGTAGCATAATCTGTGAGGGACCTGTCCGGCGTAGACCGACATGGGTGAAGCAGTGGCTACATTGGTGTGGCACCTTAGCCTGTACCTATATCCCTTGTGTTGCAATGAGGAGAATATAGGTCTTCTAAGGAGTCATTAAACACCAACCAACCTTAGAACCCTAAATTGACCAACTTGGCTATTAGGAAAGTAGCAGTATGCTACACTCATTGAGGCTAAACTCTCGAGATGGTTCTGGCTGCAAGAAAAGATTGCGATGCTGGAGTTATGACCGATTGAGGGTAGCCAATGATTTGAGATCCTCTAGAACCCGGTTACTTTTGATAGGACAGGTTTTAACCAACGAAACTAAAAGAGGGTAATACCTAAACTTCATGCTGGCCTGAAACCTAAGGGTGTCTTGTGTGACTTGTGTGCCTTACCATGCTTGCCTATGTGAATACTTGTGGTGTGCTTCATCATAACATCATGCCATCATACCATTGCATGCATCCTGTATAAAGGACTAACCCATTTCAAAGACAAAGTGTTTCATCTTTGCTCTGTTTTGTAGGACATCATGATGCCCGTGCGTAGGAATACTATCCGGCTCAACTTTGTTCAACCACCAGTTTTACTCAAGGATTTGGTTGGAAGGATTCCAAACACTTCTTCCTTCATCAACAGGCATGGTTCTCTCCTTGGCTTGGTCACTGCAAAATGGGACCAACAACTGATAAGTGTTCTGACCCAGTTTTATGACCCTCTGTATCATTGTTTCACCTTTCAAGACTTCCAGCTGGTTCCTACCCTGGAAGAATTCTCTTATTTGCTTGGGATCCCTGTCTTGGAGCAAACTCCTTTCACTGGTTTGGAAAAGACTCCTAGGCCTGAAGAGGTTGCTGCAGTCCTCCCCTTGACCAAAGAAGAGGTATTGGCTAACTGGGAAACTAGAAGTGGAGTTAAGGGATTTTTGGTCAAATTTCTGGTTGGCAAGGCTAATGATTTCTGGAATGACTTGGACTTCAAGGCGTACGAGGATATTCTGGCCCTTTTGATTTATGGTCTGGTATTGTTTCCCAACCCTGACACCTTTATCAGTATCCATGTCATAAGGATCTTCATGTCTCGGAATCCTGTACCCACTCTTTTGGGTGATATCCTGCAACAACTCTATGCTCGTACTGCTCGAAAACGGGGAACTCCGTGGTGTTGTGCTCCTTTGCTAGTGAGGTGGTTTATTTCGCACCTCCCTAAGTTCGTGCTGAAGAATGAATAAGGAAAAGGTTGGGCTCAGAGGTTAATGTCTCTCACTGATAATGACATCACTTGGACTCTCAGAGGTTTGGATGAGGTAGCTGTTATTGATCGTTGCGGAGAATACCCGAATGTTCCGTTGATTGGTATCTAAGGAGGAATCTCTTATAATCCATGCTTAGCTCTCCGTCAGTTTGGAAGAGCCAGAGGAGTAGGGCCTCATGAAATGCTGGTTCCTCACTTCCATTTTGAGTTTCAGGCAGACAGTGACAAACTACGCCATGGATTCATTAGAGCTTGGGACAGAATTCACAAAGCTGACCCATATGAGTTGGGACCAAAGACTTCTCTACCTTTGGGACCCTATTGCAAATGGGTCTGCATCCGTGCTCAGAGGTTAGGTATGCCGTACGAAGCTGTCAGACCTATCGTTCTTGAATCTCCTGATGAAGATGGGATTCCTCCAACTGTCCTCCCTCCTCAGATACCTACTGATTTTGACACAATGAAGAGATCTTGGGCGCAGCTAAAGGAAGAACGGGATTTCTATCGGGAGAAGTTCAACGAGCAGGAACGGAAGATCCAGAGGCTGACTAAGCAATTGGAGGAAGAGCGGGTCCTGAACAACTACATCAACACTAAGAAAAGGAGGCCATGGGAGCATTGATGAGCTTTGGATATTTCCTTTTATAGCTTTTATTTCCTTTCCAGTATTTTTCATTCCTGTAATGCCTAAGGGCAAATTGTTGAACAATTGAAAATTTTAATCTAATGAAGTGTGTTTCCCTTTTTGTCTACAAAGTTGAATCTTGTTTGTCTTTGAAAACATAAAACATACGCATTCCATTGCACCATATGCATAGCAGGTACCCTATTTCACAGGTTGCTTAATCTCCTTCGCTGTTTATTTTGAACAGTCATCATGAATCCAAACTCATCCAGTGAGCAAGCCATCAAGGCCCTTCAGGCCCAAAGTGCACAGTTTCAAGAGATGGTCCTAAGCCTGGCTCAAGGTCAGCAAGAGTTGAAGACTCTACTCCTGAAGAAGAAGAAGAAAAAGAGGACTACGTTGTTCAACACTGGACGCAGATTTGGGAACACACTCCACAATGAAGCTGATCCAACTACTTCTTCTGCTGAAAAAAACAGTCCCCAAGGGGGAGGAGCTCCTAGTCCCGCAGTCTCCGACAACGAGACGGACTACAATGACGAACAATACCCACCCGCTGCTGACAGATACAAGCAATTGGAGGACCGCTTGAGCGCCATGGAAATTCAGAATGTGCCGGGGCTGGATTTCGGAGATTTGGGGTTATCTTCTGGGGTAGTGATCCCACACAAGTTTAAGGCGCCTGCCTTCGCCAAGTATGATGGGGTCTCCTGCCCAAAGCTGCATCTAAGATCGTACGTAAGGAAGATCCAACCTTACACGGAGGATAAGAACCTTTGGATTCACTTCTTCCAAGATAGCCTTTCGGGGTCGCAGCTTGAATGGTTCTACCAATTAGATGGAACTAGCATCCGACACTGGGAAGATTTGGCAACCGCATTCTACAGACAATATCAATACAATTCTGATCTCGCTCCTACGCGTACCCAACTTCAGGGTATGTCTCTAGGAACGGGTGAAGGGTTCAAAGAATATGCACAAAAATGGAGAGATTTGGCTGGCAGGGTGCAGCCTCCATTGACTGATCGTGAGCTGGTTGATATGTTCCTAGGGACTTTGTCTGGTCCATTTTTCAATCATTTGGTTGGTAACTCCTCCGCTGGGTTTACGGATTTGATTCTGACGGGAGAAAGAATTGAAGCTGGCATCAGGTCAGGAAAGATACAAAAGGCTGCCTCCACAAGTACCGAGAAGAGGCCGTTTAAGAAAGAAGCAAGTGCCGTCTATGGTCCTAGAAGACAAGTCAAGCCAGAAAGTCGCCAAGCCGTCAATGCTTTGGTCATTTCAAAACCTGTTGCTGCTCCTCGGCAGTACAATCAACAAAGAGGTGAAAGGCCCAAGAGGCAGTATACTCGGCTGAGTATGACCTTATCTCAAATTTTACCCCAACTGTTATCAACCAACTTGGTGACCCTCAAAGAAGCTCCTAAGGTCGTCAACACTGTGTCTCCTAAGTATAACCCAAATGCCCGGTGTGCTTATCATTCTGATAGTCCCGGGCACACTACTGATGATTGCTGGGCCTTGAGAAACAAAGTGCAAGATCTTATCAACGCAAAGGAAATTCAGTTTGAAGCGCCTGAAAGACCGAATGTTGTAACTGCTCCTATGCCCCAGCATAGAGTAAATGCCATTGAGGGAGAGTTGTATGCTGTTTCGGTGAATGAAGTTGTTACCCCTCTGTTGACTGTTAAGAGGAACTTACTACTAGCCGGTTTATTTCCGGGTTGTAGTAAGGGTTGCCTCCTGTGTGCTGTAATCCCTACCGGTTGTCCACTGCTGAAATCAGGCATCCAAAGCCTGATGGATAGCAAGGAAATTATGTTCAAGAAAACTGCTGTTCCGTTTGTTTCCATTGAAGAAGTATCTGTTGTCACAATTTACAATCCTGCCAAAGCTCCCGTGAAGAAACCCGTCCGAATTATGTCTGTTGCACCCATTACTATTACTGTTCCGGGGCCTCTCCCCTACGAGTCTGATAAAGCGGTCCCATGGCATTATGGATCCGACGTGTATGTGCTTGGGGTGAAGCAGGAATTCAACACCACTACCAGTATCAGTAACATCACTGGTCCCGCCAAGATTACCCGCAGTGGCAGGCTCTTCTCGCCTGACATTGCACCGCCAGTTATCCGAAAACCGCTCACCATCACACCCGCAAGTGTGCATGTTCCAATTCAAGTTCTTGTGCCTACTACTGCCGCCGAGTCTTCTGATACTCGGGGCAAAGAAGTTGCTACCGATTTGCCTGCCAGGACGGAGGCACCAAAAAAGAAGACTGTTGTGGAAGCCTCCCAACAATAAATGGAGGAAATCCTTAAAATTATCAAAAAGAGTGACTTTAACATTGTTGAACAGTTGGGGCATACTCCCTCCAAAATCTCTATATTATCATTGTTGCTATGCTCAGAGGCCCATGCAAAAGCCCTGATTTCATTTCTGAAAACGGCCCATGTGCCGCAAGAGACCTCCGCGGATCAATTCACCGACTGTGTGGCTAATTTGACGGCTGACAATGGCCTAGGGTTCTCGGATGCTAACCTTACCGCCAAGGGGAAAAATCACAATGATGCCCTGCACGTCTCTATAGAGTGCAGGGGCACTACTCTCGCACACGTGTTGGTAGATACCGATTCTTCCCTGAATGTCTTGCCCAAGAAAGCATTGGATCGCTTGGATTGTGAGGGCCAGGAGTTGAAACCTAGTAACATCATTGTTAGAGCCTTCGACGGTTCTAAGAGGATGGTGCACGGTGAAGTAGACATCCCTATTCGTGTGGGTTCCCAAGTTTTCAACTCAACGTTCTATGTAATGGATATTCGTCTATCTTATTCCTGCTTGTTGGGTCGACCCTGGATTCACAAAGCTGGGGCAGTAACATCCACTCTACACCAAAAGCTCAAATACCCTGTCAAAGGGAAGATTGTTACTGTGCAGGGTGAGGAGGAATACATGGTTAGTCACTTGAATTCATTCCGGTATATCGAGATGGACGGGGAGTTTATTGAAACCCCCTTTCAGCATTTTGAGGAAGTACCTCCAGTGTTGGCATCAGCTGAGGCAGTAGTTGAAGAAGATTTTCCGTTGAAGATGGCGTCCTTGAAGGATGCCCGGGCTGTAATCGAGAAAGGCAATTGTACAAACTGGGGTCAGCTTCCTGACTTCACTCAAAAGAACGACAAGTTTGGGCTGGGCTATACTGCAGAGGCTCAGAGGGCTGTGCGCAAGGAAAAGATCAGAAAGGCTCCGGTATTTATCTCCAACCCAAGGGTGAATGCTATTGAGGAGGATGTAGAGGAAGCAGAGTTTGACAGTTGGATCTACCCGACTAACAGCAACGGACCAAGCAACTGGACGGCAAAGGATTTTACACCTATCACATTTGTCACGCAGTAATTAATTTCTTTTTATTTCCAATTTGTAACAAACAATGTGTTAAAACTTCGTTGGCTCGGTGTCCTACCCGGGGCATCGTAGCTCCATTTGTGAGGGCTTTTTGTATGACATTTCCATATATCATCAATCAAAACATTGGATGTTTGTTGCATTTCAAATCTTGTGCTCTTTTTCTTTCTGTGTTATATATATTACAAAACAGCTATATTTACACACACTCACTTATACAGGTTTCAATCCACTCTGGATCTCACTGGTAACAGCTCTGCTACCGCCAGTTATGACTTCGAGAATCCGATCAACTTGGCCGAAGACGAAGGTGAAGATGATTGCGAAGTGCCTGGTGAACTCGCAAGACTGCTACTCCAGGAAGAGAGGGCTATTCAACCACATGAAGAGCCAGTGGAAACAATTAACCTGGGTACTGAGACAGATAGGAAAGAGGTCAAGATTGGGGCTAATTTAGAGCTCAGCGTGAAGCAACGATTGATCCAGATGCTACATGATTACATAGAGATCTTTGCCTGGTCATACGAAGATATGCCTGGTTTGGATGCAGACATTGTAGTTCATCACCTGCCAACCAAGGAAGACTGCCCTCCGGTAAAGCAAAAGGTCCGCCGTATGCGCCCAGAGATGTCTGAAAAGATCAAGGCTGAGGTTATGAAGCAATTCGACGCCGGGTTTCTAGCAGTAACTTCTTACCCTCAGTGGGTTGCCAATGTGGTGCCAGTGTCGAAGAAGGACGGTAAAGTCAGAATGTGTGTCGACTATAGGGACTTGAACAGGGCAGCCCCAAGGATGACTTCCCCTTACCTCACATCGACGTTCTTGTTGACAATACTGCCCAACACAAGGTGTTCTCATTCATGGATGGTTTTTCAGGGTATAATCAGATCAAAATGGCTCCGAAGGATATGGAAAAGACTACCTTTGTGACTCAGTGGGGCACCTTCTGTTACAAAGTCATGCCATTCGGATTGAAAAATGTTGGGGCAACCTATCAACGGGCCATGGTCTCTTTATTTCATGATATGATCCATCATGAGATTAAGGTGTACGTCGATGACATGATAGCAAGGTCTCAAACTGAGGAGGAGCACCTTGACCATCTGAGGAAGTTGTTTGACCGACTCAAGTTATACAAGCTGAGGTTGAATCCCAACAAATGCACCTTTGGGGTAAGATCCGGAAAATTGCTAGGTTTCATTGTAAGTGATAAAGGTATTCAGGTAGACCCTGCCAAGGTAAAAGCCATACAAGAGATGCCAACTCCAAAGACAGAGAAAGAAGTCAGAGGCTTCCTGGGACGACTGAATTACATTGCCCGATTCATCTCACATCTGACTGCTACTTGTGAGCCAATCTTCAAATTACTGAAGAGAGATCAAGTAGTACGCTGGAACGATGAATGTCAGGCCGCCTTTGAAAAAATAAAGGAATATCTCCAAGAGCCACCCATTCTTATGCCACCAGTGGAAGGAAGAACTCTAATATTATACTTGACAGTACTTGACAATTCAATGGGGTGTGTGCTGGGGCAGCATGACGAGTCTGGCCGAAAAGAGCACGCTATTTATTACTTGAGCAAAAAGTTTACCGACTGTGAGTCTCGTTACTCACTGCTTGAGAAAACTTGCTGCGCTCTAGTATGGGCTGCTCGCCGACTGAGACAGTATATGCTGACTCACACTACTCTATTGATTTTAAAGATGGATCCCATCAAGTACATATTTGAAAAGCCTGCTCTATCTGGAAGAATAGCGAGATGGCAAATGATCTTGACAGAATATGACATCCAGTATACAACTCAGAAAGCAATTAAAGGAAGTGTATTGGCAGACCATTTGGCACACCAACCTGTGGACGATTACCAATCATTGAACTTTGATTTTCCGGACGAAGATATCATGGTGGTAACTGACTGTGAAGTACCTGGACCGGATGAAGGACCTGAGGAAGGATCCCGATGGTCTATGCATTTTGACAGAGACTCCAATGCTTTGGGTAACAGCGTCGGTGCTGTAATCATATCTCCCAAAGGAACTCATACTCCACTCACCGCCCGATTGTGTTTTAACTGCACCAACAACATGGCAGAATATGAGGCATGTATCATGGGTCTACAAGCTGCAATCGACTTAAGGATCAAGTTTCTGAGTGTCTTCGGAGATTCTGCTCTCGTGATCAATCAGATCAAAGGCGAGTGGGATATGAAACACCCAAATCTTATTCCTTACAAGGAGTATGTGTCAACCTTGCTTCCCCACTTTGAAGAAATAACTTTTAAGCACTTCCCAAGAGAGGAGAATCAGCTAGCGGACGCACTAGCTACGATGTCTTCAATGTTTAAAGTTAAATGGGACAATGAGGCTCCCCGGATCATTATCTGGAAGTTGGACGAACCAGCATACTGCTGCAAGCTTGAGGCTGAAAAGGTGACTGAAAATCCCTGGTATCATGAGGTGAAGAGGTATTTGGAAGCTCAGGAATACCCTGAAGGCGCATCTGTCAATGACAAGAAGTTCATGAGGAGGTTTGCGGCAAAATTCTTCCTCAGCAACGGCATTCTCTACAAACGGAATCATGATTCGACTCTACTACGTTGTGTGGATAAGGCTGAAGCAGAGAAGATCATGTTAGAACTGCATGAGGGTACATTCGGGACACATTCCAGTGGACACACCATGGCTAAGAAAATCCTTCGGGCAGGATATTTCTGGTCCACAATGGAAGCTGATTGTTACCAACACTCCCGAACTTGTCACAAATGCCAGATCTATGCTGACAAGGTGCATATTCCTCCAGTTCCTCTGAACGTCCTGACGGCACCTTGGCCTTTTGCAATGTGGGGGATTGATATGATCGGTGAGATCCGACCGACAGCATCTAATGGGCATCGCTTCATCTTAGTGGCAATCGATTACTTCACGAAGTGGATTGAGGCAGCTTCCTATGCCACAGTAACCAAGAGCGTCGTGGCACGTTTCATCCGGCATAATCTGATCTGTCGGTATAGCGTCCCGGAAAGAATCATTACGGACAATGGTACCAATCTCAATAACAAAATGATCACTGAACTCTGTGAACAATTCAAGATACATCACCACAACTCTTCTCCCTACCGGCCGAAGATGAATGGGGCTGTAGAGGCAGCTAATAAAAATATCAAGAAAATTGTGCAGAAGATGACAGTGACCTATAAAGATTGGCACGAGATGTTACCGTTCGCTCTTCATGGGTACCGTACCTCAGCAAGGACGTCAACCGGGGCAACTCCTTTCTCCTTGGTCTATGGCATGGAAGCAGTCTTGCCAATTGAAGTCCAGATACTCTCTCTCCAGATAATGAAGGATGCAGACTTAAATGAAGATGACTGGATCCAGACTCGACTTGATCAATTAAATCTGATTGACGAAAAGAGACTCACTGCTATCTGTCATGGTCAAACGTATCAAAAACGGATGATCAGGGCATTTAACAAGAAGGTCAGACCACAAGAGTATCAAGTTGGGGACCTGGTAATCAAACGCATCATCCTTCCTCAAAGTGATCCCCGGGGCAAATGGACCCCTACATACGAGGGGCCATTTGTGGTTAAACATGTGTTCTCAGGAGGAGCCGTGATCCTAACCACCATGGATGGTGACGACCTTCCTCACCCCGCCAATGCAGACATAGTGAAAAAATACTACGCATAAATAAAAGACCCGCTAGGTTGACATACCTAGGCAAAAATAAGGGCTTCCCGGCGAACCAAAAGGGTTCGGGCAAAAATAAGGGATGAAATGAATAAAAATTTGTACACCCGGAAAGTCGAAAACCTGAAAAGGCGGCTTGGGCAAAAATGGGTATCCCGGTGGACTGAAAACCCGAAAGGGCGGTCCAGGCAAAAGTTAGGGATAAAGCGTAACACTATGTCTCATTGGATCACTTCGCATCCGGAATTCGGTATCAACTATCTGGCTCAGATTTCGGCATCGACCAATCAGCTTCATCTTCGACCAAGCAGCAAAGTGATGAGACGCTTGAAGACATAAAGGCGATAGCAGAATTAGAACCCAGTGGGATTGTTCACATAGCTGTTTTGTTTTCTTTTCAAAATTGTAAACTCTATGTTATTCGGCGGCGTCCTCTTACTAGGATGTCAGCCTCTTGTACAAAAACGCCTATTCACGGGCAAAATTCAAATCAATACAAATTCACTTGTCCATACCAACTGCCATTGTTTTTCCTTTTTTCTGTTTTGTCTTGCGAAGAACGTCCAATATTCATTTTGATATATGCATTTGACATTACAATTGTTGATTCATAAATATTTGCATATGAAACAAAAGATTAATTACAGGTGACATCAGAGACAGGGGAAATGTGAAGTTGTCTGATGCAGTCTGGTTGCTTTGTCCGCCAAGGTACCAAGGTAGGTTCGACTGAAGAATGCGACCAAATCATCACAACATTCCCCGGCAGGTCTTAAAGCTTATCCCCAGTAGATTCTGGAAGCTTGTTCCCTGCAGAGTACGGACGTCTCTCCCGAGCTTTATTCAGAGTTATTCCTCACAAGGGCTTATAACTGGGTTATCCTCAGCTAATTGCCACGGAAGATCACCCTCGGCAAAGTTCCTTCAATCCCCGGCAAGAGTCTATCTTTGGTATTCCTCAACGGAGTTTTATCTTTGGTGTTCCCCGGCGGAGTTTATCATCATTATCCCCAGCGGAATCCATCATTAAAGTCCTCAGCAGGCCTCTCATCAAAACTTCAGCAAAGTATCTCTTCCACCGAGCAATTCTCCGGTCGATCGTCAAGGATTTATTTTCCTAAGACGAAAATACATTCATAAACATCTCACATTTTCATACATCTTGCTTACATACATGATAAAGTGCATACAACACTATCTCATGTTGAACATCATGACACCATGCATATCATACATCATGATATTGCATACAACTGATGTTTTTGCCTTTTCAGGGAAAAAGACAATCCCAAAGACAACTACCTTCAACTGTCACAATTCCAGATTCGATACCTGTATCTAGCCAGGGCACATCTGAGAGTGATCAGTTTCCAGACTCGATTCCTGTATCTAGTCAGGGCACGTCTGAAGAGTTCGAAGATTCGATTCCTGTATCCAGCCAGGGCACATCTATCAACTACAACATTTCCAGATTCGATTCCTGTATCCAGCCAGGGCATATCTGTTGACCACATTTCCAGACTCGATTCCTGTATCTAGCCAGGGCACGTCTGAAGAGTTCGAAGATTCGATTCCTGTATCCAGCCAGGGCATATCTATTGATGACTATTTCCAGATTCGACTCCTGTATCCAGCCAGGGCACATCTGTGAGCAACCGATTGTAGATTCGATACCTGTATCTAGCCAGGGCATATCTGCATGAAGAGATTAAAGATCAAACACCTGTAACAAGCCAGGAAAACATATGTCTTTCTCAAATACACAAGTTCTTGCTAAGGAATCTCTTATGCGATCAACACTTCCAGATGGCATCTATAAACCCATTCCCGACATCACATTGCTGATACTTCAACATGCGAGTGCAAATTTCCGGGCACTCTAGTGTCCAATCTCCTTTTACCCTCGAGTCACGAAAGGCAAACTTGCCAATCTAACTCTTCAGGTTCAAGAAGATTGAACAGGGGCAACTGTTGTACCCCAAAATTTTCCCTCCCATTTCCTCAACATTTTCTCATCACAAAACCCTTGAAGATCAAGATCCGGTTAGGGTTTCCTCTGCTCAAGACTTCTCCTTGCACTGTGGACCCAAATTAGGGTTTGTGTTTGCACAAAGATATTTTGACCTAAAATGCCTAAGATGACTTTCATGCTTCATGTTGGACTCCCAAGTTTATCCATACCAAGTTTCAAGTCTTGATTCCAAGTTTTGCCCAGTCAATTGGACAGATGACCTAGAAATCAACTGTATTGGGGAAAAAGTCAACTGTGGCCAATTGACAGTCAAATCTCATGAAAATTGACCCACATCAACATTATGAATTCATGTGGACCATTTGATCAAGTTTGGATCACAATTCCACAAGAAATTTGATCAGATCATCAAAAGGGCAAAATGGTCATTTTTAGGGTTTTGACTGCACAAAGGCAATTTTTGACTGTTTGACCTAGCCAATGGCAAACCAAGCTCACATATGGACTCAAAGACCCCATGGAATTATCTTGACATGCTCAACAAACTCAAAAGATCCCAAGTACACAAGGTTGACAGTTGAATTTCCCAGTCAATTGATCAATTTTGACTGTATACTGAAAAGTCAAACTTTGACTTTTTGGTCAAAATCAAGAGTAAAGATTCATTTTTCATCAAAACATGCCAAATCATGAAACTTGTTCATCAATAAACCAAGAAATGCAAATTAGGGTTTGAAATGGGAATTTTTCATAACTTAGAATTTTTCTAAGTTATGGAAAACCCTAATTTTTTCCCAACTTTGCCCCACTTTCTCACCAAGATTCATTTGGATTCAAACAAAAGTCAAAACATGAAAGTTGTAGCTTGTTGCATAATCTACAACTTTTATTCACAAAGTTTTCCCAAATGAGGCTTGTATCTCAAGTTACAAATTTTTGAATAAGGGCACTAAACCATTCATAACTTAGTGAAAATTTGACCTTTTTGACAAGGTTTTCTACCTAACTTCAAGGCCATTTTCCATACACTTCCACTTGGAATTTCAATTTGCATTTCAAAGATGGATTGTAGTACACATTCCAAGCTTTCCAAAATGTCCAAGAACTTCTCAAACAACCTCATGGTTAGGGAGAATCGAATTTTGCAAAATGGGAAAAAGTCACTTTTGTTCTTGGCCATGTACATGTTCATAACACTATGCATTTCAATCTCAGCATGCTTAAGCTACATTACAGGTCCTAAAACCCTTTGACACTCAATAATTCAATGCAAAACCATTGTGCCAAGTTGTTATTTTAAGCATTTGGACATTACATGGAGAATTAACCCTAATACCTCTCACACACTCCCAATCTCAGAATCACCTTCAAACTGCAAAAACAGGGCCAGGCCTGCAGTTTGAGTGCCATCCTCCATTTCCCTCAAGCTCTCTTGCCCAAACCAGTTCATACACCTTCCCTACCATCTATGCAAGCTAACCAAAAGCTAAAACACGACCTGTAATCCCTCTAACTGGTTCCACCATTTCCACTTTTCTGATTTGCAGGTGGAGTGCTATAGCTCGATTCAAAAGGTTTCAAAGCAAAGTAACACTTGGAATAGTATCCCTGGACCTCAATGAAGCTATACCAATCATCACTTTGCACTGAGAGCTTCTACATTGCCAGATAGAACTTCAACTGAACAGGTAAGTTTTTGAATTCGTATCTCTCTTATTAGGCATCATTAGCTTTAAGTTTGTGAATAAACAATGTTCTACTCATGCCACTGAACATGTACATGTTTTTACTTTTCATTTCTTTTGCTTGAGCTGAGAGAATTTAAGGTTTGAAAATGGCAGAAAATCTAGATTAGGATTTGGGGGAGAAGAAATTCTCCCTCATCTTAGAGAGTTAGGACAAGTTCTGCATATGGTTGGATTCGTCTCTTGATGCTGAACATTTTTTATGTTATGAGTTTTCATTAATAAGCCAGGAATCAGGATGTTTGAATGTTGGAACCAAGCGCGCGTTTTCTGAACGTTTTTTGGCTGGAGGTTGAAGAAGGGTCTATTGGGCTGGGCTTGTTTCATATTTCTTATTCACACCATGTTTTTGGTTTTGCACCCCCCAAGCCCATTTCATTCATTTTAATGTTTTTTTTACTTTTCTTTTTTTGGCCTGATTTATTTATTTTTCCTCATCATATATAAAACATAAAAATATTTTTTTATACCATTTTCCTATTTATTGGATATTTATTTAGTTAGACTAGTTATTTGAATATAAATAGATAAATAAATATACTTTTATTTAAAAAATGTTAAAATGGTGTAAATACATTTTTATTTTTATTTTATTTTATTTTACCTTCTGAAAATACTTTATATAAAAAATACTTTTTTACAAATATTAAATATTATTATTATTTATATATATATAATACATATCTAAAATAATACATATATACATATATTTATTAATATATTTAGAGTAAATACAAAATATATACATTTTTGTTTTTTTTTTATTATTATTAATATAAAAATACATTCTGGACAAATACCTCATTTTATTTTATTTTGTATATATAAATAAATATTTGTACATAATAAATGAATAATGTATTTTATTTAATAGAATTAGGGTTTTACCCTAAAATTGAAAATACTCCAAAAATAATACCTTTTTATTTCTCTTTTTATTTCACATAAATAATATTCTTTCTTTTCATACACATAAAAATTCTTTTTACATTTTGCATATTTATTTCAATTTCCCTTTAATTATACAATTATTTGTCTTGTAAATATTCAACATTGATGTAATAGTTTTAGGTTTAAATTCCTTGTCAAAATCCCCATTTGAACATTTGTACCCCCCTTCCCATATTTGGTCTTGTAATAGCTTAGTAAATTTATTTTCGCACTTTATTGCTTTCTAATTATACCATGTTAGAATTAGGGTTTGTATACGAAAAAACGACAAAATAGTTATGACCTAATCTCAAGACAAACAAGCATGAAAATGAACACACAAATCACACTTGCACCCCCTAGGGTATTCCACTTGTTGCCTTTCAAAATTGGGCCATGTTGCATGTTAGGTCTCTTTGGGCAAAACAAACAAATCAAATGATCATAGTCCCTCAATAACACTTTCAAAATATTGCCAAAACAAATGATCAAGTCCCTTAAAGAAAATGCCCAAAGATACTTGGCACCATTGCAATTATGGTCTAAACGATGACCCGCGCCCGTCCCTTTCACATCCTAACACGAGATTGTCCACCAAATACAATGGTGGAACAAACTTGTTAAAAGGGTTAAAACATAGCAATAATCTTTGAGAAATTTAGGAGTAGATAACCTCTTAGTTACTTAAATCAAAGCTTGCAAAAAACAAAACACTTGCCTATTTTAAAACACACCTCACAACACTTTCAAAACAACTTTCAAAAACAAAATGAAAACCTTTTCAAAAGACATACACCTTTGTATACATCCCCACATGGATCATTACAAAGGTTGCCACCACATTGGCTTCTTTTCAAAACATTTTCAAACCCACACACACAAGCACCATTTCAAACAATTGAAAACAAAAGGCAAGTAGTCTAAGCAAGTAACTAAGAGCCCATGGATAACCATGGATAGAAAGGGTGATAATACCTTCCCTTTCTATAATCTACTCCCCGAACCCAAGAAAAATCTCAAAGGTTTTTGCTGTGCTTTTTAAACCTTTCCTTAGGATAAAATAAAAAGTCGGTGGCGACTCTTGCTCAACCGAAACATTTGCGAAAACAAACGCAAAACCATAGTCAGTTCTCCCACCGTATCACACATGTGGTACCAAAATAGCTCTTTAATCCACGCCATCTAGGATCAGAGCCAAATATTCATAAACAATTTGGTTCACCTCACTCCTGATCCATTCCATCTAGGATCAAATCCAACCCACATTATGAACAATGAGGTTCACCTTGCTCCCGATTCACGCCATTTAGGATCAGAGCCAACAAACTGGATCGAAGTCCCCAATAGGAAATACATGCGACATAACCATGCAACAATACAAAACATATTTATATCTACATCTATCAATATGACACACCAATACGACCATCATCTGCCCACACAATACGACATACCAATCATATAGTCCAAACACATCATACAACATTAACATACATAAGTACATTCATATATCTCAGCATAACAAACAAGATTACATACAGAAAGGTATAATCCCTAACAAATAATCACCCACTAGGTTCAAATGTATTTTTATAGGATAGAAAATGTTTTTAGATTTTTGAAGGTTCAAACGGACACCTGAGTCAAAAGTTATAGATTTTTAAATTTTTCAAAATTAATTCTACTACAATTCTCTTTCGCCTGAGGCTCGCCCGACAACTGGGTCTATCGTCCGAGGCTCACTCGGAGAAGTGTATGAGAAGCCCATACTCCCATACATTTTCCAAGAGCACTCAATTTTTCCATTTCCTTCGCTCTCTCCCTCGCCCGGTGAGGCTTGGGCGAATGCTCTCGTCTGACAACACAATACGCTCACATCTGACAACAACATTGCTGTTATGATTCACACATTGAACCAGTCAATAGTTGCATATGATTTCACATCAGAACAGTCCCCAATCTACCAAAAATCAACAATTTATCATACCACAACAACAAAACATCATACATGTTATATTCATCATTTCAGATGAATCACACACTTTAAATTCATCAATTGCATCACTTATTCACCATGTCAACAAAATTGTCATAAACCCCAAAACAAACCTAAAATATACCAAAGGTGATAAATAGATTACCCCTACATAATCATCATTACACAAATCCTTAGAGAGTTGGAACTCCACCCTTACCTTGGATTGATGGTTCTTAAGCTTCAACAATGGCTTCCTTTTCCCTAGCTCTTCTCACTTCTCTGCTTCTTCTCGTCCTCAGAGCATGATCGTTCCAAAAGTTCACTCTCTATCTTTTTCCTTAAGTCTTCTCTACCCCTTGGACCCTTAATATGGTATTCCCATATTTTCCTTACTTACTCCACTCAACATTACCATAACGCCCTTAACATCTCTACACCCCATATTATCCCTATTTAATTATTAAAATAAATTAAAATAATTATAATTATCAAATATATCAATAATTCTAATTATCTTATTTAACCCAACACTACCCCCAAATATATGCCATCAAACCATCTATTAAATCACATAAATCACAACAACACAATTAAATAATAAATATAATATTTTAGGCATTACGTATGCTATGCTGAATATTATGATGTATGTTCTTATGATGGATTGATGTTGTTGTGATTATATTATGTTATATTGTGATGTATTTGATGATGTTATGATGATTTAAGTTAATGACGTGCGTGTTAATGTGTATTCATTCCATGTGAAGATAATTATATGATGATTACATGAATGATGATGCAATTGACTAGCCATGGTCGAATTATTAATGTTGATGTGCATCATACATTCACAACATTTTGGATGTTGGTTCACCCGTGTTGTTAGGAAGTTGGTCCAATGTTGGCCTCAATCTCATTGTGCGGATTGAGTGTGTTTTATGTTGTGCTCCGGTTCCAAGAGAGAGTCGATCCTATGATGGAGATATTTGGAGGGTGATGACCAAGTGTTCATCAAAGATTTTGGTACCACATGCATGAGTCAGTGTTGTGAATTAACATCCTATGTGCCATTGCATGGATATATGTTGATAGTTGTGTTTGATAATAATTGTGAACTATGTGGCGATATGATAGTTGATATATGAGAGATGTTTATATGTTTTATGATATACTAGTGAGTATGAAGTGTTGAGCAATAATGTGTGTTAAAATATGTGTTGATGATGTTTGTAACTACTATATCTTTTCCGTATATCTTGTATAATGAATTGTGATTATTCACCCTTTCTGCTTGAATGTTGCTTCCACGTGGGTAACGTGCAGATTCTCAGGAGTAACTCGTAGAGGCAATGAAGATAGTTTTGGAGTATTTTAATTATTTTCTTTATTTATAGAAGTGTCTTGCTCTGAGATGTAACATTCGGTGGGGAATGCTTGAGTTTGAAGTTTCATTAGTTTTGTTAAATATATTTCACGAGTTTCTAAAATTTTGAATTTATTTTGATTTCAACCTTGGATAAGACTAAAATGTCTTGATGTTTTGATGAAATAAATGAATTTATGTTGAGACTATGATTCTGCTGTGAAGTTTGAATTTGTATGTTGATGTTACCAAAGGAGTGGTTGTTATAAATGTTTGAAAACCCGTGTTACGGAGCAAGATGTTTTGTAATGTTGTTTTCTATGAAGTGTGACACCCTTGTGCGGTGATGTTTAATGATTTATAAATAAATATGTGATGAAATTGTGGAGTTTTAGAAGGGTGTTACATATAACATTGTGCTTAACCAATCCTTCAATATTGGGGTTAATGGTGAGGCGTATTCAATCAAAATCGTGGAAGATTCTCAGGGCCCCCTAAAAATAGTGATGCCGGAAAATATATTGAAGAAACAGTAGAAGCGAAGGGATGTTTCAAGTTTGGGGGAGGATTATTCGAGTTGGGAAGGAAACTTTGGATTTATCCCTAGAGTTATCGCGGGGGTGGTGGGTGACAAAGTCACTAAGATGCCAGAGGGAATGTCTTTCCATGTAGAGTCTAAAGTAGGCGAAAAGGTGTCTTTTGGCTGCAGCGTGGATAAATTTTCAAAAGCACGGGAAAATTAAATCAACGAAAATTCATTGGAAAACCCAATTAATTATACTTAAATCCCATTGGTAGTAGCAGTAATTAATGTGGAGCATGAATACTTTAATATTGGGACATGTGTGCATAATTTAATAGTGGGAGAAATAGAAAAGGTCACGTGCAAGCTAAAAAGTATAAAGAAAAGTAGTAAGAGGAAGAAGAGGAGGAAACTTTGTCCTATTGGTGGGCCGTTGAAAGGGGGTTTAATTTTGGGCCAACCATTCCGCCTAGGCCCAAGGATATCAAGAAAAGTTGTTTCTACTAAGGCCCTCATAAAGAGTGTTAACAATGCCTCTTATGGGTCTGATGGTTCAGTGGACTCTATCTAATCCTCTTTTAAATTGATCACTATAACCCTAGATAAGTTATCCCCAATTCTTAGATGAAGAAAGTTGAAGCTTGTTCTCGTGGGAAGAGTGTGCATGAAGATTCTGTTGGGTCTATGCATTGTTGCGATTCCATCAATGACTTAGCTTTGGAACAGGGGGATAAAAGATTTCTGGAGGAGGAGACGGGGGCTTCAACTTCGAAGTTATGGAAACCATATACTGATATGGGAATTGTGGGGGATGATAACAATGATGTTTATATGGAATCAATACATGATATAGAAGTTAGGGATTGTGAAGGTAGAAAAATTCGGGAGTAGGCGAAAAAACAGTTGTCTAGATGAATATTGCCTCATACAATATTAGAGGTGGGGGCAACCCTTTTAAGAGGAGAAGGATTAAGGAGTGCTTTTCGAAAGTAAAGGCGATTTTATGCTTCATACATGAATAAATTCAAGGGAATGTCCGATGAAATTGTGAGTAGTTTTAGGGGGAATTGTAAGGTTGATTGGTCTGCTAAGAATTCAAGGGGGTTGTCAAGTGGGTTGTTGATGATGTGGAAGAAGGAGATTTTATCGCCATTGTTCAGCTTTAGTGGTGAGGGTTTTATAGGGGTATGTGCATCCTTCGGTGGTAAGAGGTGTTATTTCGTTAATGTTTACTCCACTTGCGAACGGACATCAAAGAGAATTATGTGGGAACAATTGATCACAGTTATAGGTAAGTGGTTTTATGGGGAGTGGTGCATAGCTGGAGATTTCAATATAGTAAGAATGTCAAGCGAAAGAGTGGGTCATAGCTTCTTACAGAGGTGCCAAGATAGTTCAAAGTTCAATGATTTCATAGGCCTCATGAACCTAGTGGATTTACCAACAGGTGCTATAAAGTTTTTGAGGAGTAGGGAAAATTTGTGGTATGACACATTTTTAAGCCTTCAACCTTTAATTGGTACATGATTATTGGTTGAAAACCGCTTTATGCGATCACTTGTTAGTGAAAGTTTGTGTATGACGCGCAAATGATATTATTCTTGCATAAATCTTGTTTCGTGCAGGTACCCTGGAATCAAACGGATATGTCCACTACACATTATGCCGTGTGATTGTTGTTTCATATACTGTATGAATTGTATTTCGTACAGGTACCTTGGCATCACACAGATGTGTCCTCTACACATTCTGTCGTGTGATTGTTATTTCATACATTGTATGGATTGTGTTTCGTGTATGTATATTTTGATATTTGGATGTGTTTGCTACACATTCTGATCTTGGTTTGTTGATACTTTGACTCTTAGCCTGATGGTATTTTCTTTATTGGTGATAACAACTCGCAACGTTTTCCAGGTTTCTTCGTTATTACTTAGCATCTATGGATTGTTATCCGTTTGGTACATTTTCCTTCTATTTTCCTTTCCGCATCCTTCTGCTTTTTAGAGATCATATCAAGTAGGGCTTTTACTTCTTTCCTTGCCATGAGAAGTAGGAATAAAGATGTATAACAGGGATCTCTGTTGCTGATCATGCCATGAATCCCTCTGGTTTATTTAAATACATGTCTAAGGCAATTTCACATTATATGCATCTTGTATGCTACTTCTGTTTGTTTAAAATCCTACCTTTAAAGTAGATATTTTGTAGGGGTGGTTACATTTATGCTCGCATATTCTCCCACCCCAATAAGTCCTCAAAAGGAGGCGAGCAGAAAGGGTTCGCAATCGACCCCCACATTTCGTCTATGTCATCCTTAGCTCACGTTGTACGTAAATGCTTTGGGTTTGTACATATCATGTGTATCGAGTCGGTCAAGTGGAAAAGGGTTTCGCAATCAAACCCCCACACTTTGTTAAGAGTTCGTAATGGCATTGCTGACACTTCGCTACCTGCTTGTTTGCTTCGGGTGATCTGCTCCCCTTAGCTAAAGTAATGCTTTTCTTATTTATTTTATCTTAGTCTCCCGCTTGTTTTCTTCGGGTGACCCGCTCCCCTTAGCTAAAGTATTTTCTCTTCATACCCCCATCCTCTGAGTCAGTATACCCCGATTGTATGCTTTTGCCAAAGCACTTGTTTGTATATGCCATGCTCCCTTAAGATGTGCTTATTTATTTCTCGATTCGATCTAGACTTTAGGATAGTAATCCATGCATGATAACATAGGATAGAGATTTACCTTTTCATCTCCGACTTTAGGATCAATCATTGTATGACAATATTAGGGATAGAACTAGATAGTCTCCCTTAGATGTTTTTTTTCTCTTTTTTTTTTGCTTTTTTTTTTCATCCTTGCATTAAGACTAAAACTCTTTTCTTGGAAAATGCATAAAACATCTAACAACTTTCAAATCCTTCTTTAGGGTAAAAAAACATCAACCAATGGAAACTCTTTTACGCCTTCGGGCCCATTTTCTTTCAATTTTTTCAAAGAGCATGTCAGTTCTTTTCCACTACAGGTCGTAAGTCTCCAAAGGTCGAGCAGCGATGAAATGATTGAATTTAACATTGTTCAACTAAAAAACACAAACCAACAAAACAAATGATCCGAACTACGGCTGCTCTGATTCCTTAAAAGGGATACGTAGGCATTGGGATAGGGCCCGAACGAGCACAACTTTATTTTTCCTACATTATTTTATCTTCTCTTTTGCATGCATTCCCTCATTCTTTTTACTGTAAACCTTAGACATAGACTTTGACCATACCCATTAGATTAGAACAACAAGAGTGGATACTGTAGAGTACTACGGGCGTATGGGGTGCTAATACCTTCCCCTTGCGTAACAGACTCCCTTACCCGATCTCTCAGTCGTTTGATCGTGATTTCACTCTTCTTAGGTTTACTCAATGTTACCTTTCCTTTTCTGTGGGATAAAAAACGTTCGATGGCGACTTCATTGATTTCACCTCGACAATTTGTTCAGTCGACTGTTTCAGTAGTGTTGAAGGAATTAATTGGTATCTAGAGAGATTTTCTATGGAGTGGGGTTTGGATAAGAGGGGGGGGTGTGGGTGAGTTAGTATAAGGTTTGTTGTTCATATGAGGAGGGTGGGTTAGGGATTAAAATAACTGAGGCGTTCAATGAGTCACTTTTGAGTAAATGGAAGTGCCATTTTCTTGTTCATAAGGAAGCATTGTGGAGTCCAATATTAGAACTTAGGTATGGGCACCTTGATGTTGTTGTGTTAAGTGGTGTTTCTGGTGCAACAAAATGTAAGTCTTCCCTGTGGTGGCGTGACATTGTGCCAAGCGGACTGAATCTTTAGTTGAAGATTGGTTCATGATGGGTATTTTGTGTGTTATAGGCTTGGGTAATTCTATAAGATTCTGGAAGAATAAGTGTATCAGTGGTGTTCCATTGATGTTATTGTTTCTAGATTTATTCGAACTATCCATCAATCCAGATGCATCAGTGGTGGAAATGGGTGGTTTTGAAGGTGAATCGTGGATTTGGTCCTTGGTGCATGAGCATGGATCGTTTCGGGTGCTGCACTAACTCAGTTGGTAAAATTTGAAGCTATTTTTTATGATATTGGTCCAGAGCTAGGAGTGGAGGATAAGTTCAAATGGTACAAGAATGCAGAAGGGGTTTACTTTGTATATTCTGGCTATAAAATGTTTTCTAGTGGCTGCAACTTAGTCTCTCAATATCCTAATAATCTGCGGTAATGGAATTATTGTAGAAAACAATAGTCCTATAAAAAAAACTCACGTTTTTGGTTGAAGGTGTATTAGAGATAGGTTACCTACTAATGAGCAATTGGAAAATAGGGGGATACTCATTGGTGATATAGATGAGGTATGCTTTTTTTACTTCCTAACAAATGAGTCTTTGGATCATTTTTTGGTTTTATGTCCATTTTCATGATTTGTATGACATAAAGTGGCATTATGGATTGGGGTGGAGATGGAAAATTCTATTGGTAGGGTGGAACACCGGCTAAGGTTTTATAATGTGTTGGGTGGGTTAGTGGGGTCAATGAAGAGATTGTTGGTGTAGTTGGCAACAAGTTGGGCCTCATGGTGGATGAAGAATGAGATTGTTTTCAATTCTCAAGTCTTTCATGTTGGGGAGGTGGTGCACAAGGCGATTCTACTCGACTTTGGAACATAATCGGTTCTATATCTAAAGTTAGTTGTAATTTTTTTATGGAGTCATTGACCTGTGAAATTTATGAATTCCTTTTGATTTAATTATTACGGGCAAGTATCCCTTATACTCTATTTGTATTATTAATTACATTGCCTATAAAAAAAATTGTCATTTCGCATTATAATTTTTCCCACCAAAACTAAAAATAGTTTGGTGTAACCGAATGCTCTTAGTGAATCTAGTTGGTGCAATTTATGTAATACAAATTCCATCTGGTATCTACATTCGTGAAAAGATGGACCAAAAGGCCAATTTGTTTCACCTTCGTTTAGTGAAATGACTATCATACGAAATGGTGTTATTAACTATGGAATTGTTGTAGAGACTACGAGGATTAAAGGTGTTAATTATTATTTAGTGGCAACGGTTAATTTTTTTCTAGCAACATGACCGGGATGATTATGAGTGTGCTACAAAGGCATATCTAATTCATTTAGTAAAGTGAACTATTTTGGCACACAAGAATTAAGACAATGGTATCTTCAAGCTTTTTTCCTTAACTTGGAGACATGTGGATCTTGGGCATAAGGTGCTTGCACCCCTTATATTTTATATGACACAGGAGTAAGGAGTAGAAATATGTTAGATTTTAGAACGTCTGAGTCTGACCTACAGTAAATTTAAATGGTTTGAGTCTCGTTTATGATCTATTATAAATTAGTTTTTTGGTCTGACCTAACCTTTCTAAAATTATGGCCTAATACGAATTTTTTTTTAAAAGTTTGTTTCTCAATAAATTTTTCAATTAATCTATATTACTTAAGAAGTTATATAGGTCAGTCTATTATACATATATAGACCGACCTATTTAGCCTTTGTTATAATATATATATATATATATATATATATATATATATATATATATATATATATATATATATATATATATATATATATATATATATATATATATATATATATATATATATATATATATATATATATATATATATATATATATATATATATATATATATATATATATATATATATATATATATATATATATATATATATATATATATATATATATATATATATATATATATATATATATATATATATATATATATATATATATATATATATATATAGTCCAACATATTTGGCCGTTTTTCTAATATATATACATATATACGTCGATTTATTTAGTCTATTTTTAATATATGTGAAAATATAGGTCGATCCATAAAATTTCATAGGTTTTTTTAATAGCATAAGTCTAACCTATTTAATTAAATAAATTTTAAAAAAAAATGTAAGTCTGGCCTTTTTATTAAATAAGTTTGGTCTGATCTGATCTTAAATAGGATAGGCCATAAGCCCCCTATAGACCGGCCTGACTTATTCCCACCTTTACACATGAGTGCAAATATCGATCATTTTGTATGTATTGCAATTCAAGAATCAATAAAATAAAAAATGTTTTCAATAAGTTTCTAACAACATCTAGGTTAGAGAAGGCAATTAGATTTATTAATACAAAATCCATCCAATTCATTCATTAAAAATCCATATCCAATACATCCACACAAAAAAATTAATAGATATAATTCAGTCATTTCATTTATATACATGGATGGATACAATCTATCTAGGCATAATTAGTCCACAAGTCTCGTAAGTTAATTTTGAGTTGTGATTCAGTCCCTCAATAAAAAATTGTTTCCATTTAGTCCTGTAACATTACTTCCGTTAATTTATTCGATCCCTTCTGTTACTTTAGGTGTTAAACCGTTAGTAAGTTCCAGGGTGGCATGCCAAATGTGTGCTTAGTCATCAAATGAATAAATAAATCATTATTTAAAGGGGTAAATGTTGTCCCTGTGTTGTATCCATTCCTAATATCTTTGTAATATCACTTTCGTATTACCGTTAATAAGATCCTTTTCGTATTATCACTCATTCCTAATATCTTGGTTCGTGTTGTCTCCACTCCTAGGGTCTCCATTCTAGAAATTTGCTTGTGCATATTATCACTCACAACTTTGCTTTTGTGTTTGGTTCCTTCTATTCATCTTATTCTTTTCATCTTGTCTCTATTCCTAGGGTTTTATTATTCTCCAATGTCTAAGTTGTCAAGCAGTGCTTCCATTGGAACATTTGGGTCGGTTATTCACAGAAACAAGAGGAGGGAGTGTTGTTGCCAAGATGAATGTGTGCTTCGTATCGTGGGTGACATGAATAGTGTCAATTTTGGGAAAATGTTTTAGGGTTGCTGAAGTTTCAAAAATCATGTGAATAAGGGATGTAATTTCATCAAATGGTTCGACGACGACATTATTGATGAAAGGGATTTGAAGACCTAGAGGCAAAAGAATAAAAATTACCAATTGAAGAATGAGACCATCAACATTATGGGATGGTTGAAAATGTTTGTAATCATTGGAATATTAAGCTTAGTGTGTAATATTTTGTTTGTAACAAATTTTCTTAGGTTGGTTATTTGTCTGTGTAATGAGATGTAATTGTGAACAAGGAGGTTGAAATGTAACATTTGAAATGTTACTTTTGTTTGTTCATCAATGAAATGTATTTGCTGAAATGTTATACTTTTGTTTGTTTCACATAATATACAACAACAAATGCACACCTTAAATTGGTCATAACAATAATAACAAAACCATAACAGAAGTTGTAAAGTAAGCCTTGATATATAAAAGTGGCATTATATGTAACACCCCTTCTAATTACCCCAAATAAAAGGCAAGAATTAAAATCAGAGAAAATAAATTTGCACGGAAGGGATGTCACAACACACATCACATTCCAAAATTTTAAAGAAAAACGGACAGGGTACGTTTGTAAATTTAAGCATATCAACACAAAACAAACATACATAAATATTTAACTTCTTTCTCTCGTGCAAACGCAATGGAGTTTCAATATTTAACTTCATCTCCATTCATGGAGGAATCAAAACATAATTCAAGGCATCAAGCCATGATAATTCACATAAAGCATATGTTATCAAGTCTCACATACACAAAATAATATACACAAAGTAAGGATTATATACATCATAATCCGAATACAAAATAGACGAGTTCGACACGAAATATACCCCCCCCCAGGTGTTACTACCAGAGCATCGACTCGACTCTAATCAAAATAAAACAGATTGCAATCCAATGCATCCGCTAACTAGCGCCTCGCGCTACCATCCTCGGTACCTGAACAATGCCATCAAAAGCATTTTCAAACAGAAGGGTAAGAATTCCAATAATCATATAACATGTAATTAAGGTAAATAAATGGCAATAAATAAAGTAATACATCATGATCATATTCATTTTATCACATATAGTATCCGTACTCAAGGAAGTCATTTCCAACACATTAACCATATAAACCGATTATCCGAATACTCACACCATTGGCACATAACCATAATTCAAACAACAACAATATTGGCACACAATCAAACAAATCAACACACATACACAATATACACAATTATGCATGTGACTCACAACACGACTCAACATATGCGAATGCGGTACCGACTTGTGGACCCAAAGTTCCACCGCTTATTTTTCCACATAGGATCAAAGCCACTACGTCTATTTCCACTATATGATCAACGTCTATTTTTGTGAACCCATGTTTCACCGCCTATGTTCCCTTTCCGGGTCAAAGCCACTACGTGTATTTCCATTCAAGGATCAACGTCTATAAAATATGAACTCACTGTTTCACCGTCTCTATTTCAAGACCAACCATGCCATGCAATGTACAACCAACAACTCGTATACAATTAAGACCACTTCCGACCTTAACATACACATTCCACATATTCCAACACAATGAAATACCAACAATTGTACATGCATTACAAATATAATTCACAAATCAAGTAATGTACAAGTTTAAACAATGTTACTTCCATGATTTATTCAAATCAAACACAATTTCATAAACCGGAAGCATTCAACTTAATTCGATTTCACCTGCAAAATTCACATTTTTCAACAAAAATGCCACCAACAGATCAACCAAAATTACTACCATAAACCGCATAATAATTCGGACTATTTGGGCTAAAATCGCTTAATTAATCATCTGCCAAAAATTCTATTATTTCTATTTATAAATCCTACAAAATTATTTATTAAAGATATTAAATCATTATTATTATTATTATTATTATTATTATTATTATTATTATTATTATTATTATTATTATTATTATTATTATTATTATTATTATTATTAATTAGTATAATATATTGTTATAACAATAAAGTATTATATAAATAGTGTATGTGAAAACAATGTTACTAAAACTAGAATTCCAAAATGTCGCTACAGTACTGCTAGTTATATGCCAACACCACTTGCCATTAATTGAGATTTCATTGTATGCTACAGAATGCCAATAAACGTTCCTCTTCTTGCGCTACTGTACCATAATTTGCTAAAGCAAGTAGTAAAACCTCCATGTGCCTTAAGTATTGCGCTACAGTGCTCAAGTAAGTACTGTCAAATGCATTTCACTCTTACGCTACAGGAATAAGGCAATGTATGCAATGCTACATCATCATGCTACATCCTATGCGCTAAAGCTTACTAGTTAATTGAAAAATGCTTCATTTTATCCTAAGCTCTACTCCCATTATCACTTCAATATGCCATTAAACATTGCTTTTGGAAAAAAAATTAATTCATCTAATGCTATAGGAACAGAACAAATGGGATCTTTTCAAGAAGAAATATTAAGTCACTTATTTATGGGTATAACTAATTATATTGGGTCCTAAATCATCTCTCAATTTCATCAATCTACCAATTTTTTTTCATCATAACATAGTAGTGAAACTAATACCCTAAACCCCTAATTTATTCCAAAATCAAAACTATAAAATCACACACTAAATAATTGGTGGAAGTCAAACCCTTACCTCTAGTGTTGATTTTCTTGGAACAAGATGATGATTTTGTAGAACAAACCCTAGCCTTCTCCTTCTCTTCTCTTCTTCTTCTCTCTTTTCTTTCTTCTTTCTCTTCTTACCAACTACTCTTACTAACTCTACTTTTCTATTTTATAAAATTATCCTTCTACTACTAACTTTCCTCCCTCTATCTTTCTAAAATTATAATTTGGCCCCAACAATTATTTAATTCAAATTATAATATATAACTCTACTAAAACAATATTACACTAAATAATATTTATTCTATATAAACCTAATCATGTCAATTAATCAAACAAAGTCAAATATTACTACACACCAAATTAATATTATTCAAAATAATATTTCAACATAATAAATATTTTTATTTCATATTACCCAATTAATATTTCAATCGATCTCAATTGAATATATTTCTCAAAATAGATATAATTTAATAGTTTTGGAAAATAATTAATGAAATAACATTTAAATATAAACGGCGTGTTACAACTCTCCCCCACTTAAAAGATTTTCGGCCTCGGAAATTACCTCTAAACGAACAATTCGGGATAGGAATCCCGCATCTTACTTTCAAGCTCCCACGTCACATTACCATTCGCCGAACCACCCCATGCAACTTTAACCAAAGCAATCTCTCTTCCTCTTAGTTGTTTCACCTTTCTATCTTCAATCCTCACCGGTAAAACCTCAACCGTCAAATTGTCTCTTACTTCCAAATCATCCGCTTGAATAACATGAGACGGATCCGCAATATACTTTCGTAATTGCAAAACGTGAAACACATCATGAAAATTTGAAAGTGATGGCGGCAATGCAATCCGATAAGCCATACTTCCAATCCGCTCTGAAATCTGATAAGGACCAATAAACCGAGGTGTTAACTTCCGCGATTTAAGCGCCCTTCCAACACCCGTAGTTGGATTCACCTTCAAAAACACATGTTCATCCTTCTTGAACTCAAGAGGTTTCCTCCTCTTGTCATAGTAACTCTTTTGGCGATTCTGAGACACTTTCATCTTCTCTCTTATCAATTTGATCTTATCCGTAGCCTCTTGAACCAATTCCGGACCAACTATAGCACTTTCTCCCGTCTCGTACCAACACAGAGGTGTCCTACACCGTCTTTCATACAATGCCTCAAAAGGAGCCATGCCAATGCTAGAATGAAAACTGTTATTATAAGTAAACTCAATCAAAGGCAAATGACTCTCCCATGAACCTCCTTGATCCAAAACACAAGCACGCAACAAATCCTCAAGTGACTGAATTGTTCTCTCCGTTTGACCATCCGTTTGAGGATGATAAGCGGAACTCAATCTCAGCTTAGTACCCAAGGCTCTTTGTAAACCTTCCCAAAATCTTGAAGTGAAACGCGGATCTCTATCTGAAACAATACATGTAGGAATACCATGTAAACAAACAATTCGTTCCACATACAACTTAGCAAGCTTCTCCATAGTGTAATCCATCCTAATCGGAATAAAGTGTGCAGATTTAGTCAATCTATCCACTATGACCCAAATAGCCTCATGGTTACTCGGAGTCCTCGGCAAACCAGAAACAAAATCCATCGAGATACTATCCCACTTCCACTCGAGAATAGACAACGGTTGCAACAAACCTGAAGGCTTCTGATGTTCAATCTTAGACTTTTGGCAAACCAAACAAGCATACACAAACTCAACAATTTCTTTCTTCATACAAGGCCACTAAAACAGCTTCTTTAAATCTTGATACATCTTCTTAGCACCAGGGTGAATACTTAACCCACTTTTATGACCTTCCTCAAGAATCCTCTTTTTCACATCCCCCACATCGGGAACGCAAACTCTATCATGACATCTCAAAATTCCATTCTCATCAATTCTGAACTCTCCACCTTGACCTTGATTCACCAAAGTAAACTTGTCAACCAAAACCAAATCTGACTTTTGCCCATCTCTAATCTCTTCCAAGACACCACTAGTAAGCTTCATCATACCAAGCTTCACGCCAAAATAAGTCTCTTCACACACCAAACTCAAATCTCGAAATTGCTCCAACAATTCCCATTCTTTAACCATCAACATAGACATGTGTAAAGACTTTCTGCTCAAAGCATCTGCAACCACGTTTGCCTTACCAGGATGGTAATTCAAACTGAAGTCATAATCTTTAAGAAACTCTAGCCACCTTCTTTGCCTCATATTCAACTCTTTTTGATCAAACAGATATTTCAAACTCTTATGATCGCTAAAGACGTCGAATCTCGACCCAAACAAATAATGCCTCCAAATCTTTAACACAAAAACCACCGCTGCCAACTCCAAGTCATGAGTTGGATAATTCCTCTCGTGCACCTTGAGTTGCCTCGAAGCATACGCCACAACCTGCCCATTTTGCATTAACACACCTCCTAAACCCATCAAAGAAGCATCTCAATAGACCGTAAACGGTTCAGATGGTTTAGGCAAAATCAAAACTGGCGCAGTTGTCAACCTTCTCTTCAACTCTTGGAAATCATCTTCACACTGCGGAGTCCACACGAACGCTTGACTCTTCCTAGTCAATTGTGTCAACGGTAAAGCTAGCTTGGAAAAGTCTTCAATGAACTTACGGTAATAACCCGCTAAACCAAGAAAGCTTCGAATCTCAAAAACTGACTTTGGAGATTCCCATTCTGACACGGCTTCTATCTTCGAAGGATCCACAACAATACCTCCACGAGATATCACGTGACCAAGGAAACTCACTTGTTCTAACCAGAATTCGCACTTCGAAAGTTTAGCAAACAAATGATTTTCCTTCAGAATTGACAAAACAATTCCCAAGTGTTCGGCATGCTCTGCTTCACTCTTGGAATAAATCAAAATGTCATTGATGAACACCACCACAAACTTATCCAGAAACTCATGAAAGATTCTGTTCATATACTCCATGAACACACCAGGTGCATTCGTAACACCAAAAGGCATCACCGAATACTCATAGTGTCCATAATGAGTTCTGAATGCAGTTTTCTGAATATCACCCGCTTTCACGCGAATCTGGTGATAGCCTGACCTCAAGTCAATCTTGCTAAACACACATGCACCCACCAGCTAATCCATTAAATCATCAATCCTTGGCAAAGGATACTTGTTCTTAATGGTCACTTTGTTTAGCTGCCTATAATCCACACAAAGTCTCATTGTTCCTTCTTTCTTCTTCACAAGTAAAACTGGAGCACCCCACAGACTCACACTAGGACGAATAAACCTTTTGTCAAGCAACTCTTCCAGCTGACTCTTCAGTTCCACTAGTTCCGACGGTGACATCCTATAAGGAGCCATCGAAACAGGACTAGTACCAGGAATTAAGTCGATGGAAAACTCTACCTCGCGCTCAGGAGGTAAATCCGTAATCTCTTCAGGAAACACTTCAGGAAATTCGCATACCACAGGATAATCCTTTCTTACTCTACCATCTTCCAAAACCATACTCGCCATAAGCAAAAACAACCCATCTCCATTCTTCACACTCTTCTCAACTTGTTGTGTAGACAAGAAAACCACACCATCTTTCTCGGACTCGAGAAAAAGAACAGCCTTAGCAAAACAGTTGATATAGACATGGTTGGCTTTCAACCAGTCCATACCCAGAATCATATCTATCTGATGCAAAGGAAGACATACGAGATCAACTTCGAAATCTCTTCCGCACATGCGCAAAGGACACTTCAAACAAACAACTGAAGTAGAAACTGAACCCATCGCAGGTGTATCTACCTTCATACTTCGATCCAAAGTAGACAAGACAAGGCCCAATCTCTTGGCACAATCTAAAGCAACAAACGAATGCGTCGCACCCGTATCAATAATAGCAACCAAAGACACATTAGAGATAAAGCATGTACCTCTGATTAGACGTTCCTCAGCAGAAGTCTCTGCTCCAGATAAAGCGAATACTTTTCCAACTTCTTTCTTTGGCTTTGGACATTTGGTACTTATGTGGCCTCGCTCACCACAATTAAAGCAAGTTACATTCACACCAAATCTACAATCCACCGCTTTGTGACCCACCCTGTCACACTTGAAACACTTAACTATTCCCTGGCGACATTCCATAGCATGATGTCCCTCTTTACCACATTTAAAACATTTGATTGGAGTAGTCACTCCCCCACTCGGACTCTTTCCACTACTTATTGGTCTCTTTCCTCTTCCATCATAAGGCTTAGGACGCATCTGTCCCTTACCTCTTTTCTCACTCAAGCTCTTGTAATAAGCAGTGTTATCCCGACTGTCTTCGTCGTAGATACGACTCTTATTAACCAACTCAGAGAATCTTGTAATCTGCTGATACCCAATCGCCTTCTTTATGTCCGGCCTCAAACCATTAACAAACTTAAGGCACTTCGACCTCTCAGCATTAACAGTGTTGTAGTGAGGACAGTATTTGATCAAATCTTGAAATTTAGCCGCATAGTCAGCTACCGAACCACTACCTTGTTTTAATTCCAGGAATTCAACTTCCTTTTTACCACGAACATCCTCCGGAAAATAATTCTCCAAGAATGCATCTCGGAAAATTTCCCAAGTCACCACAACCTGCTCCTCCTCATACCTCTGACTAGCGTTGATCCACCAGTCTTCGACCTCTTTAATCAGCATGTGTGTTCCGAATTGCACTTTCTGAGCGTCGGTGCAATTCATCACACGAAAGATTTTCTCAATTGCTTTTAACCATTCTTGAGCTTCCACCGGAGCATGCTCTCCCTTGAAAGTAGGCGGGTTGTTCTTTTGGAACTTCCCAAGAGCACGGAAAGCATCTTCAGTACCATCATGTGGCGCTTGAGTCGTTTGCGGCATCTGATTTATTGACCCCGCAAGCAACCTCAATGCCTCAGCTAAAGCATCATCATTCCTTCTACCAGCCATCTTCTCTCTACAACACAAAGTATTGATCGCGTTAGCCACACAATCAAATACAAGGGATTAACAAAAATAAGACCTGACAACTGACCGACTATGCTCTGATACCACTATTGTAACACCCCTTCTAATTACCCCAAATAAAAGGCAAGAATTAAAATCAGAGAAAATAAATTTGCACGGAAGGGATGTCACAACACACATCACATTCCAAAATTTTAAAGAAAAACGGACAGGGTACGTTTGTAAATTTAAGCATATCAACACAAAACAAACATACATAAATATTTAACTTCTTTCTCTCGTGCAAACGCAACGGAGTTTCAATATTTAACTTCATCTCCATTCATGGAGGAATCAAAACATAATTCAAGGCATCAAGCCATGATAATTCACATAAAGCATATGTTATCAAGTCTCACATACACAAAATAATATACACAAAGTAAGGATTATATACATCATAATCCGAATACAAAATAGACGAGTTCGACACGAAATATACCCCCCCTCCCAGGTGTTACTACCAGAGCATCGACTCGACTCTAATCAAAATAAAACAGATTGCAATCCAATGCATCCGCTAACTAGCGCCTCGCGCTACCATCCTCGGTACCTGAACAATGTCATCAAAAGCATTTTCAAACAGAAGGGTAAGAATTCCAATAATCATATAACATGTAATTAAGGTAAAGCAATGGCAATAAATAAAGCAATACATCATGATCATATTCATTTTATCACATATAGTATCTGTACTCAAGGAAGTAATTTCCAACACATTAACCATATAAACCAATTATCCGAATACTCACACCATTGGCACATAACCATAATTCAAACAACAACAATATTGGCACACAACCAAACACATCAACACACATACACAATATACACAATTATGCATGTGACTCACAACACGACTTAACATATGCGAATGCGGTACCGACTTGTGGACCCAAAGTTCCACCGCTTATTTTTCCACATAGGATCAAAGCCACTACGTCTATTTCCACTATAGGATCAACGTCTATTTTTGTGAACCCATGTTTCACCGCCTATGTTCCCTTTCTGGGTCAAAGCCATTACGTCTATTTCCATTCAAGGATCAACGTCTATAAAATATGAACCCACTGTTTCACCGTCTCTATTTCAAGACCAACCATGCCATGCAATGTACAACCAACAACTCGTATACAATTAAGACCACTTCCGACCTTAACATACACATTCCACATATTCCAACACAATGAAATACCAACAATTATACATGCATTGCAAATATAATTCACAAATCAAGTAATGTACAAGTTTAAACAATGTTACTTCCATGATTTATTCAAATCAAACACAATTTCATAAACCGGAAGCATTCAACTTAATTCGACTTCACCTGCAAAATTCACATTTTTCAACAAAAATGCCACCAACAGATCAACCAAAATTACTACCATAAACCGCATAATAATTCGGACTATTTGGGCTAAAATCGCTTAATTAATCATCTACCAAAAATTCTATTATTTCTATTTATAAATCCTACAAAATTATTTATTAAAGATATTAAATCATTATTATTATTATTATTATTATTATTATTATTAATTAGTATAATATATTGTTATAACAATAAAGTATTATATAAATAGTGTATGTGAAAGCAATGTTACTAAAACTAGAATTCCAAAATGCCGCTACAGTACTGCTAGTTATATGCCAACACCACTTGCCATTAATTGAGATTTCATTGTATGCTACAGAATGCCAATAAACGTTCCTCTTCTTGCGCTACTGTACCATAATTTGCTAAAGCAAGTAGTAAAACCTCCATGTGCCTTAAGTATTGCGCTACAGTGCTCAAGTAAGTACTGTCAAATGCATTTCACTCTTACGCTACAGGAATAAGGCAATGTATGCAATGCTACATCATCATGCTACATCCTATGCGCTAAAGCTTACTATTTAATTGAAAAATGCTTCATTTTATCCTAAGCTCTACTCCCAGTATCACTTCAATATGCCATTAAACATTGCTTTTGGAAAAAAAATCAATTCATCTAATGCTATAGGAACAGAACAAATGGGATCTTTTCAAGGAGAAATATTAAGTCACTTATTTATGGGTATAACTAATTATATTGGGTCCTAAATCATCTCTCAATTTCATCAATCTACCAATTTTTTTTCATCATAACATAGTAGTGAAACTAATACCCTAAACCCCTAATTTATTCCAAAATCAAAACTATAAAATCACACACTAAATAATTGGTGGAAGTCAAACCCTTACCTCTAGTGTTGATTTTCTTGGAACAAGATGATGATTTTGTAGAACAAACCCTAGCCTTCTCCTTCTCTTCTCTTCTTCTTCTCTCTTTTCTTTCTTCTTTCTCTTCTTACCAACTACTCTTACTAACTCTACTTTTCTATTTTATAAAACTATCCTTCTACTACTAACTTTCCTCCCTCTATCTTTCTAAAATTATAATTTGGCCCCAACAATTATTTAATTCAAATTATAATATATAACTCTACTAAAACAATATTACACTAAATAATATTTATTCTATATAAACCTAATCATGCCAATTAATCAAACAAAGTCAAATATTACTACACACCAAATTAATATTATTCAAAATAATATTTCGACATAATAAATATTTTTATTTCATATTACCCAATTAATATTTCAATCGATCTCAATTGAATATATTTCTCAAAATAGATATAATTTAATAGTTTTGGAAAATAATTAATGAAATATCATTTAAATATAAACGGCGTGTTACATTATAAGCCATAGTTATTTGTTACAACAGTAGAAGCCTTAATACACAAAAAAGACAATATAAGTCTTAGTACACAAAAGTGGCATTATAAACCATAATCATATGTTACATCAGTAGAAGCCTAAGTACACAAAATAAGCCATAGTCATATGTTATAGGCCAAAAGTGGCATTATAAGCCTTAGTCATAAACTACAAATAAAAGATACATAAATCTTAGGGTTGGATCAGAACTGGTTTTAGACCCTTTTGAAGTCTCTTTCTCTTTTTGGATGGTTGCAGAGTTGAACCTACATCTGGTGTTGGTTGGCTTGAGGGAGCAATTGGTGGTGGTTGGCTTGATGTAGCAGCATCAGTTGGTGGTTGGCTTGACGTAGCAACAATTGTAGGTAGCTTGCAAGTGGCTTTGTTGTAACCATCCTTATGGCACTTAATGCACTTGATACCAAATTTGACCCTTTTGGGTTGTGTCTCATTTCTAACTTGTTCCTTAGCCTCTTTGTTCCTTTTCTTCTTGGGTATACCAGATTGCCTTTTTATGGGGGGTGGTGTTGGCTGAAGATTTTGATAATATTATTAGAAGCCAAGTGAATTGAACGTTTCGATCGAAATGAAACAAAGCGTCATGTTTCTAAATAGCAGAAGCAGTGTTTCGAATAAGCATATCAAAGCTTGGAGCTTCGAGTGGCAATTATGGGAACATATCTAAAGAAGTCTCGAAATGACAACGAGGCTGTGTCTGAGAAGTGCGTTCGAAGCGGAGAAGTACCAAAACATTTGAAATTCAAATGCAAGCGGGACATTCGAAGTTTGAAATTTATATGCTGGAGCATTTGGAGACACGTGGAAACAAGAGAGAGGCATTGTTCTGCATGTTCTGAACGTGGCATAATCTTATAGCAAGACCGTTATGGTCGAAGTAGTATAAATAGAAGTCTTAGTATTAGGATTTCGTGTGTCATATCTATTGTACTAAATACTCAGTAAACATTCAAATTACCACATGGCAAGGGAAACGAATGCAAGAGCAATGTACGTATGATAGCACCACATGTTTATGATTTAATGAAAACCCTTTATCATTTCCAGAACTTTCCTTTATCTTTCTGCCAAATACCATTTACAAGTTTTCTCATTTAAAGTCTTTTATTCGAAATCTTTTTCATTAAAGCCTTACATTTTAATGCTTTCTTTACATTTCAAACAATTTACATTTCAGAAAACTGTCATACTTTTCATGCCTTTATCTTCAAGTTTTTATTCTTCGAACGCCTCTTTTACTTAAAGTCATTTTATAGATTTCTTGCATTAAACGCTTTCTTCATATTTCGAATCTTTTACATTCCAGAGCATCTTTTACATTAACTGTTTTTATAATTCGAAGCCATTTACTTGTCTTTTATGCAATTTTACATGTCTTTACAATTAACATTTATTCATGCAATTTAGTTTCACGCACATGTATTTTGATTACACCTTTAGATCTTTGAGAGAGAAATCGAAATAAGTCAAACACCTACACAACACTTTAAATACCAACCATGAATATCTGTTCGATCATGAGAGTTACCCTAATGACCAATGAGTCCTAGGATCAATCTAGTCGATCCTGCGAGTTACCAGAGAAATTGAATAACAGTCAGTAAGTTTATTCGATAGTTTGGAAGACTAGCGGTTGTTTACCAGAAATCACTGGAAACAGGTGGTTGCAGGTCAACAACATATGTTTTGGTCCAAAGAGATTCTCCATTGACTAGATAAATCACCGGTGCATATCAAGCCTCATAAACTCCTTTTTGTAATAATCAGGAACAAAATCATCTACTTGTAAATGTTGATCCTTCATACATGAAAGGGCATGACAACATGGTAGCCCAGTCAATATCCACCTTCTACATGAACACTCATGCTTTGATAGATTAACATAAAAAATTTCTTTTATGAGTGATGTATGCCTAACTCAATAGTCTACTTCACCTGTCCGTCTGTTACAAATACAAAAATCAATTATGGACCAACGATATATTAATTGATTCTTCATTGTATTACCTAGAAATCAAGTGTGAAACATTACCTAACAATCCAACTGTTAGTTCTTTGTGATTCTTTTTCTAACTTCTTTTTTTATATTGGGCAGAATGGTATCCGTATATTTGGAAATCTTTTGTCTGTTAGACTCCCACTTTTACATTAGGTACACTTTAATCTCTTCAAGTATAGTCACAATGGGTTTGGCTCTTGCAGCTACAAATACAATGTTAAAGGCTTCTGACATGTTATTCACCAAAGTGTCACACTTTGGACCATTTCTAAACCTAGATTTGCTCCAGAATTTTGGTGGGATCTTTCAAAGGTGCTTGAATGCTTTTTCACTACAAGAAAAATGAGTTTTCGCAGTAACAAAAGTTGAGAAAAACACAAAATTGCTGCGAAATATACTTTTAGTAGCGAAAAAATGTTGTTGCATGTCAGTATAAGTGTTGTTGCAAAAAGTTTTGCAATGACATTTGATGTCGCTGCCGTAACTAATATTTTTAAAATAATAATTATTGTCGCCTTATTTAATCGAACAAAATGATCATAGTCGTTACGAAAAGATACTTTTGTCAACAACTAAAAATGCAATATCTTTTATACCTAAATCTCAATAGTTGAAATAAATTAGATTTCCTAAGTTATGTCATTTAATAAAAATATAACCAATGATTAATATAACATTAAAATATAAATTTCCTAAATTATCATAATTAACATAAAAATTTAAATACCCAGAAAATATCAAAAACTAAAAATAATAAAAAAATGTATTCCCTAAAAATTAAAATTTACACATTTAACAAATAAAATTAAGACTGCCGCCAACATGAATGTTAATTCTTTATATCCTTGCTTCATAGTTGAAACACTCTTATTTAACCTACAATTTCAACGCAAAAAAAATTATAAAGCAACGAAATCATAGTAGGGATAATACAGTAGATTATTTATCATAACTAGAATCGGGAACAAAGAAAAGCAAATACAGAACCAAGTAAATCACTCTACAAGTCTACCAATTAAACTTACCATTTTGACATATATGAGCATATCTGTTCCATACCTACTTTGAATAAGTGAAAATAATTGTATGCTTATTTTTTTAGGTTATTAACATAGATCTCTAACTTACTGCTAGAGATCTATTAAGACCCTCTGGTAAATTAATTACTACTAGTATTATATGCTGTCCACCAAACTATTTTATATATTACCTACATGTATTGCAGTTAATTATCTTTTGCAACAACACAAATGGTTGTAGGTACGTTGCTTTGATCCACCAATAAATTTTCAAAGTAACATACAAAATCACATACTTCATCCTATTTATCAAAAAAGTTACATTCTGACTAACCTTACAAGAAAGCTAATATGCAAAGGACAAGATCTATTTAGCTCTCTAAATTATAAAAAACCTATCAGCTACCAAATTAAAAAATTTATTTTTCATTTGGTAATTTTTTGCCGACAATTAAGTCGTTAAAATATATTAATGAAAGTACATCAAAAAAAGTTAACAAGTGCTAGGGAATAAAAACATCCAAGTAATCACCACTATGCACGTCAGAAACAAAGTCATAAGTTTTTTGAGAAATGCAAGCATAAGTGCACGAAAAATAATTTTTTACCTCAAAACCGAGGTCATTTCAATTGGTGCATAAAGAAAAGATGAAATACAAAAGAAATATATTTAATTACGACTATAAAAATAAAGAATAATAATTTACAATGAATTATATTGAATTACCTCACTAAGCTATTTATACACAAAATAAAATCTTAAATATCCTCTGACAAAGATATAAAAAGATATAATAATATCTCCTAAAAATATATTCCTAAAATATAGATTAATATACAAAATATATTCTTAAAATATAGATTAAATCTAATACCATCAATTAATTTATATTTTATCCAAAACTGACAACACCAATTTCATCCCTCAAGCGAAGAAATTGATCAGTCTTGATAGTCTTTGTTAAAACATCTGTCAGCTGCTTCTCGGTGCTACAGTGCACAACTTCTAATATTCCGCTCTGAACTTGGTTTCTCAGAAAGTGATATTTGGTCTCAATATGCTTGCTTCTCCCATGCAATACTGAGTTCTTAGCAAGATTGATTGCAGACTTATTATCAATCATCAGCTCGAGAGGTTTGGCTACTTCAATATTCAGATCTTGCAACAAGTTTAGAATCCACACAGATTGACATGCAGTCAAAGCGCCTGCAATATATTCAGCTTCACAGGTTGACAACGCAACAACATTTTGCTTCTTGGAACACCAAGAAATAGGACCTCCCGAAATTTGAATAAGTATCCAGAAGTACTTCTTCTGTCAACTCTATCTCTGCACCAATCAGAGTCTGAATAACTCAGAAATTCTGATTCTATCTTTCTTTCAGACGGAAATAACACACCATACTTCAGAGTTCCCTTTACATACCTCAGAATCTTGACAACAGCTTGGTAATGAGACCATTTTGGTTTACTCATAAATATGCTAACCATTCCAACTGCGTAGCAAATATCAGATCTGGTATTACGTAAAAATACCTCAGAGAATCAACCATCTGTTTGAAGGTTGTAGCATCCACATCCTCTCCATCAGAATCAGAATCTAACTTCTGATTCGTATAAGCAGGTGTGATAGAAACTTTGCAATTCTCTAGCTCAAATCTATTCAGAAGCTCAAGTTCATACTTCATCTGATGCAAAATGATTCCTTTCTCAGAGTACATAAATTCCATCCCTAGAAAGAAACTCATTTCCCAAGATCTGTCATCTCAGACGCATTCATCAAAACTTTCTTGAACTCAACTATCTCTTGTTCAGAACTTCTTGTGAGTAATATGTCATCAACATACAAACAGATCAGAATCACATTACCTTCTGAAGTATGCTGAACATAAACATCATACTCCATCTCACACTTATGAAACCCTTGTTCCTTGAAAAACGAATCAACCTTCAAATTCCAAGTTTTGGGCGCTTGCTTCAATCCATACAAAGCTTTGTGTAATTTGAGCACCATCCCTTTCTGATTCTTTTTCTCAAATCCAGGAGGTTGTGATACGTATACCTTTTCTTGTAATGGACCATTCAGAAATGCAGATTTTATATCTAAATGCATCAGAGACCAATTCCTGTTAGCAACTATTGCAATCACTAGTCTGATTGTTTCATATCTCGCTACAGGTACAAACACTTCAAAGTAATACAACCCAGACTTCTGTAGAAAGCCTCTTGCTACTAATATTTCTTTGTGTTTGCCAATTGATCCATCTGGTTTTAGATTTTGCTTGAAAATCCATCTGACGCTTATGGCTTTCTTGCCTTTTGGAAGTTCTGTCAGCTTCCAAGTCTTGTTTCTCTCTATAGCATCAAGTTCTTCTTTCATGGCTTATAACCAAACTTGCTGCTTAAGAGCCTCTTTTGTACCCATGGGTTCAGAGTCTACTTCAGTGTCTTGCAACATGTCAAACTCTGCAAATCTTCTTGGTATGCTTCCGACTCTTTGTTGGCTCTGAACTGAACCTTCAGAACTTTGGACACCAGAACTTTCCCCTTCAGAAGCACTTGCTTCAGAAATTGAACTTTCTCCAGAACCTTGATTGTCTTCAGAGTCTGGATCATTGGAGTCAGAGTCAGAATCATCTTCTCCTTCGGTATCTTCTTCAGAGTCAGAGTCTTTACCAACTTTAAAAACATGTGTTTCTGATTTTTCTTCAGGAGTTCTCTCATCAGAGTCAGGACGAGACCTTTCCCAATTCCAAACTTTTGATTCCTTTACAGTGACATCTCTGCTGAACTCAAATTTGTTAGTTTCTGGACAATAAAGTTTGTACGAACTTGTACTGTGGTACCCCACCAGTAACATCACTTTACTTCTATCATCCAACTTTTGTCTTCTGGCTTCTACGACATGTTTGTAACATACAAAACCAAACACCTTCAGATGACTAACACTTTTCTTATCTCCAGTCCACTTCTGAATAAGAACTATTTCCTTCAATTTCTTCGTTGGACATCTGTTAAGCACATACCATGCAGTTGCAACAGCTTCTCCCCATAGAGTATGAGAAAGCTTCTTCTTTTTCATCATGCTTCTCACCATATCAAGCAAAGTACGATTTCTTCTTTCATTAAGACCATTGTGATGAGGAGTATAAGGAGCAGTAACCTCATGCTCAATTCCATTCTCCTCACAAAATCTTCTGAATTCTGTGGAGTTATACTTACCACCACTATCAGTTCTAAGAATCTTCAGAGTATGGCCACTCTGATTCTCAACCTTCATTACAAACTTTTTGAATTCAGCAAACACCTCATGTTTAAAATTTACGAGAGATACCCATGTCATTCTAGTGAACTCATCAACAAATGACACAAAATATTTATTCCCTCCAGTTGATGCTACTGGAAAAGGACCACACACATCGGAATGCACTACTCCTAAGGAATGTTTTGCTTTTGGAGTTACTTCTGATGTAAATGATAATCTTGGTTGCTTCCCTTCCATGCACACCTTGTATGATTTTTCAGGCTTCTTGATTGTAGGAATTCCATATACCAGATTCTTTGATTTCAGATGCCCTAAACTTCTGAAATTCTGATGACCAAATCTTCTATGCCACAACTCACTCTCCTTGACAACACTTGTCGCACTATGACATTCAGAGTATGCAGTTCTAACATTCACCTTGAATGTTTTGTTCCTTCCCTGTTCTGACTCCATAATCAGCTTCTGATTACAGTCATACAACTTCAGAAGATTGTCCTTCATGGTAATTTAAAAAACATTCTCAATCAGTTGTCCCACACTCATCAAATTGCTTTTCATGCCAGGTACATACCATACATTCTGGATCATGCTGCTTTCCCATTGTTTAGAATGATTTTGACATTTCCCATACCTTCTGCATTGAGTTATTTATCATCAGCACATCTGATCTTTGTACTCTTCCCAGAGTCAAAATCAACCAACCATTTATTATTTCTAGTAAGATGGTTTGAACACTCTGTGTCTATATACCACCATTATGATGAATCCATACCATCAGGTTCAGAAGCCAACAATAGCATAGGTTCATCATCTGACTCTCCTTTGGCTATATTTTCTTCTTATGACTTCCTTTCTTTGTTTGACCAGCAATATTTGGCATAGTGACCAAAGTTCTTGCAACAATAACACTGAACATTCTTCTTGTTAAACTTCTCCTTTCCCTTCTAGACGTTCTTCTGCCTATCAGATTTTGAAGCTTCTGACCTTTGACCACTGTAACACGGTGGGAGAACTGACTTGAGTGTTTTGTGTTTGATCGCAATTGTTGCGAATAGCAAGAGTCGCCACCGACTTTTCTTTTATCCAAAAGGAAAGGTTGAAAAGAACAGGAAAGACCTTTCGAGATTATTTTCTTGAGTTCGGGGGGTAGGTTATAAAAAGGGAAGGTGTTGGCACCCTTTTCATCCGTAGTTATCTACGGGCTCTTAGTTTCTTGCTAGATCACTTGCTTTTGTTTGAAAATGTGTTTGTGGTGTGAGTTTTGAAAGTATTTTGAAAACGTCTTTGTAATGGCTCTCGTTTCTATAAGAACGCATACAAAGTGTTGTTTTGAAAATAGTTCAAAGAGGTGTTTGTGGAATGTGTTTTTGAAAGTGATTTTGAAAAGTGTCTTTGTAATGGTTCTCATTTCTATAAGAACACGTACAAAGTGTTTTGTCTTTTGAAATTGTTTCAAAATGAAAGTGTGGGTGTATAAAATGTTTTTGTTGTGAGCAAGCGAGCAACTAGGAGCATCCTACCTACTCAAGAGGTCTTAATGTTCTTTTCCTCCTCCTCCTTTAGATGTTTCTATCTTACCATTGATTTGGTAAGAATCCCCATCATTGGATGTGAAGGGACGAGCGTGGGACGTTTGTATAGTTATAAAAGGCAACCTATGGGACGTTTTAGCAATGTTATTTAGGGACTAGATCGTTTACCCAAGGCAACATTAAGAGTCATCGAGGGACTACGATCTTTTATCGAGGGCCTTTTCTAAAATGCCCATATTCGAGGGACATGACTATTTTTCTGAGGCAACAAGTGGAATTACCCTAGGGGTGGATGTGTGAATAGTGTGTTTTATTTGCATGCATTTAGTCTTTGATTAGGGGTTGTCTACTTGTTGTTTTTATCTTGCCATACATACCCTATTTTACTAATAATCATACAAAAGTAATAAAATGTAGAAAGATAAAATCCTATATTATTACAACCATATTGAATAGCATGAAAATATAAAGGCAAAATAAATAAAATAAAGAGGAAAAAGGGGCTCTTTCGATTCAACGGAAGAACTCTTCGATTATTCTTCTTTGGATCTTTTTGATTTAGGCCTAGAGACAGTGAGGTCATGGCCTTTGATTTACCTTTCTGCCTCCTTCGACTGGGGGTTGGAACCAGTGTAGGCGTGCCTTTCAATTGGGGCCTGGAGGCAAGCATGTTGTGCCTTTCGACTGGGCCTGAAACCAGTGCAAGATGTAATCTGCCTTTCTGCCTCCTTCGACTGGGGTTAAAAGTAGTGAGGGCATTCCTTTCGTATGGGCCTGCAGGTTAGTGTGTTCGAAGCAAGTCTGTGTGTGATGAACATGTTTGTGTCGAAGCATGTGTATGCATCGAAGCAGGTGTATCGAATCATGTATGCAACGAACATGTGTGTGTCGAGGCACACATTATTTTCCTTTCTATTTGAGCCTGTCGAAGCCTCAAGGCTCTGTATCGAAGTATGCATATTTTTTTACTCCAACATTTTTAGGGTTTGTATAGATTAGTTCTTTAAAGTAAAACACAAAAGATTAACATCGAAGGCCATGGTTATTACATGTTGGCCTCGAAGATGAATCAAATAAGATGCTTGCAACAGAAGAGTTAAAGTCAGAAAGACTTACCTCAAAGCTGGTGTGTGGGTTTCGAACTTGAACTGCTGTCTGGACGGTTCTGGAATTCGAAGAGTTGTCACAGGGGGTTTGCCTTTGGTTCAAAGAGTTGTCATAGAAGGTTGTCCTTGAGTTTAAACAAAACTTATATGTATGAGGTGTTCTGGATAGTTGATTTATGAGAGTTGGAAAGATGAGATAATGGATTTTTATTTTTTGTTTGTAGGTGAAAGTATAGTTGATTTTTTGAGTGAGCAAAAATTTACAACGGTTTCTGTTTTGTTTCCCAACTCTCTTTTCTCTCCTCTCAATGTCTCCAGCCCCTTTTGATGTTGTGAAGAATAGTTTATTTATAGAGGAACTTTGTTGTGGTTTTGGGGGGAAAACAAATAACATTTGAACTGTTTGGGTATAATGTCCCCTTGTTTTCTTTGATGTAGCTCTTATGTACCATTTTTTGTGTAAGTATGAGACTGAGACCATGCAGGCTCAACAGTATTTTAGATTGTTGTGGCAGCTTGGTGCAGGACTGTTGCATAGCAGTACAGTTGCCTTGGGTTTGGCAGTATATAGGACTTTGGTCAACAAATAACTTGAATACTCCACCCTTTCGTTTTGATTACTTCAACCAGACTCATCATCATACAACCACGTTCATTTCCAACAATCGGTGTTCTTCGAATGGGCCCATTATAGGTCCTTCGAATCCACCAATTATGATCCATATTGTTAAAGAGTTTTAGAGGTGTAATCTAAGTACGTTGCTTCGAAGGGTTTAATTGCTCAACTTGTGGACCGAAGGGGGTTACCTTGGAGGAAGTCACATGCCCAGTTTGTGGATCGAATGGAGGTCACTTCGAAGTAAGCCATATGCCCAGTTTATGGATCGAAGGGGGTCACTTAGAAGGAAGCCATATGCCCATATCGAAGCTTGTGACTGAAGGTAGACTACATTGCCCAATCTAACTTTTCTAAATCGAAGCCAACTTGTTTCTTTTTTGACTTAATCGAAAGGCACCTTAACATCTTCAAAATTTTACATTTTCTTTATTTCTTTAAATAGGTTTTTGTAATCACACATGCGAGAGAAATCTTGAGAAAATGAGAGGGAAAATTTTGGGGTACAACAACCACCCTTAGTTTTCTTCTTGGCTTCTGACCAAGTCTGCTTCTGATACTTCCTACCAGAAGTTACTTTCAGAGCCTGCTGCTCTACTTCCCTCTCAGAAGTTCTCGCAGTCATACGCAACTCATGCGCATCTAGACTACTTTGCATCTCTTCAACTCTCACGGTGCTCAGATCTTTGGAATTTTCATTGCTACCACAATGTAATCAAATCGAGAAGTTAAAGATCTCAAGATCTTCTCAATGGTTATTTGTTCATAAAGAGTTTCTCCACAAGATTTCATCTCATTGGTGATCATAATCACTCTAGAGATGTACTCAAAAACCTTCTCGTCGTCCTTCATGTTGAGATTCTCATATTTCTTTTTGAGAGACTGAAGCTTCGCCTTCTTCACTGATGTGTCACCACCGTAACATCTGACCAGTGTTTCCCATGCAGCCTTTGTTGTTTCAGAATCGACAATCTTCTCAAACACATTTGCATCCACACATTGATGGATGTAGAACAACGCCTTCTGGTCTTTCTTCCTTAGCGTCTTCTGTGTTATCTTTTGTGCCTCTGTTGCATCTGCTTCTAACAAATCATAGCCATCAGTGACAAGATCTAACACATCTTGAGAACCAAATAACATGCGCATCTGGATCTTCCAACAATTCCAGTTTTTTTCCATCAAATACTGGAAGCTTGGAATGGACATCACTGTCATTTCCGTTCATCTTCTACCTTGTTCAATTTACACAGAAACTCAATAAAGCAGTGTTTCCCAAATCCCCAGAATCAGAAACAACGATTATCATGTAGCACCTCACTATTCTCCCGTGTTTCCCATTTTCCCGTGGATTTCGAACCGGAGCTCTAGATACCAATTACTGGTGCACAAAGAAGAGATGAAAGGAAAAAGAAATATATTTAACGACGACTACAAAAATAAGGAATAATGATTTACAATGAATTACATTGAGCTACCTCACTAGGCTATTTATACACAAAATAAAATCCTAAATATCCTCTAACAAAGATATAAAAAAGATATAATAATATCTTCAAAAAAGATATTCCTAAAATATAGATTAATATCCAAAATATATTCCTAAAATATAGATTAAATCTAATAATCTCAAGCCTTGCCATCATATAATCTTTCATTTCCAAAAGATAATGTCTTACCCCGCCTTCATAGTGTAATGAAGTGGGAAAGACACGATATGATAGATATTGTTTATGATTGCAATGATTTGCTAAAATAATGCATAGACAATGAAAGAGCACAAAACCTTTGGTTAACTTCTGGTAGCAACTCATCGAGTGCGGGTAACAACCTCTATCAACATGTCATACCAAATCAAATTTAAAAATATCAAAAACAAAACTTATCAAAAACAAAATAAATTATAAAGATATTAGTATAAATCTTTTGTTGATCACTTATAAAGGTATGTGTCTTGCATAATCTAACACCTCATAAATCAGTTGTCAATAGATCCAAAAACCAACTCCATGAATCTTTGGTTTCTCCCTGAACTACACCAAATGCTATTGGCGACATTTGGTCATTAGGATCCCTCCCAATTACTGCAAGATTTTTTCCACCATAATATCCTTTCAAAAAGCATCAATCCAAACCTATGATAGGTTTGCACTTAAAGAAATTATCCTTGCAAGCTTTGAGGAAAATAAAAATCCTTTGGAAATGTGGTTTCAAAGGCCTACCAGGATTCTCACTACTTTCCTTTCCACCTTGACTTGGTTGACTAGTAATTTTGACACTTGAACCAGGGTTTGTCCTTAACAGCTCATGCCCATAATCATGGATTCTTGTATACTGATCCCTAAATGAACCATCAACAATGTCAATAGCAAGTGACTTAGCTCTATATGAAAGTGTCTTATTCATTCATACATTCCACTTTTGTTTTGTTTTCTCCGTTATATCACTGAACTTCAAATTAGGATTCTTTCTTACATTACTTTGAATTTTGTTGCTCAACCATTTGGAATTTAAGAACCTAACCTTATAGTCCATACTGCATGTGTGCTTGTCCATAATCTTTATAAACTGCCAAGTATTATTATCTTGCAATTTTATACAGTATGACTCCCATGGACATCCTTTCTTACATATAACTCTCATCCTCTTGTTATCATTTTCTTAAATAGGAGGTTTCTACCTGAATGAATAACATAAGTTATAATTCCCCCTTTAAAGTGTTTCTTAGAAGAAAAACAAGTCCCTAATTCCTATTTGTAATCATCCATTCTTTTTGGAAGCTTGAAAGTTGGAAAATAATCTTTTAAAATCTCACCATCCTCATTATCATAATCATGTGGTAACTCATCTGTGTCATACTCCTCAATATCACTCAAACCTCTAAAGCTTTCCTTTGTAGACTCATATTCATTCACATCATAAAATACACCACTACCCTCAACTGCTTCTTCCACCACCTCTTGTTTCCTTGGTCTCCTAACCTTGGCTCCTAACCCCTGCCCTTCCCCTTTCCTTTCCCTTCATCTATATCAATAGTAATTTCTTCAGTAATTCCAATTGAATCATCACCAGAATCCTTAAAGTTCTCTTTTAAAACACTATCCTCATCTTCCTTGTTACATTCTAGTCCCTCAACAACTAAATCAGTTTGAACACTTACCAAGTAAGGTGTGTCATCCAATATATCATTTTGGTCACTTACAATATGTTCAGTGGTCCCATCTAAAGTAATATTCACTATTGCATCCTCAGACACAATGTCCCTCTCAAAGTTAACATCCGGACATGACTCTTTTTAGTTAATTCTCTCAGTGGTCCCATCCACATTAACTTCCTTAAATGAACCTTCTAGGTCAACTACAACTGAATCTTCTACACCAATGGGCCCTACTTCATCAAATTTGTTACCTAGATTATTCAAATCTTCAACGGTCCCCAAGTCATCAAAAGTTTCAACTACAACAACACTATTCAACTCATCCAACATGTCATCTTCCAATTTATTGTCTTCTACACCATTGAGACCTACATTGTTTTCAAAAGACAATATTTGCTCTTCCCCATACATTGAATGTATTACATATAGATGCACATTCCCATTGACCGGTGCAATTGTTTTCATTCTATTTGTTCATGTGTCATCTTGCAACATCACTAACTCATTATCATCCACTGCATCATAATACCACAAGCTATATACTTTTGGGTACCCTAAGTCTTTTAACCCACCTAAAATCTCAAAATCCAAAAATCGAGGTTAACTTGCTAAATCTCCTATAACCCCTTGTAACCTAGTATGTTAAACTCATCAAACACACCCCTATGATGGATAACACACTCAAACCTATCACTCATGACCTAATCACAACAAATAAGAAAGAAATGAGACTTTGGAGTAGAAGACAATGGAACTTCGGAGTAGAAGACAATGTTAAGGTGATAACTATGAAAATGAAATGGTAAGTTCATACACGTACCTTGGTCTGGAAATGAAAAAATGGTAACGTTGATAACTACCGCCTTCTGATATGTTCCAACAATCGTTGTCTTCAAACACAAGCTCTTCTTCACAACTACTAGGGTTTTTTAGGCAAAGACAATGGAACTAATAAAATGAAATGAAAGCTTAAGAGTTCTAGATTTTATGTTTCTAAATATAACACATCAATATATACATATAATAAAAAATGAAACAAAACATTAACAAAATGCCACATCAGTTTGTTAATATGTCACATAGGCGCTTGTTAACGTTTTTCCACTAAAAATCGACAGAAAAGATTTATTAGTCTAACGGAGTTTGATTAAAGGATCATAGTGTAACATTTTAGAATTATGAGACTAAATTGAAACAATAAATTAAGTTACAAGACTAAAAGATTAATTAAGTCATCTATCTAACATATTTTAATGATTAAATAGATTATTTTTTATCACATACTTTAAATCCAATTAATCAATTTTTAAAAAATAATTCTTATTTTGAGATTATAAAAGTCAAATAAATATAATATAAATGATATTTTTATTAAAATATTGAATTTTATATATATATATATATATATATATATATATATATATATATATATATATATATATATATATATATATATATATAAATGATTTAGGATTCAGAATGATTTTTTTCGAAAATAAAAATAATTGATTTATGAAATCAATTTTGTTTTCAGAAAACATTATATTTTTCGAAATGAATAAAACATTTTAAAAAAATAGATCTTTTGAAAAAAAATTAGATATTTAATAAAAAATATATTTTTTTAAATTAAAAAATCAGATTTTTTTTCTCAAAAGAAATCATTTGTTTCGAAAATAACTTTTTATATATTTTATGATGATAAAACAATTGTATTTGAATATAAAAAAATTAATTTTTTCAAGATAAAAACATTATTTTCAAAAAAACAATTTAAAATTTAATTTTTAAATAATTTCTATAATTCTTTTTATAAATAACATTTTTAAAAAAAATATTAGATATATTTAAATTAAACTTTTGGGTGAATGTCATTCATTAAAAAATATTAATAAGTGAATTGAATGAATTTTATTTTTAATTGATAAATTGAATTGAATTGAATATTTTTAATGAAGATTTAATGAATTGTTAATGAATTAAAAAATTATTTTAATTCATTCATCAACAAATCTAATTTATATTTATCCACTCCATCTATTTTGCGACATAATCTAAATTTTCTTCTCAAACACATATAATTCTCAGCTACGAAAAACTTATTAAGTATTTAATCTTATTTACGACCCCATGGCTGAATTCCCTCTCAAGTTTCCCGCGCTTTGTCTAAATACCCTCACATTCCCGCTTCCAACTATTTCATTTCTCTCCCTCTCTCTCTCACACACACAATTCACAACACAAACAAAACTGTTTTGCCCCAAACTCAAACTCCATGAACTCTCGGGAACTTTCTCTAGTTGCCACGGCAACTCTAGTTGGCGCCTTCGCCTCCGCAATCGCTCTCCGTTTCTTTCACCAATCCAAAACCAATCCCACTCAAAACGGCACCATCTCTTCTTCTACCGACCCTTTCGACACCTCCAAACGCAAAGGGTAATTATTTTCTAACTTTTTTTTTTCAAATCACTCTTAGATCCACCCACCGGTATTCAATATTTATTGCCTTCATTGAGTTATACAGATACTTGTCGTGGGATGATTATTTTATGGCTATTGCTTTTTTGTCCGCTGAAAGATCTAAAGACCCTAACAGGCAGGTCATATTTCTCACCGCACCAAATTGCTCTTAATTGTTTTTAGAAATTTATTTCTATGTATTAACTGTACATGCTTGTATTTTATCATATCACATCATCATAATGTTGCTTTAACATGTTAGCTCATAAAATATTCTTGCAATTTCTAATTGGTGAGATATGATTCAATGCATGTTGGTTCTAAAGTCTCTCGAGGGAGAGCTTTGACGCCCATTGTAGTCCTCCTAGCTCGAGGGATTAGTCTTTTTAATTGTGCGCAAAGGATATCCGTTTTTTACCCAAAAATTGTTGGTTTTAAAGGTTGTGCATATTGGTGTGTTATTGATATTTGATAATGTAGGTTGGTGCTTGCTTAGTGAGTCAAGATGGTATAATTCTCGGTATGTTCATTTCGTTCACTTACTTGCACATTCTATTTCTTTTGAGGAACACGCATTTCATACCTTGTTTATTTTTCTTGTTCTTTCTATGGCAGGGATTGGTTATAATGGATTTCCAAGAGGCTGTTCTGATGACAAGTTACCATGGGCCAAGGTTGGTGAATAAGGGAGGATTTGAGTTGTTTTTGGGGCTATCATTTAACATTCTCATTGATATATTTGTTTATCTTTCAGAAATCAAAGACCGGGAATCCTTTGGAGACTAAGTACCCGTGAGTGTTTTTTAAATCATATTTCACTCTTGTTGTAACCTTAATTATGTTCTTGCTAGAATCTTACTTTCCATTAACCATGATCTTTTTGATAATGTTTTTTTCTTCTTTTCATTTTGGGTCTATTTTAGTTATGTTTGTCATGCTGAAGTAAATGCTATTCTTAATACAAACCATGCCTCTGCTGCTGGACAAGTGAGTTCCTCTGTACTATCTAATTAACATATATTTAACTATCTTATACTTTATTTATCACGCTCCATTTGTAACTTTCACCTAGACTATGCAATTAACACCATATAGCATGTCCTGCCAGCACCTAAAAGAAATTTCTTATATTTCTTTAGTCAACAAGGTTTGGTTTGCCACTGGACACTAAGATGTTCCTATTTTCTTTTTTGATCAACACAGCGGCTGTATGTGACCATGTTTCCATGCAATGAGTGCGCCAAGATCATAATCCAGGTTGGGGGTCTTGTTCAACTTGATGCATAATATGTTTTAATAAACCATTGATAAGTTCTTGACCCTTAATTTAACTTTTCATTCTCCTCCAAAGCATATGTTTATGAGAATGTAGAGACATTGCTATGCCTAAAATACAATAAATTAGCTCAGTTGGTTTCATTTACAGCAGCTGAATCAATCATGTTTAATCATGTTCTGATTGATTCAAAATCAGAAGCCTCTGCACTATGGTACTACCATTATATGCATATGATGCATCTTTAACTTGATATTATTATTCATTCGTTAGATTAGAAGCGGTACATCATATATTCAAATTCTTTCTTGCAGTCTGGAGTTTCTGAAGTCATTTATTTTGTGGAGAAAAGATTAGAAAATTCAGATGTTGCATACACTGCCTCTCACAAGCTACTTTCCTTGGCTGGTGTTAAGGTAACTTCCTATCCATAATTTTCTGTAGGTGTATTTTCACTCACTTCAGTTGGCTTAGATATACCAAATACTTACTGATACCAATTCAATACTATAAACTTCTAAATTTGAATGTTCCTTATACTTGTGTTGCACGTCTCTAGCCAATCTGTAGATCTTTACCATAACTTATATAAATTTGTTCCTTGATTATGCAGGTCAGGAAACACCAACCAGTGGCGAGTGAAATTCATCTGAAGTATGATGAGCACTAGCTTTTGAAGCTTGGCATGACATTGCAGCATGACATGAATTCAGTGTTTGCAGTAACTATTTTCTAAAATCAGAATTACCGTAGATGATGGCTGTGATGATTCTAATTACTTATATTTCAATTTCTCCTCAAACCAGATAATCTACAAAGATAACAGTCATGACACATTTTGACCCTTCATTATGTGTTGTGTGCAATCAAGCCACACATATGTATTAAACCCCCATCGAGTCCTCAGTGACGACTTCAAGGGTGATAGCAGGAGAATATAATACCTAGTTTTCATATTAAAGAAAACTTTCAAAACTATATTTACAACTCATACAATGAAAAGGAACTTTGGTCTATAATGGTAGAGTAGAAACAATTCTCCCATTTTCAATCTATCTATTTCCGTTATGTTATTTATTTGGAGTCCATGCACAAATTTTATGTTATTTCAACACTCTCGTTTGCCCGTGACTTGACAATAGATCTAGTATGCTAAGCATTAATAAACCTTGCAAGAATTGTCAATGTTATGCAAAGTATATTTTTGGATTTTATGGTTACACTTTTTTTTTTAATCTCATCTAGAGACTATTTCGTATTAAAATAAATTATAATGATATATAAATTCAATCGGTATCATTTTTATGTTATCACTTGTCTTTCTTGTTTTGTCACATAATTCTGTATTCAGTGTTCAAATTATCTCACTCACCGTGTGTTTGATAACCCGCTGGAGCAGAGAATGCAGATTTTTGCTTTTGCAAAATGTTTGGGTTGCTTGAATGAAAATCAACTTTCGTTCCCAAGCTTTAAATTTAAAGTTTAATGATGTGTTACATGTATATCTTCTTTCATCTTCCTATATTTCTATATTATGTTGGAGTTAAACCTCCATTGATGCACAAGAATTAAGAAGATGAAGTTGAGAAAAAAATTGATGAGAGAGAGAAACTGGAAAAGCTTGTAACTAACTTTCTCTATCAACAAATTCTTCAATATGAATTAATTACTACAAATTGAAAACTGAGTTTCAATATTTATACAACCAAACGTAAATGCAATCGAAATGCAAACCAAATATAGATTAAACTCAAATGCAAATGCTAGCTAAAATGAAACTGGGTTTAAATTACAACTAACATTATCTCTTAATTCATATTTAGTTAATTAAAATCAACAACACCAATTTCATCCCTCAAATTGATGAAGTGTTCAGTCTTGATTTTCTTGGTCAGAACATCTGCAAGTTGATTCTGAGTGCTACAGTGAATAATTTCTAGCATTCTATTTTGAACTTGATTGCGCAGAAAATAGAACCTTGTCACTATATGCTTGTTTCTCCCATGCAGCACTAGGTTCTTGGTAAGACTTATGGAAGATTGATTGTCTATCGTCAACTTGTCTGGTTTGCTCATCTTGAACTTCCGTTTCTACAACAAATTCATCAGGCAAACAACTTGACAAGTTGCCAAAGCACGAACTATGTATTCAGCTTCACATGCTGGCAATGCAACCACAAGTTACTTCTTGGAACACTAAGAATGAGAGCTTCCAAATACTTAAACAAGTATCTTGTTATGCTTTTCCTGTCAACTCTGTCTCAACATCATCTGACTTCCTGAATGGAAACAAAATGCCATGCTTCAGAGTCCCTTTCACATACCTTAGAATCCAGACTGCAACTTGGTAATGAGACCACTTTGGTTTACTCATAAACTTACTAATCATTCCAACTGAATAACAAATTTCAAGTCTAATATTGCATAGACATCTTAGTGAGCCAACCAACTGTTTAAAAGTTGTAGTATCTACATCTGGATTAGAGTTCAATTTGTGGTTTGTTTCTACAAGTGTGACTGCAGACTTACTGTTCATCTAATCAAACCACTTCAATAGCTCAAGTTCATACTTTAGTTGATTCATAATGATTCCCTTTTCAGAGGATATAATCTTCATCCCTAGAAAATGTACCATATTTCCAAGGTTAATCATATCAAAAGTATTCATCATCACCTTCCTGAACTTGTTTATCTCAGTAATACAACTTCCTATTTGCAATATGTCATCAACATAAAGACACACCAAAATCACATTGCCATCAGAGGTATGTTGCACATACAAATCATACTCCATTTCACATTTTCTAAATCCCCGTTGTTTGAAAAATTAATCAATTTCCAGATTCCAAGCTCTTGAGGCTTGCTTAACTCCATACCTAGCTTTATGAACCTTGTATATCATCCTTTCTTTGTTCTCTATCACAAATTCAAGAGGTTGTAACACATACACTTCTTCTTGCAATGGACCATTCAGAAATGTTGACTTCACATCTAAATGTATCAGAGGCTAATTCTTATTTGCAGCTATAACAATCACCAGTCTGATTGTTTCATGTCTAGCTACAAGTGCAAACACTTCAAAGTAGTCTAAACCAGATTTATGTAGAAATCCTCTAGCTACTAACTTTATTTTGTTCTTAGAAGTCGACCCATATGGCTTTAATTTTATCTTGAAAACCCATCTCAGACTAATGACTTTCTTGTTATTTGGCAGAACAATCAGTTCACATGTCTTGTTTCTTTCAATTTCCTTAAGACCTTCATTCAAGGCGTTTAGCCACACCTTATTCTCGAGAGCCTAATTGATACAAATAGGTTTAGAGTCCATCATCATGGCACACTGTATGACTTCTCCTCCAGAGTTAACCTCAGTATCATGCAACAACTCAAAATCTGTAAGTTTCCTTGGTATTTGTCTAACTCTCTGTGGCCTCTAGAACTACGCAAGTTCACCTTTAGAGCCAGGTACACCTTTATAAGCCGGATTACCACCATAGGATGAACTACCTTCAAAGGTTGGACTAACTTTAAAGTCTGGATCACTATCATAGGCTAGACCACCTTTAGAGTCTAGACCACCTTCAGAGTCTGAGTCACATTCAGAGTCCGAGTCATTTTCATGGTCTAAGTCATCTTTAGAGTCAAAATCTCCTTTAGAGGCATATTCTCCTTCAAAGACATCTTCAGAAACACCTTCAACTCCAGAGATAGGATTAAACTTGTTCCAATCCTATTTTCTGATTCTTTCACTATGACATCTCTATTGACAACAACTCTATTTTTGACATGGAAATAGAGTTTATAGGCACCTGTAGAGTGATAACCTATAAGAAACATGATATTGCTTATGTCATCCAATTTTATTCTAGTAGGATCTGGACCATATTTGTAACAAACAAAACCAAACACCTTCAAATGACTCACACTTTGCTTTCTTCTAGTCCACTTCTCCAGAGAAAATATTTCCTTTAACTTATTAGTTGGACATCTGTTGAGCACATAAGCTGCAGTACCAACAACTTATCCCGAGAATGTATGAGGACAATTATTTTCTTTCAACATGATTCTGGTTATGTCAAGTAAAATTCTACTTCTTCTCTCAGCAAGACCATTATGATATTGAATGTATGGAGAAGTCACCTTATGCTCAATACCATTCTCCTCACATAACTTCTTGAACTCTCTAGAGTTGAACTCACCTCCACCATCAACTCTGAGAATCTTCAACCTTTGTCCACTTTGATTTTCATCCTTCACCTTGAACTTCTTGAACTCAACAAACACCTCATGTTTAAACTTTATGAGGGCTACCCGTGTCATTCTGGTGAACTCATTCACAAATGACACAAAGTACTTGTTCCCTCTAAGTGAAGGTGCTTTAAATTGACCACATACATTAGAATGCACCACACTCAAAGCATGAGTTTCTCTTGTAGGCAATTATGATGAGAAAGAAAATATTGGTTGCTTGCCTTTCATGCATATATCACATTATTTCTATGGTTCCACAATCTTAGGAATTTCAAGTATCGACTTTTTTGAATTCAGATTCCCTAAGCTTCTGAAGTTCAGATGCCCCAATCTCTTGTGCCATAACTTCAAGAGATTGTTCTTCATGGTTACTAAAAAACCTTTTTCAATAAGCTGACCAACACTCATTAGATTTCTTTTCATGCCTGGAATATATTTATCATCAACACATCTGATCTTAGTCTTTCTACCAGAATTAAAGTCAACAAGCCATTGTTTGTTTCCAGTTAGGTGATTTGACCACCCAGTCTCCACATACCACCAGCCTACCATATTTTCACCTTCATTATCAGATGTCATCAATAACACAAGTTCATCATCTGAATCTCCTCTGACTATATTGAATTTTCACACTTATTTTCCTTATTTGACCAGCAGTCAGAGGCATAATGGACAAATCTATTACAGTTGTAGCACTAAACCTTTATCTTATCAAACTTCCCATTTCCCTTCTGAACATTATTCTGTTTCTTCTCTTCAGAAGAAGAAGGTTCTAACTTTTGAACATTATTTTTCTTATTTTCTAGCCATGCTAGATTTTTGTTCTTCGTAATAAAATAAGTATTCAGAGCCTGTTCAGGATCCCTTTCAGATTTTATTTTAGTCAGACGAAACTCTTGTGCCTATATACTAATCTAAATTTCTTCAATTCTCATGGTGCTAGTGACTTTAGAATGTTCTATGGCTACAACAATGTAATAAAACCGAGGAGTAAGGGATCTGAGTACATTCTCAATGATAACATATTGAGAGAGAGTTTCTCCACAAGCCTTCATCTCGTTTATGATCAGAGTCACTCTGGAGATGTAATAAGGTACCTTCTAATTGTTCTTCATGCTGAGATTCTCGTATTGCTTGCGTAGGGAATGCAAATTCACTTTCTTCATTGATGCATCACCCTATAACACTGCACCAATGTATTCCACGTGACTTTTAACATCGGCATGTCAATAGTCTTCTCAAACACCTTCATATCCACACAATGATAGATATAGAATAACACCTTATGATCCTTCCTCCCCGTATCATGTTGTGCGTTTCTTTGCACTTTGTTGCATCTTATGCCACCGACATATAACTGTCATTGACGATATCAAGAACATCTTGAGCTCCAGATAGCACACACGTCCGAGTCAAAAATCAATTCTAATTCTTTTCGTCGAATACTAGAAGCTTTGTGTTCAAGCTACTATTTCCACCATTCACCTTCGATCTTGTGAAAATCAATCAAATCTAAAAAATACTCATGTTTCCCAATCCCGCAGAATAAAAAATGTGATTCTGTTTGATTTCAATCGTAAATTAAATGTGAATTCAAGAAATGAAATCAATCACACACCTCATGTACACTCGTGTTCTTATGAATCATAACCGGAGCTCTAGATACCAACTTGTTGGAGTTAAACTTCCATTGATGCACAAGAACTAAGAAGATGAAGATGAGAAACAATTTACGAGAGAGAGAAACCGTAACAAACTTGTAATTATCTTACCATTTGTTGGGGAAATTCAGGGGGTCAACACAAGGGAGTATTTTACACTTTGGGGGCATTTCCTTTAGGAGCAACACACTTTGTGAGAGACACACCATATATTCACCAAAAACTTTAAGGTGATATGTGTGTAGATTCTCCCACTTATAAATGCTCATGTTTCCATATTTCTAACCAATGTGGGACTTCCCTACACTACTCACAATTGTAATTCTTTTTCAACACCCCCTTAAGTGTGAGTCTATCCACAATGCTCCCCTCGAGTGAAAGCTTGTTTATCCATATACGTTTGTACCGCTGTTGACACTTTTCAACGAGACACCTCCTCCTAGGAATTTAGATACAAGTAAGTTGGTCCCTTCACTCGAACCAGGCTCTGATACCAATTTTTTGGAGTTAAACCTCCATTGATGCCCATGAATTAATAAGATGAAGGTGAGAAAGAATTGGTGTGTGTGTGTGTGTGTGTGTGTGTGTGTGTGTGTGTGTGTGTGTGTGAGAGAGAGAGAGAGAGAGAGAGAGAGAGAGAGAGAGAGAGAGAGAGAGAGAGAGAGAGACTGTAACAAACTTGTAACTAAATTATTTATCAAGAAACTCAACAACAATATGAATTAATTAGTACTAATTGAAAACTGAGTTTCAGTATTTATACAATCAAACTTAAATGCAATCACCAGTCTGATTGTTTCATGTGTAGCTACAAGTGCAAACACTTCAAAGTAGTATAAACCATATTTCTGTAGAAATCCTCTAGCACTAACCTTGTTTTGTTCTTGGAAATCGACTCATATGGCTTCAGTTTTATCTTGAAAACCCATCTCAGACTAATGGCTTTCTTGTTATGTGGCAGAATAGTCAGTTCACATGTCTTGTTTCTTTCAATTGCCTCAAGACTTTCCTTCATGGCGTTTATCCACACCTTATTCTCGAGAGCCTCAATGATACTAATAGGTTTAGAGTCCATCATCATGGCACACTTTATGTCTTCTCCTTTAGAGTCAACCTTAGTATCATGCAACAACTCAAAATCTACAAGTTTCCTTGGTATTTTTCTAACTCTCTGTGGCCTCTAGAACTACACAAGTTCACCTTTAGAGCCAAGTACACCTTCAGAAGCTGGATTACCACCATAGGATGATCTACCTTCAAAGGTTGGACTAACTTTAAAGTCTGGATCACTATCATAGGCTAGACCACCTTTAGAGTCTGGACCACCTTCAGAGTCTGAGTCACATTCAGAGTCTGAGTCATCTTCAAGGTCTAAGTCATCTTTAGAGTTAGAATCTCCTTTAGAGGCACATTCTCCTTCAAAGACATCTTCAGAAACACCTTCAACTCCAGAGATAGGATTAAACTTGTTCTAATCCTATTTTTTGATTCTTTCACTATGACATATCTATTGACAACAACTCTATTTTTGACATGGAAATAGAGTTTATAGGCACATGTAGAGTGATAACCTAATAAGAAACATGATATTGCTTATGTCATCCAATTTTATTCTAGTAGCATCTGGACCATATTTATAACAAACAAAAACAAACACCTTCAAACGACTCACACTTTGCTTTCTTCTAGTCCACTTCTCTAGAGAAACTATTTCCTTTAACTTATTAGTTGGACATCTGTTGAGCACATAAGCTGTAGTAGAAACAACTTTTCCCCAGAATGTATGAGGAAAATTCTTTTCTTTCAACATGATTCTGGTTATGTCAAGCAAAATTCTATTTCTTGCAAGACCATTATGTCGTGGAATGTATGGATATATATATATATATATATATATATATATATATATATATATATATATATATATATATATATATATATATATATATATATATATATATATATATATATATATATATATATATATATATATATATATATAGAGAGAGAGAGAGAGAGAGAGAGAGAGAGAGAGAGAGAGAGAAACTGTAACAAACTTGTAACTAAATTCTCTATCAAGAAACTCAACAACAATATGAATTAATTAGTACTAATTGAAAACTGAGTTTTAGTATTTATACAACCAAACTTAAATGCAAACGAAATGCAGATTAAAATCAAATGCAAGCTAAAATAAATCTGAATATGAATTACAACTAACATATTACCCTTAATTCATTAGTAACTTATTTTATAATTTTTCAATGTCGTTGCTTAGTGTTGCACGACTAAGATAGTGATAGGTTAAAGAAAACAGTCATTTATGCTATTCATTGGGCTTAACTCTTGTTCATTTAAGATTATTTTAATCATAGACTCTTTATCATTCTTTTCTTGGAAATTTCTATGTACACTTCTCCCAATCCCTTCACGAATTTCCCCAAATGCCCACTGAATTTGGATATGCATATCCGATCGCACCAAAACATGTTTTTTTAAGTAGAAATTGGACTTGCCTTTATGAAGTCACATGAAAGGTGTGTTTGGATAGGCCAATCCGAACGCACTTTTTTTAATTAAAAAAATAGTTCCGAGATGCATCTCCGAAATAGACGATGTTATTTAAAGGTCGCGCCATAAATTCCCTCTTCTCCTTCATTTTTCATTTTCATCTCAAGTTTCCAAACTCTCTACCTCTCAACACCCATTTTTAGTGTACATTGAAACTCAAGTTTTGAAGCTTACTTCTTATGTTTCTAACTCATCCAAAGTGATTCAACCAACTGCATTCAACATCAAAACAATTTACACTCAACCCAACACATTTAAGAGTAAGTTTGAAATTTAACTTATTTTTGTGCTCAAATGTAGTAGTTTTGATGCATGATATAGCAAAAACAGGTTAGTGTTATAGTTTAGAGACAATGTTCATGCGTTTTGGATGAGTTTGGTGTTGTTTGGATGACCTAGGGCTGCCGTAACCATGTTTTGCCATTGATGACTTCGAAGGTCTAATTCGTAAAGGAATTTTCGAACTTACCTGTTCCATCTATTCGAATTGGCCTTTCCAAACCCATTCTTTTCTAATTATTTGGTTTGCATTTTCAGGACAATGGCTGATAATAAATCTGCAAGGATGAGACTTGGCCGCCCTCCCTTGCTGCCTCTACTCGTCACGAGAGATAGTGTCAAATCCAGGAGGCTACGGGCGCCCCACCCCCAACCTCACGATATGGAGGCGTCGGCCTCTATGAGGAGGAGTAGACTATCACATGGATAGGGATCCCAGAGTGGTTCCACCCATGATAAGGATGCACCAGTTGAGCCCGAGATCCATTTTCTCCAGTTGCACCCCTTGCAGACCCGTTCCCAAGAGGTCCCACTGACACATCTTTGTTTATATACTTCAGAGAGCATGTGGCTCTCATGTATGGGATGTAGAGGTATATTTCTGTTGCCCCATTGCCTCTTTTTTATTTAGTATCCAAATTAAGCTCAACAGATCATGTTATATTTATTTTCAACATGAGTGTGAAAGACTGAAATGTGTAAATCATGCGAGAAATATTCACAAGCTATATCAACCCGAGGAAGAGTGGTTCAAAGTTATGGTCCATAACTCCGGTCTAGTCGGCCTTTGGGCTTCAGGGTACAACAACATCATACATGGCATGCAAGCTGCATTTTCCTAGAGATGACACAATGAGACATCAACTTTCCACTTATCGATTAGTGAGATGAACATTACGTTGGATGGCATAGCATGTCTCCTAAACCTTCCCATCAGAGGAAGGTTGCTTGATCATGCTAAGGTCACCAGGGAAGAAGCCATTCATATGATGGTTACATATTTGGGAGCCGATGCTTTTGAAGCCTATGAGTAGTGTAGAACCACCAGGGATGCACATGCTAAGTCCAAGTGGTTGAGGGAATTGTATGAAAATTTTTTTGGAAACACCCGAACACTGATGAATTCTGGGTTACATACCATAGGGAGGCTTCCATGGGGTGCTTCTTCCTCTTCTTAGTTGGCACGTCCATGTTTTATGGACAAAAGTGCCAACTATGTGGACATCGCTTACCTCAAATATTTCATCGACTTGGATTCCATACATGAGTGGAATTGGGGAGCTGCCTGCCTGACTTATCTATAATCAAACCTGAATGAAGGTTGCAAATGGAAGACGAAGCAGATGACGGGATCGTGTACACTGCTTGCGGTAATTTCCAAATCCCACAACTAAGTTGCAAATTAATATGGATTTCACAATTTTTTCTCATTTATTTTTAGGGATGGATCCTTGCTCACTTTCATCGCATCCAAGACTTTCATTGTGCGTCTTCCTCTACTTATGATTACCCATATGCTGTCCGGTTTATCCCTAGCAGAGGGAATGATATGATATTGTCGTACCATGCCTGTATCGTCCGCACTCAGCATGACAACATCAAATGGAGGCCACACGGTGCTCACCGGGACACAGTGCCACTCGAACCAGTTTCATTATAGTTTGGATGGTTTTCATGTGGGACCAACATCATGTGCAAATATCTGCCTGAGCGATGCATGAGACAGTTTGGATACATCCAGCTTATTCGGAGGCCCCCTTCTAGGCTGCTCCCATTGGTGTGTTCCGTGAAGACCTGAAGGCCATTATGGAAGATTTTGAAAGTCATATGGTACTAGATGAGTATCGGGCACATGTAATCACATCCGATTGGTTCCTTGTGGGGGGTTACATGATATGGTTCTATAGCGTGTCAAACCTTTACATGACATAGGACGGTCCTGGACGTCCACTTATGCCTGCCCATGAGGAGATATTAGAGAATGCTCAGGCACATGATGATCATGTTGTTGATGTTTTGCCGATTAGTCAGACCATCATGTGGATTACGACCGATGACATTGATTCTGGAGTGTTCTAGAGAGGTAGCGAGGAAGCGGTACAACTAACACGTGGCATTCTTTTTGAGGCATTGAGTGCCTTGGGTTATCATAGACAGAGGAGGAGCCATGGTGTTAGGATTAGACACAATATCGTATACATTAGATTGTATTTTGTTTACTTTTAATCAACTTTCAGAAATATTGTTGTACTTTTAAATTCGGTTCCTATGATTTTTGATTTTGTTAAAGCTTTACATTGTTCTATAGTAATCGTTTTTATTCTTCGTTGAACACAAAAGCGGAAAACTTAACTGATTATAAAGATTGAAAACACAATAAAATTAAGAAACATATTATGCCAAAGAGACTCAAGGAAAAATTCGGAGTTGCTCATCCGAATTTTGGTTTGGAGATGCAAGCCCGAATCAATTTTCTTCATAAACTTGAGGATCTTCGAATTTCTAAGAGCGAAAGAGAAATTTGAAAAAGTCATTATATATTTTCCGTTGGAGTGAGTTTTGATATGCCTTTTCAAACTTATTTTAAAAAAAAAAAAACGTATTTAGTACATCCGAACTTATCTAAAAATATTTTTAGATTTTCAAAGGTAAACTCTATTAAAGAAACACGGGTGGATAAAGAATTGCCCTTTTCTTTTGTTTTGGTGAGAGGCTCTTCATTGTTCTTTCTTATATTATTGTGACAAAAGTCAAAATAGATGATTTAATGTTCGTAATAAATTATTACAAAAAAATGAATTCTATTAATCAAAGTGGTCTTGCTAACTTAGACGAGATGGGCATTGTTAGCATAATGCTATGAACATGACCGTGCTTAGTGCGACTGATGCGAGCAATTTGGATTCATGCTTAGTGCGCTATTTATAGTGCTGATGACGCTCACTCACAACATAATCATGACCTATATATAATATAGCCATAGACCTTGGATAATAATCAATATTAATGTTCTCTTCTATGATGGTCTGGGGTGTTGAGGCATCTACTATCAATTTAGATATAGCTTTGTTTGGCCGATCACATTAGAGTTTGTATATAACAATACATTTGGGTTTGAATACTAAGTTGTAGGATATTAGAATTGGGGATTTCTTATTTCATGTTTTTCACAGTATATTTTTGGTGCGCACTAAATTCTAATAAATTATATATTAAAATCTGAATTTAATTTCCGATTTTGATTCAGAGAAGTAATTCCGATTTTGTACTACACAAAAACTAGAAAACATCATTGAATAACACCAATATCACAAATTCAAAATATAACGAATAACATAAACATAAGAAATACATTAAGGATTTGAACATAAATCAAACATTACAAATCAACGTCCACATGGACGTTGCAATATCATGATAATATCATCGACCAATCTTGAAATAGTCGCATCTAACTCAATTCGAACTTTCTCCTTAAAACTGGTAAAAGTATTTCACATAGCCCGTATATCAGCGCCGTTCTTCAGCTCACGGTTGTTGAACACAAGTTTTCCATCTTTGTCAACAGATGACGAGCGATACTCCATCTTCACAACTTTGCAATTGTCGCTATAAGATAGCAGGTCCTGCAATATGTCTTGCAGATCTTCAAGGGGCGTGTACTCGGTGAACTTAAATTCGTGTGATGGTGTAGCGCCGGTAAAGTGGACAACTCCAACATGCCATTTGATGTTCATTTCTGGTTTTTGGTGTTGTGGTATGAAACAATATGACAGATGAGGTTATTTATAGTAGTTGGAGGCAAACATGAACCATATAAATCATATTCCCGAGTCAGAGTGAAAATCGTAATTGTATTCCGATTTTATATAAATTAGAACCGAAAATATATTTCCAGTTAGTTCCCTGAGAGTGAAAAACCAGAAATAGAATAGAAACAACACCACTATATATTCTCATTCAAAAACAAGAAATATATATTATCATTCAAAAAATCTCATGTATTCAAATATTGTATTTTGGTCAAACTACAAAAATGACTATATTTCCACAGCATAATACATGAACAAAATGACATTTACAATAAAATGATACCGAACTAGTTAAATGAGCCGAATAAATCATCGCCGGCAAAATCCACTGGTAGCACCCCTTTTGACTTTTCTCTATTTTTTCTATTTCAATGTTATTTAAATTGTTGTATTCTTGCATCCTTTCAATGAATTGGTCCGGCCAGGTCTCAGATGAGATTGTGAAATGAAGCGTCCACTCCGATGATGTAGGTGGTATAAGGTATCTTGGTTTCAAATACACTTGAACAAAATGCCACAAATTTGAAACCCACCACATATAATACGATCATTGGGATTTGGTGTTGGAGCAGTGCATATTGGGAAAAAAGTCTCAGAAAATCAGTATCTTGTAAGATTAATACACACCCTCTCATACGCACTTGCTATGAGATGATCCATTTCAAGGAAGCGCATCCATTTATGCTTCGGTGCATCTCCACTGACGCAAGGTACAAGAGCGTTATAAATCTCTTCAAATTTCTCTTTAGTCCTGAGCACCGGTGTCTATAAATCTCTATTTCCCCTCAACTCTTTGATAAGAGTATCGCGAACAAGTTGGTGATCCTTTTCCCCTTTATCGAGTAAACCATAAACAACTCGAAAACCACAGTTACCGTCACCCCCGATATTGACGATCCATTCAATGTACTTGTGCATAAACACTGACATGTGATCGATGAATGGTATTTTGAGTGGAGTATGTGGTTTGCTAATACGGGCACCTTTGAAATCACTTTTCTTAGATTTTAGAGTAGGTGAATCGGGAATTTTTTTTGTCAATATGTTCAAAATATGAAGGGCTCCTTAAAGTTGAGCTGTCGCCTGTTGTCGATTTCACCTTCTTAGGTGCCCCTTAAGTTTTTATCAATTGAGATGGTGGTTTCAAGCCCGTGGTCTCTGGGAACGCAATCTTCCTCAACTGCTCTTTGATGTAGAGTTTGGTGGCGTCATCAATTTTCAAAAATGTTTCTTGTATCACTTTCCATTTAGTCAAGATGGAAAAACTTGATTTATCACTTTTTATTTTAACATCATCTTCAAAACTAAGTCTTTTCCAATGACTAGAGACCTCGTCCATACGTATCGGACAATCAACTTTCATCTTCTTAGATATCACACAAGCACAAGGGATACCATATGTTTTCCAATTATACAACCACACTTTGAGCTGTCGGAACCGACATTAGAAGATCATTTGGCTTCGTGAAAAATATAATTCAGAGTTGTCCGAGACAAATTACCGACCAACTGAGAATATAGGGTGTTGTCTTTGAACCTGTGTTCCAACACTGTGATACTACGACCAAATGTTGTATGTATCTTGTTATGCTGGTTTAGTATCATCTGGTTCACATAATCCTAACCCGTAATCAAATCACCCTTGCTATTTCCCAACTAATTCTTCAAACAAGCATGAGCAGACTCAACTCAGTAAGTTGTTGTATTTCCGAGATGCATAACCTGATCGGTCCCGACACAAACAATCTTCTCCTTTACCTGATCCAATATTGTACTTTCAATATATTTTAATAGACCGAGATATTTCTCACAAACCTTCCTGAACTGTAAAACAACATCTACATATATCTCTTTTATAGATGAATTTATGATAACATTCCATGCATCCATAATTTTATCCACAATAACACCCATCTTGACCAGTTTTTCATCTTTCTCTATAATCTGTTTTGTCCCCACCGCGAGTTTAACTCAACTTCTCACATTTTTAGTAATATGGTACCTACAAAGTAATACATAATAAGTGAGAAATGTCGTTGCAACCAAATTCATTAATGTTATATCTCGGTCAGTAACAATGACTTTCGACACATCTTCTTGATACTTCAACATTGACCTACAAAACTCTAAAGCCCATGCAAAGTTGTCCTATTTTTCGCACTTTAGAAATGCAAAACCAACATAATACGTCTTCTCAATCGACGTAACACCAATAGTTTCCAACAATGGAAGCCTGCATTTGTTGGTCTTATATGTTGAATCAATTATAAGAACGGTGGGAAGCGTATTGAATAATTTAATGAAGTTAGGATGAGTCCAATAAATATCTCTTAATGTTACCCCATCATTACCTCGTCGGTGCCTACAAATATAATTGTTTTCATCTAGAAGTTTCAAGAGGTATTGCATCTCGGTTCGATCCCCCCTAATCGCTAATTTGAATTGATAGAGCCTATTGTAAACTTGTTAGATATTTGATGTATTCCCGGGTCTTTTACGCTTCAAGGTTGCAAGTATATTTTTGGGCGGTACCAAGTTTAAAGTCATGTCAGAAACACATGTCTTCTCATCCGGAAGGAGCCGACATGCAATTGGATGACCGACTAACTTTTGACTTAAATTATGGTTGTGTAAACCACATATCACGTTGAATCTCCATTTGTTATTTGCCAAAAGATAACCTCGCAACCTAAATGGAGATTCACATTTTTTGAACCAGTGTCGTCGCGTTTCAATTTTTGGATACGACGAATATAATTCCCACCTCTTTCGCATATCAAAGTCACAAATGCACTTCTTCTACCCGTACCATAATCATACCTTCCAATCACAACACCAAATACTAGTTTTGTAGCCTCTATACAAATCCACTACAATATATCTTTACGTAATTCAAACTCTTCTCCATTTTCAAAATGCGCACGAATATCTACCACCTTAGTTACGATAGGAGATACGAGAGGGGAGACAACTTGGGACACATTAGGTTTGAGAATGTTATCGGGATGCATCATACCTAATGTTATAAAAACATAAAACTTATTAACACTTACATAGAACATGACAAAAGCTACTGTCAATTAAACACAGACAGAAACTGGAAATGCATTTCCGGTTACGTTCAACTACAAATTGGAAATATACATCCGGTTTCGCGTAACCTTTTTCCACAATGAAAAACAGATTAATGTAAGGAACGATGATTGAAATGAATAAACTTTACCTTAAATTTCACTTTCTTGAGCTCCTTTTGATATGATGAACCATAAAAATGAAGATTTAGAGTGGAAAAATAGATTGAGAATGGAAGGATTTTTGAGAGGTTTTGTGGAAAGAAGAAGAAATAGTTTGATCAAAGTTGACAATGCTGGTTACTGTTTTAAGCATTATGAATTTTCCATAATACCGGAAGTATACTTCCAGTTATATACGAAGTGACAAGGTAGTAGAAAAAAAATCAATATTCTCTCTTTAAAAATCGAAAACATAATACCGGTACAAAATCATAAGTATATCTTCGATTTTACTTTTATATTTTGAAGGGTGAAACTATATTTGGTCTGTTTTTGTAATATATGGTGCGAATCAAAAATGTATTTCTGATTTTTGAAAAACATTTTCAAAATTGCAAAGGGTCTTTTTTGAGTATGAGATGAAATAAGAAATTCTCTTAGAATTTATAGATAACACATTTGGATTTGAGTGATGAGTTGTAGGATATACTAGAATAAAGTTATAGGCCCATGTCTATTTAGGTCATGGTTAATAATCTAAGTTATTATGTAAATTTATAATTCTCAAAAACGAAACATGTAAAGATGAAATGTTTAAAAGTATTAAACGGTTCAGAAGTTTTCAAAGCACGAGACACGTAAGAGCGAAATTATTTGAGATCAAATTCTTCTATGGTGAGGATTCAATACATGCTATTTCATTGAGCTCAAAAGTGACAAGCTTAAACCTTGTTTAACACGACATTTAATTTTTGGGGGAGTTATAAGGTTGATTCAATTATTTTTTATTATTTTTCGTTTCATTTTCCTGTTATTCCAGTGAATTAACATGGCAACCCCCATTTGAAATATATTAGTTGTGGATCCATGTTTTGAGCGAACATTAACCACACCGACAATGCTTCGTATTCCCATGCCTATGTGGGACATGTGTTACCCTCTAGGTTGTAGACCCTCATGTATAAGAGGTATATTCTTACCTTTGAGTGGTTCATTTATTTTTATACAATTTTCATTCTATTTATTTTCCTTTTTGCTCTTCAAAGCTTCAATCTCCCATCTTTTGCTATAAGATCATTATCGTTTATTTTGTAAAGGTACTTTTTAATTTCCTTTCCTTGATTTATCTGCTTTACTTTTTCTTCTATATCCTTCGTGCTATGGCGATTCTAAAGTATATATGCTCTAGTTTGGAGGAGGTTGTGAGATAGATCTCTTTTTAATGATCAAGCTTATGCCAATACACATCATTCACATTTTAGAAAATTCGATATATGTATGAACTGAGATGGGTAGTTTAAAGAATTTTTTGGTTAGAGTAACAATAATTCTCATCGCTCTAGTGACTATAATGATGCAAGTTTAAGGAGTCATGAGAGTGACTTTGTAATAATTTTTGTTTTATCTTTTTCAGTGTGTATTAGGATAGTATAAAAGAATTAATTATGAACAAAAATGAATTTAAGATAACAAAGAGAATGACAGCCGTAAAAGTCATAAGAGTTATTGTTTTTATGACATTTACAACTAATTTATTTATATACAAAAGAGAATACCACATAGATCATAATAGAGTAAACTTAATAACTAAAATATCTAAAACAATTAGAAATACTTTAATACCCTTTAATACCATCCCTTAATTTAGAATTTCTAATTAAAACTAACTACACCAATTTAATCCCTTAAGTAAAGAAATTGATCCGTCTTGATTGTCTTTATTATGATATCTGTCAGCTGTTTTTCGGTGCTACAATGCACAATTTCTATCTCAAATTAACCTCAAAGAAAAACTTTTTTGAGTGTTAATTTCTTGAGTTTGTAAATTTGTTGAGTGAGATTTGTCTGAAAAACATCATATTCTTTCTCAAAACAAAAACACCATTGATGTGTGTTGCTCAACTCTAGGAGAACTAGGTGAGAGAGTGGGTTATATTTGTGAGTAGATTATTTAAGTGTTCTAATGTTCTTGTGAAGATTATTTTTCACATAGAAGAATAAGGTTGTTGATTTATGGATATTGACATCTAGTGAAGAAAAATAAGAAGCTATTCTCCAAGAGATCTTGGAGTTTCTATCTCTTTCAACAAGTTCAAAGACTCAAACAAGAGATATCCAGTAAGATTGAGTGGATATGTTCGTTGACGGAATCTTGGAGTGCTTTGGTTCTTATAAGGTGGATTGATTCAAGATTGTAAGTTTTGGAAGTTTTGCATCCTAGTAAGCTGTGTGCAGTTGAAAGGGGACATAATATTCATGACCACTTACCTTACTTTTACGGTCTTTATGCTTCCTCCCTTTATGAATGTAATTTGTGTGGATATATGTGCTTGTAGGTATAATGATTGCAATAATCTTTTGATCAATTTAGTTTTGATAATGACAACATTATAAGTTAAAGTCTTCATCTGATGTGATGATCAATATATGATTATTAGATATCAAGATGTCAAAGTCTATATTTGAAGGTCAATACCTAATATCAAACGGTATTCGGTGAAGTCTCTGATGATCTCAGTCAAGTCATCTCTTTGATAATGGTATTTATCAAAAAAACTTATCAAGCCTCATTAGATATAATAAGTCAAGTTTCATACGAAGTGTTGAACCATGGCGTATCAAGCAAGGGATCTTGGATCTTTAGAATTGTGAAAGAGAGGAAGTGTGAAAGTCCGTCTTGTCCGTGTCAAGTGATATATTTTTGTAAAGTTATAAGATTAGCTCTTAAATTACCAAGAAAACTCACACATACACACACGCACATACACCCCCACACACACTTTTGAATGATAAATAAGCTTTTATAATTTTATTAAAACTACCAAAAAATATTTTTGTGCCTAACTAATATATAAGAGACTCGTTCTAATCAATTGAGAGGGTTCTTACATGGCACAATCGATTAGTCTATTAAGGTTAATTAATTGTCACTTTTACAACTGTAATAATTGATTATTAGGTTTCCTAATCGATTAGCGATGTCGCCATTTAAAAATCTTTCCATATTTGAACGAATAATCAATTATTTTATTTGCATAACTAATCATGAGCATTAAAAACCCCATAGATTTTCTCCACATTTGAGCCACACTTTATCCTATAAATAGATGACTCATTTCTCATTTCATTCACACCATAAAACTTATTTTTAATACTTCTTCTCTCTCTCTCTCTCTCTCTCTCTCTCTCTCTCTATATATATATATATATATATATATATATATATATATATATATATATATATATATATATATATATATATATATATAGGTAAAACATTTGTTTAGTTTTCTAAATCAGCCTGCTAAAATCTCGGGTTTGGTTTGTGAGCTTTCCCCGATGTTAAAAGCTCTTGTTTGGTTTAAGATTGTCCTGGTGTTAAAATCTAGTGTTTGATTAGGAGGAATCCATAGTTAAGACTCTATTTCATTTGGAGGATAACCGTTGTAAAAATCCAATCCCTTTATAAAGAGGTTTGTGGGTTAAATTGAAAATATCTCACATCATAGTGGAAACTCTTATAAAGATATTTTGGGGAGAGGAATAGGCCAAATGGTTAGATCGAACCCCTATAAATCTCTAAGGAATCCTTCTCTTCCCTTATCTATTTACATTAAAATCATTTATTTACTTATGTTTTATTTCTTTTTTTTCCACTCTGATTTTCCTCATTCCACTGCTTATTTCTTGTTTATCTTTTTTTTATGTTAACAATATTTTTTAAACCCAAACAATTTACCCTCTTGTGTTTGGGATAAATTGTTCAACAATTTAAAGGCTGACATGCCCTAAGACATGTACCCACTCTTTAAAGAATCACACCAGTGAGCCTCTAAAAGCATCCTAGTAGAGAACGTCGAACAAACTATTGAGATCCAACAAAACTCATTTGACGTTCCAGTCACGAATCTAGATGTTGATTACCATGGGGTCATCTTCATAGGGACAATCTCATTTGAATCCCTATTGGAGAAGTTGATTTATGGTGTCAGAGTGGTTCTTTCCAAAAGTGACACACTACTGATGTGAATAACCTATTTGTCATACATCTTTCTGGATGAGTTGGACTCATTGTCCCCTACAAAACCTCTGGTAATTGTGTTCCACGTGCGGGCTCGTGCCCCTTCTCGACACTTTGCCTCCTTCTGGGTTGAGGGGGTTCTTCGTCTGATTTATCTTTATAGTGAGGCCTTCCTTTATACTTTTTAAGCATTTCATTGAGCATATCTATGTAGTCGACCTCCTTCAATTAAATTTTTGATTTTTCATTTTAAATGGTGATAATCATCATTGTGATAACCCCATATACTATAGTACTTACACCATTTACTCAGATAATTTCCTATGGAATATCCCTTGGGAGTGTGAGGATTTCGAATGATTTTTACATTGTAAACATCTTGCAAGATCCGTTCCCTCCCAGTATTGAGTGGCAAAAAGCGCTCGATAGGATATCGTGCAGACTTGCAAATAATTTTTCACAAACCAATATTGTATTATGATTTTTCCTATGCTTGGATGATTCTGATTTACCACCTTACTCCTTTGCTTCTCTGGTCATTTTTTGTTGTTAGTCTCTTCTCCATTGATGTAGCATTCAACCATAGCCATGTTCTATTCCATCAAAGATTTCGGCTTGTGTGTTAGAAACTCATTGAAGTGGCCCCTATAAATATCTCTTGGTTTGGATGAGCAACATGTATAATTTCTTATTTGAAGCACACCAAGTATTCTCTTAGAGTCCCAAAATAACCTTGGTGATAGTTGAAAAGGCCCGTGGTGGAGAATTTCATGAGTTTGTTAGTCGAGAAGTAACGAATCATCTTTTTCTCCAGGTCTTGGTAATTGGTGATGAAGAATCTTGGTAGGCTCATGTACCACCAATGTGCCACTTTCTTCAGTGTTCTTTCCATCAATTTACATATGAGAGAATGAGTTGCTTCGTGGATGTCCATTTGCGTGTTGATTGCAATAATATGCTATTAAGGGTCACTTTTACCGTCGAACACCGCTAGAGAAGGCGATTAAAAGGGTTCGAGACCCGTGCATCCCAAATATCTGCTGACAAGGGTTAGGATCCACTGGATCTTCTTGATCATTAGTTGTAGGCGACATTTGTTGTTGTAGATCATACAAGTTATCTTGTAATGTCTCGTTTTGGCAGCACAGTTCCTCCATAGCGGTCAACATTTCCATTATGATAACTTGATCATTGTTGTTGTGGTCGTTACTATTGGTGGCAACCCTTGTCATTATGAGATGAGGCTAGACTAGTGTTGGAATGAGGAAGTGTGACCCATATTAGTTTTATCAGACCCCATAGTGGGGTCAAATATACACGTTGTTGGCTCCTAAATTCGACACCTTTGTTTTGATTGATGGCAGCCATTAAAAGCTGAAAGACGCTTTCGACTGGCTAAGCCTGTCGAAGTGCCCGTCGAAAGATGGCAAAATACTTAGAAGATTTCTTCCAAGGAAGAAGGCTGATTGCCTTCGACGTCGAAGGAGTTTTCGTCGAAGACGTTTCTTGATGAAAGCGTTCGATGGTCCAAAGTGGAGCAGTTTGAAATTCAAAGCTTTGGGGGGGAAACGGTTTCCAGCAGTTACTACGTGCAAACGTGCAAGGATCTGGAGCGTCGAGCATGGAGAACGTGCCAAGTGGCTTAATCTCGAAGCAGTGTAACTGCCCGACGGTTACTTGGAATGTTTTAGTATAAATAGGAGTAGACATGTAGTTTCTCGCGTGTGTTCACAAATAGATACATAGTCACTCATTTAGATTCAAGTACCCAGTGTGAGCGAAAGAATTGTTGAGAAATGTATGTGTGAAACACCAATTTTATCAATTAAAGTCATTTACTTTTCCAGTATTTTACTTACTTTTCTCCTTTAAATTCCTGTCGAACCTTTACTTTAAAGCCTTGTTTATTTTACCAAGCCTTTCCTTTATGCAATTTACTTGAAACATTTTACTTAAAGCCTTATCCACCTTAATCAAACTTCAAAATCAACCTATGTCCATAGGATCAATCTGATCGATCCTGCGAGTAACCAAATAAGTAACCATTTGGAGGATCAGCAGTTGTTTACCAAAACCCAAGGTAAACAAATTGGCACACCTGATGGGACTGTGTGTTGATTGTTGAAAAATAATCTCATCTTTTCGAGTTGTATGTTATTGAGGAGTGGTAGAATATACACTAACGATAGCAATACTGCCAGAAGAAGGGAAGAGATGGCGAATCCGCCAAACAATAATGAAATCCCACAAACGAGTGTGGGAGCAACGGTTAATATGACCGTAAGTGAAGCGACGAATGTTGGTTCGACACCAGCAGTGTCAGTCACAACCATGGGGCCAATAACTTCGTTAACAGGCCCCAGAATACCTTTGGGAACCCCCCCACCAAGGGGAAATATTGGCACAAGGCCTGTGGTTCCCCCAGGATTTATTCCATTCTATGGTATGCCAACTTCTGAAGTGGCAAGCCTGACGAATGCTGCGTCCACTTATTCAGACCCTTTCGTGAGTGCCTCTTCGCCACTCCAAGGCTCTGGAGTAGGCATGGCGAATAGAAATAGGACCCAACTCTTAGGAGGAACGTCCCAAGTAGCCCATGGCCTTACAAATGCCTCGACAGCAGTCTTGAGGCAACAGATGGACGAAAGCAACCATGATATGGTGCAAATGTTGGCACAAACTTTGAGTACAGTGCTAAATCCTCTAATACAAAATACTACTCAATCGAATCAGCAAGTTACAGCGCAAATGACGCGTTTGGCTGACTTCTTTGGAGTACCCCCACCTATTCGACAGCCCCAAAGGGCGCAAACAAGAGGAAATCAGGGAATATTTGTAGAGGAAGAAACCACCATTAATCAGGCCCAACAGCCTGTCGAACAACCTGTCGAAGAACCTAGGGTAATAGCCCCAGAGGTAAGGTTAGTTAACAGAAACCAAAATGCTGACGAAGTGGTTCAGCATGTCCAATACCAAAACATGGGTTCGGAAAATAATCTGGCAACCATGATCGAAAGGATCATGAATCAGAATGGGATGAACATGGGCTTTCGAAGGCCCAACTTTACATCTCCATTGTCAGAATACGTATTGCAAACGGATTTACCTCCTAGGAGCAAAGTCCCCAAATTTACTAAGTTCTCTGGGGACACGACAGAATCCACTATCGAACATGTGGCGAGGTATTTGATCGAAGCAGGAGACATTTCAAATAATGAAAACCTAAGGATCAAATACTTCCCAAGTTCCTTAACCAAGAACGCTTTTACTTGGTTCACAACTCTACCCCCCAATTCGATCCACCATTGGACCCAGTTGGAAAGATTGTTCCATGAACAATTCTATATGGGGCAAACCAAGATAAGCCTGAAAGAACTGGCGAGTGTGAAGAGACGTTTCACTGAACCTATAGACGAATATCTGAATAGGTTTAGGTTGCTTAAGGCGAGATGTTTTACACAAGTGCCAGAACATGAGTTGGTCGAAATAGCCGCAGGCGGTTTAGATTATTCCATTAGGAAGAAGCTAGATACCCAGTACCTAAGAGACATGGCCCAACTGGCCGATAGAGTTCGACAGGTCGAACGCCTCAAAGCTGAAAAAGCTAAGGCAACGAAAACTCACAAAAGAGAGAGAATAGCGTACGTTGAGATGGACGACGACGACCTAGAATCCTTCGACGATACTTTAACTGTCGAAGAAGGAGAAGTCGATTTAGCAGAACTAAAACAAGGGCCACCATACTCTTGTAAACAGTTAGTCCCCTCAAATGGGAAAAATCCCATTGGTCCAGACAGGACCAACGATAGGTTCCCAAAAAAGACTTATAGTTTTGACATCACGAAATGTGATGAAATATTCGACTTGCTAGTTAAAGATGGCCAAATGATAGTACCCCCTGGGGTAAAAGTGCCTCCTCTTGATCAAAGAAAGAAGAGAGGTTTTTGCAAATATCATAATTTTTTGGGCCATAAAACTTCTCAATGTTTTCTTTTCAGGAATCTTGTGCAAGACGCTATTGAGGAAGGGAGATTAAAGTTTGCTGACAAGTCCCCCATGGCTGTCGACTCCAATCCACTAAAGGCTGAAGCCCACTACGCAGAACCCTCTGAAGTGAACATGATAGAGGCGACCAGCATCCCGTCGAAGAAGCCAGGAATTACCATGGTCGAAGTCTCAAAGGACCACATCAACATGCCAATCTTTGGCAGTTTTTCTGGAAATTTATCCAGGAAGACAATTGAGGCTGTCCAGAAAGCGGTCGAAGACCCGAAGTCGAAGACTGCTGAAGCACAAAAAACTGGACCAAAGCCCAGTTCCCACTTGGCCACTGTACAAGGCCAGACGGAGAATCTGGAGACACAAATGAAGCAACTAACGCTTGCTACTAAGGATACCATGAATATCAACATGGTTGAACTTTCTGACCCTAAAGCTTCAGAAGAAGCCATAAGGCAAGAGCAGGCAAATAAAACGGCTTTCCCTAGGGAAAACGAAAACTTGGCAGATTTTTTACAAAGATGCCAGAAGAAGAAATCAGAGGTGATGCTATGTCCAAGATGCAGTTCTATCTTTGATAAAAAAGCTGCTGAGCACATACAAGGCGTAAGAGCAGCGAACAGGAGAAGGGAGAATGCTGACCTTCGACATGATCCCAGGAGGGGTTCTAATCAAGACAAGAGGCCATTGACTTTTAGGCCTCCAACAAATGTACCAGTAGACACTTGGTACAAAACATCTGGCCGGAAAAGGCCAAGTGAAGAGAACTGGCATTCTTTCGATGTGCCAAGAGGTTCCTCTTTAATTCAGAAGAAAGAGCCTCAAGTTGCTGCACCCAAGGTTGCTCAAGTGTCCAGCAACTACAAGGGAAAAAATCCTATGTCGAGATCCCAATGGAGGAGATATCAAAGAAGGCGAAAAGCTGAAAGGGAGGCTGCCAACGAACCTAAGGCAGAAACTAGTTCGAATGTGCCTCAAAGGAAACAAAGAAAGCCTCTTGAGAGAGAACCAGTTACCAACAGGCTGGTTTGGCCTAACCAAAGTGAAGTCGAAGACGAAGATGATGCTGAGTCCGACGATACTCTGGATATAATGGTGAATATTGTTTCAGTACTGCCTAGGGAATTCAATCGACAGGTAGAAGTCGAAGCCAGTGACTGGGAGGTGGAACAAGAAATGGCCAAACATAGGCCAGTGTGCTATTTTGTCATGGACAATGGCACTACAGAGGAACAAAATGGCTTCTTCGAGCCACCTACAGAGGCGATGAAGAATCACCTCAAACCTTTGTTCATAAGGGCTAAGCTCGAAGAGACCACTGTGAACAAAATATTGGTCGACTGTGGGGCCACTATCAATATTATCCCTCATTCTATGCTAAGGAAGATTGGCAAAAGGGATGAAGAAATCAAACCCCACAATATGGTCCTGTCCAACTATGAGGGAGGCATTGGGACCACTATGGGAGTGATCCAGCTAGACATAAAAGTTGGGTCGATCCTTCGACCAACAATGTTCATGGTCATATCGGCCAAACCTAACTACAACCTTTTGTTAGGCCGTGAGTGGATTCATGGTGTTGGCGCTGTGCCTTCATCGATTCATCAAAGACTGCTGCTATGGCGTCCAGATGGGATGGTCGAAAACATAGAGGCGGATCAAAGTTACTACCTTGGCGAAGTGAATCACTTGGGTGTAACAGATTTCGACAAAAACTTGGCTCATATAGGGCCATGTCCAACTCCTGACTTCGACATGGCGCCAGCGCCAAACACCTTTTGTTCCCTATACCTGCATCCTGAGCATGGTTTCCAATGGGACAGAGAAGACTTGTCCCACATAGACTTCAGTGGGCTAACTGATATCCAACCAACTGGTTGGGGAAGTGAATTCAGTGATAATGACTGAGTCACAATCTCTGAAGCGAATTTCGGCTTATGTGGCCGAAACCAAGATGATAACGGCTCTCGAAGCCGAAGTAAAGTACATGGCCACACAGGCCAATGATCAACAATTATCTGCTGTTGGCCCAGGAAAGGATTTCGATCCAAGACCTCCTGATATCATGCCAGATGAAATGCAGGAACAGAGGCTCGACGCCATCTATGACGATGAGCCTTTGGGCTTCGAAAAGGATCCCTTGGCGAACAACATTAAGATGTTAGCACAAGACCCTTTAGAAGAAATCAACTTAGGCGAAGGATCAGAGAATAGGCCAACTTACATCAGCGCCAAAATTGATCCAGAACTTAGGTTGGAAGTAATCCAATTGCTGAAAGAGTTTAAAGACTGTTTTGCATGGGATTATGACGAAATGCCCGGTCTCGACAGAGGATTGGTAGAACTTCAGTTGTCAATCAAACCTGGAAAGAAGCCAATCAAGCAAAATCCAAGACGCTTCGCTCCAGAAATATTGTCGAAGATCAAAACGGAGGTCGAAAGACTTCTGAAATGCAGATTCATCCGTGTTACAAGGTATGTCGAATGGATCGCAAATATTGTGCCAGTAATTAAGAAAAATGGCACATTAAGGGTGTGCATAGATTTCAGAGATTTGAATGCTGCCACCCCCAAAGATGAATATCCTATGCCTGTGGCGGAAATGCTAGTCGATTCTGCCGCTGGCTACGAATACCTGAGTATGCTCGATGGTTATTCAGGATATAATCAAATATTCGTTGCTGAAGAGGATGTGTCGAAAATAGCTTTTCGATGCCCAGGGGCCTTAGGCACTTACGAATGGGTAGTGATGCCTTTTGGCCTAAAAAACGCTGGGGCAACGTACCAGCGAGCAATGAACACTATCTTCCATGATTTTATTAACACTTTTATGCAAGTTTATATTGATGATATTGTTATAAAATCTGTTTCCAGGAAGAGTCATATTGACCACCTTCGACAATCATTCGAAAGAATGAGAGAGCATGGTCTGAAGATGAACCCTTTGAAGTGTGCGTTCTGTGTGAAAGCTGGAGATTTCTTGGGTTTCGTTGTCCACAAGAAAGGAATCGAAATAAATCAGAACAAGACGAAGGCAATTTTGGAAGCGAAAGCGCCATCGAATAAGAAGGAATTGCAATCTCTCTTAGGCAAGATAAATTTCTTGAGAAGGTTTATATCTAACCTAAGCGGGAAAGCTCAGGCCTTTTCACCCTTACTTCGACTGAATAAAGAGGGGTTCAAATGGGGGCAAGAGCAACAAGAAGCCTTCGACAAAATCAAAGGGTACCTCACTAAGCCACCTATTTTGGTGCCTCCTTGTAGCAATAGGAGTATGAGATTGTACATAGCTGCATCTGACAAAACTCTGGGAAGTATGTTAGCCCAAGAGGATGAGAATGGAGTCGAAAGACCCATTTATTATCTCAGTCGAGTTTTGAATGATGCAGAAACTAGATATAGCGAAGTTGAGAAATTGTGTCTATGTCTGTATTTCTCTTGTACAAAACTCAAGCAATATATAAAACCAGTTGATGTTTATGTTTCGTCTCATTTTGATGTTTTCAAATATATGTTGTCGAAACCTATCTTGCATAGTCGAATTGGCAAGTGGGCATTAGCATTGACTGAATACTCCTTGACCTTTATGCCTCTTAAGGCAGTAAAAGGACAAGTGGTTGCAGACTTCATAGTCGACCACTCAATTCAAGTCGAGGATATTAATTATGTGGAGATAGAACCTTGGAAATTCTACTTCGATGGTTCCAGCCATAAAAATGGAACAGGAGTAGGAGTCTTGATTATTTCTCCAGATAAAATTCCAACAACATTCAAGTACCAAATAGAAGGTTCTTGTTCGAACAACGAGGCTGAGTATGAAGCTCTAATTACTGGCCTTGAAGTATTGTTGGAATTGGGGGCAACTCGAGTCGAAATAATGGGAGACTCAGAGTTAGTCATCAAGCAAGTCACAAAGGAGTATAAATGCATAAGGGAGAATCTCATTATGTACTTTGTGATAGCAAATCGTTTATTGAAACAATTTGAAAGTGTCAATATTCGACACATACCCAGAGTCGAAAATCAAATAGCCAATGACTTGGCACAAATTGCATCAGGGTATAAGATTTCAAAAACGAGATTACAAAGAGCAATCGAAGTTCGAGAAAAGATAAAGGCAACTTGTCTATCACCATCAGACTTGGAATCGACGAGGCTAGGTTATGCTGATCACTCAAACTTCGAGATTTCGTTCATTGATAATTTGTCAGAGCAAGATTGGAGGAAACCCATTGTGGACTATCTTCAAAATCCAGGAGCTCCGACAGAACGAAAAACAAAATACAGGGCGTTGAGTTTTGTACTCATGGGTAATGAGTTATTCAAGAAGACGCCTGAAGGGGTGTTGCTGAAATGTCTAAGTGAAACTGAAGCATACATAGCCCTTTCGACTACACATGCTGGGGCATGTGGGGATCACCAAGCAGGCCATAAGATGAAATGGTTGTTGTTTCGACAAGGACTATATTGGCCCACTATGCTGAAAGATTGTGTTGAGTTCGCCAAAGGTTGCCAAGAGTGTCAAGTTCATACAGGCATCCAACATGTACCAGCAAGCGAACTTCACTCGATAGTGAAGCCTTGGCCCTTTCGAGGATGGGCGTTGGATCTTATTGGAGAGATTCGACCAGCATCATCAAAGAGTCAGAAATACATATTGGTAGGCATTGATTATTTTACTAAGTGGATCGAAGCTGTCCCTTTAGTCAATGTGGACCAAGAAAATGTCATTGAATTTATTCAAAAGAACATTATCTTTAGGTATGGAATCCCTGAGACAATAACAACTGATCAAGGTTCAGTTTTCACTGGTCGAAAGATGCAGGAATTTGCTCAGGAAACAGGTTTCAAACTCCTAACATCCACGCCTTACTATGCACAGGCGAATGGTCAAGTCGAAGCAGCTAACAAAGTGGTGATTGGCTTGATAAAGAAACATGTTGGGAAGAAACCAAAGAATTGGCATAAGACGTTAGACCAGATTTTATGGGCTTGTCGAACGTCCCCAAAAGAAGCCACTGGTACAACACCATATAGGCTAACTTTTGGCCATGATGCAGTATTGCCAGCTGAAATTTGTCTTCAATCTGCAAGAGTTCAGAGGCATTATGATATTCCTTCTGAGGTTTATTGGAATATGATGTTAGATGAACTGGTGGATTTAGACGAAGAGAGATTACACGCTCTCGACTTACTCAGGCTTCAGAAGAAAAGAGTAGAAGACTCTTATAATAGAAAGGTAAAACCTAAGGTGTTTTTGCCTGAAGATTTAGTTTGGAAGGTAATTCTTCCCATGGATCGACGGGATCGAGGCATGGGGAAATGGTCACCCAAATGGGAAGGACCCTTCAGAGTTATCCAAACTTTTTCTGGTGGAGCCTATGAAGTCGAAGAGATAAGTGGTGATAAAAGGCTCTTGAGAGTAAATGGTAAATATTTGAAAAAATATAAGCCTATACTTCAAGAGATAAAAATAAAATAATAAAAGAACAAACTAAATTAACCATAAAAATGCCAAAATGGAAATTTTTATTAATTTCAGCCAAGATGGCAATTGTTGTCGAAAACGATTACAGAAGATGGTTACAAAAGAGAATCAATCAAAAGGTAAGAGAATTCTTGAGTCGAAGATACTTGGCATACTGCAGCTCCAACCTCTTTTTGCACCAAGAGTTTTCCTGCACTAGTTTGACAATTTGAGCGTCGAGGCTTTAAGCCCTCTCAGCGAATTCCAGGCCTTGCTTGATCTCAGTCTGGCTCTCAGTGTCTGGGATGGTCGAAAGAATTTCTTCCTGGAGTACAGTGTTGGCGTTTATCTTCGCCTCTATCTCTGCAATTTGTGCTCGGAAGGAGACATTCTCTCGCTCAATAGCATCGACCCTTTCCTGTGCAGACGCTTTCTGTTTCGACAACTCGGCAATTCGAGAAGTCGAATCTGAGACAGCAGTCCACGCGGATGAGCTTTTGCCATGCAGCACTTCGAGCTGACTGTTAAAACCTCGTTGGCGCCTGTAGTCCGCTGAGACTTGATCAATCATAGAATGTAATTCCATGATTAAGTCTGAGATTTCTGGGGCTACAGCTTCGAAGTCAACAGCATTCAAAACCTCTTTTAAGCATGATGGAGCAGTGGGGTCCCCCTCTAAAGTCTTCATTAAATCTCTCTTGAAGAACTGGGCCTTAACCTTCGCCAACGCATCATCAAGAGGAGAAGTTTCAGTAGATTTCCCCGACAGGGTAGGAATTTCCTGACTAGTGTCAGAAGAACTCTTACTCTCGATGATTGCATTGAGGTAGCTGACAGGGTCAGTTTGTTTCAAGATTTCCAAGTCCTCTTTTGACCTGTGCTTTGAGGAGGTGACCCTTGCCATAGTATTATCTTGGGCTTGAGGTTGTTGAATGCTGAGTGCCTCGTTTGGTTGCTCTTCGACTTGGACTGAGGCGGTACTAGCGTCGACTTGTGGTTCTTCGTTAACATCACCTTGGGGTCCTTCGCCAGCGTCATTTTGTGGCTCTTCGCTAGCGTCACCCTGGTGTTCTTCGCCAGTACCACCTTGGTGCTCTTCGTCAACAGCATCTTGATTCTCTTCGCCATTGCCTTGGTCTCTTCCTTCAGGATTCTCTTCTGATGACAAGTCCACCACAGGAACCGTTTCTGGCTGTGTTTCCTCCACCATAGGTTCTTCTGTTGTCTTCTCCACTGTTTCAGCATTGGCCTCATTCTCAGTGTGGGCTTCGTCATTGCCCAAATCTTTTTCCTGAGGCCTGCTAAGGTCAGCAGATTCTAGAGTTTCTGAAGTCCTTGGTGGGGAACTTTCAGTAGTGTCCTGAAAAGGAGAAAGAAGACAAATCTTCAGATGTCGAAAGAGATACAATCGAATACTGGTATCTATGCCTAAAATAGATTACCTGTGGATTAACTTCAGCCCCAGGGCTGGAATTGTCACTTTCGACAGGCTTGGTAAGAAGAGCGTTCAGTTCCTCCTCAGTTGGCTCCTCGATGATCACTGCAGGTGGCCTAGGCTTTCTCACAGCGACCTTTATTCTGACGGTTCGACCTTCAGGGGCAGGAGTAGGAACAGAAGCGTCCTTCGTTAACTTTCGCCTCTTTAAGGGAGCGGGAGGGGAATCACTTTCGTCATCACTCCCCGATTCGACCACCAATGCTGCCCTTTTCTTGGGCGAAGGGGCCTAGAAAACCAATAGGAATTCGATTGAATAATTACACCGAAAATAAAAAATCGAAAGCCAGAAGAAAAATGAAGAAAATCTGGTTACCGATGCAGGAGGCCTCCTCGAAGAGCCTTCCCCCTGTTGGTTGCCTGTTGTCTTCGCCGACGCTATAGTCTTCGCCGGCAGTGGAGGTTTTGTCGAAGGGACTCCTCCTTGTGGGCCTTCTGTAGCCTTCTTGGCTAAGGGCTTTCGAACAACTGAAAGCGAAAAGGAAAGTTAACAGGCTAACAGTCGAAGAGAAAGATAAAAAGTAATGTGAGAGCATGAACTTACATTTCTTTACTTTGTCCAACACAAGGACAAAAGACTTCTGCAACTCTGCCATGAAGTCCTTCTCGTCGAAGAAGTACTCAGCATAATAGCTTCTCCACCACTCCTCAAAGGATGGTGAGCAAAGGAAATTAAGCTGGTAGTCAAACAGCGAGAGGATTGTTCGACCAGCATATCTTCCGATATGCTTGATGGCAGCTTCTTCTGTATAATCGTTGCAGAAGTACAACATTGACTTCTCTCTTTGAAAAATAGGAGAAGGCAGGGTTTGGATGATACCAAACTGGCGAGATACCAGATTTGGTTGATAGGCAAGCAGACTCAAATGAGTCTTAGAACTCTTAAATCGAAGAGGCATGATCCTGGGTGTCAGGAACGCCTCCCAAAGTACAGTGTGCTCATCGACATTGGGACCACTCGACTCCTTTGGATGTGGCCTTGTGAACCATGCTGGCCCCACCCTCCGTTGAGCAAATGGAGCCATAGTTGAAACAAATTCCTTCCTTCGAGCGAACATCAGAACGAAGTTAGTGAAGGTTTGTTGAAACTCTAGCCCATCTTCCACAGGTGTCAGTAGAGCCAGCCTAATTCCTTCGATACGTCTATTAGCTATCGCTGGGGCTTGTTCATTTATCTGAATCTTCTTGGGTAAGAAAGATTCGAAAGTGGCGTTGAGCCACAGTTGAAGTAGCCAGAAAGGCCCAGCGAGTAGCAAACTGGCCCTATCTTCGATATGTTTCAAGAGAGTAACCCCATTGCTGATTGAGTCATAAAGACTGGCCAGAATTAGTTCTGCCAAACAGATGTTTTGGCGGTGATGCAGTTGGGTGGCAAGAGTGACCATCTTTTTGGTCACTTGTAGAGACTTCGAGCAAAACACAAAGCGAGTTAGCCATAAGGCTAGAAACGCTATGTGTTCGACATCCGACACTGTATCCGTCGACCTGTCGTGATAATGGTTGATAAAGGTGGTGTATGTTGGCTTGGTCTCAGAGAAGCCAATTTGGTCCTTCGACATCTCTTCCGGGTCGAAGTAATCTCCGGTTGGTCGAAGGCCAGTGATGGCCGCTACGTCGAAGAGTGTGGGGGTTAACATCCCACATGGAAGGTGAAAGGTGAAGTGAGAGTAATCCCAAAACAACAGCGAAGCTATAAGCATCTCTGGGGAGTAGTTTAAGCCTGTCTTCGACAGCATTACTAGGTCAAAGATTCCCATTTCCTTCCAGGCTGGAGTTTGATGTTTCTCCAACTTTGTTAGCCAAGCAACATAGTCAGAGGTCAGATTAGGGCAAGACCTGAAGACCCTAACACTTCTGTTGAAGAAACGGAGGTCGATTTTCTCGCGTGTAGGGTCTTCGTTGTCTTCTGCGTCCTTCTTGGCGCATGCTACTGGCTTGAGTTTCTCGACGATGGGGAAATAGCTCTTGATCTTCAGAGCTTCAGAGATGCTTGGGTTCATGGGGCCAGACATTGTGAAGATCTGGTTGGAGTATCCAACCGGGATCATCAAGTGACGCGAGTAAGCATCGCGAACGGAGATGTCAGAAGGTTCGGGAACCCTTCGTTTCCCTGTAGAGTTCACTACCGGAGCAGTAACAAAGACCTTGGGCTTAACAAGTTGTTCAGTTGGTGCGTTAGTCTTGGGGGCAGTAGAAGCAGAGGCCATTGTTGAGGATGAAGATGAAGTGAAAAAGGAAGAGTTTTTCTGCAAAGAGAGCAAGTTTGTACGAAAGCAAGGGAGTTTGAGGGCTAGTTTGCGTAAAAAGTCCCACAATGGGATATTCACTACTATTTATAGTAGTGGGAGAAATTCCCAATAACGAGGACATTAAATGTCATTTAATGCTGCAAGAATTAGTGGGACGCGTGGCAGCATCCTGTTGTTTTGGCCGTTTCTGCAGAAACAGAGAGACGCAGCGTGCGTCCTCGTTTTTGGGATTTGTCATAATGACAAATTCTGAAGTGACGTTTGGTACTGCACGCCGTACTGAAAGTGACGTCCTAGGATCAAATCAATGATGGTTTCTTGGGATTGCCAATGGTTGGTAAAAAGCAACAAAAAGTGCACAAGTTAACTTGTGACTAAGCGTGGAAAAACAGGTGTCGAATGGCGTTTTCAAAGAATGCCTTTTTCTTTCAGAGTCGAAATAAGGCATTCTTGGGGGGCAATTTGTTGGCTCCTAAATTCGACACCTTTGTTTTGATTGATGGCAGCCATTAAAAGCTGAAAGACGCTTTCGACTGGCTAAGCCTGTCGAAGTGCCCGTCGAAAGATGGCAAAATACTTAGAAGATTTCTTCCAAGGAAGAAGGCTGATTGCCTTCGACGTCGAAGGAGTTTTCGTCGAAGACGTTTCTTGATGAAAGCGTTCGATGGTCCAAAGTGGAGCAGTTTGAAATTCAAAGCTTTGGGGGGAAAACGGTTTCCAGCAGTTACTACGTGCAAACGTGCAAGGATCTGGAGCATCGAGCATGGAGAACGTGCCAAGTGGCTTAATCTCGAAGCAGTGTAACTGCCCGACGGTTACTTGGAATGTTTTAGTATAAATAGGAGTAGACATGCAGTTTCTCGCGTGTGTTCACAAATAGATACATAGTCACTCATTTAGATTCAAGTACCCAGTGTGAGCGAAAGAATTGTTGAGAAATGTATGTGTGAAACACCAATTTTATCAATTAAAGTCATTTACTTTTCCAGTATTTTACTTGCTTTTCTCCTTTAAATTCCTGTCGAACCTTTACTTTAAAGCCTTGTTTATTTTACCAAGTCTTTCCTTTATGCAATTTACTTGAAACATTTTACTTAAAGCCTTATCCACCTTAATCAAACTTCAAAATCAACCTATGTCCATAGGATCAATCTGATCGATCCTGCGAGTAACCAAATAAGTAACCATTTGGAGGATCAGCGGTTGTTTACCAAAACCCAAGGTAAACACACGTATAGTACACTAATTTGTTAAATCTACCAGTGTTAGGTCAATAAGAGCCACAATGTTTCCCCGAGTCTAAAAGGTATGAAAAATGTGTGTTTTATTCTTGATGATTGATGATATTTATAAAGCCTTTTATGCCATGAGTTTTATGCTGATTTAATTGTCATTACGACACATGTCCCCTTACCTCGCTGAAAGCAATAAAGGGGAGTTAAGTCTCCCGTTTCCTTGTCCAAGGTCGGTTTTTTACGAATTTAAATGCCATGTCTATACATATAATGGATAATCATCTAGAGCAAGTTGTATTCGATCTTGGACCAACCTTCTCGACATGACCCACTATGAGTGACTCAGTCTAACCTTTTTTCATGAATGAGTTAAGTCGAGACAAATTATTCTTTATCTAACTACAAACCTAACCTAAAAAAACTAGAATGCACATAGTCTCTCAAACATGGGACAAAATATTTTAAGGGAGAAACCAATTGTACATCAAAATATATTTGTATATTTTATTTTATTTTTATTTAATTCAAAACAATTGAAAAAACCAAATCCTTCTCTCCCAAATACGTCCACATATTCGATTGCCATTATCTTATCCGTCAGATAAGAGGCAATCGTGCTCCTCTCAACTCAATCCTATCAGCATCTCACTCTCTTCTTCCCACCAATCACAACACAAACAAAACACCTTCATTTCATTTCACTAACCACACTACTTTCTTATCTCACCCTTCTTCCTCTACCCACGCCAACAATGGCGTCTCTACAACACACAACCGCTTCACTCCACTCCAAACCCATCCCCAAAGCCACAAACACCCTCACCCGAAAACCCATCCTCAGCCTCTCCTTTTCCACCTTCACCCCAAAGCTCAAACTCTCCCTCACCAAACCCCGCCGCTCCACCGGCGGAGCCCTCGGAGCCACAATGTCCTCCGCCGCCGCCTCCAACTACGCCACCGCTTTAGCCGACTTAGCGAAATCAAACAACACCCTCGACGCAACCACCGCCGACGTCGAGAAAATCGAGCAACTTTTCTCTGACCCCAAGGTGTTCGACTATTTCTCCAGCCCAATAATCGAAGACTCCACAAAACGCAAACTCATAACAGAGTTCGCCACCACCTCAGACTTCCAACCACACACAATAAACTTCCTTAACATCCTTATCGACTCGAAGAGGATCGATCTCATAATCGACGTTGTTAACGAGTTTGAATTTGTTTACAACACTATAACTAATACAGAGCTTGTGGTTGTGACTTCGGTTGTGAAGCTGGAGTCACAGCATTTGGCTCAGATTGCAAAACAGGTTCAGAAGCTTACTGGGGCTAAGAAAGTGAGAACTAAGACCCTTCTTGATCCAAGTTTGGTGGCTGGTTTTACTGTCAGGTATGGGAATTCTGGCTCTAAGTTTATTGATATGAGTGTTAAGAAGAAACTTGAGGAAATTGCTGCTCAACTTGATCTGGGTGATATCCAACTTGCTGTATGAGCATTCTTCATGCTTCCTTTCAATTCGGTTTACTCAAATTGCAATTTTTCTTTTTTGGTTATAAGTATATTTATGTATCTATGTATGAATCCTCAAGTGTGTACAACCTTCTTACAATAATAATATTAATCTGCCTTCATTTTTCTTATATAAAGTGTACATGTAGCCTTGAAACTCATACGTTAAATACTCAGAAGTGGAGAGTTACTGATTCAAATCCTAGCTCAAAGATATCTACTTTAGATGAACATTTTTTATTTGAGATTGTAAGAGGAGCAATTCTAAAATTTAAGCAATATTTTAGCATTTTAGTCGCTTAGTTTATGTTATGTTTGGGAGTTTGAAGGAGATAGAAGAGATGTTTTTCAAAAATAATTTTTTTTTAAAATATAAAGAAAATTTTAATATTTAAAATTTTATAGCTTTAGAATGATGAAATAATATTTATTATTAATATATTTTTAATTTTTAAAATACTATAACAATAAAAATTATATTTAAATAAATTGATTAAGTCCTTCAAAATCTTCCAAAGTCTTCTTTTAATATTAATTTAGTCACTTTTCAAATTTAACACTTCAGTTTTAGAAAGTTTTGACATATTGCATTCGAATTTTATTTTGATTTCCTTAACTTCAAAAAATTATTTAGTCCTTTGAGCTAGGATTTGTTAGAAATTTTTTAGTCCTTTAAGCGTTAAAAATTGTTTTGTTAGACTTTTTATAGCTGACTTGAATTTTTTTTAATTTTATATTAATTTGAATATTACAAATTAAATTCTTTATTCTTCTTCACAACACCAACTTCATAAAATAAAATCTTTAATCAATGAGCTTTGTACACAATCACACACACAAACACAAACATGCACTCATAGAATAGGATCTCTAAAATTATCAAATGATATATTATACATATGTCTCTCTCTCCCTCCATCTTTATTGGTTACTCTCATTCTCTTTCAATCTTACCTCACCTTTCCTTTGATTTCCTCTCTATTTTTTCACCTCCTGCACTTAAAAACAAACTTACAATTTTTCCTTTCCTTTTCACATTATCCCACTTCACACGTTTATCACAATTTCAGTCTCAAAATCTCATCTTTGCTCATTTTATTTCTAGGCCTTGTTTGTTCAATCATCAAAATTTGATTTTGAACTACAATGTTGTTTTTTTAAAATCTTGTAAGTTTATGATTCTAATCGAATTTCAATTTTTTAAGATTATATTTGTGTTTTTTTAGAAGTTTAGATATTGTTTCAAACATGAGTTGTGTTTTAGGGTTTCAGATTTTTTTAATTTAAATTAAATAGTGTTGATGTTGTTTATGAGAATTTGATCGGGAGATTCGAGTTGAGGGAGAAAAATTAGATAGAGTTATATCATCAATTTGTATCTTGGTTGAATTTTGGTGGTGGCGATTTTTTGGCCATGACAATGAAGAAGTGAAGATGATGAACTTGAAGAAAGAGCAAAAGTCGATATTGAAAAAAATTTCATGTGTCCCTTTTGTTTATTTTCTATCTTTTTTATTTTGTTTTTAATTCAAATTTTAATAAAGGTGTGTTGACTTCTCATTGATTGATTTAATTTGATTATTTAACTCTTATGTTATGTTTGCATATCTGAGGTGCCACCTCAACCATAATTAATGTTTTTTCACCTAAACTAATAGAAGGGACTAAATAGTTTAATGGAAGTGAAATTAAAAGATTATTATATAATATTTTTTAATTCGGAGACTATAGAAAAACTTCGCTTATAGTTAAGAAACCTAAAAATTAATTATGTATTTTTTCTTTTAAGTTATTTATTCTTTTAAAATATTAAGGCATTTTTAGATTAATTTAACTATTTCAATATCTATTATTAAAAAGAATATTTAATAAATAAAATTCATTTTATTATTAATTCAACAAAACAAATAACAAAGGTTAATATTGTAAGGCTGAACCGTGGCTGTAGTTACTTCATTAACAAACCATAAAAAAAGAATACAATAACATTTTGATGGATGACTTATCTCAATGATATATCAATTTAAATGGATAAAAATATACACTTGTGCTTTATATTTAATAGTATTATTGTTAATATTAATATTAATATTTATAGTTATTTTATTTTTATTAGTATGAGACCCATTAAATAAATTCATTATATTTTAATTTATTTTTATTTGAGCTAGTTATTTCTCCACTGTAATTAACAACTTTGAAATATATAAAATATTTTTCTATATGATATCATGAGCTCTCATTTTTAGTGGTTTTGCTTTCACTTAAATTCTAGTTTCCGTCACTGATTTATTTTGTTTTCGTTTTAAATTGCACATCGTTTGAAATTATGAAACACTATTCATCATAAAAATACCGGTCATTCATGACACTATCCAAACGATATCCAAGTTTTATTGCAACTATTGATATTATGAGAATTCTGTCATTTGTTAAAGAAGTATTGAAATATAAAAAGTGGACTTAATTATGAGGGAGAAAATGAAAGCTCTTGAGTAAAATGGTAGTAGGGAAGTAAAATGGTAGTAGGGAAATTGTTGAGAGGTGAGAAGGTAAGAAGTGAGTTGGATACAAATTGATCTATATTGTAAAACATAAATTAGACGACACTCTTGATTATATTGACAAATGTTATATTCAAACATATGGCATTAATTACGAGGAGACATCACAGTAGTAAAGATTAATATTGTTCAAGTCTTACCATCTCTTGTTTCGTATTCTGGATGAGAATTATACTAATTAGATGTTAAAAATGTGTTATTGTATAGGAATTTAGAGGAAGAAGTGTATATAAAGGTTTCACTTAGTTTTAGTACCACAAATGAAGTCAACAAGGTGTGTCCATTGAAGAAAGGCTTATTGACTAAAACAATCCCCTCAAACTTGGTTTGAAAGATTCGTAAAAGCAATATTGTGTTTGGGTTATATGCAAAGTCAAAGAGATCACACTTTATTTCTTAAACATATTCAAGGAGGAAATCAGACTATACTTCTTGTTTATTTTGACGATATCATTGTTATAGGAAATGATTTTAGTGAGAGACAACTACTTAAAAATAAATCATCAGTAAAATTTCAAATGAAGGATCTTGGAGAGCTGAAGCACTTCTTGAGAGTTGAGGTAGTCCATTCAAGAAAAGATGTTTTTATCTCTCAAAAAAAATATGTGTTTGATCTTTTGTAAGAAACAAGAAAACTTTAATTCAAACCTACTAGTGTTCATATTGAACAAAACCATAAGATGATATATGAGGAGAAAAATATCAAAGTTAACAAAGGTTGATATCAGAGGTTAGTAGAAAAGTTGACTTACTTGACACACACAAGGTTAGATTTGACATGTGAAACCAATATGGTGAGAAAATTCATGCATGATCAATGAGTGAGACACTTACATGTGGTTGATCATGTTCTACAATATCTCAAAGTCACTCCAAGAAGAAGAATCTTTTTTAAAAGAGGTGGAAGTCTAACTATGAAGGGTTACCCTAATGTTGACTATGAAGGTTCAATGATTGATATAAGATCTACTTCAGACTGTTGTACCTTATTGTGTATAAACCTTCTTACTTTGAGGAATAAGAAGTAAAATGTAGTTGCTCGATCAAGTGTTGAAGCATAATTCAAAGCTATGACATTAGAAACTTGTGAAGTATTATGAATAGTGTTAGAAGATTTGAAGATACAATGTGAAGAACTTATGAAGTTGTTTTGTGATAATGAATTGACCATCACTATTGCACATAAATTGATTCAACATAACAGGACAAAACACATTAAGATTGATAAACATTTCATCAAAGAAAATTTAGATTGATAACTACCGCCTACATATTTTTTGGGCATCAATATTTATTAAAAGGTCTATCAACAAAACAATTTTCAACCAATTTACTTCCAAACTTGCAATTGTCGATATATCCATTCAACAATTTGAGGGGGAGAGTGTTGAATATATTAACATTTATAGTTATTTTATTTTATTTTATTTATACAAAATCCATTAAATAAGTTCATTAGATTTATATATGTATCTATTTAAACACGTTTGTTCTCCCATTTAAATTACAACTTTGAAATATATGAAAATAGTTTTTCTACAAGTATAAATAAAATTATGTACTTAGCAAAGGTGATTAAGGATTTCTTTAACTTTGCAAATAAATTGTTTGAATTTATGTTTGCAGAACACTAATACGGCTGTTAATTCAATATTATTTAGTATCTGTAATCACAAAATATTATGACAATTTTATTTTATTTTTTTCCATATTAGGAAATGATATCATCTATTTTAGAATGTAACGTAAAGGTATATATATCACATTTAATGCTAGCAACATAAAGGTATATATATCACATTTAATGCTAGCAACATAAAGGGATATATATTGTACCTTAAATTTCGCCCATAAATTTTGTAGTCGTATTACTATATTATTGTTGTACCCCAAAATTTGCCCTCCCATATTTCTCAAGGACATGTCAAGAATCATCTCCAAGTTGTTCAAGATAGCTCAAGAATTGGACAGTCAAATCACCTCCTAAGGCAGTCAATTCAAAATTAGGATTTTGTGTTGCATCAAGGTCCTCACATTCAAATGGTCTCAAATGCTTTCCAATGTCCTAATATGTTCTCAAGTTCATCCATGTCAAATTTCAAGCCTTGCAGAGAAAGTTTGGTCAGTTAATTGCTCAAGAAGTCCAAAAATCGTCTGTGCTAGGACAAGAGTCAACTGTGACCTAAATACAGTCAAACCTCAAGATTTTTTTGTCAACATTCTCATTTTGAAGGATAATTCATCATTTGATCAATGGTTGATCATGATTCATCAAGGATTGCTCAAGATTCATCAAGATTCAAAAGTTGCTAAATTAGGGTTTTGCAGGAAAAGTCAACTCAACTTTGACCAAGCATAACTTTCTCATACTTTATTAGAAATGACCCATCCAAAACTCATTTTGAAGAGGATGCAATTTCCTACAATACATATTCACACCCGAAGATCAAGATATGCACTCACAAGAAGTTACAAATTTGGACATTATAGGTCATTTTTGAAAGTCAACAAAAACACTTTTTTTGCCAAAGCTTATAACTTGAGCATGGAATATCAAAATAATATGATACCAAAAAGGTTGGTTATAGTACATCTCAAGGTTTCTAAAAAGTCCAAGAACACTTCCAAAAGTTCAAAATTGAAGAAGTTATGCATTGTTGAAGTTGAGCATTTTTTCAAAAGTGCCAAAAGTCAACTATCCTCCAAACTCCAATTTTTGACAAAAGGGTCCACTTTTTTCCACTTGATTTGGTCTTATCACACCACACACGTGTCCCATCTTCAATTTCATGACCAATCATTTATTTTTCTATTTTATTTAATTTTTATTGATTTAATTCATTTTAAATCAATATTAATTCAAATAAAATCTAAAAATTGATAGAATGATATCTTTGTGATTGGTATAAACTTCAATTATCATCATGAACCAAATCAAATCCGAATCAAGCCTTATTATGCACAACAAATCAGATTTGATACAAATATGGAAGCTTTGTTAATGGTGGCAAAATCATATCTTGGAATCATCAATGCACAAGGATTGGAGGCCCAAAGTTTAACCTAATTGCTTGCTTGATACATATACAACATAAAGCAACAAAGAACACGACCTGAAACTGCAAGAAACGGCCAGACAAAGTTTGAAAAAAGCTTGGAAAAAGTGGAAACTGAAATCACACTTAGGGCTCGTTTCAATCCAAAACCACAACGTGGTGTTCTTGCTTGCAACCTCCTGAAGCTATAGCAACCAGAATCAAGTCCTGAGACCACCATAATCGCCCTGTAAGTCGTCACGAACATGGCCCTGTACATGGAATCTTGAATCGTTTTTCTTGCATCTTTTTGCCAATTTTCTTGTACCATCATGCTTAACATTTAAATTCCAACATTTATGCATTATTCAATTTGATTTTCGTAGCCTGTAAGGCCCTACCCGAAACTAGGGTTTGGGTTTCTTTGTTTTTAGGCGTTTTAATTATAGGTGAAATCAAGACAAGCTATGGCCTTGGATGGACTCAGGAGAACGAGGAGAAGAAGATGATGGGTTTGGTTTATGTTTTTGTGACCTAGAATTGCTTATAGGATGATCCCACGAATCTTCCTGCGGATAAAAATCCGCAGGTAAGAAAACCAGGTTTTTGGTGAAGAAGACGATTATGTGTCTTCCTTTCATTGGCCCGTTCAAATCAATTTCGCGCATTTTTTTGTTTTCCAGTATATTGCTTGCTTTTTTTTTATATAATATTATTTGTCCATTACATTAACAATAAGACAGCATGGCTCAGTTGGTGGAAGCGTGAGTGGGATACCATTGGGACCTGGGTTCGAATCCCAGGTCCCCCAAATTGCTTATTATTATTTTGTGCTAGGTATTCAGGCGTGCTTCATCAAGTGTGATCCACCATGCGCTTGCAAAGATCAACGTGCCAGATGGCCTTCAGGCCAAATCCAAAGGCCAGGGTTGAAGGCTCACCATACATCCAAGTCAACTAGCGCGTGGGCAATCTGGAAAGTCAATGCAGGCTTGTATGAATTGGGCCAAACAATTGTTCTTCACACCCTCCATCTGGGGCCCAAACCCCGTGAGTTTGCTTTTTTTTTTTTTATAATTTATTTTCTTTCATTATTTTCTTATTTTATTTATTGTTATTTATTTTGTTATTTTTTAATTACTAACCAAATAATAATTTTCTTCATAAAATCAGAAAACATAAAAAATATTATTTTTATTAATTTCACTATTTTATTTTGTAAATAAATATTAACATAATTTATTTAGTTTTAAATAGGTGTAACATTTAACATTTTTGCAATAAATTAAAATCAATTTAGAATATTAGGTTTTTAATAATTTTAATCATTTTATTTTATTTCCTTAAATATTCAAAAACCCCAAAAAAAATATTTTCATTAATTAATTAATTTTTAGTTTAGGTTTAATTCCAATTAATTCAAAATAATAACAAAAATCTTTTCTTTAAATAAAAAGGGGTCAAAACCCTAAAAATGCGCTGATTTAATTTTCGCACGCGATCTATTTATTTCCAATATTGTAATTGCTTCCGGTATGTAATAATTTTTTAATTAGGACTTTAATTTATCGCTTTATTTTTATTTTCCGCAATTTAAATTAAAGGATTTGTTTTTGGCGATGTAAATACCCGACGCCTTGTAATAGCTTAGATTTAATTTCCCGCAATTTAATTTCCGCACAATATACATTGTTAGATGTTTGATAATAGGGAGTGCATGACAAGATCCAATGTATGAACTTAAAATCAACATAGCTCACCCATAATATGTACAGATAAAATTAACCGAAATAACACACTTGCACATGCCACACTTAGGATACACCTCACTTGGTTGCCTCGAACGTAGTCATTGAGTATAGGAAGTTTTAGAGGTCGCCCTCTTGTCCAAAGATCATAGTTGCCTCGGAAAAATAATCCAGGATATTAGGGTTACCACTAAGGCATCCTAACATTGCTTTAGTGACCACACGTCCCTTAATCGAATTGACCCGAAAACTCCAACGACGGTGCTACCTACTCCTCAATAGTGGGATAACACTGTCTAAAGGACGTTAGCACAATTTAATTCCTTTTTCGAGTAGGTAGATGGTTCTTAAGTACTTGCTCCTTTTAAAACAAGACAAAACTTTTCGCACCTACACTCTCTTCAAAACAAAAACTCTTTTCAAACCCACAAACACAAAGAAAAGCAAATTTTGAAAACACAATGAGCAAGTACCTAAGAGCCCGTGGATAACCACGGATAGAAAGGGTGCTAACACCTTCCCTTTCTATAATCTACCTCCCGAACCCGAGAAACATCTCGAAAAAGGAATTTTTCTGTGCTTTTGTCCTTTCCTTGTTGGATAAAATAAAAGACGGTGGCGACTCTTGCTTACCGCGACATTTTGCGAAAACAAATGCAAACACGAACCAGCATTCCAAAATAGTCAGTTCTCATTCCCACCGATCACAGAACTGGCGACTCTGCTGGGGAATAATTAAAAGTGAGGTGTACCTTAGGATTAGATCATTATGTTTTCAATTGTATGCTTTATATGCTTTAATTTTGTGGGCTTGTATCAGAGTTCTATAGATCCTAAACCGGATCTGGGGATACCCTTTAGGTAAGTAGCAATAAATTGTGAGGGATCTGTACGGCGTAGACCGATACGGATGAAGCAGTAGCTACGTTGGTGTGGCACTTTAGTCTGTACCGATATCCCTTGTGTTGGAACGAGGAGAATATAGGTCTTCTAAGGGGTCTTTAAGCACCAACTGACCTTAGAACCTTAAATTGACCAACTTGGTCATAGAACAGTAGCAGTATGCTACACTCATTGAGACTAAACTCTCGCGATGATTCCGGCCGCAAGAAAAGGTTGCTAAACTGGAATTATGACCGATTGAGGGTAGTCAGTGATATTGAGATCCTCTAGAACCCGGTTACTATTTTTAGGACAGGTTTAAACCAACTGAACTGAAAGAGGGTAGTGCCTAAGCTCCATACCAGCCTGAAATCTAAGGGCTCTCAGTGTGACTTGTGTGCCTTTACCATGTTTGCTTTTTGTGGATACTTGTGGTGTGCCTTTATCATGACATCATGATGTCATAACATTGTATACATCTTGCATAAGGACTAACCTATTTCAAAGACAGGAGGATTTCATCTTTGCTCTGTTTTGTAGGTCATCATGATGCCCATGCGTAAGAATACTATCCGGATCAACTTTGTCCAAGTCCGTTCCTTGCTTAAAGAGTTGGTTGACAAGATGCCTGACACTACTTCCTTCATCAGGAGGCATGGTTCTCTTCTCAGTTTGGTCACCTCCAAATTGGACGAGCAGATGATGAGCGTCCTGGTCCAATTCTATGATCCGCTGTACCAATGTTTTACTTTTCAAGACTATCAGCTGGTTCCCACCCTAGAAGAGTTCTCTGAGCTGCTCGGTATCTCTGTTTTGGAGCAGACCCTGTTTACTGGTTGGGAGATGACTCTTAGGCCCGAAGAAATTGCTGCAGCCCTTCATTTAACTAAAGAGGAGGTAATGGCTAATTGGGAGACTAGGAGTGGAGCAAAAGGCTTTCTGACGAAGTTCTTGGTTGGCAAGGCTAACTACTTCTGGGATAGCCTAGACTTTAAGGCATTCGAGGATATTCTGGCTCTTCTGATTTATGACTTGGTATTGTTTCTGAATCCTGACACTTTTGTTGATGTGGATGCTATAAAGATATTCATCTCTCAGAACCCTGTACCCACTCTCTTGGGTGACATCCTTCATCAGCTCTATGCTCGTACTGCCCGAAAGCGGGGAACCTTGATGTGCTGTGCTCCTTTATTGTCGAGGTGGTTTATTTCTCACATTCCTAAGTCAGTATTGAAGAACAAAGAAGGAATGGGCTGGGCTTATAGGGTGATGTCTCTTTCCCATAATGACATTATCTGGACTCTCAAGGGTATGAATGAGGTGACTATCATTGATCGCTATGGGGAGTACCCTAATGTTCCACTGCTAGGAACCCATGGAGGAATTTCTTACAACCCATGCTTAGCTCTCCGTCAGTTTGGAAGAGCCAGAAGAGAAGGACCTCATGAGATGTTAATGCCTCATATCATCTTTGATTTTCAGGGGGATAGCAACGAGCAACGTCGTAGATTCATAAGGGCTTGGGACAGAGTTCACCAATCTGATCCACATGAGTTGGGACCAAAGACTTCTCTGCCGATGGAGCCATATCTCAGATGGGTCCGCATCCGTGCCCAGAAGTTAGGTATGCCATATGAAGCTGTCCGACCTGACACTCTTGAAGTTGCTAATGAAGAAGGGGTTCTTCCAACCATTCTCCATCCTTATATGCCCACTGAAATTGGGGCACTGAAGAGATCTTGGATGCAACTGCGAGAAGAACGAGATTCTTATCGGGAGAATTTCAATGAACAAGAGCAGAAAATCCAGAGGTTGACTAGACAGTTAGAGAATGAGCGGATTCTCAACGACTATGTCCGCACTGATAAGAAGAGACCATGGGAGCATCGATGGACCTCTGATGATTTCTTTTCCAGTTTTTACTTTACTTTTCAGTATTTCCATTCTTGTAACGCCTTAAGGGCAATTTGTTGAACAATTTAAATTTTGAAGTTTAAATCTAATAAAGTGTGTTTCCTTTCTTGTTTACAAATTTGAATCCCGATTGTCTTTGAAATCATAAATCATACGCATTTCATCCCATGCACTTCATAAACAGGTTCCCTTTACAGGTCTCTTATCTTCTTTGCTGTTTATTTCAGCGATCATCATGTCTACTAAACCTTCAACTAAGCAAGCTATCAAGGCCCTCCAGGCCCAGAATACCCAATTTCAAGAGCTGTTCATGAATCTAGCTAAGGGTCAGCAGGACCTGAAGACCTTGATTCTGAAAGAGAAAAAGAAGAAGAAGAAGAGGACAATCATGTTCAACACAGGAAACAGGTTTGGGAACAGGCTGCGGGATGAAGTTGATCTGACCACCTCATCTAGAGGGAAAGATAGTCCACAAGAAAGGAGGGCTCCTAGCCCTGTGGTCTCCGACAACGAGACGGACTACGATGAAGAACAATATCCTCCTGCTGAGGATAAGTACAAATAGCTAGAAGTCCGTTTGAGCTCTATGGGAATTCAGAAGGTGCCCGGTCTGGACTTCGGAGATCTAGGTCTATCATCTGGGGTGGTGATTCACCATAAATTCAAGGCACCAGCCTTTGCCAAGTATGACAAACATGCACTCATAGAATAGGATCTCTAAAATTATCAAATCATATATTATACATATGTCTCTCTCTCCCTTCATCTTTATTGGTTACTCTCATTCTCTTTCAATCTTACCTCACCTTTCCTTTGATTTCCTCTCTATTTTTTCACCTCCTGCACTTAAAAACAAACTTACAATTCTTCCTTTCCTTTTCACATTATCCCACTTCACACGTTTATCACAATTTCAGTCTCAAAATCTCATCTTTGCTCATTTTATTTCTAGACCTTGTTTGTTCAATCATCAAAATTTGATTTTGAACTACAATGTTGTTTTTTTAAAATCTTGTAAGTTTATGATTCTAATCGAATTTCAATTTTTTAAGATTATATTTGTGTTTTTTTAGAAGTTTAGATATTGTTTCAAACATGAGTTGTATTTTAGGGTTTCCGATTTTTTTTTATTTAAAATTAAATAGTGTTGATGTTGTTTATGAGAATTTGATCGGGAGATTCGAGTTGAGGGAGAAAAATTAGATAGAGTTATATCATCAATTTGCATTTTGGTTGAATTTTGGTGGTGGCGATTTTTTGGCCATGACAATGAAGAAGTGAAGATGATGAACTTGAAGAAAGAGCAAAAGTCGATATTGAAAAAAATTTCATGTATCCCTTTTGTTTATTTTCTATCTTTTTTATTTTGTTTTTAATTCAAATTTTAATAAAGGTGTGTTGACTTCTCATTGATTGATTTAATTTGATTATTTAACTCTTATGTTATGTTTGAATATCCGAGGTGCCACCTCAACCATAATTAATGTTTTTTCACCTAAACTAATAGAAGGGACTAAATAGTTTAATGGAAGTGAAATTAAAAGATTATTATATAATAATTTTTAATTCGGAGACTATAAAAAAACTTCGCTTATAGTTAAGAAACCTAAAAATTAATTATGTATTTTTTCTTTTAAGTTATTTATTCTTTTAAAATATTAAGGCATTTTTAGATTAATTTAACTATTTCAATATCTATTATTAAAAAGAATATTTAATAAATAAAATTCATTTTATTATTAATTCAACAAAACAAATAACAAAGGTTAATATTGTAAGGCTGAACCGTGGCTGTAGTTACTTCATTAATAAACCATACAAAAAGAGTACAATAACATTTTGATGGATGACATATCTCAATGATATATCAATTTAAATGGATAAAAATATACACTTGTGCTTTATATTTAATAGTATTATTGTTAATATTAATATTAATATTTATAGTTATTTTATTTTTATTAGTATGAGACCCATTAAATAAATTCATTATATTTTAATTTATTTTTATTTGAGCTAGTTATTTCTCCACTGTAATTAACAACTTTGAAATATATAAAATATTTTTCTATATGATATCATGAGCTCTCATTTTTAGTGGTTTTGCTTTCACTTAAATTCTAGTTTCCGTCACTGATTTATTTTGTTTTCGTTTTAAATTGCACATCGTTTGAAATTATGAAACACTATTCATCATAAAAATACCGGTCATTCATGACACTATCCAAACGATATCCAAGTTTTATTGCAACTATTGATATTATGAGAATTCTGTCATTTGTTAAAGAAGTATTGAAATATAAAAAGTGGACTTAATCATGAGGGAGAAAATGAAAGCTCTCGAGTAAAATGGTAGTAGGGAAGTAAAATGGTAGTAGGGAAATTGTTGAGAGGTGAGAAGGTAAGAAGTGAGTTGGATACAAATTGATCTATATTGTAAAACATAAATTAGACGACACTCTTGATTATATTGACAAATGTTATATTCAGACATATGACATTGATTACGAGGAGACATCACCACTACCAGTAGTAAAGATTAATATTGTTCAAGTCTTACCATCTCTTGTTTCGTATTCTGGATGAGAATTATACTAATTAGATGTTAAAAATGTGTTATTGTATAGAAATTTAGAGGAAGAAGTGTATATAAAGGTTTCACTTAGTTTTAGTACCACAAATGAAGTCAACAAGGTGTGTCGATTGAAGAAAGGCTTATTGACTAAAACAATCCCCTCAAACTTGGTTTGAAAGATTCGTAAAAGCAATATTGTGTTTGGGCTATATGCAAAGTCAAAGAGATCACAGTTTATTTCTTAAACATATTCAAGGAGGAAATCAGACTATACTTCTTGTTTATTTTGACGATATCATTGTTATAGGAAATGATTTGAGTGAGAGACAACTACTTAAAAATAAATCATCAGTAAAATTTCATATGAGGGATCTTGGAGAGCTGAAGCACTTCTTGGGAGTTGAGGTAGCCCATTCAAGAAAAGATGTTTTTATCTCTAAAAAAAAATATGTGTTTGATCTTTTGTAAGAAACAAGAAAACTTTAATTCAAACCTACTAGTGTTCATATTGAGCAAAACCATAAGATGATATAGGAGGAGAAAAATATCAAAGTTAACAAGGGTTGATATCAGAGGTTAGTAGAAAAGTTGACTTACTTGGCACACACAAGGTCAGATTTGACATATGAAACCAATATGGTGAGAAAATTCATGCATGATCAGTGAGTGAGACACTTACATGTGGTTGATCATGTTCTACAATATCTCAAAGTCACTCCAAGAAGATGAATCTTTTTTAAAAGAGGTGGAAGTCTAACTATGAAGGGTTACCCTGATGTTGACTATGAAGGTTCAATGATTGATATAAGATCTACTTCAGACTGTTGTACCTTATTGTGTATAAACCTTCTTACTTTGAGGAATAAGAAGTAAAATGTAGTTGCTCGATCAAGTGTTGAAGCATAATTCAAAGCTATGACATTAGAAACTTGTGAAGTATTATGAATAGTGTTAGAAGATTTGAAGATACAATGTGAAGAACTTATGAAGTTGTTTTGTGATAATGAATTGACCATCACTATTGCACATAAATTGATTCAACATAACAGGACAAAATACATTAAGATTGATAAACATTTCATCAAAGAAAATTTAGATTGATAAATACCGCCTACATATTTTTTGGGCATCAATATTTATTAAAAGGTCTACCAACAAAACAATTTTCAACCAATTTACTTCCAAACTTGCAATTGTCGATATATCCATTCAACAATTTGAGGGGGAGAGTGTTGAATATATTAACATTTATAGTTATTTTATTTTATTTTATTTTATTTATACAAAACCCATTAAATAAGTTCATTAGATTTATATATGTATCTATTTAAACACGTTTGTTCTCCAATTTAAATTACAACTTTGAAATATATGAAAATAATTTTTCTACAAGTATAAATAAAATTATGTACTTAGCAAAGTTGATTAAGGATTTCTTTAACTTTGCAAATAAATTGTTTGAATTTATGTTTGCAGAACACTAATACGGCTGTTAATTCAATATTATTTAGTATCTGTAATCACAAAATATTATGACAATTTCATTTTATTTTTTTCCATATTAGGAAATGGTATCATTTATTTTAGAATGTAACGTAAAGGTATATATATCACATTTAATGCTAGCAACATGAAGGTATATATATCACATTTAATGCTAGCAACATAAAGGGATATATATTTTACCTTAAATTTCGCCCATAAATTTTTTAGTCGTATTACTATATTATTGTTGTACCCTAAAATTTTTCCTCCCATATTTCTCAAGGACATGTCAAGAATCATCTCCAAGTTGTTCAAGATAGCTCAAGAGTTGGACAATCAAATCACCTCCTAAGACAGTCAATTCAAAATTAGGGTTTTGTGTTGCATCAAGGTCCTCACATCCAAATGGTCTCAAATGCTCCCCAATGTCCTAATATGTTCTCAAGTTCATCCATGTCAAATTTCAAGCCTTGCAGAGAAAGTTTGGTCAGTTAATTGCTCAAGAAGTCCAAAAATCGACTGTGCTAGGGCAAGAGTCAATTGTGACCTAAATACAGTCAAACCTCAAGATTTTTTGTCAACATTCTCATTTTGAAGGATAATTCATCATTTGATCAATGGTTGATCATGATTCATCAAGGATTGCTCAAGATTCATCAAGATTCAAAAGTTGCTAAATTAGGGTTTTGCAGGAAAAGTCAACTCAACTTTGACCAAGCATAACTTTCTCATACTTTATGAGAAATGATCCATCCAAAGATCATTTTTAAGAGGATGCAATTTCCTACAATACATATTCACACCCGAAGATCAAGAAATGCACTCACAAGAAGTTACAAATTTGGACATTATAGGTCATTTTTGAAAGTCAACAAAAACACCTTTTTTGCCAAAGCTTATAACTTGAGAATGGAATATCAAAATGCGATGAGACCAAAAAGGTTGGTTATAGGACATCAAGGTTTCTAAAAAATCCAAGAACACTTCCAAAAGTTCAAAATTGAAGAAGTTATGCATTGTTGAAGTTGAGCATTTTTCCAAAAGTGCTAAAAGTCAACTATCCTCCAAACTCCAATTTTTGACAAAAGGGTCCATTTTCCCCACTTTATTTGGTCTTATCACACCACACACGTGTCCCATCTTCAATTTGATGACCAATCATTTATTTTTCTATTTTATTTAATTTTTATTGATTTAATTCATTTTAAATCAATATTAATTCAAAGAAAATCTAAAAATTGATAGAATGATATATTTGTGATTGGTATAGACTTCAATTATCATCATGAACCAAATCAAATCCGAATCAAGCCTTATTATGCACAAAAAATCAGATTTGATACAAATATGGAAGCTTTGTTAATGGTGGCAAAATCATATCTTGGAATCATCAATGCACAAGGATTGGAGGCCCAAAGTTTAACCTAATTGCTTGCTTGATACATATACAACATAAAGCAACAAAGAACACGACCTGAAACTGCAAGAAACGGCCAGAAAAAGTTTGAAAAAAGCTTGGAAAAAGTGGAAACTGAAATCACACTTAGGGCTCGTTTCAATCCAAAATCACAACGTGGTGTTCTTGCTTGCAACCTCCTGAAGCTATAGCAACCAGAATCAAGTCCCGAGACCACCATAATCGCCCTGTAAGTCGTCACGAACATGGCCCTGTACATGGAATCTTGAATCGTTTTTCTTGCATCTTTTTGCCAATTTTCTTGTACCATCACGCTTAACATTTAAATTCCAACATTTCTGCATTATTCAATTTGATTTTCGTAGCCTGTAAGGCCCTACCCGAAACTAGGGTTTGGGTTTCTTTGTTTTTAGGCATTTTAATTATAGGTGAAATCAAGACAAGCTATGGCCTTGGATGGACTCAGGAGAACGAGGAGAACAAGATGATGGGTTTGGTTTACGTTTTTGTGACCTAGAATTGCTTATAGGATGATCCCACGAATCTTCCTGCGGATAAAAATCCGCAGGTAAGAAAACCAGGTTTTTGGTGAAGAAGACGATTATGTGTCTTCCTTTCATTGGCCCGTTCAAATCAATTTCGCGCATTTTTTTGTTTTCCAGTATATTGCTTGCTTTTTTTTTATATAATATTATTTGTCCATTACATTAACAATAAGACAGCATGGCTCAGTTGGTGGAAGCGTGAGTGGGATACCATTGGGACCTGGGTTCGAATCCCAGGTCCCCCAAATTGCTTATTATTATTTTGTGCTAGGTATTCAGGCGTGCTTCATCAAGTGTGATCCACCATGCGCTTGCAAAGATCAACGTGCCAGATGGCCTTCAGGCCAAATCCAAAGGCCAGGGTTGAAGGCTCACCATACATCCAAGTCAACTAGCGCGTGGGCAATCTGGAAAGTCAATGCAGGCTTGTATGAATTGGGCCAAACAATTGTTCTTCACACCCTCCATCTGGGGCCCAAACCCCGTGAGTTTGCTTTTTTTTTTTTATAATTTATTTTCTTTCATTATTTTCTTATTTTATTTATTGTTATTTATTTTGTTATTTTTTAATTACTAACCAAATAATAATTTTCTTCATAAAATCAGAAAACATAAAAAATATTATTTTTATTAATTTCACTATTTTATTTTGTAAATAAATATTAACATAATTTATTTAGTTTTAAATAGGTGTAACATTTAACATTTTTGCAATAAATTAAAATCAATTTAGAATATTAGGTTTTTAATAATTTTAATCATTTTATTTTATTTCCTTAAATATTCAAAAACCCCAAAAAAAATATTTTCATTAATTAATTAATTTTTAGTTTAGGTTTAATTCCAATTAATTCAAAATAATAACAAAAATCTTTTCTTTAAATAAAAAGGGGTCAAAACCCTAAAAATGCGCTGATTTAATTTTCGCACGCGATCTATTTATTTCCAATATTGTAATTGCTTCCGGTATGTAATAATTTTTTAATTAGGACTTTAATTTATCGCTTTATTTTTATTTTCCGCAATTTAAATTAAAGGATTTGTTTTTGGCGATGTAAATACCCGACGCCTTGTAATAGCTTAGATTTAATTTCCCGCAATTTAATTTCCGCACAATATACATTGTTAGATGTTTGATAATAGGGAGTGCATGACAAGATCCAATGTATGAACTTAAAATCAACATAGCTCACCCATAATATGTACAGATAAAATTAACCGAAATAACACACTTGCACATGCCACACTTAGGATACACCTCACTTGGTTGCCTCGAACGTAGTCATTGAGTATAGGAAGTTTTAGAGGTCGCCCTCTTGTCCAAAGATCATAGTTGCCTCGAAACGGTTGCCTCGGAAAAATAATCCAGGATATTAGGGTTACCGCTAAGGCATCCTAACATTGCTTTAGTGACCACACGTCCCTTAATCGAATTGACCCGAAAACTCCAACGACGGTGCTACCTACTCCTCAATAGTGGGATAACACTGTCTAAAGGACGTTAGCACAATTTAATTCCTTTTTCGAGTAGGTAGATGGTTCTTAAGTACTTGCTCCTTTTAAAACAAGACAAAACTTTTCGCACCTACACTCTCTTCAAAACAAAAACTCTTTTCAAACCCACAAACACAAAGAAAAGCAAATTTTGAAAACACAATGAGCAAGTACCTAAGAGCCCGTGGATAACCACGGATAGAAAGGGTGCTAACACCTTCCCTTTCTATAATCTACCTCCCGAACCCGAGAAACATCTCGAAAAAGGAATTTTTCTGTGCTTTTGTCCTTTCCTTGTTGGATAAAATAAAAGACGGTGGCGACTCTTGCTTACCGCGACATTTTGCGAAAACAAATGCAAACACGAACCAGCATTCCAAAATAGTCAGTTCTCATTCCCACCGATCACAGAACTGGCGACTCTGCTGGGGAATAATTAAAAGTGAGGTGTACCTTAGGATTAGATCATTATGTTTTCAATTGTATGCTTTATATGCTTTAATTTTGTGGGCTTGTATCAGAGTTCTATAGATCCTAAACCGGATCTGGGGATACCCTTTAGGTAAGTAGCAATAAATTGTGAGGGATCTGTATGGCGTAGACCGATACGGATGAAGCAGTAGCTACGTTGGTGTGGCACTTTAGTCTGTACCGATATCCCTTGTGTTGGAACGAGGAGAATATAGGTCTTCTAAGGGGTCTTTAAGCACCAACTGACCTTAGAACCTTAAATTGACCAACTTGGTCATAGAACAGTAGCAGTATGCTACACTCATTGAGACTAAACTCTCGCGATGATTCCGGCCGCAAGAAAAGGTTGCTAAACTGGAATTATGACCGATTGAGGGTAGTCAGTGATATTGAGATCCTCTAGAACCCGGTTACTATTTTTAGGACAGGTTTAAACCAACTGAACTGAAAGAGGGTAGTGCCTAAGCTCCATACCAGCCTGAAATCTAAGGGCTCTCAGTGTGACTTGTGTGCCTTTACCATGTTTGCTTTTTGTGGATACTTGTGGTGTGCCTTTATCATGACATCATGATGTCATAACATTGTATACATCTTGCATAAGGACTAACCTATTTCAAAGACAGGAGGATTTCATCTTTGCTCTGTTTTGTAGGTCATCATGATGCCCATGCGTAAGAATACTATCCGGATCAACTTTGTCCAAGTCCGTTCCTTGCTTAAAGAGTTGGTTGACAAGATGCCTGACACTACTTCCTTCATCAGGAGGCATGGTTCTCTTCTCAGTTTGGTCACCTCCAAATTGGACGAGCAGATGATGAGCGTCCTGGTCCAATTCTATGATCCGCTGTACCAATGTTTTACTTTTCAAGACTATCAGCTGGTTCCCACCCTAGAAGAGTTCTCTGAGCTGCTCGGTATCTCTGTTTTGGAGCAGACCCTGTTTACTGGTTGGGAGATGACTCTTAGGCCCGAAGAAATTGCTACAGCCCTTCATTTAACTAAAGAGGAGGTAATGGCTAATTGGGAGACTAGGAGTGGAGCAAAAGGCTTTCTGACGAAGTTCTTGGTTGGCAAGGCTAACTACTTCTGGGATAGCCTAGACTTTAAGGCATTCGAGGATATTCTGGCTCTTCTGATTTATGACTTGGTATTGTTTCTGAATCCTGACACTTTTGTTGATGTGGATGCTATAAAGATCTTCATCTCTCAGAACCCTGTACCCACTCTCTTGGGTGACATCCTTCATCAGCTCTATGCTCGTACTGCCCGAAAGCGGGGAACCTTGATGTGCTGTGCTCCTTTATTGTCGAGGTGGTTTATTTCTCACATTCCTAAGTCAGTATTGAAGAACAAAGAAGGAATGGGCTGGGCTTATAGGGTGATGTCTCTTTCCCATAATGACATTATCTGGACTCTCAAGGGTATGAATGAGGTGACTATCATTGATCGCTATGGGGAGTACCCTAATGTTCCACTGCTAGGAACCCATGGAGGAATTTCTTACAACCCATGCTTAGCTCTCCGTCAGTTTGGAAGAGCCAGAAGAGAAGGACCTCATGAGATGTTAATGCCTCATATCATCTTTGATTTTCAGGGGGATAGCAACGAGCAACGTCGTAGATTCATAAGGGCTTGGGACAGAGTTCACCAATCTGATCCACATGAGTTGGGACCAAAGACTTCTCTGCCGATGGAGCCATATCTCAGATGGGTCCGCATCCGTGCCCAGAAGTTAGGTATGCCATATGAAGCTGTCCGACCTGACACTCTTGAAGTTGCTAATGAAGAAGGGGTTCTTCCAACCATTCTCCATCCTTATATGCCCACTGAAATTGGGGCACTGAAGAGATCTTGGATGCAACTGCGAGAAGAACGAGATTCTTATCGGGAGAATTTCAATGAACAAGAGCAGAAAATCCAGAGGTTGACTAGACAGTTAGAGAATGAGCGGATTCTCAACGACTATGTCCGCACTGATAAGAAGAGACCATGGGAGCATCGATGGACCTCTGATGATTTCTTTTCCAGTTTTTACTTTACTTTTCAGTATTTCCATTCTTGTAACGCCTTAAGGGCAATTTGTTGAACAATTTAAATTTTGAAGTTTAAATCTAATAAAGTGTGTTTCCTTTCTTGTTTACAAATTTGAATCCCGATTGTCTTTGAAATCATAAATCATACGCATTTCATCCCATGCACTTCATAAACAGGTTCCCTTTACAGGTCTCTTATCTTCTTTGCTGTTTATTTCAGCGATCATCATGTCTACTAAACCTTCAACTAAGCAAGCTATCAAGGCCCTCCAGGCCCAGAATACCCAATTTCAAGAGCTGTTCATGAATCTAGCTAAGGGTCAGCAGGACCTGAAGACCTTGATTCTGAAAGAGAAAAAGAAGAAGAAGAAGAGGACAATCATGTTCAACACAGGAAACAGGTTTGGGAACAGGCTGCGGGATGAAGTTGATCTGACCACCTCATCTAGAGGGAAAGATAGTCCACAAGAAAGGAGGGCTCCTAGCCCTGTGGTCTCCGACAACGAGACGGACTACGATGAAGAACAATATCCTCCTGCTGAGGATAAGTACAAATAGCTAGAAGTCCGTTTGAGCTCTATGGGAATTCAGAAGGTGCCCGGTCTGGACTTCGGAGATCTAGGTCTATCATCTGGGGTGGTGATTCACCATAAATTCAAGGCACCAGCCTTTGCCAAGTATGACAAACATGCACTCATAGAATAGGATCTCTAAAATTATCAAATCATATATTATACATATGTCTCTCTCTCCCTTCATCTTTATTGGTTACTCTCATTCTCTTTCAATCTTACCTCACCTTTCCTTTGATTTCCTCTCTATTTTTTCACCTCCTGCACTTAAAAACAAACTTACAATTCTTCCTTTCCTTTTCACATTATCCCACTTCACACGTTTATCACAATTTCAGTCTCAAAATCTCATCTTTGCTCATTTTATTTCTAGACCTTGTTTGTTCAATCATCAAAATTTGATTTTGAACTACAATGTTGTTTTTTTAAAATCTTGTAAGTTTATGATTCTAATCGAATTTCAATTTTTTAAGATTATATTTGTGTTTTTTTAGAAGTTTAGATATTGTTTCAAACATGAGTTGTATTTTAGGGTTTCCGATTTTTTTTTATTTAAAATTAAATAGTGTTGATGTTGTTTATGAGAATTTGATCGGGAGATTCGAGTTGAGGGAGAAAAATTAGATAGAGTTATATCATCAATTTGCATTTTGGTTGAATTTTGGTGGTGGCGATTTTTTGGCCATGACAATGAAGAAGTGAAGATGATGAACTTGAAGAAAGAGCAAAAGTCGATATTGAAAAAAATTTCATGTATCCCTTTTGTTTATTTTCTATCTTTTTTATTTTGTTTTTAATTCAAATTTTAATAAAGGTGTGTTGACTTCTCATTGATTGATTTAATTTGATTATTTAACTCTTATGTTATGTTTGAATATCCGAGGTGCCACCTCAACCATAATTAATGTTTTTTCACCTAAACTAATAGAAGGGACTAAATAGTTTAATGGAAGTGAAATTAAAAGATTATTATATAATAATTTTTAATTCGGAGACTATAAAAAAACTTCGCTTATAGTTAAGAAACCTAAAAATTAATTATGTATTTTTTCTTTTAAGTTATTTATTCTTTTAAAATATTAAGGCATTTTTAGATTAATTTAACTATTTCAATATCTATTATTAAAAAGAATATTTAATAAATAAAATTCATTTTATTATTAATTCAACAAAACAAATAACAAAGGTTAATATTGTAAGGCTGAACCGTGGCTGTAGTTACTTCATTAATAAACCATACAAAAAGAGTACAATAACATTTTGATGGATGACATATCTCAATGATATATCAATTTAAATGGATAAAAATATACACTTGTGCTTTATATTTAATAGTATTATTGTTAATATTAATATTAATATTTATAGTTATTTTATTTTTATTAGTATGAGACCCATTAAATAAATTCATTATATTTTAATTTATTTTTATTTGAGCTAGTTATTTCTCCACTGTAATTAACAACTTTGAAATATATAAAATATTTTTCTATATGATATCATGAGCTCTCATTTTTAGTGGTTTTGCTTTCACTTAAATTCTAGTTTCCGTCACTGATTTATTTTGTTTTCGTTTTAAATTGCACATCGTTTGAAATTATGAAACACTATTCATCATAAAAATACCGGTCATTCATGACACTATCCAAACGATATCCAAGTTTTATTGCAACTATTGATATTATGAGAATTCTGTCATTTGTTAAAGAAGTATTGAAATATAAAAAGTGGACTTAATCATGAGGGAGAAAATGAAAGCTCTCGAGTAAAATGGTAGTAGGGAAGTAAAATGGTAGTAGGGAAATTGTTGAGAGGTGAGAAGGTAAGAAGTGAGTTGGATACAAATTGATCTATATTGTAAAACATAAATTAGACGACACTCTTGATTATATTGACAAATGTTATATTCAGACATATGACATTGATTACGAGGAGACATCACCACTACCAGTAGTAAAGATTAATATTGTTCAAGTCTTACCATCTCTTGTTTCGTATTCTGGATGAGAATTATACTAATTAGATGTTAAAAATGTGTTATTGTATAGAAATTTAGAGGAAGAAGTGTATATAAAGGTTTCACTTAGTTTTAGTACCACAAATGAAGTCAACAAGGTGTGTCGATTGAAGAAAGGCTTATTGACTAAAACAATCCCCTCAAACTTGGTTTGAAAGATTCGTAAAAGCAATATTGTGTTTGGGCTATATGCAAAGTCAAAGAGATCACAGTTTATTTCTTAAACATATTCAAGGAGGAAATCAGACTATACTTCTTGTTTATTTTGACGATATCATTGTTATAGGAAATGATTTGAGTGAGAGACAACTACTTAAAAATAAATCATCAGTAAAATTTCATATGAGGGATCTTGGAGAGCTGAAGCACTTCTTGGGAGTTGAGGTAGCCCATTCAAGAAAAGATGTTTTTATCTCTAAAAAAAAATATGTGTTTGATCTTTTGTAAGAAACAAGAAAACTTTAATTCAAACCTACTAGTGTTCATATTGAGCAAAACCATAAGATGATATAGGAGGAGAAAAATATCAAAGTTAACAAGGGTTGATATCAGAGGTTAGTAGAAAAGTTGACTTACTTGGCACACACAAGGTCAGATTTGACATATGAAACCAATATGGTGAGAAAATTCATGCATGATCAGTGAGTGAGACACTTACATGTGGTTGATCATGTTCTACAATATCTCAAAGTCACTCCAAGAAGATGAATCTTTTTTAAAAGAGGTGGAAGTCTAACTATGAAGGGTTACCCTGATGTTGACTATGAAGGTTCAATGATTGATATAAGATCTACTTCAGACTGTTGTACCTTATTGTGTATAAACCTTCTTACTTTGAGGAATAAGAAGTAAAATGTAGTTGCTCGATCAAGTGTTGAAGCATAATTCAAAGCTATGACATTAGAAACTTGTGAAGTATTATGAATAGTGTTAGAAGATTTGAAGATACAATGTGAAGAACTTATGAAGTTGTTTTGTGATAATGAATTGACCATCACTATTGCACATAAATTGATTCAACATAACAGGACAAAATACATTAAGATTGATAAACATTTCATCAAAGAAAATTTAGATTGATAAATACCGCCTACATATTTTTTGGGCATCAATATTTATTAAAAGGTCTACCAACAAAACAATTTTCAACCAATTTACTTCCAAACTTGCAATTGTCGATATATCCATTCAACAATTTGAGGGGGAGAGTGTTGAATATATTAACATTTATAGTTATTTTATTTTATTTTATTTTATTTATACAAAACCCATTAAATAAGTTCATTAGATTTATATATGTATCTATTTAAACACGTTTGTTCTCCAATTTAAATTACAACTTTGAAATATATGAAAATAATTTTTCTACAAGTATAAATAAAATTATGTACTTAGCAAAGTTGATTAAGGATTTCTTTAACTTTGCAAATAAATTGTTTGAATTTATGTTTGCAGAACACTAATACGGCTGTTAATTCAATATTATTTAGTATCTGTAATCACAAAATATTATGACAATTTCATTTTATTTTTTTCCATATTAGGAAATGGTATCATTTATTTTAGAATGTAACGTAAAGGTATATATATCACATTTAATGCTAGCAACATGAAGGTATATATATCACATTTAATGCTAGCAACATAAAGGGATATATATTTTACCTTAAATTTCGCCCATAAATTTTTTAGTCGTATTACTATATTATTGTTGTACCCTAAAATTTTTCCTCCCATATTTCTCAAGGACATGTCAAGAATCATCTCCAAGTTGTTCAAGATAGCTCAAGAGTTGGACAATCAAATCACCTCCTAAGACAGTCAATTCAAAATTAGGGTTTTGTGTTGCATCAAGGTCCTCACATCCAAATGGTCTCAAATGCTCCCCAATGTCCTAATATGTTCTCAAGTTCATCCATGTCAAATTTCAAGCCTTGCAGAGAAAGTTTGGTCAGTTAATTGCTCAAGAAGTCCAAAAATCGACTGTGCTAGGGCAAGAGTCAATTGTGACCTAAATACAGTCAAACCTCAAGATTTTTTGTCAACATTCTCATTTTGAAGGATAATTCATCATTTGATCAATGGTTGATCATGATTCATCAAGGATTGCTCAAGATTCATCAAGATTCAAAAGTTGCTAAATTAGGGTTTTGCAGGAAAAGTCAACTCAACTTTGACCAAGCATAACTTTCTCATACTTTATGAGAAATGATCCATCCAAAGATCATTTTTAAGAGGATGCAATTTCCTACAATACATATTCACACCCGAAGATCAAGAAATGCACTCACAAGAAGTTACAAATTTGGACATTATAGGTCATTTTTGAAAGTCAACAAAAACACCTTTTTTGCCAAAGCTTATAACTTGAGAATGGAATATCAAAATGCGATGAGACCAAAAAGGTTGGTTATAGGACATCAAGGTTTCTAAAAAATCCAAGAACACTTCCAAAAGTTCAAAATTGAAGAAGTTATGCATTGTTGAAGTTGAGCATTTTTCCAAAAGTGCTAAAAGTCAACTATCCTCCAAACTCCAATTTTTGACAAAAGGGTCCATTTTCCCCACTTTATTTGGTCTTATCACACCACACACGTGTCCCATCTTCAATTTGATGACCAATCATTTATTTTTCTATTTTATTTAATTTTTATTGATTTAATTCATTTTAAATCAATATTAATTCAAAGAAAATCTAAAAATTGATAGAATGATATATTTGTGATTGGTATAGACTTCAATTATCATCATGAACCAAATCAAATCCGAATCAAGCCTTATTATGCACAAAAAATCAGATTTGATACAAATATGGAAGCTTTGTTAATGGTGGCAAAATCATATCTTGGAATCATCAATGCACAAGGATTGGAGGCCCAAAGTTTAACCTAATTGCTTGCTTGATACATATACAACATAAAGCAACAAAGAACACGACCTGAAACTGCAAGAAACAGCCAGAAAAAGTTTGAAAAAAGCTTGGAAAAAGTGGAAACTGAAATCACACTTAGGGCTCGTTTCAATCCAAAATCACAACGTGGTGTTCTTGCTTGCAACCTCCTGAAGCTATAGCAACCAGAATCAAGTCCCGAGACCACCATAATCGCCCTGTAAGTCGTCACGAACATGGCCCTGTACATGGAATCTTGAATCGTTTTTCTTGCATCTTTTTGCCAATTTTCTTGTACCATCACGCTTAACATTTAAATTCCAACATTTCTGCATTATTCAATTTGATTTTCGTAGCCTGTAAGGCCCTACCCGAAACTAGGGTTTGGGTTTCTTTGTTTTTAGGCATTTTAATTATAGGTGAAATCAAGACAAGCTATGGCCTTGGATGGACTCAGGAGAACGAGGAGAACAAGATGATGGGTTTGGTTTACGTTTTTGTGACCTAGAATTGCTTATAGGATGATCCCACGAATCTTCCTGCGGATAAAAATCCGCAGGTAAGAAAACCAGGTTTTTGGTGAAGAAGACGATTAGGTATCTTCCTTTCATTGGCCTGTTCAAATCATTTTCGCGCATTTTTTGTTTTCCAGTATATTGCTTACTTCTTTTTATATAATATTATTTGTCCATTACATTATTAATAAGACAACATGGCTCAGTTGGTGGAAGCGTGAGTGGGATACCATTGGGACCTGGGTTCGAATCCCAGGTCCCCCAAATTGCTTATTATTATTTTGTGCTAGGTATTCAGGCGTGCTTCATCAAGTGTGATCCACCCTGCGCTTCCAAAGATCAACGTGCCAGATGGCCTTCAGGCCAAATCCAAAGGCCAGGGTTGAAGGCTCACCATACATCCAAGTCAACTAGCACGTGGGCAATCTGGAAAGTCAATGCAGACTTGTATGAATTGGGCCAAACAATTGTTCTTCACACCCTCCATCTGGGGCCCAAACCCCGTGAGTTTGCTTCTTTTTTATTTATTTTCTTTCATTATTTTCTTATTTTATTTATTGTTATTTGTTTTGTTATTTTTTAATTACTAACCAAATAATAATTTTCTTCATAAAATCAGAAAACATAAAAAAAATTTATTTTTATTAATTTCATTATTTTATTTTGTAAATAAATATTAACATAATTTATTTAGTTTTAAATAGGTGTAACATTTAACATTTTTGCAATAAATTAAAATTAATTTAGAAGATTAGGTTTTAAATAATTTTAATCATTTTATTTTATTTCCTTAAATATTCAAAAACCCAAAAAAAAATATTTTCATTAATTAATTAATTTTTAGTTTAGGTTTAATTCCAATTAATTCAAAATAATAACACAAATCTTTTCTTTAAATAAAAAGGGGTCAAAGCCCTAAAAATGCGCTGATTTAATTTTCGCACGCGATCTATTTATTTCCAATATTGTAATTACTTTCGGTATGTAATAATTTTTTAATTAGGACTTTAATTTATCGCTTTATTTTTATTTTCCGCAATTTAAATTAAAGGGTTTGTTTTTGGAGATGTAAATACCCGACGCCTTGTAATAGCTTAGATTTAATTTCCCGCAATTTAATTTCCGCACAATATACAATGTTAGATGTTTGATAATAGGGAGTGCATGACAAGATGCAATGTATGAACTTAAAATCAACATAGCTCACCCATAATATGTACAGATAAAATTAACCGAAATAACACATTTGCACATGCCACTCTTAGGGTACACCTCACTTGGTTGCCTCGAACGTGGTCATTGAGTATAGGAAGTTTTAGAGGTCGCCCTCTTGTCCAAAGATCATAGTTGCCTCGAAACGGTTGCCTCGGAAAAATGATCCAGGATATTAGGGTTACCGCTAAGGCGTCCTAACATTGCTTTAGTGACCACACGTCCCTTAATCGAATTGACCCGAAAACTCCAACGACGGTGCTACCTACTCCTCAATAGTGCGATAGCACTGTCTAAAGGACGTTAGCACAATTTAATTCCTTTTTCGAGTAGGTAGATGGTTCTTAAGTACTTGCTCCTTTTAAAACAAGACAAAACTTTTCGCACCTACACTCTCTTCAAAATAAAAACTCTTTTCAAACCCACAAACACAAAGAAAAGCAAATTTTGAAAACACAATGAGCAAGTACCTAAGAGCCCGTGGATAACCACGGATAGAAAGGGTGCTAACACCTTCCCTTTCTATAATCTACCTCCCGAACCCGAGAAACATCTCGAAAAAGGAATTTTTCTGTGCTTTTGTCCTTTCCTTGTTGGATAAAATAAAAGACGGTGGCGACTCTTGCTTACCGCGACATTTTGCAAAAACAAACGCAAACGCGAACCAGCATTCCAAAACAGTCAGGTCTCATTCCCACCGATCACAGAACTGGCGACTCTGCTGGGAATAATTATAAGTGAGGTGTACCTTAGGATTAGATCATTATGTTTTCAATTGTATGCTTTGTATGCTTTAATTTTGTGGGCTTGTATCGGAGTTCTATAGATCCTAAACCGGATCTGGGGATACCCTTTAGGTAAGTAGCAATAAACTATGAGGGATCTGTACGACGTAGACCGATACGGATGAAGAAGTAGCTACATTGGTGTGGCACTTTAGTCTGTACCGATATCCCTTGTGTTGGAACAAGGAGAATATGGGTCTTCTAAGGGGTCATTAAGCACCAACTGACCTTAGAACCTTAAATTGACCAACTTGGCCATAGAACAGTAGCAATATGCTACACTCATTGAGACTAAACTCTCGCGATGATTCCGGCCGCAAGAAAAGGTTGCTAAACTGGAATTATGACCGATTGAGGGTAGTCAGTGATATTGAGATCCTCTAGAACCCGATTACTATTTTTAGGACAGGTTTAAACCAACTGAACTGAAAGAGGGTAGTGCCTAAGCTCCATGCCAGCTTGAAATCTAAGGGCTCTCAGTGTGACTTGTGTGCCTTTACCATGTTTGCTTTTTGTGGATACTTGTGGTGTGCCTTTATCATGACATCATGACATCATAACATTGCATACATCTTGCATAAGGACTAACCTATTTCAAAGACAGGAGGGTTTCATCTTTGCTCTGTTTTATAGGTCATCATGATGCCCATGCGTAAGAATACTACTCTCGGATCAAATTTCTCCAAGTCCCTACCTTGCTTAAAGAGTTGGTTGCCAAGATGCCTGACACTACTTCCTTCATCAGGAGGCATGGTTCTCTTCTCAATTTGGTCACCTCCAAATTGGACGAGCAGATAATGAGCGTCCTGGTCCAATCTATGATCCGTTGTACCACTGTTTTACTTTTCAAGACTATCAGCTGGTTCCCACCCTAGAAGAGTTCTCTGAGCTGCTCGGTATCTCTGTTTTGAAGCAGACCCCATTTACTGGTTGGGAGAAGACTCTTAGGCCCGAAGAAATTGCTGCAGCCCTTCATTTGACTAAAGAGGAGGTAATGGCTAATTGGGAGACTAGGAGTGGAGCAAAAGGATTTTTGACTAAGTTCTTGGTTGGCAAGGCTAACTACTTCTGGGATAGCCTAGACTTTAAGGCGTTCGAGGATATTCTGGATCTTCTGATTTATGGCTTGGTATTGTTTCTGAATCCTGACACTTTTGTTGATGTGAATGCTATAAAGATCTTCATATCTCAGAACCCTGTACCCACTCTCTTGGGTGACATCCTTCATCAGCTCTATGCTCGTACTACCCGAAAGCAGCGAACCTTGATGTGCTGTGCTCCTTTATTGTCGAGGTGGTTTATTTCGCACCTCCCTAAGTCAGTATTGAAGAACAAAGAAGGAATGAGCTGGGCTTATAGGGTGATGTCTCTTTCCCATAATGACATTATCTAGACTCTCAAGGGTATGGATGAGGTGACTATCATTGATCGCTGTGGGGAGTACCCTAATGTTCCACTGCTAGGAACCCATGGAGGAATTTCTTACAACCCATGCTTAGCTCTCCGTCAGTTTGGAAGAGCCAGAAGAGAAGGACCTCATGAGATGTTAATGCCTCATATCATCTTTGATTTTCAGGGGGATAGCGACGAGCAACATCGTAGATTCATAAGGGCTTGAGACATAGTTCACCAATCTGATCCACATGAGTTGGGTCCAAAGACTTCTCTGCCGATGGAGCCATATCTCAGATGGGTCCGCATCCGTGCCCAGAAGTTAGGTATGCCATATGAAGCTGTCCGGCCTGTCACTCTTGAAGTTGCTAATGAAGAAGGGGTTCTTCCAACCATTCTCCATCCTTATATGCTCACTGACATTGGGGCACTGAAGAGATCTTGGATGCAACTGCGGGAAGAACGAGATTCTTATCGGGAGAAGTTCAATGAACAAGAGCAGAAAATCCAGAGGTTAACTAGACAATTAGAGAATGAGAGGATTCTCAATGACTATGTCCGCATTGATAAGAAGAGACCATGAGAGCATTGATGGACCTCTGATGATTTCTTTTCCAGTTTTTACTTTACTTTTCAGTATTTCCATTCTTGTAACGCCTTAAGGGCAATTTGTTGAACAATTTAAATTTTGAAGTTTAAATCTAATAAAGTGTGTTTCCTTTCTTATTTACAAATTTGAATCCCGATTGTCTTTGAAATCATAAATCATACGCATTTCATCCCATGCACTTCATAAACAGGTACCCTTTACAGGTCTCTTATCTTCTTTGCTGTTTATTTCAGCGATCATCATGTCTACTGAAACTTCAACTGAGCAAACTATCAAGGCCCTCCAGGCCCAGAATACCCAATTTCAAGAGCTGTTCATGAATCTAGCTAAGGGTCAGCAGGACCTGAAGACCTTGATTCTGAAAGAGAAAAAGAAGAAGAAGAAGAGGACAATCCTGTTCAACACAGGACACAAGTTTGGGAACAGGCTGCGGGATGAAGTTGATCTGACCACCTCATCTGGAGGGAAAGATAGTCCACAATAAAGGAGGGCTCCTAGCCCTGTGGTCTCCGACAACGAGACGGGCTACGATGACGAACAGTATCCTCCTGCTGAGGATAAGTACAAACAACTGGAAGACCGTTTGAGCGCTATGGGAATTCAGAAGGTGCCCGGTCTGGACTTCGAAGATCTAGGTCTATCATCTGGGGTGGTGATTCACCATAAATTCAAGGCACTAGCCTTTGCCAAGTATGACGGAGTTTCCTGTCCGAAGCTGCACCTCCGGTCATATGTGAGGAAGATCCAGCCTTACACTACTGATAAGAATTTATGGATCCATTTCTTTCAAGACAGTCTCTCAAGGACTCAGCTTGAGTGGTTCTATCAGTTAGACGGAGCCAGTATCCGCAGCTGGGAAGATTTGGCTGCTGCATTCTACAGGCAGTATTAGTACAACTCCGACCTCGCTCCTACGCGTACCCAACTCCAGGATATGTCAATGGGAACGGGTGAAGGATTTAAAGATTATGCCCAGACGGAGGCACCGAAGACAATTACTGTTGAAGCTTCCAAACAGGAGATGGAAGAGATTCTGAAGATTATTAAGAAGAGTGATTACAACGTAGTTGAGCAACTGGGGCAAACCCCATCCAAGATTTCTATGTTGTCACTATTGTTGTGCTCAGAGGCTCATGCCAAGGCTCTGATTACCTTTCTTAAGACTGCCCACGTGCCACAAGAGACATCAGTTGACCAATTTACCAATTGTATGGCCAATTTAACTGCTGATAATGGTTTGGGGTTCTCCGACGCCGATTTGACTGCCAAGGGGAAAAATCATAACGATGCCCTACATGTCTCCATTGAATGCAGGGGAACTACTCTTGCACATGTATTGGTTGATACTGGTTCCTCATTGAACGTCTTGCCCAAGAAAGCTCTAGGCCAGTTGTATTGCGAAGGGTTGGAGCTAAAACCAAGTAACATCGTTGTCAGGGCCTTTGATGGCTCTAAAAGGATGGTGCACGGTGAAGTTGATATTCCAATTAAAGTTGGTTCTCAGGTCTTCAATTCTACGTTCTATGTGATGGACATTTGGCCATCCTACTCTTGTTTGCTGGGTCGACCATGGATTCATAAAGCCGGGGCCATAACCTCGACGCTCCACTAGAAGTTGAAGTACCCGGTCAAAGGGAAGATTATGATAGTACAAGGGGGGGAAGAGTACATGGTCAGCCACCTCAACTCGTTCCGATATGTAGAAATGGATGGGGAATTCATTGAAACCCCATTCCAGCACTTTGAAGAGGTTCCCCAGACGCTGGCATCAAATGAGACTGTTATTGAAGACTCTCCTATGAAGATGGCTTCCTTAAAGGATGCCCGGGCTGTTGTTGAGAAGGGTGACTGTTTAAATTGGGGCCGACTTCCTGATTTTACACAGAAGACTAACAAATTTGGTTTGGGTTTCACTGCAGAAGCTCAAAGGGCTGTTCGAAGTGCAAGGATCGGAAGACCTCCCGTGTTCATCAGCAACTCAAAAGTAAATGCCATTGAAGATGATGTGGAAGAGTCTGAATTCGACAGTTGGATCTATCCTACGATCAACGGTGGACCAAGCAACTGGACTGCAAAGGACTTCATCCCTATTACTTTTGTTACCCAGTAATGAAACTTTTGCTTTGAATTTGTAATAGACAATGTTTTAAACTTTATGGCCCGGTGTCTTACCCGAGGCACCATGGCTTCATTTGTGAGGGCTTTTGTGTGTCATTTTCATATATCATTAATAAAAGCATTGGACGTTCTTGCATTTCAAATCTTGCGCTCCTTGTATTTCTTTATTATATATTGCAAAACAACTATTTTACACACACTCACATATACAGGTCCACATCCACTCTGGATCTCACTGGTAACGACTCTGCTACTGCCAGTTATGACTTTGAAAATCCGATCAACTTAGCCGAAGACGAAGGTGAAGATGATTGCGAAGTTCCTGGTGAACTTGCAAGACTACTACTCCAGGAAGAGAGGGTCATTCAGCCACATAAAGAGCCAGTGGAAACAGTGAATCTGGGTACTGAGACAGACAAGAAGAAAGTCAAAGTTGGTGCCAATCTGGAGCCTAGTGTGAAACAACAGTTGATTCAGATGCTGCGTGACTACGTTGAGATATTTGCTTGGTCTTACGAAGATATGCCTGGTTTGGATACTGACATTGTGGTTCATCGCCTGCCTACCAAGGAAGACTGTCCTCCCGTAAAACAAAAGGTTCGCCGAATGCGCCCAGAAATATCCGAGAAAATCAAGGCTGAAGTTATGAAACAGTTTGACATCGGTTTTCTAGCAGTAACTTCTTACCCTCAGTGGGTCTCCAATGTGGTTCCTGTGCCGAAGAAGGATGGGAAGGTTCGAATGTGTGTTGACTACAGGGATCTGAACAGGGCGAGCCCCAAGCATGATTTCCCTCTACCTCATATCGATGTTCTGGTTGACAATACTGCTCAGCACAAGGTCTTCTCCTTTATGGACGGTTTCTCCAGTTATAATCAGATAAAAATGGCTCCCGAAGACATGGAAAAGACCACCTTTGTTACTCAGTGGGGTACCTTTTGCTACAAGGTCATGCCTTTTGGGTTGAAAAATGTTGGGGCAACATATCAGCGTGCCATGGTTGCTTTGTTTCATGACATGATCCATCATGAGATTGAAGTATACGTCGACGATATGATTGCACGGTCCCAGACTGAGAAAGAACACCTTTACCATCTACAGAAGCTCTTTGACAGGTTGAAGTTGTACAAGTTGAGGTTGAACCCGAACAAGTGCACCTTCTGGGTGAGATCTGGTAAGCTACTGGGTTTCATCGTGAGCGACAAAGGTATTCAAGTGGACCCTGCCAAAGTGAAGGCCATATAAGAGATGCCAGCTCCCAGAACAGAGAAAGAGGTCAGAGGCTTTCTAGGACGACTGAACTACATTGCCCGATTCATTTCACACCTAACTGCTACTTGTGAGCCAATCTTCAAGCTACTGAAGAAAGATCAAGTGGTATGTTGGAATGATGAATGCCAAGCCGCTTTCGAAAGAATCAAAAAGTATCTCCAGGAGCCCCCCATCCTGATGCCACCAGTTGAAGGGAGACCTCTGATCTTATACTTGACTGTGCTCGATAACTCAATGGGGTGTGTGCTGGGTCAGCATGACGAGTCTGGCCGAAAAGAGCATGCTATTTATTACCTTAGCAAAAAGTTTACCGAATGTGAGACCCGATACTCACTGCTCGAGAAAACTTGCTGCGCTTTGGCATAGGCTGCTCGCCGGCTGAGACATTATATGTTGACTCACACTACTCTATTAATTTCAAAGATGGATCCAATCAAGTATATCTTCGAAAAACCTGCCTTGTCCGGAAGAATAGCAAGATGGCAAATGATATTGACTGAGTATGACATCCAGTACACGACTCAAAAGGCAATCAAGGGAAGTGTATTGGCAGACCATTTGGCACATCATGCAGTAGATGATTACCAGTCTATGAACTTTGAATTCTTGGACAAGAATATCATGTTGATAACTGATTGTGAGACACCTGGACCGGATGAAGGACCTGAGGAAGGATCCTGATGGTCTATGTACTTTGATGGAGCTTCAAACGCTTTGGGTAATGGCATTGGCATCGTGATCATATCTCCTAAAGGCTCTCATACTCCGTTCACCGCCCGACTATGTTTCAACTGCACCAACAACATGGTGGAGTATGAAGCATGCATCATGGGTCTTCGAGCAGCAATTGACCTAAGGATTAAGTTTCTAAGTGTCTTTAGAGATTCCGCTCTCGTGATCAGTCAGATCAAAGGCGAGTGGGATACGAAACACCCGAATCTTATTCCTTATAAGGAGTATGTGTTGACGTTGCTTCCCCATTTCGAGGAGATCACCCTTGAACACTTCCCCAAAGAGGAGAATCAGTTAGCGGACGCGCTGGCTACGATGTCTTCTATGTTCAAAGTCAATTGGGACAACGAAGCTCCCCGGATCATTATTGAAAGATTGGACGAACCTGCACATTGCTGTGATCTGGAGACTGAAGAAGTAACATGAAAGCCCTGGTATCATGAGGTGAAGAGGTATCTTGAAGCTTAGGAGTACCCCAAGGGTGCATCTGTTAATGACAAGAAGTTTCTGAGGAGGTTCGCGGCAAAGTTCTTCATCAACAATGGTATTCTCTACAAGCGTAACCATGATTCAACCTTACTGCGTTGTGTGGATAAGATTGAAGCAGAAAGGATCATGGCAGATATACATGAAGGTACTTTCGAAACTCATTCAAGTGGACATACCATGGCAAAGAAAATCCTCCGGGCAGGATATTACTGGTCCACAATGGAAGCCGACTGTTATCAGCATTCTCGAACATGTCACAAGTGACAGGTCTATGCTGATAAGGTGCACTTACCTCCAGTTCCTCTTAATGTTTTGACAACACCTTGGCCTTTTGCAATGTGGGGCATTGATATGATCGGTGAGATCAGACCTACGACATCCAATGGGCATCGTTTCATCCTGGTAGCTATTGATTACTTGACGAAGTGGGTTGAAGCAGCTTCCTTTTCTACCGTAACCAAGAACGTCGTGGCACGGTTCATTCGACATAATCTGATCTGTCGATACGGTGTACCAGAGAGGATCATTATAGACAACGGTACCAATCTCAACAACAAGATGATCACTGAGCTCTGCGGGCAATTCAAGATACAACATCATAAATCTTCTCCCTACCGGCCGAAGATGAATGGGGCTGTCGAAGCAGCAAATAAGAACATTAAGAAGATTGTCCAGAAGATGACAGTGACATACAAAGACTGGCACGAGATGTTACCATTTGCTCTTCACGGGTACCGTACCTCAACACGGACGTCAACAGGGGCAACACCCTATTCCTTGGTTTATGGCATAGAGGCAGTCTTTCCTATTGAAGTTTAGATACCCTCTCTTCGAATCATGAAGGATGCAGGTTTAAGCGAAGATGACTGGATTCAGACCCGACTTGATCAACTGAACCTAATCGATGAAAAGAGACTCACTGCTATTTGTCATGGTCAAACGTACCATAAACGAATGATCAAAGCGTTTAACAAGAAAGTCAGACGACAAGAGTATCAAGTTGGGGACCTGGTAATCAAGCGCATCATCTTACCTCAAGGTGATCCCAGGGGCAAATGGACCCCTACTTACGAAGGGCCATTTATGGTTAAGAACATTTTCTCAGGAGGAACTATGATTCTAACCACCATGGATGGTGACGACCTTCCTCACGCTGTCAATGCTGACATAATTAAAAGATACTATGCATAAATCAAAGACCCGCTAGGTTGACTGGCCTAGGCAAAAATAAGGGCTTTCCGGCGAACCAAAAGGGTTCGGGAAAAAATAAGGGATGAAAATGAAAAAATCTGTACACCCGGTAAGTCGAAAACCTGAAAAGGCGGCTTGGGCAAAAATGGGTATCCCGATGGACTGAAAACCCGAAAGGGTGGTCCAGGCAAAAGTTAGGGATTAAAGCGTAACACTATGTCTCATTGGATTACCTCGCATCTAGACTTCGGTATCGACTATCAAGCTCGGACGACACTAATCAATCAGATTCATCTTCAACTAAGCAGCAAAGTGATGAGACGCTTGAAGATATAAAGGCAATAGCAGAGTTGGAACCCAGTAGGATTATTCACATAGCTGCTTTGTTTCCTTTTCACAAATTGTATAAATTCTATTCGTTCGGCGACGTTCTCTTACTAGGACGTCAGCCTCTGGTACAAAAAACGCCTATTTACAGGCCAAACTTCAAAATCAATACAAATTCCTTTTTAGACAAATTTCTTTTTCCTTTATCTGTTTTGTTTTGCAAAGAACGTCCAAAGTTCATTTTTGATATATGCATTTGACATTAATTTCTAATCATAAATATGTATATACGAAACAAAGGACGAATTACTGGTAATATCAGAAACAGGGGCAAATAAGAATTGCCCGAACTGTGTACTTGCTTTGCCCACCAGGTACCAAGGTACATCCAACTGAAGAATATGGCTAAGATACCTTCACTCCCCGCAGAATAAGGAAGTAATGGTAGCTCTCTAAGCTGAGGCTTGCAGCTATGAACGAATCAGCAATACTCTCCTCAAGCAGAGTTAATCCACCATCAAGCGCTAAAAAGGTTTGGTATTCCCAGAAGGTCTTAATATTCCTCAACGGAGTATAAAGGCATTCCCAAGCAAGCATAAGATCATCCCCAGCGAAGTTCTTTCCTTTCCCCAAGCAAGAGTTCAATCCTCAACAGATCCAATATCACTGGCAACGGTAATCCATCCCCAGCGGAGTTTATCGTTAAAATCCCCAGCAGAGCTTATCAGCGGAATCTCCAGCAGAGTTTATCGTTAAAATCTTCAGCAGAATATCCCTTCCCCAGAGTAATTCCCCTCAGAGTAATCTCTTCATCAGTTTATTCCCCAACGGAGTTCTTTTCTTTTGCAGGTTTATCCTCATAATCGTCTTTGTCCACCATCCCTGGCGGAAGCGAAGCATCCAATTTTATTCTCCAGTAGCTCCGGGATTTATTTTCCCCAGCTAAAACATTACATGTCCATACATCATGATACATGCATATACGCATCATACCATACAATCTCATTTATTTTGAGAACATCATTGCCTGATACATATCATGCATTACATACAGCTAACCTTTACCTTTCAGAAAAGATACAATCAAAATTCAAATTATGAAGCCCGGGTACGACCGGATAGTATCTTGATTTCTCCAGCATATTGTGAAGCCCGGATTACAACCGGATAACAATATCAGACTACCGCGAAGCCTGGATTACGACCAGATAGTGATATCTCTCAAAAGTAAGCTATGAAGCTCGGAGAACGACCGGATAATAGTTTATTCCCCAATGAGCCGTGAAGCCCGGATCACGACCGGATAACAGCTCAACAAGTTATTGTGAAGCCTGGATTACGACCAGAAAGCAATACAAGACCATGAAGCCTGGATTCGACCAAATAGTGGTATATCATAAACACAAGCCGTGAAGCCCGGATCACGAACGGATAATAGCTCAGCAAGTTATTGTGAAGCCTGGATTACGACCAGAAAGCAATACAAGACCATGAAGCCTGGATTTCGACCAGATAATAAATGAGGTATTGTGAAGATTGGATTCGACCAGATAGCAGTACGTGACACCATGAAGCCTGAATTCGACCAGATAATGGTATAACACATTGTGAAGCCTGGATTACGACCAAATAGCGGTACAAGACACTGTGAAGCTTGGATTCCGACCAAATAGCAGTTTACACGGACAGTTACTAAGAAGCCCGGAGTCGGCCGGATATTAGTGTGCCCTAAATTCAAGTTGAAGCCCGGATGCGACCGGATAACCACTTGATTTATTCTGAAGCCTGGATTTCGACCAGATAAGAAGTGAGAAATTGAAAATCCTGGATTACGACCGGAGAGCAAGTTTAATCTCATCTCCCCAGTAAGTCACTGTAAAGCCTGGATTACGACCAGATAGCAGTCGGTCTTATCACTATGAAGCCTGGGTTGCGACCAGATAGTAGTTCACTCTCCCCTCTTCAACAGAGATGATTCCTCAATAGAATAAAGGACGACCGAAGCTCCTAAAATTCAACAGAGATGATTCCCCAGTAGAATAACGGACGACCGAAGCTCCTAAAGTTCTATTTCTCCTAAGACAAAGAACAACATTCCCCAGCGGAATCTCCCTCAACAACAGGTATACAAGCTCTCGCTAAGGAATCTCTTACGCGATAGACACTCATTTGAATGGAATCTTTAAGCCCATCTCCCATCATCAATATCCAAATGGCATCTGTAAGCCCATTCCCGACATCACAAGACAAATACTACTTCATGCGAGTGCAAATTTCTGGGCACTCTAGTGTTCAATCATCTTCCACCTTCGGATCACGAAAGGCCCGAACGCCAATCTATATCCTCAGGTTTAAGAAGATTGAACAGGGACAACTGTTGTACCCCAAAATTTTCCCTCCCATAATTCTCAAGGACATGTCAAGAATCATCTCCAAGTTGTTCAAGATAGCTCAAGAGTTGGACAGTCAAATCACCTCCTAAGGCAATCAATTCAAAATTAGGGTTTTGTGTTGCATCAAGGTCCTCACATACAAATGGTCTCAAATTCTCCCCAATGTCCTAATATGTTCTCAAGTTCATCCATGTCAAATTTCAAGCCTTGCAGAGAAAGTTTGGTCAGTCAATTGCTCAAGAAGTCCAAAAATCGACTGTGCTAGGGCAAGAGTCAACTGTGACCTAAATACAGTCAAACCTCAAGGTTTTTTTGTCAAAATTCTCATTTTGAAGGATAATTAATCATTTTATCAAGGGTTGATCATGATTCATCAAGGATTGCTCAAGATTCATCAAGATTCAAAAGTTGCTAAATTAGGGTTTTGTAGGAAAAGTCAACTCAACTTTGACCAAGCATAACTTTCTCATACTTTATGAGAAATGACCCATTCAAAGCTCATTTTGAAGAGGATGCAATTTCCTACAATACATATTCACACCCCAATATCAAGAAATGCACTCACAAGAAGTTACAAATTTGGACATTATAGGTCATTTTTGAAAGTCAACAAAAACACCTTTTTTTCCAAAGCTTATAACTTGAGCATGGAATATCAAAATTATATGAGACAAAAAAGGTTGGTTATAGGACATCTCAAGGTTTCTAAAAAGTATAATAACACTTCCAAAAGATCAAAATTGAAGAAGTTATGCATTGTTGAAGTTGGGCATTTTTCCAAAAGTGCCAAAAGTTAACTATCCTCCAAACTCCAATTTTTGACCAAGGGCCCACTTTTTTCCACTTGATTTGGTATTATCACACCACACACGTGTCCCATCTTCAATTTCATGACCAATCATTTATTTTTCTATTTTATTTAATTTTTATTGATTTAATTCATTTTAAATCAATATTAATTCAAATAAAATCTAAAAATTGATAGAATGATATCTTTGTGATTGCTATAGACTTCAATTATCATCATGAACCAAATCAAATCCGAATCAAGCCTTATTATGCACAAAAAATCAGATTTGATACAAATATGGAAGCTTTGTTAATGGTGGCAAAATCATATCTTGGAATCATCAATGCACAAGGATTGGAGGCCCAAAGTTTAACCTAATTGCTTGCTTGATACATATACAACATAAAGCAACAAAGAACACGACCTGAAACTGCAAGAAACGGCCAGACAAAGTTTGAAAAAAGCTTGGAAAAAGTGGAAACCGAAATCACACTTAGGGCTCGTTTCAATCCAAAATCACAATGTGGTGTTCTTGCTTGCAACCTCCTGAAGCTATAGCAACCAGAATCAAGTCCTGAGACACCAGAATCGCCCTGTAAGTCGTCACAAACACGGCCCTGTACATGGAATCTTGAATCGTTTTTCTTGCATCTTTTTGCCAATTTTCTTGTACCATCATGCTTAACATTTAAATTCCAACATTTCTGCATTATTCAATTTGATTTTCGTAGCCCGTAAGGCCCTACCCGAAACTAGGGTTTGGGTTTCTTTGTTTTTAGGCGTTTTAATTATAGGTGAAATCAAGACAAGCTATGGCCTTGGATGGGCTCAGGAGAACGAGGAGAACAAGATGATGGGTTTGGTTTACGTTTTTGGTGAAGAAGACGATTAGGTGTCTTCCTTTCATTGGCCCGTTCAAATCAATTTCGCGCATTTTTTGTTTTCCAGTATATTGCTTGCTTTTTTTATATAATATTATTTGTCCATTACATTAACAATAAGACAGCATGGCTCAGTTGGTGGAAGCGTGAGTGGGATACCATTGGGACCTGGGTTCGAATCCCAGGTCCCCCAAATTGCTTATTATTATTTTGTGCTAGGTATTCAGGCGTGCTTCATCAGTGTGATCCATCATGCGCTTGCAAAGATCAACGTGCCAGATGGCCTTCAGGCCAAATCCAAAGGCCAGGGTTGTAGGCTCACCATACATCCAAGTCAACTAGCGCGTGGGCAATCTGGAAAGTCAATGCAGGCTTGTATGAATTGGGCCAAACAATTGTTCTTCACACCCTCCATCTGGGGCCCAAACCCCCTGAGTTTGCTTCTTTTTTTATTTATTTTCTTTCATTATTTTCTTATTTTATTTATTGTTATTTGTTTTGTTATTTTTTAATTACTAACCAAATAATAATTTTCTTCATAAAATCAGAAAACATAAAAAATATTTTTTTTATTAATTTTACTATTTTATTTTGTAAATAAATATTAACATAATTTATTTAGTTTTAAATAGGTGTAACATTTAACATTTTTGCAATAAATTAAAATCAATTTAGAATATTAGTTTTTTAATAATTTTAATAATTTTATTTTATTTCCTTAAATATTCAAAACCCCCCAAAAAATATTTTCATTAATTATTTAATTTTTAGTTTAGGTTTAATTCCAATTAATTCAAAATAATAACAAAAGTCTTTTCTTTAAATAAAAAGGGGTCAAAACCCTAAAAATGCGCTGATTTAATTTTCACACGCGATCTATTTATTTCCAATATTGTAATTGCTTCCGGTATGTAATAATTTTTTAATTAGGACTTTAATTTATTGCTTTATTTTTATTTTCCGAAATTTAAATTAAAGGGTTTGTTTTTGGCGACGTAAATACCTGACGCCTTGTAATAGCTTAGATTTAATTTCCCGCAATTTAATTTCCGCACAATATACAATGTTAGATGTTTGATAATAGGGAGTGCATGACAAGATCCAATGTATGAACTTAAAATCAACATAGCTCACCCATAACATGTACAGATAAAATTAACCGAAATAACACACTTGCACATGCCACTCTTAGGGTACACCTCACTTGGTTGCCTCGAACGTGGTCATTGAGTATAGGAAGTTTTAGAGGTAGCCCTCTTGTCCAAAGATCATAGTTGCCTCGAAACGGTTGCCTCGAAAAAATGATCCAGGATATTAGGGTTACCGCTAAGGCGTCCTAACATTGCTTTAGTGACCACACGTTCCTTAATCGAATTGACCCGAAAACTCCAACGACGGTGCTACCTACTCCTCAATAGTCGGATAGCACTGTCTAAAGGACGTTAGCACAGTTTAATTCCTTTTTCGAGTAGGTAGATGGTTCTTAAGTACTTGCTCCTTTTAAAACAAGACAAAACTTTTCGCACCTACACTCTCTTCAAAACAAAAACTCTTTTCAAACCCACAAATACAAAGAAAAGTAAATTTTGAAAACACAATGAGCAAGTACCTAAGAGCCCGTGGATAACCACGGATAGAAAGGGTGCTAACACCTTCCCTTTATATAATCTACCTCCCGAACCCGAGAAACATCTCGAAAAAGGAATTTTTCTGTGCTTTTGTCCTTTCCTTGTTGGATAAAATAAAAGACGGTGGAGACTCTTGCTTACCGCGATATTTTGCAAAAACAAACGCAAACGCGAACCAACATTCCAAAACAGTCAGTTCTCATTCCCACCGATCACAATTATATTTTATTATTTGGTCACAATCTTTAAAAAAATCTTCATTCATCACATTTTTCATCGTTAGTCGTATTTAATTTGACCAAAAATCAGTTTAAATCGACGTTTGCATCATTTTATAGTTGAAAAACACCTGATATTTCACTTCAATCATTTTTATCTCTTGACAGTTTTGTTGGTAGTTCCTCTCTGTCCGATTCACCTATAACAAATGCCGATTCAATTCCTATGCCGCAGAACAACAGCCGATACTCCTTTCGTGTAAACTCCGGTCCAACCATTATCATTTTTCAACTTAGAATCTGGATCCTTCGTCAAGTCTCCGCGATTACTACTGCCTCGTCGTTCAAGCGCTCATCACCATCATCAACTTCAATAACTACACAACAACTCTCCATCTATACCGTCTCATTCATCTTTCAACAACCAACTTCATTTTCTCTATAACTCTGCCACTTTAAATCCTCCCGCCGGTACTCACTCACATAGCGCCCTCAATCCGCGATTGCTCCATAAACATACCGCCATTCTTGAATTGGTAAGCTTCTGTATCATTCATTGCTTTTATTTCTTCTGTTTTCTGGTAGTGTTAAATGTGATGCCATGCTAAATTTGATTGTTGAAATTCTAATTATTATTTAACTTCATTTGTGATTAAATTTGAATGTTGAGGTCTGATTAAAGTCTTGATGTCGGTGTCATCATTTCTTGGGTTTAGTTTTTAGATATATTATGTTGTTAAATCAATATGGTTATTTGATTTTGTGATTCTGAGTGTTTGAGTTTTAATGATATTAATAATGTGGATGTCTTGGCTATGTTGATGTTGTATCGAAATTCAGTGTCACTATTAGGTTAAGTTCTGGACTGTGTGTTTAAGTGTTGATTGATGTATTGTCTGGTTTAAATGTGTATAATCATTTCGATGATATTATCATTTGTCTCAAAATTTGATTGAAATGCCATAGTGTTTTTCTATAGAATCGAATGAGTTTGTTTTAATGAGGCTGTTAACCAATATGTGTGTAATTATGCTGGGATGTTGTTTTTTGTGATCAACTTAAGAGTTGAAATTTTGTTGACGTTAAGTATTATGTTTATTGTGAAATCAAGCTTCTCAAATAAGCTTTTGTTTTGATGAAGACAAACCATGGCTAACAAAGAAGGCAAAGATTTTGGTCAAGCATCTAAGCATTTAAGGATAATATCTTCAATCAAAGCTCTCAACAACTTTAAAGATATAATAATATTATCTACTTTGATCCTAAGATATAAATGCTTAAAAATGAAAAAGAAATATTTAAGAATCATTACTCAAGCTTTTCAAAGATAAAATTTCACTTTTCATATGCATGCAATCGATTTACATCTTAGTGCAATCGATTGCACTCTTCCAAAATTCCAAATCTTTTGCTTCTATTTCTGCATGCAATCGATTACATTGTTAGTGCAATCGTTTGCACACTGAATTTTTTCAAAACGTTTGGTTCTGACTTTGCATGCAATCGATTACATAGTTGATGCAATCGATTGCACTCAGTTAATTTTTGCTACTGACTTAGCATGCAATCGATTACATTGTTAATGCAATCGATTACACTCTTAAATTTTTTGAAAAACTAGCTGTTGAAAACCTTGTGCAATCGATTACACCAAAGGTGCAATCAATTACACACTGCACGAATTTGAAAAATAACAGCTTTGTTCATGCCTTTTGATCATGCCTTTTCATTACATCTTTTCACTCAAACTTGGCATTTGTTCATGATATATTTCCAGATCTTCATGATGTTTCAAAAGGGTGTTATGAACATATAAATATTCAATTTCAAATTCAGATCTAACACCTTCTTTCATAATATTTTTCTGAACTTTAAACATACAAACTCAAGCATTCTTCATTTTCATGCATAAGTTTTCTGCACATTTTCATAATTCAAATAGAAAACTTTGAGAAAATATATCTTGAGTCTTTGTTCAATATTATTATTGAAAGAAGAAGATTATACATTGTCAAATCACTTTTAGTGATCAATATTTCTCTACTCACTCAAACTCACAAATTGATAGTTACTTACTTATTTTCTAGGATTGTTGGAATTAAGTTTAAGTGTTTTTGTTGAAATCTTGTCTTTCCAAGTTGTTGGATACAAGTGTAATTACATTGAGAGGATTGTTCTCATAGGTAACTTAGTGAAAATCCAAGAGGATTGTTCTTGGTCCAAGAGGATTGTTCTTGGTTTGGTTGGTAGTTCTTATGTAAGTTTGCCACAATAAGGAAATCTCTTTCATGTTGAAAGGGGACTGGAGTACTCTCGGACTGTGAGGGGAACCAGGATATATCGCCCGTGTCTCTTTATTTTTCTACATTTTTAAGCTTTCCTAAACTCACTTATAACCAGAAAAATAAGAACCATCATCACTAAAAACCAGAATTTTTAAAAGTACCTAATTCACCCCCCCTCTTAGGCGCACTTCGTACTTACAATTGGTATCAAAGCAGGTTATAGGTAACCTGCTCCTAAAAGATCCAGAATGGCTTCCGCAAATCATAATCCCGTTTTCAGAGATGGTGGTAGTAACAAAAAGCCTCCTCTATTCTGTGGTGAATATTTTGACTTCTGGAAAATTCGCATGAAGGCGCATCTAGAAGCACAAGGAGAGGAAATATGGGATGCCGTCGAAAATGGTCCATTTATCCCGATAACGGTAATCAATGGTGTTGGCTCATCAAAGCCTAAAACTGCATGGGGCGATGATGATAAGAAGAAAGTTCTCTATGACAAAAAGGAAATAAACCTTCTTCAAGGTGCACTAGTATGGACAAATTCTTCTGTGTCTCGACATGCAAAACAGCAAAGGAAATATGGGATACCTTGGTACAAACTCATGAAGGAACGGTTGAAGTAAAAAGATCAAGACTAAATACCCTAAGTCAAGAATACGAACTATTTCGAATGCAGCCCGGAGAAACCATTCTTGACTTACAAAAGAGATTTGTGCACTTGACAAATCATCTAAGTGCTCTTGGTAAAACTTTGACAAATGATGAATTAAATCTGAAAGTACTTAGGTCCTTAACTAGGGAATGGCAACCAAAGGTAACGGCAATTTCAGAAAAGAAAAGTCTCTCCAACATGTCATCCACAACATTATTTGGAAAACTTCAAGAATACGAAACGGAACTCGTAATACTCGAAAAGCATGAAAATAAAGAGAAGAAATCCAAGAATATTTCTTTAAAGATAGACTCCAAGGAAGTTGAAAAATAAAACAATCCAGAAGAAGATGAAAACTTCATGCTTCTTGTTAAAAGGCTTGGTAAGTTCTTCGGTAGAAATGACAAACCTTTTTCTCATTCAAAAGGAAAGAAACATTTTCAGAAAAAGGAAGGCTCCACATCAACACAAGAAATCACATGTTATGAATGTGGTAAGCAAGGTCATATCAAGCCGGATTGTCCAAAACTCTCCAAGAAAAGTGGCTTCAAAAGCAAGAAGGGATTCAAGAACAAAAAGGCTTATGTCGCATGGGAGGACAATGAAATAAGTTCCTCATCCGATTCCGATAGTGATGAAAGTGCAAATCTAGCATTGATGGCCTCACACCACTCCGATGATGAAGACAATGAGGTTAGTAATGAATTTTCTCTTTTTGATAGTGATGCACAATGTGTTATAGATGAACTATTGAATGAATGCAAAATTCTGTATAAAACCATTTCATCACAAAAGAAACAAATTTCATCCTTAGAAGAAAAATATGTTTCAATGGAAAAAGATTTCAAAGAAGAAAAACAAAAATCAAGTGATGAACAAAAACAGAATTTTGTATGCAAAAATTGTGATTCACTCTCTTTCCAAATTGTCCAATTAAAAAGAGTCATTGAAAGATATGAAAAAGGGAAAATTGGATTGGAAGGTGTTCTTAGCCAACAAAGATACTCCAATGATAAAAGTGGACTTGGATATTCAAAGTTCTCAAAACCAAGTTCTAACAAAACTATCTTTGTTAAGGCAAGTGATCAATCTTCCAAAGAGAAAGTGAATAAACCTAAAATAGTTCGTCACTATCCGAAAAAGAAAACATTTCCTAAAAAGAAATCTTATCCTTCTAGATATAGAAGTAAATTTGAACCTACTTGTTTTTATTTTGGTATTAAAGGCCATACACCTAATGCTTGCTATGTTAGAAACTTCAGTGTGGCAAGTGGGCATTATGTATGGGTAAAGAAAGGCACTAATTATGAAGGACCCAAAGTAACTTGGGTACCTAACAAAACCTAATTTGTTTTGCAGGTATGCTTGAAGACCACATGCAATCTTTGGTATCTTGATAGTGGTTGTTCAAAGCATATGACAGGAGACATAAACCAATTTTCACATCTAGCGCTAAAGGCCAAGGGTTTTGTCACTTATGGAGACAATAATAAGGGAAGAATCCTAGGAAAAGGCAAAGTTGGTGCTCCACCTTTCACATCCATTGAATATGTTCTTTATATTGAAGGACTAAAGCACAATCTTCTAAGTATTAGCCAACTTTGCGACAAAGGCTTCAAAATCAAGTTCACCAAGGATGAATGTTTGATAGAAGACGAAGTCACTCATGAGGTTATACTTAAAGGTAAAAGAATCAATAATATATTTATGATTTCCCTTGATGATCCATCTTTGAAGGTTAAATGTCTCATGGCGAACAACGATGATTCATGTCTTTGGCACAAAAGAATTGCTCATATTCATATGGAACACTTGAATAAATTAATCAAGCATGATCTTGTCATTAGATTGCCTAAGAGAAATTTCGTCAAAGATAGACTATGCGATGCTTGTCAAAAAAGGGAAACAAACTAGATCAACTTTCAAATCTAAGAATGTGGTGTCCACTACAAAGCCACTACAATTGTTACATATGGATCTATTTGGTCCATCGAGAACAAGGAGTTTTGGAGATAATGTATATGCTTTGGTTATTGTTGACGATTTCTCTAGATATACTTGGACATTCTTTTTAGTGCAGAAAAGTGATGCATTCAAGGCGTTCAAGAAGTATGCTAAACAAATTCAGAATGAGAAGTCTCTAACAATTGCCTCAATAAGAAGTGACCATGGTGGAGAATTCCAAAATGCTCTATTTGAAGAATTTTATGGAGAACATGGAATATCTCACAACTTCTCGGCACCAAGGACTCCACAACAAAATGGAGTGGTTGAAAGAAAGAATATGTCTCTTGTGGAACTTGCTAGAACAATGCTTAGTGACTTAAACCTTCCAAAATACTTTTGGGCGGATGCGGTGAGCACGGTATGTTTTGTTAGCAATAAAGTTAACATTAGACCAATCTTAAAGAAAACTCCATATGAACTTTTCAAAGGGAGAAAACCTAACATTGATTTCTTTCATATCTTTGGGTGCAAATGCTTTGTCCTAAACAATGACAAAGATAATTTGGGTAAGTTTGATGAGAAATCCGATGAAGGTATATTTCTTGGTTACTCACTATCTAGTAAAGCATATAGAATATACAATAAAAGAACTTTGACTATTGAAGAATCTATGCATGTTTCTTTTAATGAAACTAACCCCTCCAAGGAGGAAATTATTGTTTGTGATAATGATGATGAAATTTTAGAAGGTCCTCAAGAAAACTCTTCCAAGGATCAACCCATTCAACTAGAAGAATCACCTAAACAAGAATCGAATCTCAATGATCTACCAAAAGAATGGAGAACTCATAGAGATCATCCCATTGATAAAGTAATTGGTGATATAAGTCAAGGAGTGTCTACAAGATTAAATCTCAAGGATGCTTGCCTAAACATGGCGTTTGTCTCTCAAATTGAACCTTCCAAAGTTGATGAAGCTTTAGGCGATGACCAATGGATCATAGCTATGCAAGAATAATTGAATCAATTTGAAAGGAATCAAGTTTGGGAACTCGTTCCTAGGCCAAGCAACAAACACATTATTGGAACAAGATGGGTGTTCAAAAAGAAACTTGACGAGAATGGAATAATTGTTCGCAACAAAAAGCAAGATTGGTAGCACAAGGCTATAATCAAGAAGAAGAAATAGACTTTGAAGAAACTTTCGCTCCAGTTGCAAGGATAGAAACTATTCATCTCTTACTTGCCTATGCTTGTTCATTAAATTTTCAGCTTTTCCAAATGGACGTCAAAAGCGCATTCTTGAATGGATATATCACGGAAGAAGTATACGTTAAGCAACCCCCCGGTTTCGAAGACTTCAAGAATACATCTCATGTATATAAGTTAAGAAAAGCTCTCTATGGACTGAAACAAGTACCAAGGGCATGGTATGATCGTTTAAGCAACTTCTTATGCGAAAAAGGTGGATATGGATCCTATTTTAAACAGAATTTCAATTAAGAATGTTGATTCAAGGATGGGCGTACATTTTAATCCAGAGACAAAGACCATCACCTATATTGGTGAAGATGTTGTTGGCAATGAAGATAATGACTAAGAAGTTGAAGGCAGTGAAGCTGTGCCTCCTCCTCCTACTGCTCCCTCTGGTCCAAGCAATCAAGAACTCATGGACTACATGGCTCAACAATTTGCTTCTATGAACACCAATATCAACAATCAATGGAGTACAATCAATGACTCCACTACAACCCGAATAAATGATTTTTGCTCGGATGTGAACCAGTAATTCTCATACCTTTATTCTCACCTTCATATCCCACCATACGACCCAAACAACCCAGCTGCACCTCCTCCTCATTACACAGAACCTCCACTTCAACAACAATTCCCTAACAAGGGCTCATGGTCTTATAATCATCCAGACATTCATCACCCCTAATGTTCAGGCTGATATTATTTTTTCTGTTATGTTGTTATCTTACTATTTCAGTGTTTCATTTGTTCAATTGTCTGTGTAACTCTTAAACATTGTGTGTTAATGTTTTAATTTTATAATTTTTGGTCAATATTTTGCTCTATTATTATCTGCTTGAGGCATCTTTCCCTTTCTTTTTGATAATTTCAAAGGGGGAGAAAGATGTATGGTACTTTATGCTTGTATTTCCCTTGTCTTATTTTTCAAGGTACTCTCCAATCAAGATGAAGAATTGCAAGGATTCCAACCCTTTCCTACATAGGGGGAGTTTTGCATCTTAGGGGGAGAAGCTCTTCCGGAAAGTACATCGCATAAAGAAAGATTGTTTGTCATCATCAAAAAGGGGGAGAATGTGAAATCAAGCTTCTCAAATAAGCTTTTGTTTTGATGAAGACAATGAAGGAAAATTGCGATAAAAAACATAGCGGAATATAAAAATTTCCTTTAGCGATCCTTACGAATGAGCATGGTCAGTGATAGAAATATTTACCTCTTGTGGCGATTCAGACCTTTGATGTCGTGATCACGAGCGTTGATGAAGAACAATGCCTCTACTCAGTCCACACGAACATATCGCTTCAGGTCACAGTGCTAGCTGATCACGAACGGAAACCTTGAGTGATAGAGAGAATCAAAAACGAAATTGCATCAAGTGAAATTGCTTCATCACAAGGGATCTATTTATAGAATCACTCGTGTGGGCTACAAGCTAAAAGCCCAATTAAGGCTATAAGCTAAAATCCCAATTAAGCTTATGGACATCATACCTTATGATGTACCATATATCACTTATCCACGTGGTACCTTACCACTTTTCGTATTACACTTAAGTGCACCGTACCTTACGGTGTTCCTTATTTATTCTATCTCTCATCAACCTGTCCTTATGTGTGTGACCCTGTAGGTTTTCGCGACGTTGGCAATTATATTAAATCACACATTTAATATAATAAACAGTGAGCGGTATCTAGCAACACATCACTGTTACCCAAGTTACGAAAATGTCATGTGATCTGACCAAACCTTTTCCGTGATAATATTTGTGTTGTATAATTACCCTTTTGCCCTCATGTCTATATTGAACACAAGGCATACACTGTGTCACCCTTGTCCAGTTCAATATTGGGCCCTTAGACATTTATCCTATTATGCAGGATGAGAAAATTCCATCTAGGTCACTCATGTCCCTTAGCATGCTTTGTGAAGTACCCATCAACCGTCTTTATAGTCATCCAGTTACGGATGACGTTTGATCAGCAATAAAGTACTTGACTCTACATCTAGGGTCCATAGTGGTTTCAGGTCGAAGGGTGGTATACACCATTATCATCATGAGAATAACTTATGACACTTTGCATAACATTCTATGTAGTATTCTCATAGCGGGTCAATCCAGTATAAATATTACTCCTAATATTCATACCTATGTCAAGACTTGATAACTCCTTATCTATGATCCATGAGATGTGATCATCAATCTATCTCCATAATAATCTTAATGCTTTAATGTTATCCCACTTCACATTAAAGCTTGACTACAGATACTTTAAGAATAGCGTCTTATGTTTAATGGGATCTCATGATTAAGTCACACTTAACATTTCATTAAACAAATAAACCATTCTAGGGACTTTATTATTTTGGAAAACATAGTAAAGAAATGCCTTTTATTATTAATAAATAATTCGATACAAGTACCAAAAGAATTGGCCTCTAGGGCTTACACCAACAGACAAACCATGGCTAACAAAGAAGGCAAAGATTTTGGTCAAGCATCTAAGCATCTAAGGATAATATCTTCAATCAAAGCTCTCAACAACTTTAAAGGTATAATAATATTATCTACTTTGATCCTAAGATATAGATGCTAAAAAATGAAAAAGAAATGTTTAAGAATCATTACTCAAGCTTTTCAAAGATAAAATTTCACTTTTCATATGCATGCAATCGATTTACATCTTAGTGCAATCGATTGCACTCTTCAAAAATTACAAATCTTTTGCTTCTGTTTCTGCATGCAATCGATTACATTGTTAGTGCAATCGATTGCACACTTAATTTTTTCAAAACGTTTGGTTCTGACTTTGCATGCAATCGATTACATAGTTGGTGCAATCGATTGCACTCAGTTAATTTTTTCTACTGACTTAGCATGCAATCGATTACATTGTTAATGCAATCGATTGCGCTCTTGATTTTTTTGAAAAACTAGCTGTTGAAAACCTTGTGCAATCGATTACACCAAAGGTGCAATGGATTACACACTGCACAAATTTGAAAAATAACAGCTTTGTTCATGCCTTTTGATCATGCCTTTTCATTACATCTTTTCACTCAAACTTGGCATTTGTTCATGATACATTTCCAGATCTTCATGATGTTTCAAAAGGGTGTTATGAACATATAAATATTCGATTTCAAATTCAGATCTAACACCTTATTTCATAATATTTTTATGAACTTTAAACATACAAACTCAAGCATTCTTCATTTTCATGCATAAGTTTTCTGCACATTTTCATAATTCAAATAGAAAACTTTGAGCAAATATATCTTGAGTCTTTGTTCAATATTATTATTGAAAGAAGAAGATTATACATTGTCAAATCACTTTTAGTGATCAATATTTCTCTACTCACTCAAACTCACAAATTGATAGTTACTTACTTATTTTCCAGGATTGTTGGAATTAAGTTTAAGTGTTTTTGTTGAAATCTTGTCTTTCCAATTTGTTGGATACAAGTGTAGTTACATTGAGAGGATTTTTCTCATAGGTAACTTAGTGAAAATCCAAGAGGATTGTTCTTGGTCCAAGAGGATTATTCTTGGTTTGGTTGGTAGTTCTTATGTAAGTTTGCCACAATAAGGAAATCTCTTTCATGTTGAAAGGGAACTGGAGTACTCTCGGACTGTGAGGGGAACCATGATATATCTCCCGTGTCTCTTTATTTTTCTGCATTTTTAAGCTTTCCTACACTCACTTATAACCAGAAAAATAAGAACCATCATCACTAAAAACCAGAATTTTTAAAAGTACCTAAATCACCCCCCTCTTAGGCGCACTTCGTAGTCTTCAAAGTTTATCATGATAGAAATTTGAGATTAAGGGTTTATAAGTCTACTTTGAATTCGATTTCTCATGTTTCAATGTGAACTTTTGATTCTTGTTTCCGTTGTGGTTTGAAATAGCGATTGCTCTTGAGTTTATTTGATGGAATACACTTAAAATAGTGTATGCAATGCTGATTTTTGTGTTTACATTGAATAATACTATGAATTCTTGATTCTTGGTTGAGAAATATTCATTTGTTTATGTGCATTCATTAAAATTTCATTTGATTTCATTTTTATCTCTCTTATGCTACTAACGAGTTTGTTATTGTGAAGGTTTCTAATAATTGTTCAAGCATACATTTTCTATTAGCACATCTATACTTTTTTTTCATTTTACATTGTTTTTATTTTACTATTTCGATATAATATTTAGTAATGTTAATATATAATTATACATAATACTTTTGATTTTATATTTTATTCAATTCACTTGTAAATAAATTCAAGTTATGTTGATATTCTTTTCAATGTGTTACAATTTTAAACTTTAATTCAAGTTAATTTTTGAAAATCGTACGGGCACATATAGTCTTGCCCTATCACTTAGAGTTGATTCCTACATAAATCTATTCTAAATATATACTTAATAAAGTGCAATGTTTAGTAATTTACACTTGAGCTTTAATTAAACTTTGAATAAGTTTCTCCGTGCTGTTGGATTTGTTTGTATATTTCATGTGATGCAAAGATTGTTATTCGATATCTCGAGCCTTATCTGATACCATGAGTTTTGTATGATACATTGCGCCTATCTGATCTCATGGGTTTATCCACTCTTTCTTCGTTTGTGACTTTTTATTATTTGGTCACAATCTTTAATAAATATCTTCATTCATCACATCTTACATCATTAGTCGTATTTAAGTTGACCAAAAGTCAGTTAAAACGACGTTTGCACCGTTTTATAGTTGAAAAACACCTGATATTTCACTTCATGCTTTTTTTATCTATTTACTCGTTTCTTGCATTGCCTCAAGTTGCTTACATGTTTTTAATATTGATATTTCGGTTTTACGAACAGACCGTTAAAAGCGGTTTGACACTGTGCGAAAAATTAGCGAGAAAATATTTCAACTTTTCACCTTTTATTGACCGTTTTATGAATCCATATTTCTCGTAGATCATGACGGTATGCTCTCTTTATTTTTTTTGGTACAATTTGAAGTCTCGTTCTTAATCTTAAGCGTTTGTTCAGCCTGATATTTTTATTCTTATTTTATTTCGATTTTGACCATTTTAGTAATTTTTTTATTAATCTTTGTGATGTGTAGTTTATTTTAATATGTTAATTTCATTTTTTGGATAGTTTAATGTCCATTTTTTATATCGTTTTTAGTCATTTTGGGTCTCTGATTTGGCCTTTGACCTAGACTACACTCGTGAGTGGGGCGGCAAATTGTTTCTTACAGGTACAAGTACAATTGGTGATTATATTCTGATGGTGACCGTACGGTCTGTGGGTGACTGTGGTTCTCATGGTTTTGTTCTCGATTTTTGTTGGTGACTATGGGTTTCTTATGGCTTATGTTCTGGTCCTTTGATCCTGTTGCAGTGTGTGATACGGTGGGAGAACTGACTTGAGGTTTTGCGTTTTGTGTTCGCAAATGTTTCGGTTTAGCAAGAGTCACCACCGACTTTTTATTTTATCCAAAGGAAAGGTCAAAAAGCACAGGAAAGACCTTTGAGATGTTTTCTGGAGTTCGGGGGGTAGATTATGAAAAGGGAAGGTGCTAGCACCCTTTTCATCCATGGTTTTCCATGGGCTCTTAGTTACTTGTTTAGATCACTTGCTTTGCTTTTTCAATTGTTTGAAATGGTGCTTTGTGTGGTTTTGAAAGTATTTTGAAAAGAGGCCATCGTTTTGGCAATCTTTGTAATGATTCTTGTTTGAAGAATGAATACAAAGATGTTTGTCTTTTGAAAAATGTTTCAATGTTTGAAAGTTTGTTGGGAAATGTTTTGAAATTGTGTGCGTGTTTTTGAAAATAGCAAGGATGGTTTTTCAAATTTGATCAAGTAACTAGGAGTTGTCTACCCTAATCAAAAGTCTTTCCTACACATTTTTAACCCTTTGACATTGTTGTTTTACCATTGTATTTGGTAAACAACCCTATCTTTGGATGTTAAACGGGACAGGCGTGGGTCATCGTACGACCATGATAGCAATGGTGCCAAGTATCTTAGCAAGTTTTGAGGGACTAAGATCATTTTTGTTTAGGCAACCAAGATAGCGTCATCGAGGGACTATGATCTTTTGTTTTTGTTTGATTTTGCCAAGATACCTAGCATGCATACCATGGCCATTTTAAGGCAACAAAGTGGATGAAACCCTAGGGGTGCTTGTGTGCATTGTGTTGTCATTTTTCATGCATTTTTGTCTTGTGTTAAGTCATGTTATTGTTTGATTTTGGTCTTTTGCATACAAACCCTAGTTTTACTATCATGCATAATGAAAGCAATAAATGCGTAAAAGTAAATCTAAGACTATTACAACAATATTATGGGGAGTGGGGTACAAGTTTGAATAGGGGGATATTGCTCAAAATAAAACCCTAGTTTTACTATTACAACCCAATTGAATTAAATGTACAATAAATAAATAAGCAAATATTTGAATGTACAATAAAATGTAAATATGCACAAATTTTGTATTTATTTTATGTATGTAAAATAAATTTATTTAATGTCTTAAAAATAAGAAAATAAAATGATTATTTTTGAAAGGGTGAAAACCCTAATTTTTGTTTTAAAAGAAAATACATATTCTATTATTATTTATGTACAAGATAGTAAATAAAAATATATACAAAGATGTTAAAAAATAAAATCTGTGAGAAAATATTATTTTAAGTGTACAAATAATAAAAATAAAAATATATAATATTTTTATATTATTTACAAATTTTATTTAGAAAAATAAGTTATATTAATCTAATAAACTAATTTTATGCCATAAAAAATAATAAAATAAAAATGCAAAAATTAAGAAAATATTTTTTGTGTTTTTTAATGTTCAAGAAAAAATAATAAAGTCAGAAATCACAAAAGAAATGAAAAAAATATACAAAATAAAGAAAATGGGCCAAGGGGGTGCAAATAACAAAATAGAGGGTGTGAAAAGTTGAAAAGCCAGGCCCAGGCCCAAGTTGCACTTCGTTCCTGTCCTCTGGACAAAACACGCGCGCCCCTGTACTTCAAATTTGTTCTCTCTATTGCTTGTTCAGTCAAGTTCGAATATGGCAATGTAGGAGTTGTGAGTGAGGCCTGAAGGTCGTGTTAGCTTGCCTGAAGTTCCTTTGACCTTTCCCAATGCTTAGCTTGCTTTGAACTTGCCTGAATCTCCCTGTAGAACTCAACCTATAAAGCTTCAAAATGAAAATGGTGAAGTGTGAAAATGAGGTTACAGTTGCTGAACAATGGCTAGGATAGTTTAGGTGTGTTGTATGGAATGTGTCTGAAGTGGTTCAAGACAAAACGCACGAGGAAGTTTGGTTTTGGCTTGGTGTTTGCAGAGATGGCCCTGCTTTGGGCATAAGTTGGTGTTTTTGTGGTTTGGGTGTTTGGAAGTTTGGCAAATCGTGTTTTCTGGCTTGGTACAATATGCTGAGGTTTTTTGAAATGATACCAAGGCTTGCTCTTATCAGGTTTTCAAGTTATGGACTTTTTGCAAGCTTACTTGCTTTTGAAGCAAAAGTTGAGTTGACAAAGCCAAAGCCTGTACAGGCTAGCTCAAGGCCTGAACATAGTTGGTGAACTTTGCCTGATATTCATGGACTTTGTTTTCTGCAAGAGATTGGGTCCAATGCTCAAGATAAACAAAATTGCTAAAAGTGAACTTTATCTAAGTAGCAATGTTATCTTTTTGCCATTTTTGGATTAAACCCTTGTATAATGCTCCAAAGCTCAGAATAATGCCATTGTCCAATATATTTGCATTCAATTAAGGAGTGTGGAAAGGATTAAGACCTGTAAAACAAGTACAAGCATGATTCAAATTGATTTGCAAGTTGTAGCATGGTGCAAAATGCCATGGACAAAAGTGAGAAATGACCATTTTCTTTTCTTCGATTCTCCCTAACCATAAATGATCTTGGAGATTTCTTGGACATTTTGGAAAGCTTGTAACATTATATATAATCCATCTTTGAAATTAATTTTGAGATTCCAATTGGAACTAGGTGAAAAGTTGCCATGAAGTTAGGTCAAAAATCTGCCTAAACTAGGGCAAAATTTCACTAAGTTAAAAGTTTCATGGACCCTTATTCACAAAATCATAACTTGAGATACAAGCATCTTTTGGGAAAACTTTGTGAATCAAAGTTGTAGATTTTGTGTAGGACTACAACTTTAATTTTGGAAGTTTTCTTTGAATCCAATTGCATCTGGTGAAAAAGTTGGGAAAAGTTTGGAAAAAATAAGAAATTTTCATAACTTAGAAAATTTCTAAGTTATGAAAATTTTCCATTTTAAACCCTAATTTCCAAAATTAGGTTTCTTGGTGAACAAGTTTCATGTTTTGACACATCTTGATGAAAAATGACCCTTGGCACTTGATTTTGACCAAAAAGTCAAAGTTTGACTTTTCAGTGTATAGTTGATTTTTGATTAGTTGACTGGAAAATTCATCTGTCAATCCAATGCATTTGAGATCTTTTGAACCTTGTGATTAGGTCAAGATGATGCCAGTGAGTCCTTGAAACAATGCTTGAACCCAATTTTCCATTGGCTAGGTGAAAAATCAGAAATTGCCCTTTTACAGTCAAAACCCTAAAAATGACCATTTTGCCCTTTTGATGATCTGATCAAATTTCTTGAGGAGTTGTGGTCCAAACTTGATCAAATGGTTCATATGAGTCTATAATGTTGATGTGGATCAAAAATTATGAGGTTTGACTATAAATTGGCCACAATTGACTTTTTCCCCAATACAGTTGATTTTTAGGTCAATTGTCCAATTGACTGGGCAAAAATTTGATTCAAGGCTTGAAACTTGGTATGAGCAATCTTAGGGGTCCAACATGAAGTATGAAAGTCACATGGGGCATTGGAATTCCAAAAATCCTTGTGCAAATTCAAACCCTAATTTCAGGTCAACAGTGCAAGGAGATGTCTTGAGCTGAGCAAACTCTAATCCTGTCTGGAGTCCAAAGAGTCTTGTGAGGGGAAATCTTGATAAAATGAGAGGAAAAATTTTGGGGTACAACACAGTGCATTACATGACATTACATATCATTTGCATTCTCTGCATTGTGCATACATCCAGGTTGTCCATGATCTCATTCCTAGTTATTTATTTCTCTCAGTTAGCTGTCTACCGTCAAGCTGATTCCTCTACATAATTACAGAACTAGAGCTGATGTTAAATTAAGAATGGAAAACCAAGAACAACATAACATGGAAGTCATAATGGAAATCAACAAGTTGAAGTCGGGCATGACCAAGCTCACAGAGATGATGCAATTTTAATTTCCAGAGGGGAGCCACCACAAAGGACTGTTATCTCAGAGGTTACCGCTACTGTTGGCCCTCAATCTATCCAACGTCCAACTATTACTTGGCCAGAGTTTGGGTTAACTCAGAATTATGCTCCACCTGTTGCAACTACTCCAATGGTTGGCCAGTCTTCCCGACAAGTTTTTCAAGCTCCAGTTTTCACTGAACCTCAACCAATCATTCACGGTGCTTCTCATCAACCTGTTGCCCAAGTTGCTTATGGGAACCCTCTCTTTGAATACCATGCTGCTAGTCCTTGAAGTGTGAGTCAAGGAGATTTTGGTGAATTTGAAGAGGTTAAGGAACAATATCATACTTTAGAGAAGAGACTCCGAGCTATGGAAGATAATGATGTCTTTGGTATTACTGCTGAGAATATGTGCCTAGTTTCTGATCTGGTTATGCCTACTAAGTTCAAGACTCCCGAGTTTGATAAATACAAGGGGAATACTTGTCCAAGGAGTCATTTAGTCATGTACTTCAGGAAAATGTCTGCTTACGCGAAGAATGACAAACTGCTTATCCATTGTTTCCAAGACAGCCTGAGTGAAGCTTGTTTGAAATGGTACATGGGACTTGAGAAAAGTCATATCCAATGCTTTCAGGATCTGATTGATGCTTTCATGAAACAATACAAGTATAACCTCGACATTTCTCCAGACCGTCATCAACTGAAAAACATGTATCAGAATGAGAGAGAATCTTTTAAGGAGTATGCTCAATGTTGGAGAGAATTGGCTTCACAAGTTAAACCACCTTTATTTGACAAAGAGATCACAAGCTTGTTTATGGATACCTTGTCTCCCTTCTTTTGGGAGAAGATGATTGGTAGTTTGTCTTCCAGCTTCACAAATTTGGTGACTATTGGCCAAAGATTAGAAAAAGGAATCAAGAAATGCAAAGTGTCTGCTGCTGGTGAATCTTATAATGGTGCAAAGGAGCCCTTCAGGAACTTCCAAAGGAAGAAAGAGGTGGAAGCCAATGTTGTCTCGACTGAGAGAAGAGGACCTTGTCGTAGGCCTCAGTACTATGGTAAACCACAAGTAGATGTTGTTACTCCTATGGTTAATGCTAAACCAGTTCAGGTTCCCCGACGTCAGGTTGTCGGACGAAATCAGAATCGTAATGTAGGGAATATGGGTCAATTTGATCCTATTCCTATGACATACACTGAATTGTATCCTCACTTGGTTCAACTATGTTTGATCACAACAAGGTCTTTAACTCTTCCCGATCCTCTTCCACCCGGATTCATATATGATCTTCACTGTGAGTTTCATCAGGGAGCTGCTGGTCATGATTTAGAACGCTGCTATACATTCAAGGCCAGAGTTCAAGAGTTGGTTAGAGGGCAGGCGATAAATTTCGAAGCTACTGCACTAAATGTTATCAACTATACTTTTCCAAGACAAAGTGGCTGAATAATGTGTCAGAGTATATCAAGTCACCTCCTAAAGCTTGTGTTTCAGACATGACAACTCATCCTTGTTGCTGATTAGTCACTAGGCCATGTTTCTTCCTGTTTGCATTTCCCTTTAATTGTGTTAAATCGTTGCTTTCAAATTTCATTTGTACTTTCATGTCAATTTTAATGAAACGAGCATCACACTATTTAGATTCAAATCATTTACATTTACTGCTTTCCAAAAAATATCTCATGTTTACTTTCTTTATCAACCTGTTGTTTATGCAAAGATTGGAGGGAGGATGATGAAAACGAAATACCCATAATTGTTGTTGGTATGCTTTCGAATAAAACTTTGCTGACGATGTAAGGCATTGTTTCTTTCCAAAACACTGGAGAAATAAGGAATCTAATCCCTTTTCAACCCCTTTTAAGCCTAGAAGTTCTAGTTTCTTTCTATACAAAAAACCCTCAATTTTAACCTGGGGCAGGATAGTTCTCAGTTAATTTAGTTGTGCACTCATTCAAGACACCTTTCAATGAAGGTTGCAATCAACCTTTACTTTTCACACAGCAAGAAGTGTCGAAGATGTCCTTTAAATCAAAAGTGACGATGATGGTTCTCCATAATATTTAAGAAAGGTAGTTACTATCTTTCCAAAAAAATATATCAAAAGAAAAGCCCGCTAAGTCAAAATCCATGAAGGAGGCTTAGGCAAAAAAAATTTGGGCATCCCGCTGACTGTAACCTCAAATGAAACAGATCAGGCAAAAGTTAGGGATACAAATTTCAAAAGAGAGAGGTCTTTAAATCCTCAAAATTCTCCACCAGAGTTGACAAAAGTCCTCAAACAACAAAATATTGTAAAAATAAGTGTCTTCCATCTCAAGAATCCCTTGATTTCTGAACCATCGTCATTGCTACCATCAGTGAAATTCCAAAATCTCTTGGAACTTGAATGCATAGTCTGAATTAACTGAACATAGGACTGAAGAACATCACGAAGATTGGGTTGGGTACAAATAAACTTTGAGCCTTTATCCTTTATTTCTTAAACCGTGAACCATACCATGTTACAACCCTTAAAAGACCTAATTGAGACCAGGTTTCTTTTGAAAGCAACAAGGTTGCGTAAACTGACTTCTAATTTCTTTTGCAAATCATTTATCTGGATGCTTTTGCTTTCTCTTTCACTTTAAATGTCTAAACCACCGTGTTTTGACCAATGCTTCATTTGCTATACATCAATAACATCATTCCAAGAATGATTTTGATTTCAAAACTTTTACATGAACTCTACATTAAAATTACCATGTTGAGTAAACAATTTTGCTTGCAAACAAGATTTCTTCATCTAGGAAGTTCAAATAGTTGAGAAACTTGGTCAGTGATCCTATCAGGGGCAAGTATATTCTAGATCCAGTTGTGAATCAATTCGAGATTTGTCGCTCAACAGAAGTTATTCTCAAAATTTGGTTAATCAGAATATCATTTTCAAGACTCATAATGGGGAAATCCTTTTACCTCAGCCATTTCAAGAACTGAAGCCATGATCAATTCATTCCCAACAATAGTGAACTGAAGCCATGATCAGTTTATTCTCAGTAGTCAGCTAATCTGGGGAAAATTCCCAAGCATCTCTTCATGTCCTTCCTTAAAGGACCACCAGTTCAATACAATTTACAAGTGTGACAAAGATGTGTTCAAAACATTTTCATTCCAAGAAAATTCGGCATAGTTCTTCGTGTTGAGGAATCACAATTCCAATCTTACCTCTACAAAAGAGTCATGCTTCATATTCGTAAAACTCTGCATTACATATCACATGCACATGCCATACATGACAAAATTCATATATAATGCATAACAAGAGTGTTTCATCCTTATTTTGCATTTTCTGAGGTCTTATTGCAGTCGACTTATCACCTTGAGATCAAAGCCCAACTTACTTAGCACCTACCAAAGTAGATGCCAGTTTGAGCTGTTTCTCTCTTTCGTCCGATGCTAATCTTGGATGAGCTGTCTCTCTTTCCATCTGATTCTAATATTGGATGAGCTGTCTCTCTTTCCATCTAATGCTAATCTTAGATATGTTGTCTCTCTTTTCCGATTCTAATATTATTATTATTATTATTATTATTATTATTATTATTATTTTTATTATTATTATTTATTATTATTATTATTTATTATTATTATTATTATTATTATTATTATTATTATTATTATTGTTATTATTAGTATTATTATTATTATTATTATTATTATTATTATTATTATTATTATTATTATTATTATTAGTATTAGTATTATTATTATTATTAGTATTAGTATTATTATTATTATTATTATTATTAGTATTATTATTATTAGTATTATTATTATTAGTATTAGTATTATTAGTATTATTATTATTATTATTATTATTATTATTATTATTATTATTATTATTATTATTATTATTATTATTAGTATTATTATTATTAGTATTAGTATTATTATTATTATTATTATTATTATTATTATTAGTATTAGTATTATTATTATTAGTATTATTATTATTAGTATTAGTATTATTAGTATTATTAGTATTAGTATTATTATTATTATTAGTATTATTAGTATTATTAGTATTAGTATTATTATTAGTATTAGTATTATGATTATTATTATTAATATTAGTATTATTATTATTAGTATTAGTATTAGTATTATTATTAATATTAGTATTAGTATTATTAGTATTAGTATTATTATTATTATTATTATTATTATTATTATTAGTATTATTAGTATTATTATTATTATTATTAGTATTATTATTAGTATTAGTATTAGTATTAGTATTAGTATTATTAGTATTAATATTATTATTAGTATTATTATTATTAGTATTAGTATTATTATTATTATTATTATTATTATTATTATTATTAGTATTAGTATTAGTATTATTATTATTATTATTATTATTAGTATTATTATTATTATTATTATTATTATTATTATTATTATTATTATTATTATTATTATTATTATTATTATTATTATTATTATTATTATTATTATTATTATTATTACTATTATTATTATTATTAGTACTATTATTATTATTATTAGTACTATTATTATTATTATTACTATTATTATTATTATTATTATTATTATTATTATTACTATTATTACTATTATTACTATTATTACTATTATTATTACTATTATTACTATTATTATTATTACTATTATTACTATTACTATTACTATTATTATTACTATTATTACTATTACTATTATTACTATTACTATTATTACTATTACTATTATTATTATTATTACTATTACTATTATTACTATTACTATTACTATTACTATTATTACTATTACTATTACTATTATTATTATTACTATTACTATTATTACTATTACTATTATTATTATTATTATTATTATTATTATTATTATTATTATTATTATTATTATTATTATTATTACTATTACTATTATTACTATTATTACTACTATTACTACTACTATTACTACTATTACTATTATTACTATTATTACTACTATTACTATTACTATTATTACTACTATTATTATTATTACTACTATTATTATTACTATTACTATTACTATTATTACTACTATTATTATTACTATTACTACTATTATTATTATTACTACTATTATTATTACTACTATTACTACTATTACTATTACTATTATTACTACTATTATTATTACTATTACTATTACTATTATTACTAGTACTATTATTACGATTATTATTACTATTACTACTATTACTATTACTATTACTATTATTACGATTATTATTACTATTACTATTACTATTACTATTACTATTACTATTATTACTATTATTACTATTACTATTACTATTTCTATTTATATATTATTATTATATATTATTATTATATTATTATTATACTATTATTATTACTATTATATTACTATTACTATTATTACTATTACTATACTATTATTACTATTATCTATCTATTATTATATTATATTATTACTCTATATTATTATTATATTCTATACTATACTATTATATATTACTATTACTTATTATATTATTATTATTATATTATATATTATATTATTATTATTATTATATATTATTATACTATTATTATCTATTATTATAATATTATACTATTACTATTATTATTACTATTATATATATTATTATATATTATTATTATATATTATTATATTATATTATTATTATATTATTATTATATTATATTATTATTATTACTATTATTACTTATTATTATTATTACTTCTAATTATTAATTATTATTATTCTATTATTATTATTATTATTATTATTATTATTACTACTTTATTATTATTACTACTTATTATATTATTATTATTATATTATTATTATTATTATTTAATTATTCTTATTATATTATTAATTATTATATATAATTATTACTAATATTATTATCTATATTATAATTATATTATTAATTATATTATTACTTATTATTATTATTATTTTATTATTATTATTATTACTATTTATTATTACTATTATATATTATTACTATTATTATTACTATTATTATTACTTATTATTACTATTACTTATTACTATTATTATTATTATATTATTATTACTATTATTATTATTATTACTATTATTATTATTACTATTATTATTATTACTATTATTATTATTATTATTATTATTATTATTATTACTATTATTATTATTACTATTATTATTATTATTATTATTATTATTATTATTATTATTATTATTATTATTATTATTATTATAATTATTATTTTTCATATATAGTTGTTAGAAAATATAAAATAAATAGAGATTGGTTCACAATTTGGGCTTTGGGCTTGCTTGCTTTGGGCTTTAGACTTTACTTTAGTTTACACATCATATGACTATTTGAGACTTCCTCATTTCTTTTACTTTACTTTATTTATTTATCATTTCTTTTGACCTTATATATATATATTCAAGTTATGTTGTTATTTTTTCTATTGTATTGTAATTTTAGAGTTAATTGAGTGGATGCTTGTTTACATGATTGAATAGCTTACTTTTAGTTTCTGACAATGAGTTCCATCACTTATCTGAGACTCTGAGTTATATCGTTGTTATACTGGTTTTGTCTGTTTGTTGGGAGTTTCATCTGATGCATAGGTGTTTATTCGATACCATGAGTTTTATCCGTCGCCTTCGCGCTTTATCTGATTCCTCTCAAATTTATCCACGCTTTCTTCATCCGTGATTTATTCTCATATGTTGCGCTTCTTGCTTATGATTCAATATGCTTTATTCGATGCCTGAAGTATTATATGACATTTGGGTTTCTTTGATGCTGTCTGTTGTACCCCAAAATTTTCCCTCCCATATTTCTCAAGACATGTCAAGAATCATCTCCAAGTTGTTCAAGTTGGCTCAAGAGTTGGACAGTCAAATCACCTCATAAGGCAGTCAATTCAAAATTAGGGTTTTGTGTTGCATCAAGGTCCTTACATCCAAATGACCCCGAGTGCTCCCCAAAGTCCTAATATGTTCTCAAGTTCATCCATGTCAAATTTCAAGCCTTGCAGAGAAAGTTTGGTCAGTCAATTGCTCAAGAAGTCCAAAAATCGACTGTGCTAAGGCAAAAGTCAACTGTGACCTACAAATAGTCAAACCTTAAGATTTTTTGTCAACATTCTCATTTTGAAGGATAATTCATCATTTGATCAAGGGTTGATCATGATTCATCAAGGATTGATCAAGATTCATCAAGATTCAAAGTTGCTAAATTAGGGTTTTGTAGGAAAAGTCAACTCAACTTTGACCAAGCATAACTTTCTCATACTTTATGAGAAATGACCCATCCAAAGCTCATTTTTAATAGGATACAATTTACTACAATCTAACTTCACACCCCAAGATCAAGAAATGCACTCACAAGAAGTTACAAATTTGGACATTATAGGTCATTTTTGAAAGTCAACAAAAACACCTTTTTTTCCAAGGCTTATAACTTGAGAATGGAACATTAAAATGAGACGAGACCAAAAAGGTTGGTTATAGGACATCTCAAGGTTTCTAAAAAGTCCAAGAACACTTCCAAAAGTTCAAAATTGAAGAAGTTATGCATTGTTGAAGTTGGGCATTTTTCCAAATTGGCCAAAAGTCAACTATCCTCAAAACTCCAATTTTTGACAAAAGGGCCCACTTTTTTCCACTTGATATGGTCTTGTCACGCCACACACGTGTCCCATCCTTAATTTCATGACCAATCATTTATTTTTCTATTTTATTTAATTTTTATTGATTTAATTTATTTTTAATCAATATTAAATCAAATAAAATCTAAAAATGAATGGAATGATATCTTTTTGATCATTGTAGCTTTCAATTACCATGATTCATCACATCAAATTCGTATCAAGCCTTTTCATGCATAAAAAATCAGATTTGGCATATTTTTGGAAAATTGATAATGGTGATCAAATCAAATCTCCATTCATCAATGCTCATGGACAAAGGCCCAAGTTTTGACCTAAATACATTCTATAACACTTGTATAAGCCACAAACATAAAGAAAACGCAAAAAGCATTGCAGAAACGGCCATACAAAGTTTGGAAAAAGTGTGAAAAAGTGTGAGATCAAAAACAACATTAAGGCTCGATTCAAAGCAAAAGCTGGACACTAATCCCTTGCTAGCAATCCCATGAAGCGATACCAACCAAAATCAAGCCTTCTCATCGCCTTAAACACACTGTAAGCGTTCTTGAACACGACTCTTGACATGGCATCGTATATTGTTTTTCTTGCATCTTTTTGCCAATTTACTTGTACCATCATGCTTAACGTTCAAATTCTAACAATTCTGCATTATTCAATTTGATTTTCATAGCCTGTATTACAAAGCCTGAGTCTAGGGTTTTCTTGTGTTGTTTTTAGGCGTTTGAGTTACAGGGACAATTGGGTCAAATAATGGTTATAAGGATACTCAGGAGGCAGAGACGATGATATCCATGTTCTTGAATGGTATTTTCATGGCCTAGGGTGAATTTTGGAGGCAAGCTACGAATCTTCCTGCGGATAAAAATCCGCAGGTAAACGAACCAGGGATGTGTTGGAGAAGATGATAACGTGGCTTAGCGTCATTGGCTTGTTTAAATTGTTAGCGCATTTTTTTTATTTTTCCAGGCATAATTAATTGTTTCCAATATAATGTTTATTATGTATTCCACTAACAAAGAAGCAGCATGGTTGAGTTGGCAAGCACGCTATGAGAAAACCCCTTGGGACCTGGGTTCGAATCCTAGGTCCCCTAAAACTTTGTTTCAATATTTCTTTAGGTGTTCACATGCAGCGCCCAGGATGCAGCTCACCATATGCCCTTATCCAGGTGCCAGCCAGGTGGTTTCAAACCAGATCCAAGGGTCCAGATTGCTAGCTCACCATATTCCAGGTCAACAAACGCATACTGGAGTGGAAAAGTCAACAAAGGCCAATGTGTTGGGCCTGGAAAATTGTCATATTCACCATCAAATTAAGCCCACACCCCCCTGAGTATTTCTTTTACTATTTTATTTCCTTTATTTATTTATTTATTTTGTTAACTACTATTATTATCATTTAAAAAATTAACCCATTAACATTTTTTCATAAAATCAGAAAACCCAAAAAATAATATCTTTATTAATTTCACTATTTTATTTTGTAAATAAATAATTTAATTAATCTAGTTTCTAATTAGGTATAATTTCAATATTTTGCAATAAATTAAAATCAAATTAGAATATTAGGTTTTTAATATTTTTAACCTTTTTTATTTTATTTCCTTAATTATAAAAAACCAAAAATATTTTCATTTAATTAATTAATTCAATTATTAACTTAGACTTAATTTTTAATTCAAAAAAATAACAAAAAATGTTTTATTTAATAAAAAAGGGTCAAAACCCTAAAAACACCCCGATTTAATTTTCTCGCACGCGTATTATTTTGTCCAATAATGTAATTGCTCCGGGAATGTAATAGTTTTTAAATTAGAACTTTATTTATTTATCGCTTTTATTTACTTTTCGCAATTTAATTTTAAAGGGTTTGTTTTTGGCGATGTAAATACCCGACGCCTTGTAATAACTTAGATTTAATTTCCAGCAATTTAATTTCCGCACAATATTAACTGTTAGATGTTTGATAAATAGGCAATGCATGACAAGATTAATCTTTAACCTAAAATCAACATAGATAACCATTGACATGTACAGATAAAATTAACCGAAATAACACACTCGCACATGCGCACTCTTAGGGTACACCTCACTTGGTTGCCTCGAACGTGGTCATTGAGTATAGGAAGTTTTAGAGGCCGCCCTCTTGTCCAAAGATCATAAGTTGCCTCGGAAAAAATGATCTAAGACATTAGGGTTACCGCTAAGGCGTTCTAACATTGTTTTAGTGACCACACGTCCCTTAATCGAATTGACCCTAAAACTCCAACGACGATGCTACCTACTCCTCAATAGTGGGATAGCACTGTCTAAAGGACATTCGTATAGTTTAATTCCTTTTTTAGTAGGTAGATGGTTCTTAAGTACTTGTTCCTTTTAAAACAAAACAAAACTTTTCGCACTTACACTCCTTTCAAACAAAAACTCTTTTCAAACCCACAAACACAAAGAAAAGCAAACTTTTGAAAACACAATGAGCAAGTACCTAAGAGCCCGTGGATAACCACAGATAGAAAGGGTGCTAACACCTTCCCTTTCTATAATTTACCTCCCGAACCCGAGAAATATCTCAAAAAGGAATTTTCTATGCTTTTGTCCTTTCCTCGTTGGATAAAATAAAAGACGGTGGCGACTCTTGCTTACCGCGACATTTTGCGAAAACAAACGCAAAACGCGAACCAACATTCCAAAACAGTCAGTTCTATTCCCACCGATCACAGAACTGGCGACTCTGCTGGGGAATAATTATAAAGTGAGGGGTACCTTAGGATTAGATCATTGTGTTTTCAATTGTATGTTTTGTATGCTTTAATTTTGTGGGCTTGTATCGGAGTTCTATAGATCCTAACCCGGATCTGGGGGTACCCTTTAGGTAAGTAGCAATAAACTGTGTGGGATTTGTACGGCGTAGACCGATATGGATGAAGCAGTAGCTACGTTGGTGTGACACTTTAGTCTGTACCGATATCCCTTGTGTTGGAACGAGGAGAATATGGGTCTTCTAAGGGGTCATTAAGCACCAACTGACCTTAGAACCTTAAATTGACCAACTTGGCCATAGAATAGTAGCAGTATGTTACACTCATTGAGACTAAACTCTCGCGATGATTCTGGCTGCAAGAAAAGGTTGCTAAACTGGAATTATGACCGATTGAGGGTAGTCAGTGATATTGAGATCCTCTAGAACCCGGTTACTATTTTTTAGGACAGGTTTAAACCAACTGAACTGAAAGAGGGTAGTACCTAAGCTCCATGCCAGCCTGAAATCTAAGGGCTCTCAGTGTGACTTGTGTGCCTTTACCATGTTTACTTTTTGTGGATACTTGTGGTGTGCTTACTATCATGACATCATGACATCATAACATTGCATACATCTTGCATAAGGACTAACCTATTTCAAAGATAGGAGGGATTCATATTTGCTCTTTTTTGTAGGTCATCATGATGCCCATGCGTAAGAATACTATCCGAATCAACTTTGTCCAAGTACCTACCTTGCTTAAAGAGTTGGTTGCCAAGATGCCTGACACTACTTCCTTCATCAGGAGGCATAGTTCTCTTCTCAGTTTGGTCACCTCCAAGTTAGACGAACAGATGATGAGTGTCCTGGTCCAGTTTTATGATCCGCTGTACCATTGCTTCACTTTTCAAGACTATCAGCTGGTTCCTACCCTAGAAGAGTTTTCTGAGTTGCTCGGTATCTCTGTTTTGGAGCAGACTCCGTTCATGGTTGGGAAAAGACTCTTAGGCCTGAAGAGATTGTTGCAACCCTTCACTTGACCAAAGAGGAGGTAATGGCTAACTGGGAGACTAGAAGTGGAGCTAAGGGTTTTCTGACTAAGTTCTTGGTTGACAAAGCTAATTACTTCTGGGATAGCCTAGACTTTAAGGCCTTTGAGGACATTTTGGCTCTTCTGATTTATGGTCTGGTATTGTTTCCGAATCCTGACACTTTTGTTGATATCAATGCCATAAAAATCTTCATCTCTCAGAATCCTGTACCCACTCTCTTGGGTGACATCCTTCATCAGCTCTATGCTCGTACTGCCCGAAAGCGGGGAACTTTGATGTGCTGTGCTCCTTTATTGTCGAGGTGGTTTATTTCGCACCTCCCTAAGTCAGTATTGAAGAAAAAAGAAGGAATGGGCTGGGCCTATAGGGTGATGTCTCTTTCTAATAATAACATTATCTGGACTCTCAAAGGTATGGATGAGGTGACTGTCATTGATCGCTGTGGGGAGTATCCTAATGTTCCATTGATCGGAACCCATGGAGGGATTTCTTACAACGCATGCTTAGCTCTCCGTCAGTTTGGTAGAGCCAGAAGAGAAGGGCCTCATGAGATGTTGATGCCTCATATCATCTTTGATTTTCAGGGAGATAGCGACGAGCTGCGTCGTAGATTCATAAGGGCTTGGGACATAGTTCACCAATCTGATCCACATGAGTTGGGTCCAAAGACTTCTCTGCCAATGGAGCCATATCTCAGATGGGTCCGCATCCGTGCCCAAAAGCTAGGTATGCCATATGAAGCTGTCCGACCTGTCACTCTTGAAGTTGCTAATGAAGAAGGGGTTCTTCCAACCATTCTCCATCCTTATATGCCCACTGATATTGGGGCACTGAAGAGGTCTTGGATACAATTGAGGGATGAACGGGACTCTTACCGAGAGAAGTTCAACGAGCCGGAGCAGAAGATCCAGAAGCTAACTAGGCAACTGGAGAACGAGTGGATCCTGAATGATTATGTCCGCACTGAGAGGAAGAGACCATGGGAGCATTGATGGACCTTTGATGATTTCTTTTACAGTTTTTATTTACTTTTCAGTATTTCCATTCTTGTAACGCCTAAGGGCAGTTTGTTGAACAATTTAAATTTTGAAGTTTAAATCTAATAAAGTGTGTTTCCTTTCTTGTTTACAAATTTGAATCCCGATTGTCTTTGAAATCATAAATCATACGCATTTCATCCCATGCACTTCATAAACAGGTACCCTTTATAGGTCTTTTATCTTCTTCGCTGTTTATTTCAGCGATCATCATGTCTACTGAACCTTCAACTGAGCAAGCCATCAAGGCCCTCCAGGCCCAGAATGCCCAATTTCAAGAGCTGTTCATGAATCTAGCTAAGGGTCAGCAGGACCTGAAGACCTTGATTCTGAAAGAGAAGAAGAAGAAGAAGAGGACCATCCTGTTTAACACAGGACACATGTTTGGGAATAGGCTTCAGAATGAAGTTGATCTAACCACCTCATCTGGAGGGAAAGATAGTCCACAAGAAAGGAGGGCTCCTAGCCCTGTGGTCTTCGACAACGAGACGAACTATGATGAAGAACAGTATCCTCCTGTTGAGGATAAGTACAAAAAACTAGAAGACCGTTTGAGCGCTATGAAAATTTAGAAGGTGCCCGGTCTAGACTTCGGAGATCTAGGTCTATCATCTGGGGTGGTGATTCCACATAAGTTCAAGGCACCTGCCTTTGCCAAGTATGACGGAGTTTTCTGTCCGAAGCTGCACCTCCAGTCATACGTGAGGAAGATCCAGCCTTACACTGCTGATAAGAATTTATGGATCCACTTCTTTCAAGACAGTCTCTCAGGGACTCAGCTTGAGTGGTTCTATCAGTTGGACGGAGCTAGTATCAGTAGCTGGGAAGATTTGGCTACTGCATTCTATAGGCAGTATCAGTACAACTCCGACCTCGCTCCTACGCGTACCCAACTCCAGGGTATGTCAATAGGAACGAGTGAAGGATTTAAGGAGTATGCGCAGAAATGGAGAGACCTTGCCGGAAGGGTTCAACCACCTTTGGCTGATCGTGAACTTGTTGACATGTTTTTGGGGACCCTGTCTGGTTCATTCTTTAACCATCTGATTGGAAGCTCTTCAGCTGGGTTTACAGATCTTATTTTGACTGGCGAGAGGATTGAAGCTGGTATTAAGGCTGGAAAGATACAGAAGGGTGCCTCATCGAGCACCTAGAAGAAGCCGTTTAAGAAAGAGTCCAATGCTGTCTACAGTGCAAGAAGACAGAGTAGACCCGAACACCGCCAATCTGTCAATGCGGTTGTTATTTCAAAACCTGCTGGTGCTCCTCAGTACAACAATCAACAAAAGGACGAGAGACCTAAGAGGCAATTCACTCGTCTCAGCATGACCTTATCTCAGATTCTGCCACAGTTGCTGAAGACTAACCTACACCTCTGACACTGTTCCGGGGCCCATCCCCTACACCTCTGACAAAGCTGTCCCCTGGCACTATGGGGCTTCCGTTTATGTTCTTGGAGTTAAGCAAGAGTTGGATGTTGGTACTGACATCAGCAACATTACTGGACCTGCTAAAGTCACCCATAGCGGTAGACTTTTCTCACCTGATATTGCTCCACCAACTGTCTGAAGACCTGTTGTCATTACACCCGCAAGTGTACCTACTGCCATTCTTGATCAAGTTCCTAGTCCTGCCCCTATCGCCGAGTCATATGACGCTCGGGGCAAAGGGATCATCACTGATGTGCCTGCCCAGACGGAGGAACCGAAGACAATTACTGTTGAAGCTTCCAAACAAGAGATGGAAGAGATTCTGAAGATTATTAAGAAGAGTGATTACAACGTGGTTGAGAAACTGGGGCAAACCCCATCCAAGGTTTCTATGTTGTCACTATTGCTGTGCTCAGAGGCCCATGCCAAGGCTCTGATTACCTTGTTGAAGACTACCCATGTGCCACAAGTGACATCAGCTGATCAGTTCGCCGATTGTGTGGCCAATTTAACTACTGATAATGGTTTGGGGTTCTCCGACGCCGATTTGACTACCAAAGGGAAAAATCATAACGATGCTCTGCATGTCTCCATTGAATGCAGAGGCACTACTCTTGCACATGTATTGGTTGATACTGGTTCCTCATTGAACGTATTTCCCAAAAAAGCTCTAGACCGGTTGGATTATGAAGGGTTGGAGCTAAAACCAAGTAATATCGTTGTCAGGGCCTTTGATGGGTCTAAAAGGATGGTGCACGACGAAGTTGATATTCCAATTAAAGTTGGTTCTCAGGTCTTCAATTCTACATTCTATGTGATGGACATTCGGCCATCCTACTCTTGTTTGCTGGGTCGTCCATGGATCCATAAAGTTGGGGCCGTAACCTCAATGCTCCACCAGAAGCTGAAGTACCCGGTCAGAGGGAAGATTGTGACAGTATAAGGGGAGGAAGAGTACATGGCCAGCCACCTTAACTCGTTCAGATACGTAGAGATGGATGGGGAGTTCATTGAGACCCCATTTCAGCACTTTGAAGAGGTTCCCCAGACACTGGCATCAGCTGAGACTGTGGTTGAAGATTCTCCTATGAAGATGGCTTCCTTAAGGGATGCCCGAGATGTTATTGAGAAGGGTGAGTGTGCAAATTGTGGCCGACTTCCTGATTTTACACAGAAGACTAATAAGTTTGGTTTGGGTTTCACTGCAGAAGCTTAAAGGGATGTTCGAAGTGCAAGGATCGGAAGACCTCCCGTGTTCATCAGCAACTCGGGAGTGAATGCCATTGAAGAAGATGTAGAAGAGTCTGAATTCGACAGCTGGATCTATCCTACGACCAACGGTGGACCAAGCAACTGGACCGCAAAGGACTTCATCCCTATTACTTTTGTTACCCAATAATGAAACTTTTGTTTTGAATTTGTAATAGACAATGTTTTGAAACTTTATAGCCCGGTGTCTTACCTGGGGCACCGTGGCTTCATTTGTGAGGGCTTTTGTGTGTCCTTTCCATATATCATTAATAAAAGCATTGGACGTTTTTTGCATTTCAAATTTTGCGCTCCTTGTTTTTCTTTATTATATATTGAGAAACAGCTATTTACACACACTCACATATACAGGTCCACATCTACTCTGGATCTCACTGGTAACGGCTCTGCTACTGCCAGTTATGACTTCGAAAATCTGATCAACTTAGCTGAAGACGAAGGTGAAGATGATTGTGAAGTGCCTGGTGAACTTGTAAGACTGCTACTCCAGGAAGAGAGGGCCATTCAGCCACATGAAGAGCCAGTGGAAACAATGAATCTGGGTACTGAGACAGACAAGAAGGAAGTCAAGATTGGTGCCAATCTGGAGCCTAGTGTGAAACAACAATTGATTCAGATGCTGCGTGACTACATGGAGATCTTTGCTTGGTCTTACGAAGATATGCCTGGTTTGGATACCGACATTGTGGTTCATCGCCTGCCTACCAAGGAAGAATATCCTCCCGTAAAATAAAAGGTTCGCCGAATGCGCCCAGAAATGTCTGAGAAAATCAAGGTTGAAGTTATGAAACAATTTGATGCCGGTTTTCTAGCAGTAACTGCTTACCCTCAGTGGGTCTCCAATGTGGTTCCTGTGCCGAAGAAGGATGGGAAGGTTCGAATGTGTGTTGACTACAGGGATCTGAACAGGGCGAGCCCCAAGGATGATTTCCCTCTACCTCATATCGACGTTCTGGTTGACAATACTGCTCAGAACAAGGTCTTCTCCTTTATGGACAGTTTCTCCGGTTATAATCAGATAAAAATGGCTCCCGAAGACATGGAGAAGACCACCTTTGTTACTCAGTGGGGTACCTTTTGCTACAAGGTCATTCCTTTTGGGTTGAAAAATGCTGGGGCAACATATCAGCGTGCCATGGTTGCTTTGTTTCATGACATGATCCATCATGAGATTGAAGTATACGTCGACGATATGATTGCAAGGTCCCAGACTGAGGAAGAACACCTGGACCATCTGCAGAAGCTGTTTGACAGGTTGAAGTTGTACAAGCTGAGGATGACCCCGAACAAGTGCACCTTCGGGGTGAGATCTGGTAAACTGCTAGGTTTCATCGTAAGCGACAAAGGTATTCAAGTGGACCCTGCCAAAGTGAAAGCCATACAAGATATTCCAGCTCCCAGAACAGAGAAAGAGGTCAGAGGCTTTCTGGGACGACTGAACTACATTGCCCGTTTCATCTCGCACCTAACTGCTACTTGTGATCCAATCTTCAAGCTACTGAAGAAAGATCAAGTGGTACGTTGGAATGATGAATGCCAAGCCGCTTTCGAAAGAATCAAAGAGTATCTCCAGGAGCCACCTATCCTGATGCCACCAGTTGAAGGAAGACCTCTGATCTTATACTTGACTGTGCTCGATAACTCAATGGGGTGTGTGCTGGGTCAGCATGACGAGTCCGGCCAAAAAGAGCATGCTATTTATTACCTTAGCAAAAAGTTTACCGACTGTGAGACCCGATACTCACTACTCGAGAAAACTTGCCGTGCTTTGGCATGGGCTGCTCGCCGGCTGAGACAGTATATGCTGACTCACACAACTCTATTGATATCAAAGATGGATCCAATCAAGTATATCTTCGAGAAGCCTGCCTTGTCCGGAAGAATAGCAAGATGGCAGATGATCTTGACTGAGTATGACATCCAGTACACGACCCAAAAGGCAATTAAGGGAAGTGTATTGGCAGACCATTTGGCACATCAGGCAGTGGATGATTACTAGTCTATGAACTTTGAATTCCCGGACGAGAATATCATGTTGATAACTGATTGTGAGACACCTGGACCGGATGAAGGACCTGAGGAAGGATCCCGATGGTCTATGTATTTTGATGGAGCTTCGAATGCTTTGGGTAATGGCATTGGCGCCGTGATCATATCTCCTAAAGGCTCTCATACTCCGTTTACCGCTTGACTATGTTTCAACTGCACCAACAACATGGCGAAGTATGAAGCATGCATTATGGGTCTTCGAGCTGCAATTAACCTAAGGATTAAGTTTCTGAGTGTCTTTGGAGATTCCGCTCTCGTGATCAGTCAGATCAAAGGCGAGTGGGATACGAAACACCCAAATCTGATTCCTTACAAGGAGTATGTGTTGACATTGCTTCCCCATTTTGAGGAGATAACCTTTGAACACTTCCCTAGAGAGGAGAATCAGTTGGCGGACGCGCTGGCTATGATGTCTTATGTTCAAAGTCAACTGGGATAACGAGGCTCCCCGGATCATTATTGAAAGATTGGACGAACCTGCACATTGCTGTGATCTTGAGACTGAAGAGGTAACAGAAAAGCCCTGGTTTCATGAAGTAAAAAGGTACCTTGAAGCACAGGAATACCCCGACGGTGCATCTGTTAATGACAAGAAATTTATGAGGAGGTTCACGGCGAAGTTCTTCATCAGCAATGGCATTCTTTACAAACGTAACCATGATTCGACCTTACTGCGTTGTATGGATAAGATTGAAGCGGAAAGGATCATGGCAGAGCTGTATGAAGGTACTTTCGGAACTCATTCCAGTGGACATACCATGGCAAAGAAAATCCTCCGGGAAGGATATTACTGGTCCACAATGGAAGCCGACTGTTATCAGCATTCTCGGACATGTCACAAGTGCCAGGTCTATGATGATAAGGTGCACATACCTCCAGTTCCTCTGAATGTTTTGACAGCGCCTTGGCCTTTTGCAATGTGGGGCATTGATATGATCGGCGAGATCAGACCTACGACATCTAACGGGCATCGTTTCATCCTGGTAGCAATCGATTACTTCACAAAGTGGGTTGAAGCAGCTTCCTTTGCTACCGTAACCAAGAACGTTGTGGCACGGTTCATTCGGAATAATCTGATCTATCGATACGGTGTACCAGAGAGGATCATTACGGACAGTGGCACCAATCTCAACAACAAGATGATCACCGAGCACTGCGAGCAATTCAAGATACAACATCATAACTCTTCTCCCTACCGACCGAAGATGAATGTGGCTGTTGAAGCGGCTAATAAGAACATTAAGAAGATTGTGCAGAAGATGACAGTGACATACAAAGACTGGCATGAGATGTTACCATTTGCTCTTCATGGGTACCGTACCTCAGCACGGGCGTCAACCGGGGCAACACCCTATTCCTTGGTTTATGGCATGGAGGCAGTCTTGCCTATTGAAGTTCAGATACCCTCTCTTCGGATCATGAAGGATGTAGGTTTGAGTGAAGATGACTGTGTAAGTGTTTGGTTGTTGGCATGTTTTTTGGTAAAACCAGTTGTGTGAATGTCATGACTGATGTCATAACATTCTGGGATACAAGGTACATTCTGCAGAAAAAGAATGTCATATAGGAGCTGCTCAATATGAGTGTTTAGCTGATCATTATGCACTGATCATATTTATTGCATTCTACCAAAATCAATAAACAGGATTCTTGTTGTCATAACCAATGTTAAGACATCCTGTACTGATCTAACATTTGTGCAAATTTGTTATTCCTGAGAATTTTCAGGAATCTGGTTTATACAGTCCAGATCAGATTCTCACGTGGACATTAGGTTAACTCTGCTTAACCCTAATCTGGTTGTTAAAGACCTATGACCAAGTTTTGAGGTTAACCCTAATTAACCCTAGCTATTTTCGTGGAAGCCCTAACTGAAGAATAGCTGCCTATATATTCCTCATGAAGACTGTTGGTGAAGCACACTTTTTGACAGAAGATCAATAAGGGACTGTATAGTTGTAACTACTGTGAGCCAATCAATTATCATTGTGATAAGTGATTTGGAGTAGGATTTGATTGTAAGGGTTGTGTATCACTCAAATCTTTGAAGCACGAGTGTTTGTGTTACTTGATTAAATCTTTGAAGCAAAGTCAAGTTAGGGTTGTGTATCACTCAAAGCTTTGAAGCACGAGTGTTTGTCACTTGATTAAAGCTGTGAAGCAAAATCAAGTGTATGTACTGAAGAGTGTCTTCATAATTTCATTAATCAATTGTTTAGTATCACTGCTGTGATTGAGGGGGAGTGAGTAGGAACTCAGGTTTAAGTTGAACTTAGATTGAAGTTGCATTGGGTAGGTCTTAAGTGAAGGAGATAAACTGGTTGGTTTATTCCTGAATTAATATCTCTTATAGTGAATTTCCTCCCTGGCTTGGTAGCCCCCAGAGTAGGTGTTGTTACACACTGAACTGGGTAAACAATTGACTGTGTTCTTTACTGCTTTTAAATTTACTGTCTTGAAGAGTGTCAGATACGGTGTCATAACATTCACTGTGACATTAAGTATCTGCTTCCAGAATTTCAATTGGTATCAGAGCAGGCACCCTGCCTGTCTTACTGGGTGAGATCTAGGGATATTATTTTCTGGCACTATGGACAAAGAAGGAGGATTTGGGAACAGACCACCCATTATGGATGGATCAAATTATGACTACTGAAAACCTCGTATGATTGCCTTCTTAAAATCACTGGACAAAAAGGCTTGGAGAGCTGCTGACAAAGGATGGAACCATCCCACCATAACTGGGAAAGATGGGACAACCAGTCTGAAACCTGAGGAAGAATGGAGCAAAGAAGAAGATAAGTTAGCCCTGGGTAACTCCAAAGCATTAAATTCCTTGTTCAATGGAATTGATAGAAACATATTCAGACTAGTACATCAATGTGAACTGGCCAAGGATGTTTGGGACACTCTCAAAACTACCCATGAGGGCACATCCAAAGTAAAAATGTCAAGGCTTCAGATGCTGACTACCAAATTTGAGAACCTAAGTGTGATTGGTGGAAAAAGAACTGACTGTTTTGAAATGCTGGTTCGCGAAATGTCGCGGTAAGCAAGAGTCGCCACCATCTTTTATTTTCTCCAATAAGGAAAGGAAAAAAGCACATCAAAATTCCTTTTCGAGATGTTTCTCGGTTCGGGAGGTAGATTATAGAAAGGGAAGGTGTTAGCACCCTTTCTATCCGTGGTTATCCACAGGCTCTTAGGTACTTGCTCACTATGTTTTCAAAAATGTTTGCTTTTCTTGTATTTGTGGGTTTTGAAAAAAGTTCGTTTGAAAACTTCGTTTTGACTCTTGTATCAGTCCTCAAGAGTGTATGAAGTGTTTATTTGAAAACTTTTGTCAGAAAAGTGTAGGTGCGAAAAGGTTTTTTGTTTTGAAAGAGCAAGTACCTGAGAACCTCTACCTACTCAAAAGAAATTAAGCTGTGTAAATGTCCTTTAGACAGTACTATCCCACTATTGAGAAGTAGGTAGCACCGTCGTTGGAGTTTTCGGGTCAATTCGATTATAGGGACATGTGGTCACCAAAGCAATAGTAGAACGCCTTAGCGGTAACCCTAATGTCCTAGATCCTTTTTTTTTATCCGAGGCAACCGTTTCGAGGCAACTGGATCTTTAGACAGGAGGGCGACCTCTAAAACACCCTATACTCAATGACCACGTCGAGGCAACCAAGTGAGGCGTACCCTAGGAGTGGCATGTGCGAGTGTGTCAGGATTCAGTTAAATTATCTTTGCACATGTTATGGTGAGCTACGTTTTGATTTTATTTTGAGAACAAGTCTTGTCATGCATAGCAGTTAATAATTGCGCGGAAAGTAAATTGCGGAAAGTGAATCTACGCTATTACAAGGCGTCAGGTATTTACATCGCCAAAGACAAACCCTTTAAAAATAAATGCGAGAAAATAAAGAAAAGCGGTAAAAAGTCCTAATTACGCTATTACATCCCCGGTGCAAATACATAAATATGATCAAAAATAATATGCGCGAATTAAAATTGGATCGAAGAAGTCGTTAGGGTTTTGACCCTTTTTGAGAAAGAAAGAAATTGTCCTTTTTGTATTTAATTAACCTAATTCTAATTAATTAAATAAAAGAAATATTTTTTTTATGTTTTTTATGTTTTAAGGAAAATAAAAGAAAAAGGATTAAAATTGTCAAAAGAAAACCCTAATTCTATGTTGATTTTAAATTATTGAGAAAAAGTTAAAATTAACCCTAATTAAACTAAATTAATTTGTTAGTTTTTATTTACAAAAAATAAAGTGAAATTAATAAATAATAATAATAAAAATATTTACATTTTTTAGTTTTGCTGAATTTATTATGAAAAAAATTAATTATGTTAGTTAAATAAATATAATAATAATTAATAAAATAATTAACTAAATAAAAAATATAAAGAAAGAAAGAAAAAGAACCCAGGGGTGTGCTGGCCCATTAGGAGGTGTTGATTGCAATTTATGGCCCACTAAGCTCAAGCCCTTTTGACTTTCTGACTCCTCCATGCGCATGGTTGACTGGGAATACCATGGTCTTTCATCCTATGGCCATTAGATCTGTGTTTGTGGCCACTTGGCGCGTTGTTGTGTGGAGTACATGGTAGAACGCTTTTGGAAGCCTGCATATGATCTTGTGAAGAAAAAGGGCAAATAATATTTTGGGGGACCTGGGACTCGAACCCAGGTCCCAATGACTCCTAGCCAACGCATCATCCATTACGCCAATTGCCTGCTTTTGTTATTTAGATAATAGGCAAATATAATATATAAAAATTAATAAATATGCTGTAAGCACAAAAACAAGCGCGCGTTTTTTGAACCAACCAATGATGTATCAACACATCATCATCTTCCTCGCTGAACCTGCAAAAAGGACATTAGATAGCGGGGGTTTTTAACCCCCACTATATACCATGAGGAAAAATAGCGATTAGGAATAGGGTGAACATAAATGTTTCGCGAGGGGTGGGTTGCAACCGTTTTGGCCTCGCGATTTCAGTGATCCATCTCACAGGTCCCAATTTTACTGGATTTGGAAAGCCCTAATTTAAAAGCTTATGAACCCTAAACCTTGTTCATGGCATCTTTGGATTCTGGGCGTTTCAATGCAATTAAACTATACCATTAGCTTTGTACAGTCCCTATTAACACAAAACAATCAACAAAATATGTCAAATGCGCATGAATAATGAGTTGCAATTCTGGAAAAGATGTGCAAACCGTGATTCTGTTTCCTTGGATTCCTTGAGCTTTAGCGTGTGAATTTAATTTCTACACGTTCCTGGGAACCCCTGCAAGGTGTTAGAATCAACCAATTGCTTTGAATTGCCCTGAAATATAGAAAACAGTTTTGCAATTTTCTTGAATTTTTTCAATATGCTTATGGCTTTTTCTGCAGTGCTTTCATGTATGCATGATTAGGGTTGGCTTATGTATATATAGGAGACTGAAATTAGGTTAAGATCTTGCACAAAAATCCATTGGAATGATGATTCAATATTTGATTGGAAATCACATCTTTTTGAATCTTTTTGATTGAATAAAGTTACCAAACTTGGAGATTTTTGCATCCTTGATTGGTACACGAAATTTCCAGCCTTTTTAGGTCATTCTTGCTTCACAAAAAGATTGAAAAATCAAATCTTTGTATTTTCTACAATTTAAATTAATTAAATGAATTAATATTGATTAAAAATCCAATTAATTAATAAAAAATAAGAAAATAATTCAATTAAGCTTGATGGGTCGTGCATAGGCCATGGATAAAGTTTCAAGAAGAAATTTGAGGCCCATTAGCAAAAATGAGGTGTTTTGAGCAAAGTTGACTTTTGCAAATTCACAAAAATTTCCCAACTTCTCCAATGCATATCTTGCTCAATTTGGATCATATGAACATGTTCTTGGACATTTTGGAAAGGTCTTGAAGTCCTCTAACCAATTCCTTGGTCCCATGTCATTTGGATTTACCAATCTCAAGTTATGGCCTTTGACTTAAAGTGCATTTTTGTTGACTTTTGAAATTGACCTATAATGTAGAAATTGATAACTTTTTGTGAGAGCATTTCTTGGACTTGGAGTGTGAAGATGGATTGTAGGAAATGTCATACCCTTCAAAATGAGCATTGGATGGGATTTTTCTGATGAACCATGAAAAAGGTATGCCTTGGTCAAGATACAGTTGACTTTTCTGCTGTCCAAAAATAGTAACTTCTTGCACCTTGATGATTTTTGAGCCATTCTTGTGGAATCATGATCAAGACTTGATCAAATGATGATTGTGGACTCAAAACAAGATGTTGACCAAAAAATTTGACTTTTGACTGTAAAATGACCATTTTGCCCTTGCAGTTGACTGTGGATCAAATGGAGCATTTGATTATGCAAATTGGCACTGTGAGTCTTGAAACTTGGCATGTAGATGCTTGAGAATATATGTAGGCCTATGAGACTTGATTGAGCCATTGAAAACCTCAAATTCCTTGAAAGAACCAAAACCCTAATTTCAGCTGGCTTAGGAGGTGGTTTGACTGTGCAATCCTTGAGTAATCTTGAACAATTTGAAGATTATTCTTGTCAAATTTTGAAGAATATGGGTGGGAAAATTTTGGGGTACAACAGTTTCCCCTGTTCAATCTTCTTAAACCTGAGGATGTAGATTGGATGGCGTGCCTTTCGTGATCCGAAGGTGGAAGATGATTGAACACTAAAGTGCCCAAAAATTTGCACTCGCTTGATGTAGTATCAGCATTGTGATGTCGGGAATGGGCTTACAGATGCCATTTGGAAAGATGATGGATAGGAGGATGGGCTTATAGATGCCATCTGAAGATTGTTGATAGGTAGTTTTGTCTTCGTTGCCCAGGTTTTGAGAGAGTGACAGAATGATATCCGAATCTGGATCGTATCTGGACTTTATTTGAGATTGAGATCTATATGAGTAGCAGAAGGACGTCCGAATTTGGATCGTATCTGAACTGTATCTGAGATCTGGATAAGTGACAGAATGACTTCCGTATCTGGAGTATATCTGCACTTGAAGTTGATAGTTGAATCTGAATGCGAAATAGAATGGCTTCCGTGTCTGGAGCATATCTAGTCTGTGTCTAATTGCTGACGTCTGAACGAGTAGTAGAATGACTGCCGTGTCTGGGGTATATCCATACTGTATCTGAATGAGTGACAGAATGACATCCGAATTTGGATCGTATCTGGACTGTCTTTTGAATGAATCTGGAATAAGTATCGGAATGTCGCCATGTCTGGGTCGCATCTGAACTATCTCTGGAAGGAATCTAGAATAAGCAATAGAATAGCATCCGGATCTGGAGCATCTCTAAGTTGTCTTTAGAAGTTTGAATCTGAATAAGCAATAGAATAGCGTCCGGGTCTGGAGAATCTCTAAGTTATCTCTGAAAGGAAATCTGAATAAGCGATAGAATAACATCCGAATCTGGAGCATCTCTAAGCTATCTCTGAAAGGAAATCTGAATAAGCGATAGAATAGCATCCGAATCTGGAGCATCTCTAAGCTATCTCTGAAAGGAAATCTGAATAAGCGATAGAATAGCATCCGAATCTGGAGCATCTCTAAGCTATCTCTGAAAGGAAATCTGAATAAGCAATAGAATAGCATCCGAATCTGGAGCATCTCTAAGCTATCTCTGAAAAGAAACCCTGAATAAGCAAAAGAATAGCATCCGGATCTGGAGCATCTCTAAGCTATCTCTGAAAGGAAATCTGAATAAGCGATAGAATAGCATCCGGATCTGGAGCATCTCTAAGCTATCTCTTCAATATCTTCAATGTAGATAACTTTCCTGTCTGGTTTCAGGTATAGATCTACAATCAGTCGTTCACAAATATTCCCTGGCTAGATACAGGTGTTGATCTGGAACTTAAAAAAGGTTGGTCGAGATAGCTTTCCTGGATGGATACAGGTGTAGATCTCTGACCTGAGAACGAAAGATGATTTCCTGGCTAGATACAGGTATTGATCTTCAATCTCTTCATGTAGATAACTTTCCTGGCTAGATACAGGTATCGAATCTACAATCAATCGTCCACATATATTTCCTGGCTAGATACAGGTGTCGATCTGGAACTGCAAAGGTTGATGGCAATCACCCTTTGATTTGACTTTTTCCTGAAAAGGCAAAACATTAGTTGCATGCAATGTCATGATGTATGAAATGCATGATGTCATGATGTTCTCAAAAATAAATGAGATTGTGTCGTATGCACTTTATCATGTATGTAAGCAGGAAGTATGAAATGTGTGATGTTTATGAATGTATCTTCTTCTGGGAAAATAAATCCTTGACGAATGCCGAGAAGTTTGTTAAATCCTGAGCTGATGTTGGAGAGTAGAGTTCTTCGTTTCCGCTGGGGATGATGAACGAAGATGACTGCAAGAATAAACCTGTAGGAGAAGATGACTCCGCTGGGGAATAAACCTGGTGAAGAGATTACTCTGCGGAGAATTACTCTGTGGGAAGAGATACTTTGCTTAGATTTTAATGATAAATCTGCTGGGGGATAGAAAGAACTTCGCCGGGGGATGATATTTCCGTTGCAATTTGCTGAGGATAATCCAGTTAGACTCTGGTGGGGGATAACCTTTGAATATGGCTGGGGAGAGATGTTTGTACTCTGCAGGGGACAAGCTTCCAGAATCTACTGGAGTAAGATGATTTAACTCTCCTGGGGAAACTTTTTTTTGGACCGTGCTGGGAAATGGTTCCACTGAGGGTATCTTGTATTCCACCGGGGAACAATCTTATATTTTGTTGACGAATATTAAGACTGCCGGGGATGCTTGCTGAGGAATATCTGTATATTCTGCTAGGGAATATTGAGATCTTCTGGGGGTACCTAACTTCTTCAGGACTGATGGTAGACCAACTCTGCTCGGGGGAGAGTATTGTTGACTCGCTGGGGATACTGTGCCTTTTTAGGGCTGATGGGAGATCAATTCTGCTTGGGGAGAGTATTGCCGAGTCTTGTCTTACTCTGCGGGGAGTGAAGGTATCTTGGTCACATTCTCCAACCGAGCCTACCTTGGAACTGGAGGACAGAGCAGCTTGTACAGTTCAGACAATTCTTATTGCCCCAGTTTCTGTGGGAGAAGGTACCTGTGGAGGTGCTTTGCCAACTGCCGATTGACAAATCTTCTCCTGATAGGCAAGTGACGAGATGACGGAACATAGTCGTACGCTTTGATCCCTAATTTTTGCCTGGACCGCCCTTTCGGGTTTTCAGTCCATCGGGATACCCATTTTTGCCCAAGCCGCCTTTTCAGGTTTTCGACTTGCCGGGTGTACAAATTTTTTCATTTTCATCCCTTATTTTTGCCCGAACCCTTTTGGTTCACCGGGAAACCCTTGTTTTTTCCTAGGTGTGTCAACCTAGCGGGTCTTTGATTATGCGTAGTACTTTTTTTTGACTATGTCCATGCTCTCAGGATATAGGGAGTTGTCACTGTCAGTAGTATTGTGTTGCCATACTACCAGAAGATCTTCGTTTGATCATGCAAGATTCGTTGCTGGAATTCATGTTCAATGCCCCAAGTGACTCATACGGAGATTTGCCCCTGGCTATTTGGCATTTTGAGAGATTCCTTGAATCTTGACTTGACTGCCCCAGATGATGGACAATGCTCATGCCGTGCCCCTGGATTGGAAGTGTTTTTGTTCACTAGATATTCGTCGTGCGAATTTTTCTGTTGTTGAACAAATAGTCATATGAAAACAATATTATTTTAAGAATGCACAGCTTATGTCTGTCTTGAAGTTTTTTTTGAAAATGCAGTTTTCAATAAAACAAGTGAATTTTTGTAAAATGTGATGTCAACTCAGGATTTTACAGCAAGCCCTTACAGGAGTCAGGATACCTTTTGTAACAGTATGCTTTCGAACTAACCCGTGCTTCAGCTAGGACTTTTAAGGGTTATAACGTGGTCTGGTTCACGGTTTAAGAAACAAAGGATAAAGGCTCAAATTTTATTTGTACCCACCCGTTCTTCGTGATGTTCTTCAATCCTAAATTCAACTAATCATGCATTAGACCTTGTTTGAGTCTTCACTCTGATATACCAGTGATGGTTTAGATACTGATAGCTTATTTTGAATAGGCAGTCATTTCGTTTTGTTGAGGGTTTGTAGGACGTCTTTCTTTTTTGATTTTATTATCCCTGTCTTTTGCCTGAACTATTTCTTTTATGATTACAGTCAGCGGGATGCCCCCGTTTTTTTGTAAGTCTCCTTCATAGGTTTTGACTTATTGGGCTTTTGTTTCTGAGGGATTATGACTGCCTGTCTTTATGATTATTCGGAACCATCACTGTCTTTCATTTTGGAAGGACTTCTTTGATGTTATCCATTGTGCACATGGATCAACTGAGAGAACTACCCTGCCCCAGGTTATAATTAAGGGTTTTAATTTTTGTGAAAAGAAAAACTCCAACTTCTTTGGCTCAAAGGGGTTGACTAGGGATTATCTTCCTTTTAACTCCACTGTTTAGGATTTGAAACAATGCCTGTACCTCATCAGCGGGGTTTGTTCAAAAGCATACTGTAAAGATCGTGGTATCGTTTTCGTCATCCTCCCTCAAAAGGTTTAGAATTTTTAATCGAGAGTTGACATCACAAAAAATGAAAGCAATTTGAATATAGTGAATATGAATGGATGTATTCAAAACAGACATATGCGATGCATTAATGAAAATAAAAAAGTTTGCCATGACAATAATTGTTTGAATAAGCAAAGAAAAATACAACTTGAAAATTCGAATGAACAAAAGTCTCTTAGTTTGAATTAGTCATCTCAGATGGAGAATTCTCAGCGGAAGATTTTCATCTCACCATCCGGCATGAACTCCAGCACCCTTCCGTCGATCAAGTCTTGGATCTTGTTCTTCAAACTCCAACAGTCGTCGATGTCATGTCTAGGACTGTCAGAATGGTAGGCATATCTCACACTCGGGTTATACTTAGAAGAGGAAGTATCAGGATTTTGAGGAGGATCCTTTAGTGTGATCAGTTTCACCTTCAGCAATTGTTGTAACGCCTGAGACAAAGGCATGTTGATGTCAGTATACTGCCTTTCTTGATATCTTACCCTACGCCTATTGCCCTGTCTTTGTTGAACAGGCGTGGGATTGGAGATCTGGGTTGCCCCTACATGTTGATCATGACGACTCTTTTTACCAGACACATCATTGGGCTCCTTTTTTCCATTGTAGGGATTTTTCTGAGTATCAGGAGGTGTAGCCTCTTGAATCTTCCCGCTTTTGATACCAGCTTCAATTCTTTCACCAGTCAAGATAAGGTCTGTGAACCCGGCTGAAGAGTTTCCAATCAAATGGTTAAAGAACGGGCCAGACAGGGTCCTCAGGAACATATCCACAAGCTCATGGTCAGTTAAAGGTGGCTGCACCCTTCCGGCAAGGTCTCTCCACTTTTGAGCATACTCTTTAAAGCCTTCACCTGTACCCATAGACATCCCCTGAAGCTGAGTGCGCGTGGGAGCAAGGTCGGCATTATACTAGTATTGTTTGTAAAAGGCAGCAGCAAGGTCCTCCCAGTTACGAATGTTGGCTCCTTCCAACTGATAGAACCACTCGAGTTGAGTCCCTAACAGACTGTCCTGAAAGAAGTGAATCCACAAATTCTTGTCAGCCGTGTAGGGCTGGATCTTCCTTACGTATGAACGGAGGTGAAACTTAGGATAGGAAGCTCCGTCATATTTGGCAAAGGCAGGTGCCTTGAATTTATGGGGAATCACCACCCTAGAGGACAGACCTAGATCTTCGAAGTCCAGACCGGGCACCTTCTGTATCTCCATAGCGCTTAACCGGTCTTCCAGCTGTTTGTACTTATCCTCAGCAGGAGAGTACTGTTCTTCATCATAATCCGTCTCGTTGTCGGAGACCACGGGACTAGGAACCCTTCTCTCTTGGGGACTGTCTTTCCCTACAGAGGAAGTAGTCAGATCAACCTCATTTTGTAGTCCATTCCCGAATCTGCGTCCAGTGTTGAACAACATAGTCCTCTTCTTCTTCAGAATCAGAGTCTTCAACTCCTGTTGACCCTGGGCTAGGCTCATAACCAACTCTTGGAACTGGGCATTCTGGGCCTGGAGGGCCTTGATAGCTTGTTCAGTAGTAGGTTCAGAAGTCATGATGATTGCTGAAATAAACAGCGAAGAAGATAAGTGACCTGTAAAAAGTGTACCTGTTATGCATATGATGCATGGTATGCTATTTATGCAATGCATTCAAGGGTTCGAAAATTCAAATTCGTTGTAGATAAAAAAGGAACACACGTTATATTAAGAAGTAAATTGTTTAGTACATCAGGGCCTCATGGGCAAAATATTACAAAGTACTTAATGCCAAAAGACACTGCGCATCCTCTTTGGAGCGATGTAAGTGTTGAGGGTCTTTTCCTCGTGAAGTAGGCGGGTGAGCTCCAGGACCTTCTTCTCACTGGCATGTAAACTGGCTTCCAGAGAACTCCATTCTTCCTTGAGTTGGATCCAGCTCTTCTGCATTTCTTCCCAAGACGTTGGCATGTCAGGATGTAGAATGGTGTATGGCACCTCTCCTTCCAAAATAGGCTCTTTGATCACGGGGAGAATGTGAGGATATGGCATCATAAGCTTCTGGGAGCGGGCCCGTACCCACTTGAGATAAGGCTCAAGGGGGATGGAATTCTTGTGCCCCAGTGTCTTACTATCTACCCTGTTAGGCATCCTCCAAGCTCTGATAAACCTCTGGCGAAGTCCTTGCGTATCATTGTCGAAGTCAAAAACTATGTCAGGAATTAGCATATCATGAGGGCCATCCCTTCGAGCATATCCAAATTGCCTCAAAGCCAGACAGGGGTTGTAAGTAATGCCTCCTCTAATTCCAAGTAAAGGAACATTAGGAAATTCTCCGCAACGATCAATGATAGTGACATTTTCTATGGACCGAGAACACCAATGTATATCAGAATGTGTAAGAGTCATTAATCGTTGTGACCACCTTAGACCCCGCTCGTTCTTCAAAACTGATTGTGGAAGGTGCGAAACAAACCACCTTGCCAGGAAAGGAGTGCAGCACTTGAGAACACCTCTTTTTCTCATTGTTCGAGTGTAAAATGAGTGGAGGATGTCCCCAAGCAGTGTAGGTATGGGATTCCTGGACATGAAAATCTTGACAACATTTATATCTATAAGTTGATCCGGATTCGGGAACAACACCAACCCATAGACAAGGAGTGCCACAATTTCTTCAAAGGCTTGTAGGTCGAGAGAATTCCAACATTCTTGTGCCTTCTCAAACAGGAACTTTGCCAAGAATCCTTTGATACCACTTCTGATTTCCCAATGCCCCTTGATGTCAGATGATTGCAGACGTAATGCTTGAGCAACCTCTTCAAGTTTTGGTTCCTTTTTCGTACCGTTGTAAGGTAGTTGACTAAGAATAGGAATCCTCAGAAGTTGAGAAAATTCTTCCAAAGTAGGCACCAATTGATAATCCGGGAAAGTAAAACAATGGTGTAAGGGGTCAAAGAACTGGAAGAGAACTTTTATCATATCTTCTTCAATGTTGGTGTTGACCAAGCTGAGTAGTCTACCATGTATTTCACTGAAGGGAGAGCTCTCAGGAATCCTAGATGTAAGCTCCTTAAGCTGAGGAGGGATCCTTACAAGGTTGACCAAAATTGTTTTTCTGCGGAGAGACTCCATGTCCTACAAAACAAGAACAAAGATGAAGATTCGAACCCTTGAAGTGGTTAGTAGATGCACACGATGCTTTATGATGTTATGATGTTATGATGTTTTGATAAAAGCACACCACAAGTATTCACAAAAGGCAAACATGGTAAAGGCACACAAGTCACACCATACAACCCTTAGAGTTTAGGCCAGCATGAAGTTTAGGTACTACCCTCTTGAAGTTGGTGGGTTCAAAACCTGTCCTATGAATAACAACCGGGCTCTAAGGAGCTCAATATCATTGGATTGTTTTCTATGTTCATTGTTTTGATTTAGCCACTGAACTGGCGACCAAAATATTCCAAGAAAACAACCCTCAATGAGTGTAGTATCGAGTATCTACCAACTTCAGACTGCACTAAAGTTGGTAATCTCACTACCCCTAAAGAGGCCAGGATGGTCAAGTAAGGTTCTAAGGTCAGTTGATGCTTCACGACACCACGCGACGGCCCCGTACTCTCCTTGACTTGACTCAAGGGTTACCGGTACTCACCAAAGTGCCACATCAACATAGCAACTGCTTCAACCATGTCGGTATACCCCGCACAGTTCCCTCACAGTTTGTTGCTACTTCTAAAGGGTATCCCCCAGATCCGGGTTAGGATCTATAAAACTCCGATACAAGCCCACAATATTAACGCATTCAAGGCATACAATTGAAAACATAGTGATATAATCCTAAGGTACACCTCACTTATTAATATGTTTCCCCAGCAGAGTCGCCAGTTCTGTGATCGGTGGAAATAGAACTGACTGTTTTGAAATGCTGGTTCGCGAAATGTCGCGGTAAGCAAGAGTCGCCACCGTCTTTTATTTTCTCCAATAAGGAAAGGACAAAAGCACAGCAAAATTCCTTTTCGAGATGTTTCTCGGTTCGGGAGGTAGATTATAGAAAGGGAAGGTGTTAGCACCCTTTCTATCCGTGGTTATCCACGGGCTCTTAGGTACTTGCTCACTATGTTTTCAAAAATGTTTTGCTTTTCTTGTGTTTGTGGGTTTTGAAAAAAGTTCGTTTGAAAACTTCGTTTTGACTCTTGTATCAGTCCTCAAGAGTGTATGAAGTGTTTGTTTGAAAACTTTTGTCAGAAAAGTGTAGGTGCGAAAAGTGTTTTTGTTTTGAAAGAGCAAGTACCATAGAACCTCTACCTACTCAAAAGAAATTAAGCTGTGTAAATGTCCTTTAGACAGTACTATCCCACTATTGAGAAGTAGGTAGCACCGTCGTTGGAGTTTTCGGGTCAATTCGATTATAGGGACATGTGGTCACCAAAGCAATAGTAGGACGCCTTAGCGGTAACCCTAATGTCCTAGATCCTTTTTTTTATCCGAGGCAACCGTTTCGAGGCAACTGGGTCTTTAGACAGGAGGGCGAACTCTAAAACACCCTATACTCAATGACCACGTCGAGGCAACCAAGTGAGGCGTACCCTAGGAGTGGCATGTGCGAGTGTGTCAGGATTCAGTTAAATTATCTTTGCACATGTTATGGTGAGCTACGTTTTGATTTTATTTTGAGAACAAGTCTTATCATGCATAGCAGTTAATAATTGCGCGGAAAGTAAATTGCAGAAAGTGAATCTACGCTATTACAAGGCGTCGGGTATTTACATCGCCAAAGACAAACCCTTTAAAAATAAATGCGAGAAAATAAAGAAAAGCGGTAAAAAGTCCTAATTACGCTATTACATCCCCGGAGCAAATACATAAATATGATCAAAAATAATATACGCGAAATAAAATTGGATCGGAGAAGTCCTTAGGGTTTTGACCCTTTTTGAGAAAGAAAGAAAATGTCCTTTTTGTATTTAATTAACCTAATTCTAATTAATTAAATAAAAGAAATATTTTTTATGTTTTTTATGTTTTAAGGAAAATAAAAGAAAAAGGATTAAAATTGTCAAAAGAAAACCCTAATTCTATGTTGATTTTAAATTATTGAGAAAAAGATAAAATTAACCCTAATTAAACTAAATTAATTTGTTAGTTTTTATTTACAAAAAATAAAGTGAAATTAATAAATAATAATAATAATAAAAATATTTACATTTTTTAGTTTTGCTGAATTTATTATGAAAAATATTAATTATGTTAGTTAAATAAATATAATAATAATAATTAATAAAATAATTAACTAAATAAAAAATATAAAGAAAGAAAGAAAAAGAACCCAGGGGGGTGCTGGCCCATTAGGAGGTGTTGATTGCAATTTATGGCCCACTAAGCTCAAGCCCTTTTGACTTTCTGACTCCTCCATGCGCATGGTTGACTGGGAATACCATGGTCCTTCATCCTATGGCCATTAGATCTGTGTTTGTGGCCACTTGGCGCGTTGTTGTGTGGAGTACATGGTAGAACGCTTTTGGAAGCCTGCATATGATCTTGTGAAGAAAAAGGGCAAATAATATTTTGGGGGACCTGGGACTCGAACCCAGGTCCCAATGACTCCTAGCCAACGCATCATCCACTACGCCAATTGCCTGCTTTTGTTATTTAGATAATAGGCAAATATAATATATAAAAATTAATAAATATGCTGTAAGCACAAAAACAAGCGCGCGTTTTTTGAACCAACCAATGATGTATCAACACATCATCATCTTCCTCGCTGAACCTGCAAAAAGGACATTAGATAGCGGGGGTTTTTAACCCCCACTATATACCATGATGAAAAATAGCGATTAGGAATAGGGTGAACATAAATGTTTCGCGAGGGGTGGGTTGCAACCGTTTTGGCCTCGCGATTTCAATGATCCATCTCACAGGTCCCAATTTTACTGGATTTGGAAAGCCCTAATTTAAAAGCTTATGAACCTTAAACCTTGTTCATGGCATCTTTGGATTCTGGGCGTTTCAATGCAATTAAACTATACCATTAAATTTGTACAGTCCCTATTAACACAACAATCAACAAAATATGTCAAATGCGCATGAATAATGAGTTGCAATTCTGGAAAAGATGTGCAAACCGTGATTCTGTTTCCTTGGATTCCTTGAGCTTTAGCGTGTGAATTTAATTTCTACACGTTCCTAGGAACCCCTGCAAGGTGTTAGAATCAACCAATTGCTTTGAATTGCCCTGGAATATAGAAAACAGTTTTGCAATTTTCTTGAATTTTTTCAATATGCTTATGGATTTTTCTGCAGTGCTTTCACGTATGCATGATTAGGGTTGGCTTATGTATATATAGGAGACTGAAATTAGGTTAAAATCTTGCACAAAAATCCATTGGAATGATGATTCAATATTTGATTGGAAATCACATCTTTTTGAATCTTTTTGATTGAATAAAGTTGCCAAACTTGGAGATTTTTGCATCCTTGATTGGTACACGAAATTTCCAGCCTTTTTAGGTCATTCTTGCTTCACAAAAAGATTGAAAAATCAAATCTTTGTATTTCCTACAATTTAAATTAATTAAATGAATTAATATTGATTAAAAATCCAATTAATTAATAAAAAATAAGAAAGTAATTCAATTAAGCTTGATGGGTCGTGCATAGGCCATGGATAAAGTTTCAAGAAGAAATTTGAGGCCCATTAGCAAAAATGAGTTGTTTTGAGCAAAGTTGACTTTTGTAAATTCACAAAACTTTTCCAACTTCTCCAATGCATATCTTGCTCAATTTGGATCATATGAACATGTTCTTGGACATTTTGGAAAGGTCTTGAAGTCCTCTAACCAATGCCTTTTGTCCCATGTCATTTGGATTTACCAATCTCAAGTTATGGCCTTTGACTTAAAGTGCATTTTTGTTGACTTTTGAAATTGACCTATAATGTAGAAATTGATAACTTTTTGTGAGAGCATTTCTTGGACTTGGAGTGTGAAGATGGATTGTAGGAAATGTCATCCCCTTCAAAATGAGCATTGGATGGGATTTTTCTGATGAACCATGAAAAAGTTATGCCTTGGTCAAGATACAGTTGACTTTTCTGCTGTCCAAAAATAGTAACTTCTTGCACCTTGATGATTTTTGAGCCATTCTTGTGGAATCATGATCAAGACTTGATCAAATGATGATTGTGGACTCAAAACAAGATGTTGACCAAAATTTTTGACTTTTGAATGTAAAATGACCATTTTGCCCTTGCAGTTGACTGTGGATCAAATGGAGCATTTGATTGTGCAAATTGGCACTGTGAGTCTTGAAACTTGGCATGTAGATGCTTGAGAATATATGTAGGCCTATGAGACTTGATTGAGCCATTGAAAACCTCAAATTCCTTGAAAGAACCAAAACCCTAATTTCAGCTGGCTTAGGAGGTGGTTTGACTGTGCAATCCTTGAGTAATCTTGAACAATTTGAAGATTATTCTTGTCAAATTTTGAAGAATATGGGAGGGCAAATTTTGGGGTACAACACTAAGGATGATGGAAGATGAGAGCATTCATGAGTTTCACATGAACATCTTGGAAATTGCCAACACCTCAGGAGCATTGGGAGAAAAGATGTTAGAAGAAAAACTGGTGAGAAAGATTCTCAGATCCTTGCCTAAAAGATTTGCAATGAAGGTGACTGCTATAGAGGAAGCTCAGGATATCTGCAACTTGAAGGTTGATGAACTCATTGGGTCACTTCAGACCTTTGAGATGGGGATCAGTGACAATGTCGACAAGAAAAACAAGAGCATAGCACTTGTATCTAATACTGAAGATGAAAACAAGGAGGATGAAGAAGAAAACATTTCAGAAGCTATAGCCATGCTTGGAAGGCAGTTCAACAAACTCATCAAGAGAATGGACCCAAAGTCAAGGTTAAATGTCAAGAACGTCCCCTCTGACATTAGCAGATCTTATGACTCCAGCAGAAGACCAAAGTCTAAAGAGAAGGGAAATCAAAGCAAAGGAATCCAATGCCATGGATGTGAAGGATATGGGCACATTCGAGCTGAATGTCCTACCTTTCTTAAGAAACAAAAGAAAGGAATGTCTGTTACTTGGTCTGATTGTGACTCAGAAAGTAATTCTGAAGAAGAATCTGCCAAACTAGTTACTTCACTAACTGGTATTTGTAACTCTGATAGTGACTCTAGTGATGGGGAAGTAACATTTGAAGAACTGGCTGACTCCTACAAGAAGTTATGTATCAGAAGTGCTGAAGTCTGTCAGCAAAATGAGAGACAAAAAAAACTCATAGTAAAGTTGGAGGCTGAGAAGAAGGCAGGCACTGATACTATAAGTCATCTCGAAAGTGAAGTCCAAATGCTAAACTCAAAACTTGATCAGATGACCAAATTTGTCAAGATGCTGACAAATGGAACTGACAAATTAGAAGAAATCCTTCAGGTTGGACAAAATGTGGGAAACAAGTCTGGTCTAGGATTTTTGGCAGCAAAGAAATCTATTGTAGACAAGAAGAAAATCAGGCCTGATAAACAAATGTCAAAGCAGATGTCACAATATAGCACTCAACATCGAGAACAGAGAAATATGAAGAAAAAGTATCAAAGATGGAGATGCCATCATTGTGGGAGGTTTGGTCACATAAAGCCATTCAGCTTCAGATTATATGGATATCCTAATTAGACCCCAGTTGTCAAACCTAAGTCTAACAAGGCACCATATACTCAACAGTGGAAGAAAAAGGCTGCTGCCCTGATAGCTCACACCTCCCTTAGAGTCTCTGCAAAGGAAGACTGGTACTTTGACAGTGGATGCTCTAAACACATGACTGGAATCATGAATCTTCTCAATAATGTTAAACCTCACACTACTAGTTATGTGACTTTTGGAGATGGTGCTAGAGGAGAAATCAAAGGAGTTGGAAACTTGGACTGCCCTGGAGTTCCAAACCTAAATGAAGTATTGCTGGTAAAAGGCTTGACTGCTAATCTCATAAGTATCAGTCAATTATGTGATCTAGGATTCAAGGTCAACTTCACCAAGTCTGAATGTCTTGTAACTAATGAAAAACAAGAAGTTGTAATGAGAGGAGTCAGATCTAAAGACAACTGCTACTTATGGGAGTCTGAGAACACTAATTATTCTTCTGTGTGCTCTATTGCCAAAGAAGAAAAAGAAGTGAAACTGTGGCACCAAAAACTTGGTCATTTACATCTAAGAGGAATGAAAAGGATTATATCCATGGAGGCAGTCAGAGGGATTCCAAGGCTGCAAATTGATGAAGGGAGAGTCTGTGGTGAATGTCAGGTTGGAAAGAAGACTAGAATGTCACATCCAAAGTCAAGACATCTGACCACCTCTAAGGTGCTAGAACTTCTACATATGGATTTGATGGGACCAATGCAGGTGGAAAGTCTTGGTGGAAAAAGATATGCCTATGTTGTTGTGGATGATTTTTCCAGATTCACCTGGATTAACTTCATTAGGGAAAAGTCTGATGTATTTGAAGTATTTAAGGAACTGTGCAAAAGAATTCAAAGATAAAAAGAAGGATGCATTGTCAGAATCAGAAGTGATCATGGCAAGGAATTTGAAAGCAGTAAGTTTGATGAGTTCTGCTCCTCAAAAGGAATTAATCATGAATTCTCTTCACCCATAACTCCTCAACAAAATGGAGTTGTGGAAAGGAAAAACAGGACTATACAGGAATCTGCCAGAGCAATGATACATGCCAAAAGACTTCCTATTCATTTTTGGGCTGAAGCTATGAATACAACATGTTATGTCCATAATAGGGTCACCTTGAGAAAGGGAACATCATCCACCATTTATGAACTTTGGAAAGGAAGAAAGCCTACAGTGAAGTACTTCCATGTATTTGGAAGCAAATGCTATATTCTGACAGATCGTGAACAAAGGAGAAAGATGGACCCTAAAAGTGATGAAGGAATATTCCTAGGATACTCTACCAACAGCAGAGCTTATATGGTATTCAATTCCAGGACCAAAGTTATGATGGAATCTATAAATGTCATAGTTGATGATTACCATGAGGAAACAAATGTCCCATATGATGTTGAGACATTCTTTGAGACTTCAACTCAAAAGGATGATATTCCTAAAACTACTTCATCAGAATCTGAATCAAAGGAAGATAACAAAGACCCTTCCATCAGAATTCAGAAAGATCATCCTAAGGAACTAATCATAGGAGATCCTAACAGTGGAGTCATTACAAGATCTAGAGAAATCATCACAAACTCTTGCTTTGTATCTAAGATTGAACCAAGAAATGTTAAGGAGGCTTTAACTGATGAATACTGGATTGGAGCAATGCAAGATGAATTGAACCAATTCAAGCAACATGAAGTATGGGAGTTAGTTCCTAGACCAGGAGGAACAAACATCATTGGCACAAAATGGATCTACAAGAACAAATTAGATGCTGAAGGAGTTGTCACCAGGAATAAGGCAAGACTTGTTGCTCAAGGATACACTCAAGTTGAAGGGGTTGATTTTGATGAGACTTTTGCTCCTGTAGCCAGACTGGAATCAATCAGACTCCTATTGGGAATTGCTTGTCTCCTTAAGTTCAAGTTATTTCAGATGGATGTAAAGAGTGCATTCCTTAATGGGTACTTAAATGAGGAAGTTTATGTGGAACAGCCTAAAGGATTTGTGGATCCAAACTGCCCTGATCATGTCTACAAATTGAGGAAAGCTTTATATGGCCTGAAACAAGCTCCTAGAGCATGGTATGACAGGTTGACAAATATCCTCTCTGACAAAGGATACAGGAAAGGAGGCTTGGATAAAACTCTTTTTGTCAAAAATGAAGGAGGAAAGATAATGGTAGCTCAAATCTATGTTGATGACATAGTGTTTGGGGGAATGTCAGATAAAATGGTTAAACATTTTGCTGACCAGATGCAAGCTGAATTTGAAATGAGCCTCATGGGAGAATTGACCTACTTTCTTGGACTGCAAGTCACACAGATGGAAGACTCAATTTTTCTGCCTCAAAGCAAGTATGCAAAGAACATTGTCAAGAAGTTTGGAGTGGAGAATGCCAGTCACAAAAGGACTCCTGCACCTACTCATTTAAAGCTGTCCAAAGATTCAAGTGGGGTTAAGGTGGACCAAAGCTTGTACAGGAGCATGATAGGAAGTCTGCTATACTTAACAGCCAGCAGACCTGACATTGCTTTTGCAGTTGGAGTATGTGCAAGATACCAGGCTGAACCCAAATTAAGTCATATCAACCAAGTGAAAAGAATTCTGAAGTATGTGAGTGGAACTTACAACTATGGCTTGCTGTACTCCCATGGATGTGAACCAACTCTGACTGGTTACTGTGATGATGATTGGGCTGGAAGTGCTGATGATAGAAAGAGCACCTCTGGAGGATGTTTCTTCTTAGGAAATAATCTTGTCTCTTGGTTCAGCAAGAAACAGAACTGTGTGTCCTTATCTACTGCTGAAGCTGAATACATAGCAACTGGTAGTAGCTGTTCTCAAATGATCTGGATGAAACAGATGCTTACTGAGTATAATGTCACACAAGATGTTATGACATTATACTGTGACAATCTGAGTACTATCAACATTTCCAAGAATCCTATTCAGCATAGCAGGACCAAGCATATTGACATTAGACATCACTTCATCAGAGATCTTGTGGAGGAGAAGACGATTAAACTGGAACATGTTGCCACTGAACTACAACTGGCTGACATTTTTACCAAGGCACTTGATGCTAATCAATTTGAAAATTTGAGGGGCAAGCTGGGTATTTGCCAACATGAAGAAATGTAGCAATTAATTTTGCTTAAAACAAGGGATGAGAGAGATATTTTAGTTAAGTCTACTCTGATTGGGCTAATCATCTGTTTCTCTATTTCTTTCCAAAATTTTAAGAAGTTGAATAGACATTCATATAACTCCCTCCTCTTGCGTTTCTGCAACAATCTCCAATCTCTCAAGCGAAGATTTCACTATCACTGTTACCTGTTTTCTAAATCACTCAAAATGTCTCAACTATCCATGTCATCATCCTCTTCAAAGGCGACTGCTTCTTCCGTATCCTCTGATCGAGAACCTAGGGCAATCACAAACTGTATGGATTCTGATGTTCTGGAGATAACTCCTCTTCGTGAACTGGCAGCTGACCCCACTAAGGTCAAGAAGCTGCGAACCAGACATGCAAGAAGATCACAAGCCTCTCCATCTGGTAAATCCTCTCAACCATCATCTTCTATTCCTCCAGAAATAGCAAATATGGAAGGTTCTGTTTATGTTCATCAAGCTATAGCTAGACTAGTCACTAGGATTCTAAATGAGAATCACTCTGTGCTTGGCATTTCCGTACCTTTGAACCAAGAATCTGCTAGTCCAAATGTTGATGTCACTCAGAATGTTGAGACACCTGATGACAACATTAGGAAATCTCCTGAAAATCGTGATGATCACCAGAACCCTACTGAGAAGGATGTTGAACCCCCGGTTATTGATGTTGATGAAGAATACTCTGACAATGACTTAATTGCCAATATCAACCCTAGCATAGCTAGAAGGATGATGAACAGAAAAGGAAAGCAGGATGCTATCAAAAGCCTCTCCAAAGAGAAGGCTACTGAAGTTGTTCATAAGAAAACTAGGTCTGAGAACAAGACAGGAGTAGAAGCTGTGAAGGCTGGATTGTCAAAAGAGAAAGGGAAGGTGAAAACTCGAGTACCTGTTGGTAGTCTCTCAAAACCTTTGAGACAACCAATAGCAAAGAAAAGGAAGGAGCATGAACCCTCTGAATCTGATGAGGAATTAGAATTTGAGTTTGATGTTGAAGACATTCCTCTCAGAAAGAAACTCTCTTCAAGCAAAATGCCTAAAGTCCCTGAAGTTTCCATTAACAACATCTCCTTTCACCATCCAGAGAATGCAAACAGGTGGAAGTATGTATTTTTGAAAAGGATCGCCTTGGAAAGAGAGCCGAACAACAGTTCCATGGAATGTAAGGAGATCATGGATCTAATCAAGACTGCTGGTCTAATAAATACTGTGGTAAATTTTACCAACTGCTATGAAGTTCTTGTCAAAGAATTCATAGTAAATTTATCTGATGGGCGTGCTGATGGAAAGTCAGCTGATTTTAAGTGTGTGTATGTGAGAGGAAGGGAGGTAAATTTCTCTCCCTCTGAAATAAACAAATTCCTAGGAAGACCTGATGATGCTTGCCCTGAGCTTGAGGTTACTAACAACCAAGTGTGTCAAACCATCACTGCAAATCAAGTCAAGAGCTGGCCCTTAAAAGGGAAGCTGAATGTAAGCAAGCTGAGCATGAAATTTGCCATTATGCACAAAATTGGTGCAGCTAACTGGGTTCCCACCAACCATAAGTCAACCATCTCCACAAGGTTGGGAAGATTTATTTATGTTGTTGGAACCAGGACAAACTTTGACTATGGCAAGTATATCTTTGATCAAACATTGAAACATGTTGGAAGCGGTGGTATTAAAGGCCCTATTGCCTTTCCCTCTCTCCTGTGTGGTATAGTCATTGCTCAGTATCCTGGCATTCTAGTTGAAAAAGATACTGTATGCAAAAGAGCCCCTGCTCTTGGTTTGCACTATAAGCTATTTCAGGGAACACATGTTCCTGACATTGTCATGACATCTGCTGAGACATCAACTGTCAAATCTCATTCCAAGAAAACTGATGTTATAACTGTGCTGAAGGAAACCTGCAAAGAGCTTGATACAAGGAAAAGGACTCTTGAGGACCTGATTGCTAGACTAGAACAGGAGGAGATTGAAGGACAAAGAAGGGAAAAGGATGTTGCTGAAGACCAGCTTAATGCTGAAGATAGTGCCTCCTCTGAAGATGACAGTGCTTGAAGATCAGTGTAGTTGACAAGTTTGCTGCTGGTACCTGTTGCTGCAAATGACTTTTGATTTTTTCTCTTTGTGTTTTTATTATTCCTTTTGGATGACTGTATAACTTAAAAGTACAAGTATCTTTGGCCTATTTATGTCTAAAGAGGGGGAGAAGATTTTGTGATGATTTTGGTAGAATTAGACTTGATAGATATTATTAATTCTACTGCTTTCTAATCTCTGATTGTTTAGGGGTTTTAGCCAAAAATTTGCCAAAGGGGGAGTTTGTAAGTGTTTGTTTGTTGGCATGTTTTTTGGTAAAACCAGTTGTGTGAATGTCATGACTGATGTCATAACATTCTGGGATACAAGGTACATTCTGCAGAAAAAGAATGTCATACAGGAGCTGCTCAATATGAGTGTTTAGCTGATCATTATGCACTGATCATATTTATTGCATTCTACCAAAATCAGTAAACATGATTCTTGTTGTCATAACCAATGTTAAGACATCCTATACTGATCTAACATTTGTGCAGATTTGTTATTCCTGAGAATTTTCAGGAATCTGGTTTATACAGTCCAGATCAGATTCTCACATGGACATTAGGTTAACTCTGCTTAACCCTAATCTGGTTGTTAAAGATCTATGACCAAGTCTTGAGGTTAACCCTAATTAACCCTAGATATTTTCGTGGAATCCCTAACTGAAGAATATCTGCCTATATATTCCTCATGAAGACTGTTGGTGAAGCACACTTTTTGACAGAAGATCAATAAGGGACTGTATAGTTGTAACTACTGTGAGCCAATCAATTATCATTGTGATAAGTGATTTGGAGTAGGATTTGATTGTAAGGGTTGTGTATCACTAAAAGCTTTGAAGCACGAGTGTTTGTGTTACTTGATTAAAGCTTTGAAGCAAAGTCAAGTTAGGGTTGTGTATCACTCAAAGCTTTGAAGCACGAGTGTTTGTCACTTGATTAAAGCTGTGAAGAAAAATCAAGTGTATGTACTGAAGAGTGTCTTCATAATTTCATTAATCAATTGTTTAGTATCACTGCTGTGATTGAAGGGGAGTGAGTAGGAACTCAGGTTTAAGTTGAACTTAGATTGAAGTTGCATTGGGTAGGTCTTAAGTGAAGGAGATAAACTGGTTGGTTTATTCCTGAATTAATATCTCTTATAGTGAATTTCCTCCCTGGCTTGGTAGCCCCCAGAGTAGGTGTTGTTACACACTGAACTGGGTAAACAATTGACTGTGTTCTTTACTGCTTTTAAATTTACTGTCTTGAAGAGTGTCAGATACGGTGTCATAACATTCACTGTGACATTAAGTATCTGCTGCCAGAATTTCAGACTGGATTCAGACCCGACTTGATCAACTGAACCTAATCGATGAAAATGACTTACTGCTATTTGTCATGGTCAGACATACCAAAAACGGATGATCAAGGCATTTAACAAGAAAGTCAGACGACAAGAGTATCAAGTTGGGGACCTGGTAATCAAGCGCATTATTCTACCTCAAGGTGATCCCAGGGGCAAATGGACCCCTACTTACGAAGGGCCATTTGTGGTTAAGAACATTTTCTCAGGAGGAGCTATGATCCTAACCACCATGGATGGTGACGACCTTCCTCACCCCGTCAATGCAGACATAGTAAAAAGATACTATGCATAATCAAAGACCCGCTAGGTTGACTGGCCTAGGCAAAAGTAAGGGCTTCCCGACGAACCAAAAGGGTTCGGGAAAAAATAAGGGATGAAAATAAAAAAAAATCTGTACACCCGGCAAGTCGAAAACCTGAAAAGGCGGCTTGGGCAAAAATGGGTATCCCGGTGGACTGAAAACCCGAAAGGGCGGTCCAGGAAAAAAGTTAGGGATTAAAGCGTAATACTATGTCTTATTGGATCACCTCGTATCCAGACTTCGGTACCGACTATCAAGCTCGGACGACACTAATCAATCAGAATCATCTTCAACCAGTAGCAAAAGTGATGAGATGCTCGAGGACATAAAGGCAATAGCAGAGTTGGAACCCAATAGGATTATTCACATAGCTGTTTTGTTTCCTTTTCACAAATTGTATAAATTCTATTTGTTCGGCGGCATTCTCTTACTAGGACGTCAGCCTCTTGTACAAAAATGCCTATTTTCAGGCCAGACTTCAAAATCAATACAAATTCATTTTCAGAAATTTCAAGCTGTTTTTCCTTTATCTGTTTTGTTTTGCAAAGAACGTCCAATGTTCATTTTTGATATATGCATTTGACATTAATTGCTGCTCATAAATATTTACATGCGAAACAAAGGACGAATTACGGGTAATATCAGAAGCAGGGGCAATAAGAATGTCCAAACTGTGTAGTTACTTTGTCCACCCGGTATCAACGTAGGTTCAGCTAAAGAAGATGGCTGCGATACCTTCACTCCCCACAGAGCAATACAGTAATGATAGCTCTCCCCAGCTGAGACTTGGCAACTGTGATTGAATCGGTAATACTCTCCCCCCAAGCAGAGTTAATCTACCATCAGCCCTAAAAAGGCTTGGTATCCCCAAAAGGTCTTAATATTCCCCAGCGGAGTATAAGAATATTCTCCAGCAAGTATCAGAGTATCCCCCACAGTCTTAATATTCCTCAATGGAGTATAAGAATGTTCCCCGGCAGCATACAAGATACCCCCAGTGGAGTCAATATTTCCCCAGCACGGTCTAAAAAAGGCTTCCCCAACGGAGCTGAAGCATCATCCCTAGTAGACTTTGGAAGCTTACCCCCAGCGGAGCACAAATAAGTCTCCTCAGCCAAATTCAGAGGTTATCTCCCACAGGAGTCTAACTGGGTTATCCTCAGCAAGTTTCAACTGAAAGATCATCCCCAGTGAAGTTCTTTCTTTCCCCCCAGCAGGACTTCTATCCTCAACATATTCAATATCACCAGCAACGGTAATCCATCCCCAGTGGAGTTCATCATTATTCCCCAACAGAGCTTATCAACGGAATCCCCAGCGGAGTTTATCGTTAAAACCTTCAGCAGAACATCTCTTCCCCACAGAGTAATTCCCCTCAGAGTAATCTCTTCCTCAGTTTATTCCCCTAGGAATAATCTCCTCATCAGTTTATTCCCCAAAAGAGTTATCCTCTCCTGCAAGTTTATCACCTTCGTTCATCATCCCCAGCGAAAGCGAAGCATTCAACTTTATTCTCCAGCAGCTCCGGGATTTATTTTCCCCGGCTAAAACATTACATGTCCATATATCATGCTACATGCATATACGCATCATACCATACAATCTCATTCATTTTGAGAACATCATTGCCTGATACATATCATGAATTACATACAGCTAACCTTTCCATTTCAGGAAAGATACAATCAAAATTCAAGTTATGAAGCCCGGGTACGACCGGATAATATCTTGATTTCTACAGCATATTATGAAGCCCGGATTACGACCGGATAATGATATCAGACTACCGCGAAGCCTGGATTACGACCAGATAGCGACATCTCTCAAAAGCAAGCTATGAAGCCCGGAGAACGACCGAATAGTAGTTTATTCCCCAACAAGCCGTGAAGCCCAGATCACGACCGGATAACAGCTCATCAAGTTATTGTGAAGCCTGGATTATGACCAGAAAGCGATACAAGACCATGAAGCCTGGATTACGACTAGATAATGATAGAAGATGTTGTGAAGACTGGGTTACGACCAGATAGCAACCAAGAGTAATACTAAGCCTGGATTTCGACCAGATAGTGGTATGATACATCATGAAGCCTGGATTACGACCAAATAATGATAGAAGATGTTGTGAAGACTGGGTTACGACCAGATAGAAACCAAGAGTACTACGAAGCCTGGATTTCGACCAGATAGTGGTATGATACATCGTGAAGCCTGGATTACGACCAGATAAGCGTTAAGGGACACTGTGAAGCTTGGATTACGACCAGATAACAGTTTACCCAGCCAGTTACTGCGAAGCCCAGATTCGACCGAATATTAGTAAAAGCGACCGTCAAAAGGAAGACCAGATGCGACTGGATAACCACTTGATTTGTTCTGAAGCCTGGATTACGACCAGATAACGGTAGAAGATGTTGTGAAGACTGGATTACGACCAGATAGCAACCAAGAATACTACGAAGCCTGGATTTCGACTAGATAGTGGTATGACACATTGTGAAGCCTGGATTACGACCAGATAGCGGTACAAGGCACTGTGAAGCTTGGATTCTGACCAAATAGTAGTTTACATGGACAGTTACTAAGAAGCCCGGAGTCGGCCAGATATTAATGTGCCCTAAATTCAAGTTGAAGCCCGGAGGCGACCGAATAACCACTTGATTTGTTCTGAAGCCTGGATTCTGACCAGATAAGAAGTGAGATGTTGCAAAGCCTGGATTACGACCAGATAGCAAGTTTAATCTCATCTCCCCAGTAAGTCACTGAAAAGCCTGGATTACGACTAGATAGCAGTCGGTCTTAGCACTAGGAAGCCTGGGTTACGACCAGATAGTAGTTCACTCTGATCTCTTCAACAGTGATGATTCCCCAGTAGAATAACGGACGACCGAAGCTCCTAAAGTTCTACTTCTCCTAAGAACAACATTCCTCAATGGAATCTCTCTCAACAATGTGTATACAAGCTCTCGCTAAGGAATCTCTTACGCAATCGACACTCCTTCGGATGGCATCGTTAAGCCCATCTCCCATCATCAATCTCCAAATGGCATCTGTAAGCCCATTCCCGACATCACAAGACAAATACTACTTCATACGAGTGCAAATTGCTGAGCACTCTAGTGTTCAATCATCTTCCACCTCCGGATCACGAAAGGCCCGAACGCCAAACTATATCCTCAGGTTTAAGAAGATTGAACAGGGGCAACTGTTGCACCCCAAAATTTTCCCTCCCATATTTCTCAAGACATGTCAAGAATCATCTCCAAGTTGTTCAAGTTGGCTCAAGAGTTGGACAGTCAAATCACCTCCTAAGGCAGTCAATTCAAAATTAGGGTTTTGTGTTGCATCAAGGTCCTTACATCCAAATGAACCCAAGTTCTCCCTAAATTCCTAATATGTTCTCAAGTTCATCCATATTAAATTTCAAGCCTTGCAGAGAAAGTTTGGTCAGTCAATTGCTCAAGAAGTCCAAAAATTGACTGTGCTAAGGCAAAAGTCAACTGTGACCTACAAATAGTCAAACCTCAAGATTTTTTGTCAAAATTCTAATTTTGAAGGATAATTCATCATTTGATCAAGGGTTGATCATGATTCATCAAGGATTGATCAAGATTCATCAAGATTCAAAAGTTGCTAAATTAGGGTTTTGTAGGAAAAGTCAACTCAACTTTGACCAAGCATAACTTTCTAATACTTTATGAGAAATGACCCATCCAAAGCTCATTTTTAATAGGATGCAATTTCCTACAATCCATATTCACATCCAAAGATCAAGAAATGCACTCACAAGAAGTTACAAATTTGGACATTATAGGTCATTTTTGAAAGTCAACAAAAATACCTTTTTTCCAAGGCTTATAACTTGATCTTGGAACATCAAAATGGGATGAGACCAAAAAGGATGGTTATAGGACATCTCAAGGTTTCTAAAAAGTCCAATAACACTTCCAAAAGTTCAAAATTGAAGAAGTTATGCATTGTTGAAATTGGGCGTTTTTCCAAATTGGCCAAAAGTCAACTATCCTCAAAACTCCAATTTTTGAAAAAAGGGCCCACTTTTTTCTACTTGATATGGTCTTGTCACGCCACACACATGTCCCATCCTTAATTTCATGACCAATCATTTATTTTTCTATTTTATTTAATTTTTATTGATTTAATTCATTTTTAATCAATATTAAATCAAATAAAATCTAAAAATGAATGGAATGATATCTTTTTGATCATTGTAGCTTTCAATTACCATGATTCATCAAATCAAATTCGTATCAAGCCTTTTCATGCATAAAATATCAGATTTGGCATATTTTTGGAAAATTGATAATGGTGATCAAATCAAATCTCCATTCATCAATGCTCATGGACAAAGGCCCAAGTTTTGACCTAAATACGTTCTATAACACTTGTATAAGCCACAGACATCAAGAACACGCAAAAAGCATTGCAGAAACGGCCATACAAAATTTGGAAAAAGTGTGAGATCAAAAACAACATTAGGGCTCGATTCAAAGCAAAAGCTGGACACTAATCCCTTGCTGGCAATCCCCTGAAGCGATACCAACCAAAATCAAGCCTTCTCACCGCCTTAAACGCACTGTAAGCCTTCTTGAACACGACTCTGGACATGGCATCGTATATTGTTTTTCTTGCATCTTTTTGCCAATTTACTTGTACCATCATGCTTAACGTTCAAATTCTAACAATTCTGCATTATTCAATTTGATTTTCATAGCCTATATTACAAAGCTCGAGTCCAGGGTTTTCTTGTGTTGTTTTTAGGCGTTTGAGTTACAGGGACAATTGGGTCAAATAATGGTTATAGGGATACTCAGGAGGCAGAGACAATGACATCCATGTTCTTGAATGGTATTTTCATGGCCTAGGGTGAATTTTGGAGGCAAGCTACGAATCTTCCCGCGGATAAAAATCTGCAGGTAAACGAACCAGGGATGTGTTGGAGAAGATGATAACGTGGCTTAGCGTCATTGGCTTGTTTAAATTGTTAGCGCGTTTTTTATTTATTTTTCCAGGCATAATTAATTGTTTCCAATATAATGTTTATTATGTATTCCACTAACAAAGAAGCAGCATGGTTGAGTTGGCAAGAACGCTATGAGAAAACCCCTTGGGACCTAGGTTCGAATCCCAGGTCCCCCAAAACTTTGTTACAATTTTTCTTTAGGTGTTCACATGCAGCGCCCAGGATGCAGCTTACCATATGCCCTTATCCAGGTGCCAGCCAGGTGGTTTCAAACCAGATCCAAGGGTCCAGATTGCTAGCTCACCATATTCCAGGTCAACAAACGCATACTGGAGTGGAAAAGTCAACAAAGGCCAACGTGTTGGGCCAGGAAAATTGTCAGATTCACCATCAAATTAAGCCCCCCCCCCTTGAGTATTTCTTTTACTATTTTATTTCCTTTCTTTCTTTCTTTATTTATTTTGTTAACTACTATTATTATTATTTAAAAAATTAACCCATTAACATTTTTTCATAAAATCAGAAAACCCAAAAAAAATATCTTTATTAATTTCACTATTTTATTTTGTAAATAAATAATTTAATTAATCTAGTTTCTAATTAGGTATAATTTCAATATTTTGCAATAAATTAAAATCAAATTAGAATATTAGGTTTTTAATATTTTTAACCTTTTTTATTTTATTTCCTTAATTATAAAAAACCAAAAATATTTTCATTTAATTAATTAATTCAATTATTAACTTAGACTTAATTTTTAATTCAAAAAAATAACAAAAAAATGTTTTCTTTAATAAAAAAGGGTCAAAACCCTAAAAACACTCCGATTTAATTTTCTCGCACGTGTCTTATTTTGTCCAATAATGTAATTGCTTCGGGAATGTAATAGTTTTTAAATTAGGACTTTATTTATTTATCGCTTTTATTTACTTTTCGCAATTTAATTTTAAAGGGTTTGTTTTTGGCGATGTAAATACCCGACGCCTTGTAATAGCTTAGATTTAATTTCCCGCAATTTAATTTCTGCACAATATTAACTGTTAGATGTTTGATAAATAGGCAATGCATGGCAAGATTAATATTTAACCTAAAATCAACATAGATAACCATTGACATGTACAGATAAAATTAACCGAAATAACACACTCGCACATGCGCACTCTTAGGGTACACCTCACTTGGTTGCCTCGAACGTGGTCATTGAGTATAGGAAGTTTTAGAGGTCGCCCTCTTATCCAAAGATCATAAGTTGCCTCAAAACAGTTGCCTCGAAAAAAAAAGATCTAAGACATTAGGGTTACCGCTAAGGCGTCCTAACATTGCTTTAGTGACCACACATCCCTTAATCGAATTGACCCTAAAACTCCAACGACGGTTCTACCTACTCCTCAATAGTGGGATAGCACTGTCTAAAGGACATTTGCACAGTTTAATTCCTTTTTGAGTAGGTAGATGGTTCTTAAGTACTTGCTCCTTTTAAAACAAAACAAAACTTTTCGCACTTACACTCCTTTCAAACAAAAAATCTTTTCAAACCCACAAACACAAAGAAAAGCAAACTTTTGAAAACAAAATGAGCAAGTACCTAAGAGCCCGTGGATAACCACAGATAGAAAGGGTGCTAACACCTTCCCTTTCTATAATCTACCTCCCGAACCCGAGAAATATCTAAAAAAGGAATTTTTCTGTGCTTTTGTCCTTTCTTTGTTGGATAAAATAAAAGACGGTGGCGACTCTTGCTTACCGTGACATTTTGCGAAAACAAACGCAAAACGCGAACCAACATTCCAAAACAGTCAGTTCTATTCCCACCGATCACACTGTCGACTTGTGATTTATTTTCACCTGGTGTTTGGTTTACTCTTGGCTTATTTATTTGTCTGTGACTTTAAATCCAAAGGGATGAGAGTGCTATATTGATTTCTTATATCAAGTATGAGCTTCCGATTGGTCAGATCCTCTTTACCTTATCTTTTACTTCTCCTGTACATAGGATACTCTAATCATCTCCTCCCATTCTTTAATTTTCAAAACCTTCTTTGTTTATAAACTCAAACCGCTTTCATAATAAATATCGACTTTGTCGAGTGCTTTTTCTTTTAAAACTTCTTTTCTTTAAACAAATATCAATTCATTTAATCATACTTTGACATCTTTTGAAAAGACTAAAAAACATTCAACTTCATTCAAACCTTTTTGTACGCTCGAGCACCTTTTACCTTTTAAAACTTTTTTTCAAGACTAGACATGATTCATTTATAGTTAAGATGTCATCCTCCTACCCCATGGCTATAAAGGTTTCGGCTTTTCCACTTGAGTACTAGAGGTGTTCTCAAGCCCTCACTCTTACTGACGCAGGGTTCATCTTTCTCGCACCTTGTGGGTGTTAGTTGAGATTTCTCTCCTAAAAATGACGACTTGTCTCTTCATTTAAAATCAACCAACAAACAAGTCTTTTCTAGCTGAACTATAGCGCTCTATTTCCTTAAAAGGGATACGTAGGCATCTGGTCATGGGGCTCAGCCGAGCGAAACTTTGTAAGTATTTCCTTCTTTTCCCCGTGTTTTCTTTTGCATGCATTCTCTTTCATTTCCTTTTAGCAAGTTTAAGCTTTAGATAACACACTCATTAATTTAAAACAAACAAAGTGGATCCTGCGGAGTACCGTAGATGTTTAGGGTGCTAATACCGTCCCTTAGCATAATTGACCCCCGTACCTTGATCTCTGATCTTTTATTTCATTTTGGATTTTGTTCGCTTTTTTCCTATTTCCCTTTGGAAACAATAAAATACGGTGGCGACTTCATTGAGTGAGATAAACCAATTAATGGTTTAGTCTCGAATCTTTACCGCTACACTTTTTTTCCTACATTTTACACAGTGCGACAATATGGTTTAATGATAACTTGGCTTCTAATTGAGTCCCGAGGCACTTAGAAATAAATTAATACTAGCCAAGGCAATACTCTTAGAGAATGTATGAAGGTTAAGAGACATGAAAATAACCATGACAAAATCGATCACGACTTTAGGTCAAAACATCTCGCCCACTGAAGATTAAAAATCTCATACTTCTTATAGATTAGATATTCCTCCTTTACATGCCTCATGCTTGAGGGACTATGTACAATTATGTATTCTTCATAAAGTATCTCACCTATACAATTTGCTCTTATTATAAAAATATGTTGCCCCTATAGACCTTATGATTGAGTTACTAGACAAATCCAAAAACTTGGGCCAGATCAAAACCCAGACTCCCGCCTAGATTTTAAGGAATCTCATGAGACATGACCGAGCCATATCAAACAAAAATGGGCCAAGTTGAATAGGTCGACCCATTACCAACTAATCTTACTCCCTACTAATACCTTTCAACAAATGGATAGAACATTTAAGGCATATTAATAGCCATAATTGATTGGTTTTACACATTGAAGCAAATGGTTTCATTCCCATTAATCGACTTTAGGGAGACAAGGAGACAATGATCTTTATAACCAAGAAACTGGTCTTATGGACATTGAATATACGAGATAATATATAAACTATCAATCACAAAGGGTAAAGAGACACATTATCCGAAACAACTTACACTCAAATGGATATTTGTGACTCTAACTGGCTTATCATTGGTAGAGTTATCAATTAGTGTACCTAGCATATACATTTCTTTCCACCGCAAGGCTCAGTAAAAATAGCCTGATTTATACAACCATATATAACATCAACCCTTATCTTCCCACAATGGTAAGGGAAACCATCATCAATAACAACGGTGACCGAGTCTCCATAGTAGAGATCCCCGCCTCTATGGATAAACTACATCGCCATAACGAGACATTGCAAGGAAACATACATAATCTACAACAACAATAAGAACCGATGCCTCTAGTTGACAATCAAGAAGGCTCCATGCATCCTTAACCTTTAGCGACAAAGATCTAAAATGCACATGTTCCTCACAACTTCAAACCTTCATCCCTAGCAACGTTTGATGGAAAAAGAGATTCTTAGGAGAACATCATTGCTATCAACACTCAAATGACCATTATCACTGTAACACCCTGTTTCTCGTATAAACTATTATAGGTAAAATACTCATTTGGTCCCTTAACTACTCCCTTGGGTTCATATTGGTCCCTTAATTCTTTTTCGTGTCACCTTGGTCCCTTAACTATTCCCTCGGGTTCATATTGGTCCCTTAATTATTTTTCGTGTCACCTTGTCCACTTAACTTTTAAAACGTTTCATTTTAGTCCCTTTTGTCTAATTAATGACGGATTTAGAATTTTTTTTATTAATAACCATGTATTAAAATAATATTTCGCAAATAACCGGGTTTCGGAAAAAATTACGCAAATAACCATGTTTCAGATGGCTCCACAAAGGAGGAGCCATCTCATTTGGCGCATGCACCTCCTTTTTTAAAGGGAGGCACCATCTCACTTGGCGCCTATGTGCTTAGGGCATGCCCTAAGCCAAGTGAGATGGCGCCTAAGTGTAATTTTAGGGCAAAAAATTTTTTTTTATATTTTTTTTCCTGTGCGTTGCCTATTGGACAGAGATCAACAAAATGGACTTTTTATTAAAAAAAAATAATTACATTCAACTGTATTACATTAAAAGAACAGTAAAAAAATGGATACAAAAATACTGGGAAAAAAAAGATACATCAGTGATCCCCCGGAACCCGGTAATGACCCCTGGTTCCGCATCCCCGTCCTCACCTTTCTCTTGCTGGGTGCCGTCGCGTTTCCTGCTGCGGCAAGGTCGATGGCCCAGCGAAGTCAATGCGGTCCGAATCCATAAAATCAGTAAGATCTCCATATCTCGAAGATCCGCTCTGGTACAGTCGGTTACCCATACCCTCAAAGTTTGGTCGTGTTGGCGGTGGGTGGGGTTCCATGGTTGGTCGGTAGCATTGGTCGTCTGAGTATGAGGGGTAGAAAGGAAATGGATCTTGGGGTGTTTGGTATTGTGGATGTTGGGTGGTTTGGTGATATGGTGGGTGATGGTAGGTTTGGTCGGCTTGGTCATAATCTTCCGACATTCCCATATCAGGGCTAAGGCTGGATGTTGAGGGCGCCATATTGGGATATGTGGAAGACTGAAATTGTGTCTGGGGTATGTGGGTGTGCTGGTATTGGGGTTGGTATTGTGGTTGGGTTTGAGGCATATCGGGGTATTGGTAGTTTGGTGGTGATTGTGGTTGGTAGTACGTCATTTGATTATAGTTGTGTTGTGGTGGGGAATGTGGTTGGGTGTTTGTGGGTCTGTTTCTTCTTGGGGGTTGGTTGGAGGTTGATGGGTTTTGGGTTTGTTGATGGGGAATCGAGGGTTGTGCCCATTGTGTGCGTGGGTCAACCAAGTACCTCGGATGAGACACGTGCATTTCTGGGTTACTAACCGACATGTACCACGACATATATTGATCCGTGTGTCGCATGTTACCTTGAGTAAGGAAAACCGGGAATTGCAAGACGTAGCGGTGACGCCTCTGCCACATCTTACACCATTCCGGAGCAAAGTCTTTCCAGTTGGTAAGACCCCACTGGGCGTCGACCCTTTTAAGATGCCATGGGGACAAATCTGTTGGATCACTTGGTATCTCTTGATGCATTCCGAACTGCATCTTCACACGGTCGCTGTGGTGCATCTCCACAATGTTGAACCGAATGAGTGCAGTCTTTGCAGTCCAAGTTGCTGCATCCTCTGGGTTTGGAGCATGGCCCAAACCCAAATATGGTCTCCAGACGAACTGCAATAAAATTTAAATCAGGTTAGCGCAAAAGTAATGTATAAATAATTAAAATGAACAAAAGTTAAAAGCTACGACGTACGTCATCTGGGCCTAAGTGATCCAACAGATTCCGGTAGAGTGCGACATTGAATCTTGGATTCTTGCTGTAATCCATACCCCTCACGCAGTACCTGAAGGAAATGAGAAACATGTTATTTTTAGCATATATTTTGGAAAGAGCAGAATAGTTATAAATGCTATAACTTAATGACTTACTTTGTTGCGTACGGGAAACCAAAAGTGTTGTTGTTGATGGGGTTTAAGGACTCCATCCTCCACCAACCCCAGGCTTGTAGTAAAAATGCGCACCCATAAAATGTACATTTTTCCTTGACTGCGTTTTTGCACAAGGAACTGTATAGGTGGGCTAATACTGCAGAACCCCAACTATATTTTCTAGTTTTTTCAAAATTTGTTAGTAAATGTAAGTACATAAAATTTACACTATTTCCCGTACTTTCGGGAAATAAAAATGTACCAAAAAGTATCATAAGATACGTTCTGGCTTTTACTACTCGGTCATTCTCTGAGGAATTTTCATTTAATTCTATACTTGCATAATGACGTTTCAGGTCAGTGAGTAGTATTCCCTGCCCCCTTGCTCCACCACCTTCTACCATATCCCTACCCAACAGTTCTTCACACTGTGAGTTGGGTTGTTGAACCGACCCGTTCACCGCCTTACCGTCGATAGGGAGGCCCAGTAGCATGTACACATCCTCGAGCGTGATGGTACATTCACCTATTGGTAGGTGAAATGTATGGGTCTCCGGTCTCCACCTTTCCAACATTGTAAGAATGAACTTTGAGTCAATGGTGCAGTTGGAGATCTTTATCACATGTCCAAAACCTGCGTATTCCAGATAAGGGACGATAAATGGGTTGGGAGCCAGGTAGTTGTGCGAACGGATTCTGAATCTTTTTGTGTCCTGAGATCATAATTTAACAGGTGTAAGATTAATTAAGATGAACAACGCGTTATTTGAAGTATGAAAAATGTATAACCAAAGAAGAGACTTATAAATGCAGCAATGTTTTCCCTTGTGCCTCTGTGAGTATCGCCCATTGTTAGAAGAGCCATTGTTTAGAATGCTTGAGAGTATGAAAGACTTAGGAAGAGATAGAGAGTATGATAGACTTATGAAATATTTCGTAGCAGAGAGTGAGAGTTGTGTGGGTGTGAGAGATGTTTCATATGGTATGTATTTATAGGCAAATAAGTTTGATGTAGTGGTTGCTTGTGCTTGCATGCCTGCGAAGTGTCACATTTGCATGCTTAGGGGGTTACACATATGCATGCATGAATGTACAAAAAATGTAAGGTGTCACTCTTGCAGGCTAGGTGGCAGCCCATGCATGTATCACGATTGGACAATAAGGGAGGCGCCATTGGACTTGGCGAAAGAGTACAAAAATGAATGGTGTCGTCACCCCATTTGGCGAATAAGAGGTGTCATTTGTTACAGCATAGGCTCAGGCTACGTGACAGCCTTTGGGATTCCTTTCTTTATTGCATGCAAGGCCATTGGAGTTGATGGGTGGAGTCTTACAAAAAACATGTATATGTGCAGAATAGGGCCAGGATAGGTGGCAGCCTATGGGGTTTCATAAGCCCATGCATGTATCACAATTGGACAATAAGGGAGGCGCCATTGGACTTGGCGAAAGAGTACAAAAATGAATGGTGTCGCCACCCCATTTGGCGAATAAGAGGTGTCATTTGTTACAGCATAGGCTCAGGCTACGTGACAGCCTTTGGGATTCCTTTCTTTATTGCATGCAAGGCCATTGGAGTTGATGGGTGGAGTCTTACAAAAAACATGTATATGTGCAGAATAGGGCCAGGATAGGTGGCAGCCTATGGGATTTCATTATTGCATGTAATATTATTGGCAGCCTTGGGGGGTTGCATCCCTTACTTAATTGAAATTTTTAGCCTTACGTTTAACATAACATTGATTCACATAATCTGTCAAATCTTCCAACCTTCGAATCAGTCATCAAATTCATACATTCTAACCTTCAAACATTACAACATTCATACCTTCATACAATCAATAAACCTCAAACATTCCAACCTTCAAACCTTAAAACAATTCTACGCAATGGCCTCTTCACCACAATTTGTCGTCAAAGCACATTTCAACGGTGAGACATACATTTGTCCCACAGTTGGGTTTTTGTTTAAAAACACCGACAACGTTCGATTTCTCTTAAACGGGAAAGCCAATTTCTCGTACTTCAAGAAAAGATTGGAGGCCAAACTTGAACGAGGCCTGGTATCCCAAATATTTTATCAGAATCCAGTTTTTTTTGGAAACAACCAAGTAATTTTTTATAAGGTTGAAGTTCAAGATGACGAGGATCTCCAGAATATGATTTCCAGCCATGTCTATTCTGGATACGACTCTATTGAGTTGTACGTTTTGCTTCAAGAGCCTCCGGTGACACAGGAGGTAGAGCCTCCGGTGACACAGGAGGTTGATCCTTTGGAGAATGAACAAGATGAGGTAGATGCAGTTGATGATGAAGAAGAAGATAACGAGTTAGAGTTTGATGAAATGGTGAACGATGATTCTGACGATGATGGCATCCCTAGTATTCCTACAGACAAAATCTACACACCACCTCCGCACATGACAAACTTCAACATGGGCGGAGATGAACCTTCTACTGACTTATTTTTCAAACCGTATATGCAGTCGGATGAAAATTTAAAAGAGAAGGACAAGTTTTGTAACAGAGAGGAATGCATCAGGGCCATTAAAAAATTTCACATGCTCAACTCGGTTGATTTTAAGGTGGATCGTGTCAACCCGGAAAGGTACAAGATCAAGTGTGTCCACCCTGACTGTATGTTCAAGCTGACCGCATCATACAGATTAAGGGGTGACTGCTGGGTCATAGGTTCCAAGACTACCCACACTTGTGTAAGTTCCACTCAATCACAGGACCACCGAAAACTCAACCATGATCTAATCTATCAAGAAATCCTACCCCTGGTCAGCAACGACCCATCTTTGAAGGTGAAAACAATAATCTCCCACATCACCACGGTTTTTAACTACACTACGTCTTACCGTAAGGCGTGGTTAGCAAAGACTAAGGCGATTGAAAGGGTGTACGGAAACTGGGAGGAGTCATACCGAGAACTTCCCTGCTACCTGAATGCACTCAAGATGTATTCTCCAGGTAGTGTTTATGTTCTGGAAACATTGCCAGCATACGCCCAAGATGGTAGTCTACTGCATGGCAACGGAATATTCAGTCGCGTGTTTTTGGCATTTCAACCATGCATCACAGGGTTTGCATCATGCAAACCAATTCTACAAATTGACGGGACTTGGTTGTATGGGAAGTACAAAGGCACACTATTGATGGCAGTTGCACAAGATGGAAACAACAACATTTTCCCCGTTGCGTTTGCCCTTGTCGAGGGGGAGACCGGTGGTGCTTGGAGCTTTTTCCTGAAAAATCTTCGGACACACGTGGCTCCTCAACCAGATCTCTGTTTGATCTCGGACAGACATGCCTCCATTGAAAGTGCCTACAATAATCCAGCAAATGGTTGGCATGACCCTCCTTCTACGCATGTCTATTGCGTCAGGCATATCGTCCAGAATTTCTCGAGGGAGGTCAAGGACAAAACATTGAGGAAAGCGGTTATGAATGCGGGATATGCATTGACACAACCCACATTCAAATATTAACGCAACGAGATCCGTTTGTCTAATCCAGAAGCCGGTAGGTGGATCGACAATATTCCGGTGGAAAAGTGGACTAGGTCATACGACAATGGCCAAAGATGGGGGCATATGACAATGAATCTTATTGAATCAATAAATGGGGTATTCAAGGGCATACGAAACCTCCCAATCACTGCCTTGGTAAAATCTACGTATTTTAGGATGGCTGCGTTATTTGCCAAAAGAGGTGAAATATGGAATGCGGTGTTGCAATCAGGACAACTATGGAGTGAAAGCTGCATGAAATACATTAAGGCTGAAAGTGCTAAAGCCAACACTCACATGGTTACACGGTTTGACCGACACAGCCACAACTTCATTGTGAAAGAGACAATCGACCACAATGAAGGCCTGCCAAGACAAGAATACAGGGTCATTTTACCTTCTCAATGGTGCGATTGTGGCAGGTTTCAAGCATTTCGTATGCCTTGCTCTCATGTCATTGCCGCTTGTGCTCATACCCATCAAGACGCGCTTCATCTGCTGTCTAACATTTACAAATCTGAAACGTTGCTCACTGTTTACAACAACAACTTTCCTTTGGTGGCAAAACCGGATTATTGGCCTGAATACAACGGCGATATAGTTTGGCACAATGACCAAATGCGAAGGAACAAGAAGGGTCATCCCAAAAGTAGGCGCATCACAACAGAAATGGACGATCTTGACAGATTGGAAAGAAAGTGTGGTTTATGCCGTCAGGTCGGACACAATCGCAAAAACTGTCCGAATCGGGCGTCTGGCTCGACCACATAAATATTGTAATACAATAAATCTTTTCAATATTTGTGTTGTAAACATTAGGGTTTTCCGTTAACAGATTTTGCTACAGTTAATAAAACGCGTAGACCAATAATTAACGATATTCAATCTAGGAAATTACAACTGTTAACACAATTTCATCTGACCCATGCATCATCAGCATTACATCACTGTCTGTTTTAACTTCCTCCAACCACACATTAGGTCTTCCTGTCGCATGTGAGGTTGTTGTTCGTTTTCGCTGGATCCTTCGAATTTTTCCCCCCTCCGCGATGTCTCCATCTAGCCACCGCATCAACTCCCGCTTCAGACGCTCCATGGAGTGAATGTGCCAGAATTTCATTTTCATCGCAGGTTTCATGGCGGAGAATATAACGTAACCATCTCTGCTAAAAATCATAGGCGACGTCATTACGCAAATAACGGAGTACAAAATAAAAATACAGTGCGAGAAAGTGTGAGAAATTTCGAAGAAACAGACGAATTATTTATAAAACCCTAGTTTTGCCCTAGGCGCCAAGTGAGATGGCGCCTCCTCTCATTTTTAAGGAGCATGCGCCATCTCACTTGGCTAAAAGCCAAGGGAGGCGCCAAGTGAGATGGCGCCTAGGGCAAAACCCTAGGTGGAGGCGCCAAGTGAGATGGCTCCTCCTTTGTGGAGCCATCTGAAACATGGTTATTTGCGTAATTTTTTCCGAAACCCGGTTATTTGCGAAATATTATTTTAATACATGGTTATTAATAAAAAAAATTCACGAATTTAGTGACAAATTTCAAAAATTTTCCGTCGCTAATTAGACAAAAAGGACTAAAATGAAACATTATGAAAGTTTAAGGGACCAAAGTGGCACAAAAAAAAATTAAGGAAAGAATCTGAACCCAAGAGTATAGTTAAGGGACCAAAATAGATATTTTGTCATTATTTAATCTAATTTAATTATGCGTTCTTGACTATTTATTTGTTTATCGGAGGTTTGTGGGGTAAGTGTCCTCGAGTTAGGGGAACCGAGATATAATTAAGGGATAATAGACTAATCTAGAAATATTTTATTAATTAAAATAATGTTTTAGTTATATTATTTAAGTAAAATAAGAGAAATAGAAAAATTGGGCCATTTCTGAAGAATATGAAAGGTTATGAGGAGGAAGGAGTAAGAGGCATATAAGTTTGGGCCAAGTACGTAATTTTAATAATATTTACCCTAATTATTTAATTAGAAAGCACACTAGGTTAGGGAACATTCTATCAATATGTAGAAAAGTGAAAAAAAGGCAAAGAGGCAAGAGAGACAAGCTTGGCAAGAGGTAAAGAAGAAGAACTTCAGGGGGGAGGATTTGCTTGCTAGCTAGGAAAAACAAAGTAAGGGGAGATATGTGCTTATTTAATGGTGAAAATAGGAAAAGAGGTAAGAAAGACAAGGTTCGCTAGAGGTAGGAGAAGAAGAACTTCAGGGGGGAGGATTTGCTTGCTTGCTTGCTAGGAAAAACAAAGTAAGAGGGGATATATGCTTCTCTAATGGGTGTTAAAGTATGATGGGTAGATGGAGGGACCCTTAACCTCCTTAGGATATGGTGTTCTAATTCTAAATTGTAAATTTTGATACCATGATTATTGTTGTATGATGATTTTGTGATGAACTTCATGTTCTTATATTTGTGACAATTCTGTTTTTAGTTGTTGATATGTTTTCCACCATTGATGAGGGTTTTAAAGGTTTTGGGGAAGACTTGATTTGAGGGATTAATTGATTTTATGTGTTAATTTTAAGGTCGTAATGTGTTTATTTCACTTGATTCATGTACCATATTGTAGCGATAAAAAATGTAGCGGGGTAAATCGGAGATCGAATTATTGATTAATTCGTCTCACAAAAGCAAGATTCTCCACCGCGCTTTATTATTTCCAAAGGAAAAGGGAAAAGAGCGAAATAAAACCCTAAATATGCAATGTAAAATAATACTTTTAAAAGTAATAAAAATACAAGGCGTTTTGAAAAGAGATCTATGGTTCGGGGGTTGGTTATACAATGGGAAGGTATTAGCACCCAATGTATCTATAGTACTCTATAGGAACCTTTTGAAATATCTGTTTATAAAATATTTGTTTGAATAAAAAAATAAATTGTTTTGGCCGAAAAGGGGTACGGACGGGTTTTTGAAGATGCGACGACCTAATGTCGAAGTTTTTGCTTAAAAGGTATGAGTTTTGAAAAGATTGAATATTTGAGAAAAATTGTCTTAAGTTTTAATGAAATGACACTATTCGCGTGATTAGACTTGAGGACATGAAGTCAACAAATTTAATCATTTTTTCCTTTGGATTTAGAAGTAAACAGAATAACCATGTAAATATAAAATAGTTAAACATAAAATTAAGCAGATAATGATATACGATAATTAAATAAAAGACAAAATGGTGTGAACATGCATTTTTATATTCTTGTTTAATATTAATAACGCAAGAGAATTAATTAAAGAAAAGATAAAATGTTTTAATTCTTAAATTCTATTTTTTTATATTTTTGTATTAGTATTAACTAAAGCGAGGGAAATAATAAAATAAAATAATTTTTAAGTTTTTTATTTTTATATGTTTTTTAGAGTTTTTATATAAAGTATTATTTAAGAATTAATAAATAAATCTAAACTAAGTTAAAACTTAAAAGCTATTAACTTAAATCTAATTAAAAAAAGGGATACTAAAACTTATTAAATTAAACCTAAAGCTAAAATTAATAAAATTGATCCAATTATTTAAAATATTTTGATTGAATTATCTCTATTTGATTAAACTTATAATTAAAACTAAACTAATAAAATTCTAAATGGGCTAAAGAAATCAAATAGAAAGAAAATGTATCAAAATTAAAAGGAAGTAAATAATAAACCAAAGTGGGCTAGAGGGTTTTGAGAGGGCCCAATCAAAACAGAAGAGAAGGGGGGTGCACTGAAGTAAAACGTTGGGCTTAGGCAGGAAGCAAGTCTGATCCAAACATAATTTGTTTTTAGGGTTAAACGTGTTTTAATTGAATTAGGGATTAGGGTTAGGCAAAAGGGATACAGCGGCGCTTGTTCTCTCTTCTTCGTCTTCTCCGATCTCTTCGTCTTCCTCAAGGTCAAACCAACAGAACCAAGTCTTCCTCGTCTAAGCCAAATGACGTTGCCGTCTGTCTCGCCTCCAAGGATCATGCAACGACGTATTTTGAAGGTAACACTTCTGAGTTATTCGAATGAGGGTTTCCGTTTTGATGTTTTACATGTTTCGTTTCTGCTTATTGCTTCTGACTTTAGTTTTGTGGTTGTTATGAAAAGGGAAAGAAGACTACCTTTAATGGAGGGAGAGACGAAAGTGGCGGCGTCTGGAGGGCTTTGACGGCGAGGTGACGACGGTGATGAAGCTTCTGCTTCCTGGTTTGCGTTTCTTATCCCTTTTTAGTGGTTTGATGATGACAGTTGAAAACCCTTTATGATATCTTTTCTTCTTCTTCCTTTGCTTCGCTTCATATACTTCTGTTTGCCTCGTTGCTTGCTTATGTTGCCTCTGAATGCTTGAGTGTTGCCTCTGAATGCTTGAATGTTGTCTTCGTTAAGACACTTCTTTTCTTCTTCTCGTCTCACTTCTATTGCCTTTTTTTTATTGCCTATGATGAAGATTTCTGAGGCTTGATGGTTGCCTTGAACATGCCATCGTTGGAATATTTGTTTTGACTGGCTTGCCTATGTTGATGCTTGACTGTTTCTTTCTTCTTCTCGCTACTGTTGCTTTCAGTTGCCTTTTTAAAATAGTCTATGATGATGTACTCTGAGGCTTTTGTGGGTTTGGAAATTGTTTTTCAAAGTTTGCATTATTGTGGTATTCTGGTTTTTGTGGTTTAGGCCAAGGTTGTTGGTTTTACTAGTGTATGCGGGTTTGGAATGGTTTTAGGCCATGTTTTACTGGTTTTACAGGTTTGGCATTTGAACTGGTATACTGTTTGTTTAGGCCATGGTTTTTGGATAGGTAACAAGTTTGTGGTTTAGGCAATGGTTGAGGTTTTTACGGTTATGCAGGTTTGGAATGGTTTTAGGCCATGTTTTGAAATGGTTATTCTGGCTCTGTTAGTATTACAAGTTCTTTGAAACAAGGCTTTTGCTTTGAGACTTGGTTTTGTATTTTTGTATTTGTTTTGACAGCTTTTTTGTGTTTTCAACTTGAAGACAGGTTTTGATATATATCTCTTTTTTGAAGGGATTGTTTGTTGTTATAACGGTTTGCTTGGCCTTGAGGTCTTGGACAATTCAGGTTTTGAGTATATTTAATTATATTCTTGGGATGCCTCTGCACATCTTACTGCTCCATCAGTTTGTCTCTATTCTTTTTCATGCTTTCTCTTTTCTTACTGCATGCTGCTGTAGTTTGTTTTGTATCCACTTCTGCCTAAGCCAAAAACCTGTAAAAACACTCTTCCTCTCTTCTCTCTCTCTAGTACCATTTGATACATTAAAATGATGTGTACTTTATTTGTTCTGAAAAAGCACAATGCTGGAAAATGATGAGAAAAGAAAATATTATGCTTGCATATTTGGTTTTAACTGCACACTTCTTTGTCTTTGCATGGGAGCCTATTGTATTTTGACTTCTTCCATACTTTTTGGCATGTTTACGTTGGCTTTTGGTTTGAACATTGCATATGCTGTTTTGTTTTCTTTTGAAATATGCAGTGGACTTTGAAAATGTGTAATTGATTTTTTTAATTATGCAGTTTATTTTAAAAAACGCAGTTTTGACAAAAGAATGAATTTGTGCATGTTTTTAAATTGTGTATTCATTTTTATCAATAAAAATTCATCCCTTTTTGTGAACCGAGAGAAATCCCGTGATTTGTAAAAAGGGTAAAAACTGATTCCAGCCGTTTGCTTTTAATGATGAACGCTTAAAATTAATTTTTTTGCTTTTAATTATTTATTTATTTCTGACTTTTTTCTTTTAATTTTTGCAGGTAAAATCAAATGATCAATCAAAGAAGTATTGGATGAAAAATGAAGATTTTAGAACTTAGGAAAAAAATAGGATAGTTTTTATTTCATTTTAAACTTTTTATGTAATTGTCATTATAAATACTTTGTACAATAGTATTTAAACAACAATTGTAATAATTAGAATAAAGATGAATAAAAAATTCTATTATTTACCAATTAATTCTTTTTCTTTCCAATTGTTTATTTTACCGTTTATAATTCTTTAAATTATATAATAACTGAAAATAAATTTCAATTACTTAAATTCAGAATAATAAACAATCAAATAAACATCGTTGACCAATTAACTTCTCTTCAATTAATAATTTCATTATTTATAATTCTTCTAAATTATAATAACTGAAAATAAAATTTCAATTATTTAAACCTAGAACAATAAATAATTAAATAACATCGTTTGATCAATTAATATACCTCTTTTCAAATATTTACTTTATTATTTATAAATCTTTAAATTATATAATAACTGAAAATAAATTCCAATTATTTAAATTTAAGATAATAAATAATTAATAAACATTGTCTGATCAGTTAATAAACTTAGCGTTCAAAAAATAAACAGCTCTCGACTTGAAAAAGTTAGGAATTTTAAAATCAATAGATCAAAACGCTTGCAATGTAATGATGCAGATGGGAGATGGTATCTTAGGTCAAAATTTGGGGTACAACACATATGATATGTTACGTTCTGGGGTTGTTAGAGGTCAAAACTTGGGGTTTGTGGTTTGTTGCAAGGCTGAAAAATAAGAGAGATCGCACAAAAAAGAGGGTTTTCAGGACATTGCTATGGGCCATAGAAACTGCTACGGGTGGTCGTAGCAACCCCTTGGACTTTGGTACCAAGACGTGTGCAAAATGGGTTTCTAGCATGGGAGTGCTACGGGCCATAGCCATTGCTATGGGCGGCTGTAGCAGTTCCCTAAAGTTCACAACTCAAGGTCAAAGATAGACAAAGTGTATCAGATTTGCTGATAATGGATTACCGACTTCTGAAGGTAAAGATTCATGACAAACTTCTCTGCGAGATTTCCGGAGATATACCAATTAATGCTGAGATATAATATGGTTGTAGATACACAAGCTGCTCAAATAAAGAAGCTGTCACTTGCTGTCGTCCAAAAATATTATGACATACAAGCTGCTTAAATAAAGAGGCTGCCACTTGCTGTCTTCCAAGGATGTCAAGAACATACAAGCTGCTCAAATAAAGAAGCTGCCACTTGCTGTTTTCCAAATTAAATACCAATAACATACAAGCTGCTCAAATAAAGAAGCTGCCACTTGCTGTCTTCCAGAAAAATAATAACGTACAAGTTGCTCAAATAAAGAGACTGTCGCTTGCCGTTTTCCGATGTCTATAACGTATAAGTTGCTCGTGAAGAGACCGCCACTTGTCGTTTTCCAAAAATAATAACGCACAAGTTACTCGTGAAGAGCTGCCGCTTGTCGTTTTTCCAAAAATAATAACGCACAAGTTGCTCGTGAAGAGCTGCCACTTGTCGTTTTCCACAAGATAATAACGTACAAGTTGCTCGTGAAGAGCTGCCGCTTGTCGTTTTCCAATAATAATAACGCACAAGTTGCTCGTGAAGAGCTGCCGCTTGTCGTTTTCCAAAATAACTCAGAAGGAAATTGCGTTGACACTGGCAGAGAATAAAATCTTCGTCAAAGAGAAACACGAATCAATCCTTCCCGAGGAGATCACAAACTTAAATGTGCAAAATAAATGCACCATTCGTCTAGGTCGTGAATTCACTGGGGAAAATCATGAGATAGCCCATGCAAGAGACAACAACTTCATCCAGGAATAAACTAGAGAGAAGACAGTCAACAAGACTCCACCCAATGAGAAAGTAATTCGATTGGGGATTCATCCTATCCAGAAATGGACAAGGTAGGCTAAATCAAAAATCATCCACGAGGATTAGCTCAGTTGGGGAATTTAGAAAGGAAGCACATTTTCTGCCTAAGCTAACCTGCTATTTGGAAAGAACGTGTACATTGTTTGAATAAACAAAGTACAACCCAAAATCAACGGCAAATGTGAATATGCATGCGTGATATAAGTGCAAATGAATAAATGGATGTTATGTTGACGAAACGAGCAGATGCAATATCTTGAAGACAATAAGATGTCACGACATAATAGATACTCGGCCAATCTTAAAAAGACGGAAGATAACTGAAACTGGAAACACAAAGCAACGTCGGAGCGTAACACGCCACAAGGCTCAAGTCTTTTGAGGAGAAAAGTATTCAAATCCAATCTTCTAACACCAATAGACCACTGGTATGAGACAAAGTGTACCGCACTTCAGAAATCGCCCAAATAAAGGTAGCTGAAACAAAGCTTAACTGGAACAACTGGGGAGTCACCAAACTTAGTACCACGAGAGACGCAAGTTTACACAACCAACACCTCATGACGATTTTGAAATAAAACATGTTCATCATGCAAGGATAAGTTACTGTATTGTTTTGCATTTCATGGCTTGACCATCCTCGGAACCACTGTTAATATTCCTTTCGTTATTCACGACACATTTTAAAAATAAGAATACTTTAAATAACTTTGTTTCAAATATTGCCGTAAAAATTAAAATTTTGTCCACAAAAGGTAAAGGCTCAAATTTCATTAATAAGATGGTAGTTCGCTAACAACGCGACTCCAACGTCTTACAAAAGTTTGGGAAACAGTACATGAAAGAAAAGGGTTACACAAAAACAATGATCACTATTCTCCCTAACAACTTCGAATCCAGAAATGTGTTCAAATGCCAAGACTGGTCTGACCAAAAGCTTGCCTAAGCCGCCCTTTCGGGTTTTCAACTTAGCGAACTGTCAACTCAACCCTAAGCGAAATACTTCTTGACTGCATCGGCGTTCATGGGACGCGGGAGCTCTTCACCGTCCATATTGGTGAGAATCAAAGCACCTCCAGAGAAAACTTTCTTAACGACATACGGTCCTTCATAATTCGGAGCCCATTTGCCCCTAGAATCAGGTTGGAAAGATAATATCTTCTTGAGCACAAGGTCACCTTCTCTGAACTCACGTGGTCGAACCTTCTTATCAAAAGCCTTCTTCATTCTCTGCTGATACAACTGATCATGACACAAAGCTGTCAATCTCTTCTCTTCGATCAAATTCAACTGATCATATCTACTTTGACACCATTCAGCCTCAGAAAGCTTAGCTTCCATCAACACTCTCATAGACGGAATCTCAACCTCCACGGGAAGTACTGCTTCCATACCATAAACTAGGGAAAAAGGGGTTGCGCCTGTTGAAGTTCGAGCTGAAGTACGGTATCCATGTAAAGCAAACTGAAGCATTTCATTCCAATCTTTATAAGTTACCACCATCTTCTGGACAATCTTTTTGATGTTCTTGTTAGCAGCTTCAACTGCCCCATTCATCTTTGGTCTGTAAGGAGAAGAATTATGATGTTCGATCTTGAACTCTTCACAAAGCTCTCTCATCATCTTGTTATTCAAATTCGAACCATTATCAGTGATGATCTTGCTCGGGGTACCGTATCGACAAATGATCTGATTCTTGATAAATCTGACTACCACCTGTCTGGTTACATTAGCATAAGATGCTGCTTCCACCCATTTAGTAAAATAATCGATCGCTACCAAGATGAAACGATGACCATTTGAAGCTTTGGGTTCAATCATTCCAATCATATCAATGCCCCACATAGAGAAAGGCCAAGGTGAAGAGATAACGTTAAGGAGGGTCGGTGGCACATGTATCTTGTCTGCATAAATCTGGCATTTATGACATTTCTTCACATATTTGCAGCAATCAGATTCCATTGTCATCCAATAGTAACCAGCTCTCAACATCTTTCTAGCCATTGCATGTCTGTTGGCATGAGTGCCAAAAGATCCTTCATGTACTTCTTGCATCAGCATGTCTGCTTCACGTTTGTCTACACATCTGAGTAGGACCATGTCGTAATTCCTCTTATACAAAACTTCTTCATTAAGGAAGAAACTGCTTACTAATCTTCTCAATGTCTTCCTATCTTTATTGGATGCCCCAGGCGGGTACTCTTGAGTTTGAAGAACACGTTTAATGTCATAGAACCACGGTTTGTCGTCGGTGACCTCTTCTACCGAGAACACATGAGAAGGTCTGTCGAGGCGCATAACCCGGATTGTAGGCACATCGTTCCAACCATTCACTTGAAACATTGAAGACAAAGTAGCTAAAGCATCAGCCATTTGGTTCTCATCTCTAGGGATATGATGTAATTCCACTTTGTTGAAGAAAGTTAACAATCTTCTAGCATAGTCTCTGTAAGGGATCAAACCAGGATGACGAGTCTCCCATTCTCCTTTGATTTGATTAATTACCAATGCCGAATCTCCGTAAATATCAAGAATCTTAATCCTTAGATCCACTGCTTCTTCGAGACCCATAATACATGCCTCATATTCAGCCATGTTGTTCGTGCAGTCAAACTTCAATCTTGCCGTGAACGGGATATGAGTGCCTCGGGGAGTGACGATGATTTCCCCAATTCCATTTCCATAAGAATTTACAGCTCCGTCAAAAATCAAACCCCAATGGGATTCGGGATCAGGTCCTTCCTCAGGTAACGGCTCTTCACAATCTTTAGCTTTCAAGTACATAACATCTTCATCTGGGAAATCAAACTTGATGGATTGATAATCGTCAATTGGTTGGTGAGCCAAATGATCGGACAAAATACTCCCTTTGATTGCTTTCTGAGTGTGATACTCAATGTCATATTCAGACAACAACATACGCCAACGGGCTATTCTTCCAGATAAGGCGGGCTTCTCAAAGATATACTTGATCGGATCCATTTTGGAGATCAACCAGGTGGTGTGGTTAATCATATACTGGCGCAGACGGCGAGCAGCCTAAGCTAAAGCACAACAGGTTTTCTCAAGCAACGAGTACCGAGACTCACAGTCTGTGAACTTCTTACTCAGATAATATACAACATGTTCCTTTCTTCCAGTCTCATCTTGTTGACCAAGCACATATCCCATGGAATCTTCCAATATAGTCAGGTACATAATCAAAGGTCTTCCTTCCACCAGAGGAATCAAAATGGGGGGTTCAAGCAAATATTCTTTGATGCTATCAAAAGCCCTCTGACAATCTTCTGTCCACACACATCCTTGGTTCTTTCGGAGAAGCTTGAAAATCGGCCCACAGGTAGCAGTCATATGAGATATAAATCTAGAAATATAATTCAGTCTCCCAAGGAATCCTCTTACTTGCTTTTCCGTCTTGGGTGCAGGCGTTTCCCGAATAGCTTTGACTTTATCAGGATCTACCTCAATACCTTTCTGACTGACAATGAAACCCAGAAGTCTTCCAGAACAAACACCAAAAGTGCACTTGTTGGGATTCAGACGAAGTTTATACTTTCTCAAACGCTGGAATAACTTCAATAAATGTTCCAAATGATCCTCCTCAGTTTGTGATTTGGCAATCATGTCATCCACATACACTTCTATCTCTTTATGCATCATGTCATGGAACAAAGCAGTCATGGCTCTTTGGTATGTTGCACCAGCATTCCTCAAACCAAACGGCATAACCCGATAACAAAATGTTCCCCACGGTGTAATGAAAGTTGTCTTCTCCATATCTTCTGGCGCCATCTTGATTTGATTGTAACCAGAGAAACCATCCATGAAAGAAAAGACTTTGAACTTCGCGGTACTGTCGACCAAAACATCAATGTGCGGTAATGGGAAGTCATCCTTTGGACTAGCTCTATTCAGATCTCTATAGTCTACACACATCCGAACATTGCCATCCTTCTTAGCAACAGGCACTATATTGGCTAACCATTGAGGATAGACTGATGTAACAAGGAAACCTGCATTAATCTGCTTTTGAACTTCTTCTTTGATCTTGTCAGCCATATCGGGACGAGTCCTTCTCAACTGCTGCTTAATCGGCGGACATTCAGGTCTCAACGGTAAACGATGCTCCATAATATTGTTGTCCAAACCGGGCATATCTTGGTAGGACCAAGCGAACACATCAACATATTCTTTGAGAAGCTCCAACATTTTCTCTTTGACCTCCGGGATAAGCAATGCTCCGACCTTAACTTCCTTCTTATCTTCTTCATCACCCAAATTGACCAACTCTACAGGTTCCTCAAACGGCTGAATAATCTTTTCATCATGCTCAAGCAAACGAGAAATTTCATCAGGAATCTCTTCGCTATCCTCTTCTTCGGCTCTGAACACAGGGAATTCAAAGTTGGGAGAGGGCATAGGATCATTGTTTTCAATGGTTAAGTCATGGATTAATCTGCACATATGATTATGCTTTATTTTAGAAATCGATTAATATGAATGTTGTACAAATGAAACAAACTATTATTATATTTTCCAATTACTACCAATTAATTTTCATTACTATTTCCCAGAAAAAGTGAAAAATAAAACAGTAGTGGACAAAATAACAATTTTATTCATTGAAGGGAAATACTTGAAACAAAGGGCCCAGACATTTCTCTTTTGCCTTGGGCAGAGCAAAAGGATTTATTTTTATCATAGCCCGACACAAAATACTTTTCGCCTTGGGCAGAGCAAATTTTTTTTCGAAAAACAAAACAAAACATTACTCGGAAATGTGCATCACAACAGGAACATCAACAGCTATCCAGTTCTGGCAAACCATTCCATGCGTCACGAAATCGGGTAAATCCTCTTCAGAATCGTCTCCTATTATAGCATCAACTTCAGGAGGAGTCAGATGGATAAAACCTGCGCTTCGGAAAACCTCTTGAATCGGACGAGTAACTACTTCTTGCTTGACTCTTGCAGACACGGGATGAAAACCAAGACCTTCTCCAGACTTGTTCTCGGGCAGAGTCAACACCTGGCCCCAACCTTCAGCCGAACCACTTTCAACCACTCGTCGCGCATCCTCAAAAGAAGAAATAGATGCCCCTTGCTTCTTCACTTCACTCTTAGCAACAACCAGAGCTTGGAATTGGGTTCCAACGTCCTCATCAGCATCAATAAAAGAGAAAGATGACAAATTGCTTACCACCATAGCCTGCTCTCCACCAATCATCACCAGCTTTCCATGCCTTACGAACTTCAATCTCGGATGGAGCGTGGAAGTGACTGCCCCTGCATCATGGATCCATGGACGACCCAATAGGCAACTGTAGGCAGCACGAATATCCATTACTTGAAAAGTGATCTGAAAAGTATGAGGACCAATCACTATAGGAAGATCTACTTCACCAATAACAGTCTTCCTAGAACCATCAAACGCTTTAACAATTACTCCACTGGGTCTCATGGGAGCACCTGGATATGAGAGCCGAGATAATGTAGTTTTGGGCATTACATTTAACGACGAACCTGTATCTACCAACACACTTGATAAGGTATCATTTCCGCAACTTACTGAGATATGCAAAGCCATATTATGGTTCCTTCCCTCCTCCGGAAGTTCTTCATCACTGAAACCAAGATTGTTACACGAAGTAATATTTCCCACAATTCCATCAAATTGGTCAACCGTCACATCATGATCCACGAACGCCTGGTCCAAGACCTTCATCAAAGCTTCTCTATGGGCACCGAAATCTCTCAGTAAAGCAAGCAAAGAAATCTTGGAAGGAGTTTGCAATAGTTGGTCCACAATCTTATATTCACTTCTCTTGATAAGCTTCAGAATCTCATCATCCTCAGGGCGAGGGATAGGTTCATTGGATCGGCCTATCTCAACCCTTGGTTCAACATTTCTCGTTGGAATTTCTGCCGGTATGGGCCTCCTGACTTGAACTTCTGGTCTCTTCAAAGGTACTGCTGCAAAAACACGTCCACTTCTCGTAACTCTACTCACATCAGCAATGTTAACAAAAGACGGCCTGGTCGGTATAGGGACTTCTACCCCATTCTCAATCATTGTGGCATTATACTTGTACGATATAGCTTGGTCTGAGTTGTAAGGCACAAGACCAGGTGGATAAATGGTCAAAGGAGCAACAGGTGCAGTCTGACTATCGTAAGCGATCTCTACTGATTCAGGCAAATTGAATTGCGGTATTATAACATTCACTTCATCCTTCGGATTTCTGTCATATGTAATTGTGATAACTCTCTGGTCTAACAACTTTTGAATATCCTCCTTCACAATAGGACAATCAACCTCTCTTGAACAAAATTCACAAACGTCATAATCATGCTGCTGCCTAACAAAGGCAAGTCTTCTAAAACTCTGATGTAACCTGATCAACGACTCTCTTATGTGTTCAACTTGAAAAACTCGAAACTTTCCCGGACAACCTTCCACCATATTCACTGAAGCTGCCCCATGTCGAGGCAAAGGATTATCTCTAACATTTGCATTAACATCCTTGAAAGACAAGATACCATTCTTAATCAATCTTTGCACGTCCGCCTTCAGAGCAAAATAATTCTCAAGGTTATGCCCCGGCGACCCTTGATGATATTCACAAAACTGATCCGCCTTGAACCACGGAGAAGTACTATTCGGTGCGACAGGAGGAGGCTTCGTCGTTATGAGGTTCTTTCTGATAAGAGCAGGGAACAATTCAGTATAAGTCATAGGAATGGCATCGAACTGTGGTTTTCTGGGTGAACGGTTCTGATTGTTAAATAGATAAGCCTGTTGTCGAGGCTGCTGCTGAAATGGCCGTTGTTGAGTTGGTGGGGTTTGATGAGCTGCAGTCATCAAAGCTGGGCGGACAGCCGGAGTGACTGCCGCAACGTGTGAGTAACCTCTCCTCGGTCTCCCTGGGAACAATGCACTGACATCCTGTTCTTTTCTTTTCGGGAAAACACTTCCAAACTTCTTAGTACTGCTAGACGGACTTCCTTCTTTAACCAAACGCCCTTCACGAATCCCTTCCTCTAACCGCATGCCCATGCTTACCATTTCGGTGAAGTCACTGGGTGCGCTGGCAATCATTCTCTCATAGTAAAAGGAACTTAACGTCTTCAAGAATATCTTCGTCATCTCTTTCTCCTCAAGAGGTGGATAGATTTGAGCAGAAATTTCACGCCACCTCTGGGCATATTCCTTAAAAGATTCTCTGTCCCTCTGTGACATCGCCCGAAGTTGATCCATGTCTGGTGCCATGTCAACGTTGTACTTATACTGATGGACAAAAGCTTCACTAAGATCGTTGAAGTTGCGGATCCGAATGCTGTCTAAACCCATATACCACTTTAGAGTAGCACCCGTCAAACTGTCTTGAAAATAATGAATCAACAAGTCATGATCATCGGAATACGTAGACATCTTTCTCACGTACATAGTCAAATGACTTCGAGGACACGAATCACCCTTATATCTTTCAAAGTCTGGCACTTTGAATTTTGCTGGAATATTGACATTCGGAACTAAACAAAGGTCATGAGTGTTCTTCCCAAACAGATCCTTCCCCTTTAACGCTCTGAGCTCCTTCTGCATTTCTTAGAATTGGTCCTGAAATTCTTCCATTCTATCAAAAAGACCCAAACTTTCAGCAGGCTCGGCAGGATAAGTAGGTTCATTCAAGTATGGCACGGAGTGAATCACAGGAGCGACAGTTGTCATTACCGGTTGCGGAAAAGGTGTTACAGACGGGATTACTGGCGGCATGGCAGTTGTCTCTGGTTGAGGAAGAGACAAAGCAGGTTGAAACAAAGGTTGTACGACAGGCTGATACCCCTCTGGCACAAAGTTGTAAGGAATTCCCCACGGAAAACCTTTTGGCATCTGATGTTGAAGCGGAGAGTTGATTTGAGTCACAGATGTTGGAACGATGACAATCTCGGAAACCACAGTAGTTGAAGTTTGAATCTCAGCAGCCGTAGTCGATGGCTGATTCTGAACAGCCACCAAACTTTCCACTAGCGCAGTTAACTTTTCCATACCGACACGAAGGGTAGCGACCTCCTCACGAAGCTCATGGTTTTCCTGTTCCAGATCTTCCATCTTCCTCTGACGATTGGCTCGAGTATCGTATCGATGAGACAACTTGACAACCTTTGGAGTGGAAAAAGAAACAAGGATAAAACTCTAGAAAACATGTGAAGTGGAATGTTGAATGATGCATGATATGCGATGAAAATGATGATTCATTTTAATAGTTTTTCAAGGAACTTCGATAATTTTTCACACATCAATGGTAAAGGAATTTGGAACAACAAAAACTCAATCCATTAATCAAAAGCGGTAAATTACAACTTACAACTTTGGAACAATAAAACAATAAATTACAACTTTGGGATAACAACCCAATAATAAAAGCAGTAAACTACAACTTTGGAACATGAAGTCCATAATAAAGCAATAAATTACAACTTCGGAACATGAAGCCCATAATAAAAAGCAGTAAATTACAACTTCGGAACATGAAGCCCTTTTACAAAGTTTTACAAAATGACATCAGTAAAATAAAACTAAAAGCTAAAGATCACTCAGAATCATCAGATGAAGGACCAAATACCAACTGTAACCGAAGCTTACTGATCTTCTCTTCATAAAAGTCTTCCATCTCTTTCTTCTCAGCTACCAGTCGATCAATGATTTCCTTTTGTGGATGGGGAACAAGAGCAACGCTTACTGAACCTCTCCTTCTTTCTCTTCCTTTCACTATCATACTTCTTCAGTAAAGCATCCTTTTGACGAAGCTTCTCATCATGATCAATGAACCAGCCGTCTTGAATAAACAACAAATCTTCCTTTTCCTTTAGCTGTCGAGTCAGGACCCGATTCTCATATTCAGACATATTATACTTTTCTTTCCAAGCATCTCTCTCGGATTTCATCCTAGCCAGATTTCCTTGGTATTCTCCCATATTCTCGATAGGGATATCAACAGATGATGATGCAACGATAGGGAATAAAGGTTTCTCTAGTTTATAGGGCATCTTGAGAGCACAAGCCCTAGCACGGACCCATTGTAGGTAAGGCTCCAAAGAAACGGCACCCCTATGTCCTAACATGTCTCTCCCTTTCCTATGGATGTGGCGCCAAGCTCCTTCGATCTCCCTCTTAGCTGCCTGATGATCTTGTCCTTTCTGTAGAAAGAAACCACTCACATGGATGTTGTTTGGCTTGTCCCTCATCGGATATCCAAACTGACGGCGCGCGAGAACAGGGTTATAGTTAATTCCACCTTTCGTACCAAGAAGAGGCACGTTAGGAAAAGCACCACAGCTATCGATGATCTTCACGTCATAGTAAACTCGATTATACCAATCAATGTCGAAATGAGTGAGAGCCATAATCTTTGGCGCCCATCGCGGCTCCTTATCGAGATCCCAGAAAACATCAGACCCAGGTAGATGAGAAACATACCACTGATACAGCAACGGTGCACAACAGATAATCATTCCTCCTTGATGAGAGTTTCGAAGATGGATGGAGTAGTAGGTATCTCCTAGCAGCGTAGGGACCGGATTTCCAATCAAGAAAATTCTGATGGCGTTGATATCAACAAACTTATCAACGTTAGGGAACAAGAATAGACCATAAGCGAGTAAAGCATAGACATCTTCAAAGGCAATAGTATCTTTCATCTCGGCGAAATGATGAGCTTTCTTCAACAGAAATTGTGCAGACAAACCTCGGATTCCCCCTTTCGTAGTCATGTTCTCCTCTATCTCTGATTTCTTCAAATGGGTGATGGTCGCTATCTCGTGAGATTTGGGCTCCTCTTCTAATCCAGAAAAAGGAACACAGTCGGTGATCGGCAAACCAAGTATGTAGGAGTACTCTTCTAAGGTGGGCATCAACTGGTAATCCGGAAAGGTGAAACATCGGTACAAAGGATCGTAGAATTGGACCAACGTATTAAGGATGCCTCCCTTCATCTTGCGCTTCATGAGAGGTATAATGGACCCATACTTTTTCTGAAAATCCATCGAGTTCTCGATCTTAGGAATCAAACTCTTCAGTTCTTCAATCTCGGGCTCCTTAAAACTAAAACTTCGAGTGTTTCTCCTTCCAAATTCCATAATAATAGTACCTGAGATGTCTGCAAAAATCATTCCTAAGCTCCTTGAAAAACAAGTTTTTTACAAAAATGTGGATGAATGCATGAATGAATGATAATGCAACAGTTACACACAAGTTCACAAACATGGGGTTCAAAGGTTCAACGTTTCAGCATGGAGTCAAGGGTAAAGCCCACCCAAAGGTATGTACTAACGGTTCAATCACACCTGTAAGACAAGGTTCTAAGAGTTCCCAGAGTCTACATCCCTCCTTCGGATATTGCCAACGTCTTGATTACTCAATAATTAGCAATATTCTAAAGAGAAACTCATCCGAGCGTAGCATCGCGTAACAACTACTTCTGAATTACTCCGTTATAGTCTCCGCGCTACACCTTAAAAGGCCAAGATGGGTTAGGGTTCTACGGTCCTCAATTTATCTAGCTCCTAGGTCGAAAATAATAATGTCTTCCCGATTACTCGGTAAACAAATATTAAGTTCAAGAGGGCCTTCCATCGAGTGGGGGATCTCATGCCTCCTTCTTCGGGATTACTCCCTCAAAGTTAACATGACTGTACCTCCGTCCTATTCTTAAGTGTAACTTAATCCGGGTATAGGATTCGTCCTTAGCAAAAAACCCAAACAACCCCAAATTTAAACACATAATCAAACAAATCAAATAATAATAAAACAGATAAGACAAACTAGGCTTAACCCACTTAGGGATGGACCAGCAAGAGGTCAATCTTTCCCCAGCAGAGTCGCCAATTCTGTAGCGATAAAAAATGTAGCGGGGTAAATCGGAGATCGAATTATTGATTAATTCGTCTCACAAAAGCAAGAGTCGCCACCGCGCTTTATTATTTCCAAAGGAAAAGGGAAAAGAGCAAAATAAAACCCTAAGTATGCAATGTAAAATAATACTTTTAAAAGTAATAAAAATACAAGGCGTTTTAAAAAGAGATCTATGGTTCGGGGGTTGGTTATACAATGGGAAGGTATTAGCACCCAATGTATCTATAATACTCTATAGGAACCTTTTGAAATATCTGTTTATAAAATATTTGTTTGATTAAAAAAATAAATTGTTTTGGCCGAAAAGGGGTACAGGCGGGTTTTTGAAGATGCGACGACCTAATGTCGAAGTTTTTGCTTAAAAGGTATGAGTTTTGAAAAGATTGAATATTTGAGAAAAATTGTCTTAAGTTTTAATGAAATGACATTATTCGCGTGATTAGACTTGAGGACATGAAGTCAACAAATTTAATCATTTTTTCCTTTGGATTTAGAAGTAAACAGAATAACCATGTAAATATAAAATAGTTAAATAGAAAATTAAGCAGATAATGATATACGATAATTAAATAAAAGACAAAATGGTGTGAACATGCATTTTTATATTCTTGTTTAATATTAATAACGCAAGAGAATTAATTAAAGAAAAGATAAAATATTTTAATTCTTAAATTCTATTTTTTTATATTTTTGTATTAGTATTAACTAAAGCGATGGAAATAATAAAATAAAATATTTTTTAAGTTTTTTATTTTTATATGTTTTTTAGATTTTTTATATAAAGTATTATTTAAGAATTAATAAATAAATCTAAACTAAGTTAAAACTTAAAAGCTATTAACTTAAATCTAATTAAAAAAAGGGATACTAAAACTTATTAAATTAAACCTAAAGCTAAAATTAATAAAATTGATCCAATTATTTAAAATATTTTGATTGAATTATCTCTATTTGATTAAACTTATAATTAAAACTAAACTAATAAAATTCTAAATGGGCTAAAGAAATCAAATAGAAAGAAAATGTATCAAAATTAAAAGGAAGTAAATAATAAACCAAAGTGGGCTAGAGGGTTTTGAGAGGGCCCAATCAAAACAGGAGAGAAGGGGGGTGCACTGAAGTAAAACGTTGGGCTTAGGCAGGAAGCAAGTCTGATCCAAACATAATTTGTTTTTAGGGTTAAACGTGTTTTAATTGAATTAGGGATTAGGGTTAGGCAAAAGGGATACAGCGGCGCTTGTTCTCTATTCTTTGTCTTCTCTGATCTCTTCGTCTTCCTCAAGGTCAAACCAACAGAACCAAGTCTTCCTCGTCTAAGCCAAATGACGTTGCCGTCTGTCTCGCCTCCAAGGATCATGCAACAACGTATTTTGAAGGTAACACTTCTGAGTTATTCGAATGAGGGTTTCCGTTTTGATGTTTTACATGTTTCGTTTCTGCTTATTGCTTCTGACTTTAGTTTTGTGGTTGTTATGAAAAGGGAAAGAAGACTACCTTTAATGGAGGGAGAGACGGAAGTGGCGGCATCTGGAGGGCTTTGACGGCGAGGTGACGACGGTGATGAAGCTTCAGCTTCCTGGTTTGCGTTTCTTATCCCTTTTTAGTGGTTTGATGATGACAGTTGAAAACCCTTTATGATATATTTTCTTCTTATTCCTTTGCTTCGCTTCGTATACTTCTGTTTGCCTCGTTGCTTGCTTATGTTGCCTCTGAATGCTTGAGTGTTGCCTCTGAATGCTTGAATGTTGTCTTCGTTAAGACACTTCTTTTCTTCTTCTTGTCTCACTTCTATTGCCTTTTTTTTTATTGCCTATGATGAAGATTTCTGAGGCTTGATGGTTGCCTTGAACATGCCATCGTTGGAATATTTGTTTTGACTGGCTTGCCTATGTTGATGCTTGACTGTTTCTTTCTTCTTCTCGCTACTGTTGCTTTCAGTTGCCTTTTTAAAATAGCCTATGATGATGTACTCTGAGGCTTTTGTGGGTTTGGAAATTGTTTTTTAAAGTTTGCATTGTTGTGGTATTCTGGTTTTTGTGGTTTAGGCCAAGGTTGTTGGTTTTACTAGTGTATGCGGGTTTGGAATGGTTTTAGGCCATGTTTTACTGGTTTTACAGGTTTGGCATTTGAACTGGTATACTGTTTGTTTAGGCCATGGTTTTTGGATAGGTAACAAGTTTGTGGTTTAGGCAATGGTTGAGGTTTTTACGGTTATGCAGGTTTGGAATGGTTTTAGGCCATGTTTTGAAATGGTTATTCTAGCTCTGTTGGTATTACAGGTTCTTTGAAACAAGGCTTTTGCTTTGAGACTTGGTTTTGTATTTTTGTATTTGTTTTGACAGCTTTTTTGTGTTTTCAACTTGAAGACAGGTTTTGATATATATCTCTTTTTTGAAGGGATTGTTTGTTGTTATAACGGTTTGCTTGGCCTTGAGGTCTTGGACAATTCAGGTTTTGAGTATATTTAATTATATTCTTGGGATGCCTCTGCACATCTTACTGCTCCATCAGTTTGTCTTATTCTTTTTCATGCTTTCTCTTTTCTTACTACATGCTGCTGTAGTTTGTTTTGTATCCACTTCTGCCTAAGCCAAAAACCTGTAAAAACACTCTTCCTCTCTTCTCTCTCTCTAGTACCATTTGATACATTAAAATGATGTGTACTTTATTTGTTCTGAAAAAGCACAATGCTGGAAAATGATGAGAAAAGAAAATATTATGCTTGCATATTTGGTTTTAACTGCACACTTCTTTGTCTTTGCATGGGAGCCTATTGTATTTTGACTTCTTCCATACTTTTTGGCATGTTTACGTTGGCTTTTGGTTTGAACATTGCATATGCTGTTTTGTTTTCTTTTGAAATATGCAGTGGACTTTGAAAATGTGTAATTGATTTTTTTAATTATGCAGTTTATTTTAAAAAATGCAGTTTTGACAAAAGAATGAATTTGTGCATGTTTTTAAATTGTGCATTCATTTTTATCAATAAAAATTCATCCCTTTTTGTGAACCGGGAGAAATCCCGTGATTTGCAAAAAGGGTAAAAACTGATTCCAGCCGTTTGCTTTTAATGATGAACGCTTAAAATTAATTTTTTTGCTTTTAATTATTTATTTATTTCTGACTTTTTTCTTTTAATTTTTGCAGGTAAAATCAAATGATCAATCAAAGAAGTATTGGATGAAAAATGAAGATTTTAGAACTTAGGAAAAAAATAGGATAGTTTTTATTTCATTTTAAACTTTTTATGAAATTGTCATTATAAATACTTTGTACAATAGTATTTAAACAACAATTGTAATAATTAGAATAAAGATGAATAAAAAATTCTATTATTTACCAATTAATTCTTTTTCTTTCCAATTGTTTATTTTACCGTTTATAATTCTTTAAATTATATAATAACTGAAAATAAATTTCAATTACTTAAATTCAGAATAATAAACAATCAAATAAACATCGTTGACCAATTAACTTCTCTTCAATTAATTATTTCATTATTTATAATTCTTCTAAATTATAATAACTGAAAATAAAATTTCAATTATTTAAACCTAGAACAATAAATAATTAAATAACATCGTTTGATCAATTAATATACCTCTTTTCAAATATTTACTTTATTATTTATAAATCTTTAAATTATATAATAACTGAAAATAAATTCCAATTATTTAAATTTAAGATAATAAATAATTAATAAACATTGTCTGATCAGTTAATAAACTTAGCGTTCAAAAAATAAACAGCTCTCGACTTGAAAAAGTTATGAATTTTAAAATCAATAGATCAAAACGCTTGCAATGTAATGATGCAGATGGGAGATGGTATCTTAGGTCAAAATTTGGGGTACAACACATATGATATGTTACGTTCTGGGGTTGTTAGAGGTCAAAACTTGGGGTTTGTGGTTTGTTGCAAGGCTGAAAAATAAGAGAGATCGCACAAAAAAGAGGGTTTTCAGGACATTGCTATGGGCCGTAGAAACTGCTACGGGTGGTCGTAGCAACCCCTTGGACTTTGGTACCAAGACGTGCGCAAAATGGGTTTCTGGCATGGGAGTGCTACGGGCCATAGCCCCTGCTATGGGCGGCTGTAGCAGTTCCCTGAAGTTTTTATTATGAAATCGTTTCAGTTATAACTTTTGATCCGTAATTACAAATGAGTTGTTGTTCAAAGAGTTAGAAAGCTAACACGAACTACTATCAAATGGAATTTTTTGCAGGGGCTTAATGAGAATTAATAACTTTGAATTTATTTGATCGAGTAAATGATGATATGATGATGTTGTTATGATAATGTTGTGATAAAGATGGTTACATGTAATGATAATGATTATTGAATAAGACTATTTATTTTGGTGCAGTTGTTAATGATGTTACATATTCAAATATATACATGCTATGTTAATGATGATTATGTTGTTTGTGGAATGCACAATCAGCAGAGAGGCTAATGCGTATGTGTTTTATTGCATGTATTGTTGTAGATCATGCATCATGTCGTCTGAACTTCGGTTATTTTTAGTTAACCTCGATCCTATGGTGGTGGATTGGGTGCGAGTAGCTGGTTCCAGTGGGGATTGGTGAAGCGTTACCTATGGCGATGGTGGCGATTTTGGTGTCCTCCGATTCCAAGAGGGAATATGATCCTATAGTGGGGATTAGGGAGTGAGATGAACCCGATGTTCATATTTGGTACCTCATGCATTTTGAGTCGATGTTGAGTACATTTTCATAAGTGTCACATTTGTATTGATGGTTGTTATGCGTTGTTTAGATGAGAATACTTAATATGATGATGTTGATTTTGATTAACGTGTGTAATTGTTGTTATGTGATAATCTACATCCGCTTGCTTTCACCATTAATTTTAGAAGTGCATTTTCACCCCTTTACTCTAATGTTGTTCACCATGGACACCTTGCAGATACTCAGGAGTAGCTTTTGCTGAAGTAAGTGAAAGATAGCTCTTAAAGTTACTTTCGATAGTTTATCGTTTTATTAGTGGGTCTTGCTCCGATTATGTAATATCAGGATGAGACTTGTTTCGTTATGTTTGAATTTATCTTAAGTTAATTTCTTTGTTTGATAGAAGTTAACAATTTTTCAGTTGGATCGTTAGAATAATGGAGAGTTGAATATAATAATTATTTTTGCTTATGTTATGAAAGTTGAAGTTATGAGACTAAATGTCACGAGTTGAAAAACTTTTAGGTGAGTGTGATAATTTCATTATTAGTTTAAGAATTAATATATAATCTTTATAAGATTCTGATTGTCAGTACCATGGTTTTTGATTGGCTAAAATTTTCCAAAAAACACGGTTTGCCATAACAGGTTTGCTGTTATGTGATTTTCAGCCAGATGTCAAAGACAATGTCATGACATCTTGGTCTGGCGCAACAGGTGCTACTGTTTGGTTTATTCTTGATAGATTTAAATTGATTATGTGAGATTCCTTTTGGTTTATCTCTCTAATTTTTCGTAGGTAAAATATATTTAAATCTAGAATAAATAATTTATCTCCAACTGTACATAGGTTGCTATAATTGGTTGATTGAGATTAATTATGAAACCTTGTATTTTTGTTCCAAGATTCAAGGAGACTTTCCTGTATAGATTGGTGCAGCCCTCAGCATGGACAACAAGGAATATTTGGGCGCAGTTGCAAGGCCCAAGAATGGCTGAGGAGTATTTAAAGAAACAACCTAGACCGAATATCATTATGAACTTTGAAAAATAAGGGGAAGCTGTATGTTCTCATTCTTAGAGTCTGAGAGTTCTTCAAGGGATTTTCTATTTTATTTGTACGTCCTCATGTATCTTTTATGCATTTGAGTTGACTGATTGTTCTTGACAGTTTTTCAAGTTATTGTTCTCACTCTAAAGCTTTTAAGCAAGAGTTTAAGTATTGTGTTTGAAGTGTAAACTTCAGTTTTGTTTTAGTTTCGAGTCATTGTGATTGTGACTTGATTATATACTTCCACTGGGATTGAGGTAGGTCTTTTATCCCTATAGTGATTGGAAATGAGTGGGTTCTCTTATCTAGGGGGTTCCTAGGTAGAAGTTACACTGAGCAGTGATTAAGTGATAAGTTGTAAATTGAGATTTTTAGGCTTAGAATTAATACTGCTAATAGTGGATTTCCTTCCTGGCTTGGTAGCCCCCAGAGTAGGTGAGTTTCACAAAACTGGGTTAACAACTCTTTGTGTTCTTTTACCTTTTGTACTTTTTAATTCTACATAGTCTTCATTTTTGGTAAAAGGTCTTGTTCTGTCAGCAAATATCATAACATTTGTTGTGACATTGTGCTTATGTGTTGAGATATCAGTCTTGACATTTATATTGTGTGTGCTAGAATTTCAATTGGCATCAATATAGAGACCCTATTCTATTTATGGATATGCTCTAGGGAAAATATCTTCTGGTACTATGGAATAAGAAATGGGATATTGCAACATGCCACCTCTATTGGATGTCACAAATAATGACTGGTGGAAGATTAGAATGATGTATTTTCTAAAATCCATGGACATGAAAGCATGAAATACTATCTTAAAATGATGGGATCCTCCTAGTGTGAAGGACAAAGATGGGAATGTGTCCTTAAAACCAGAGGAAGACTGGTCTGAAGATGAGGAAAAATAGGCCAGTGGAAACTCCAAGGCTTTAAATGCTCTATTCAATGGAGTGGACAAAAATGTGTTCAGAATGATCAATACATGTACTTTGGCCAAGGATGCTTGGTAAACTCTCAGGACAACTCATGTAGGTACATATAAAGTAAAGATGTTAAGGCTTTAGCTTCTCACTACTAAGTTTGAAAATCTAGAGATGAATGATGATGAAACTGTTCAGGATTTCCATACGAGGATTCTTGAATTTGCAAATGCATCAAGCCTCTTGGGAGAAAAAAATTTAGAAGAAAAACTGGTCAGGGAGATTCTTAGGTCTTTACCTAGAAAATTTGACATGAAGGTAACAACTATTGAGGAGGCTCAAGACGTCATATGCATGAAAATGGATGAACTTATTGGATCTCTATAAATTATTGAATTAAATATGAGTGAAACATTTGAGAAGAAGAACAAAAGTATTGCCAGTATTCATGACTCTCATTCAGGTATGTCAAAATGCATAAGGCTTCTTGAAAAAAACTTAATCAATTATTAGACAAGATAGGATCAAAACCCGATGTTGGGAACATTTCTTTTGACACCTTGAAAGGTAGAGATGCTAAAAGTGTGGAATTTGAAAACAATGTAGCTTTGACTGGCAGGTTATTGTACCCCAATTTTTTCCCCTAAGATTCCTCTATCATCTCATACCATCACAATGCAACAAAATCACACATTAGGGTTTGGGTACTTCTTCTACTTCATCCTATATTTAGGTTTGTTTTTGAGAGATCACAAAGCATCTTGAATTGTGTATCTTGTACATGTATTCTCTTAACTAACATCTAACATCAATATATATATATATATATATATATATATATATATATATATATATATATATATATATATATATATATATATATATATATATATATATATATATATATATATATATATATATATATATATATATATATATATATATATATATATATATATCCTTGAATGTCACATTGTAGGTAATGACACAACTGCATGTATCTTATCATCTTCTAGCACATAGGATCAAAAATAGGGTTTAGAATTTAATCAAGAAATCTTTGGATTTTTGGGCAATACTTGATTCCATGTTTCTATACATGTTCATGAGCATCTATGATTGGAAATTTGATCATCAATTTTGGTTTGGAAATGTTCAATTGACAAAAAGGGGGTAAATTGGTTATTTTGTCAGAAGTCAACCAAAGTCAACTGTTGACCAAGGGGACTTTTAGTCAACTATCAATTCAATGTCCCTATTTTCACATTTCATGGTCAATGGTGTCATAAAATCAAGAGGAAGGGTGAATTGAAGATAACTTGTCAATGAAGTTATTTGAAAATATGGATTTTTTCTAAGTGTGCATAGTGCTAAACTTTGATTGGTCATAACTTTCTCATTTTTTATTGAAAATGTACAAACTTTACATGCCTGGGAAGAGGATACAAAATTCTTCAACTTTGTATTAGAGGTCTCAAGTCCAAAAAGTGAAAGGAGAAACGTTATGGAGCTTGGATGTTTTGGACACTTAGTGAAATTTCCCAAATATGCACAAAAATCTGATTTCTTCATGGTTAATTTTGAATGTCCATTTGAGCTCAGATCAAAAAGTTGGAAACATGAAAGTTGGACTTTGAAGTTTTTTCTTCATTTTTGATTTAAGAATCATCTTAAATGGTCAATTGTAGAAGTATATATAATGCTTAGGATTTGGAGCTTCAAGTTGTCATTTTTGCCCAGCACAAGGCATGCCATACGCGCGCCAAGCTTGACATTTCATCAAACAGTTCATGGTCACACATTTCATCATCAATTGTCTATTTGAAGTTTTCATTATTTGAAAAAATGTTCAATAACAAAGACCAAGCCCTAAATGTGAGGGACAACTTTGCTTCAGGAAGTTTCTCAAAATAACTCCTACATTTTGAGATATAATCATGGGAAGAAGGTACCATGCAAGCTGAATTTTTGCCCAGCACAAGGAATGTTGCACGCATGGAATGCCCAGTCAGGCTTGACATTTCATGAAACAGTTCATGAGCAAGCATTCACAGTCAATTATCTCATTGATTCAAGCTTTGTTTTGAAAAATTTTAAACATCAAAGTTGAAGTATGTTATGCCCTCTCCATTTTTGTTTTAAACTTTGTTGCATTTCTTGCACTGGTGGGAGATATGGTGAGAGAAAGATGTGATCATTCCAATGGAAAATCTTGCATGGAAATGCATAGGTTTTATGTCAACCAAAACACCAGCCTGCCATCTCACGCCCATGCCTTTCTCACTTATCCAAAACGACACCCCAAAGTTGGCAACAAGAATAAAACGCAACACACCTCACTCTCACTTTTCATTTTTCTCATTTCTACCCTCCTTTCATTTCTCACTCTATAAAAAGAATGCTTGATTCAATTTGAAAGGGGTTGGACAAAAAATCACACAAGCTATCTCTCTCTTCCTCATGAAGCTCCTCTATCTACAAATTCAGATTTCCTCTTCTCTCTTTGATTCACAAGCAAGCTCCCTACATTTTTGTCAAAGCTTCCTTCACATCTCTCTCCATTCAATATCTCTGAATCTTCAAGTCAAACATCTCTGAATTGCTTGCTTTTTATTTGAGCTTAAGCATCAACAAATCTGTTTCACAAGGTATGTGCACCATAATTTCTCTTTCATAACTGCAGTTTGCATTTCTTTTAATCCATAAGTCTTTTGAAAAATCCAGTAGCATATTCATGTTCCTTGCATTTTTGTGATGAATTTTTATGTTTGGATAGTTTGATTTGGTGGAGAATTCAAGGAAAAATTTGAAGTTGAAAACTGTTTGTTGAATTGTCCAACTCAAAACCATGAACATACAACAATCTTTGCACACGATTTTCTCGATCATTAATGCATCATTTCATGAAATTTTTGATACTATCATGTTCAACACATTTTGATCTTGAACATAAATGTTTACATTTTTTATTTTCATCAAGAAACGCATGAGATATCGTGACCTGAATATCATGTTTCAAAACTGAAAAATATGATGTGTTTTCTGTTTGGTAGGTGTGATCGGTGGGAGAACTGACTTGAGGTTTTTCGTTTGTATTCGCACTTGTTCGTTTTAGCAAGAGTCGCCACCTACTTTTTATTTTATCCTAAAGGAAAGGTTAAAAAGCACAGGAAAAACCTTTGAGATGTTTTCGTGGGTTCGGGGGGTAGATTATGAAAAGGGAAGGTGCTAGCACCCTTTTCATCCAGGGTTATCCATGGGCTCTTAGTTACTTGTTTTAGATCACTTGCCTTGCTTTTCAATTGTGTGAAATGGTGCTTTGTGTGTGTGGTTTTGAAAATGTTTTGAAAAAGATGCCTTGTCTAGGCAACCGTTGTAACAATTCTTTACTCGAATGTTTTACAAAGGTGTTTGTCTTTTTGCAAAGATGTTTCAATGTTTTTAAAAGTTGTTTTGGAAGTTGTGTTTGTGAAGTGTGTTTTGAAAGTAGGCAAGTGTGTTTTGCAAGTTTGATCAAGTAACTAAGAGTTGTCTACCCCTAAATTTACTCAAAGATCTTTCCTTATGTTTTTAACCCTTTTAACAGTGTTGTTTCACCATTGTATTTGGTGAACAACCTTGTGTTAGGATGTTAACGGGACGGGCGCGGGTTATCGTTTAGACCATGAATGCAATAGTGTCAAGTGTCTTTGGCAATTTGCTTGAGGGACTATGATCATTTTGTTTAGGCAACTTGATAGCGTCATCGAGGGACTATGATCATTTGATTTGTTTTGTTCTTGCCAAAGTACTTGACATGCAAACATGGCCCATTTTTGAAGGCAACAAGCGGGATTACCCTAGGGGTGCAAGTGTGAATTGTGTATTGATTGTCATGCATTTGTCTTGTATTAGGTTATCTAGCGGTTGATTTTGAATCTTCGCATACAAACCCTAATTACTATACAGTATATAGAAAGCGATAAATTGCAGGAATTTAAAGTCTAAGCTATTACAAATAAGTATCCGGGGATGGGGGTACAAATGTTTACAAATGGGGATGAGACTTATCGGAATAGTAGTGTCCAAATAATGTTTACAACCAAATTGAATCATCATATTCTCAATGTAAAATATAACAATGTATAAGAATAAAAGAGAATCAAAAGTATTAGTGAAAGTGTATGTAATTATTTTACAAATGGGAAAAATATGTTAACCTAATGCATTATTAAGTTTTATTGTTATTTGTGTTTTTGTTAATTATGTATAAACAAAAGTTTTAAAGAAAAGAAAATTTTAACTTAATAAAAAAAAATCTATTCTTTATGTATTTGTTAATGTTTCTAGAAATTTTTATAAAAAGATTTATTAAACAAAAAAAGTTTTAAGACAAAAAATCTATTAACTTAATAAATCTAATATTTACATATTTTAAGTGTAATAAAAAATATTGTTAAAATAAATTTAATATGAAAAATATATTATTTATTTAACAAGAAAAAGAAAAGGAATTAAGTTATATAAAACAAAAAATAAAGTGATAATATAAAAGATTGATTTTTAAAAATAAAAAAAAGTTTAAATGGGCCTAGGCATTATGTACATGTCAGGCCCAAAACAAATGCTGATTAAAACAAAAAAAGGGGGTGCGTTCTAGAATTCGTTGGGCTTAGGCGTTAGTTCCAGGGAGGCAGGCCCAAAGTGTGTTACAATTTGTTTAGGGTTGGAATTAGTTTGTTCAGAAATTAGGGTTTATGTTGAACAGCGCCGCTTCCATCTTCTTCTTCGTTGTCCTCTTCATCTTTCTTAACAAAGGCGAGCTTCTGACTAACTCCTCCCATGACTGGCTATTGGACGCTACCTCCAAACTCTCCTCCCTTCACGGCTTGCTCAAGACGGTTCTTCAAAGAGGGTAACGATTTTCTCTTTTTAGGTTTTTGTTCTTATCTTGCACATCTTATCTTTTTCATGTTCTGACCCTTATGTGTTGTGTGGTGTGAGGTGCGAAGCAGAAAAAAAGGAAAGGGAAAAATACTACCTTTAGGGTTTTGGAGACAGAGGAGTGGACGGCGGCGTCTCCGGTGGCCAAGGCAAGGGAGTATGACGACGAGGGCTTGCTGGCTTGCTTCCTGGTATTTTGTATCTGAATGCTTGCCTCTATGGTTTTATGATGATAGTTTCTCTGAAAACCCTGTAATAGTTGCTTCTTTTCCTCTTCTGAATGCTTGCCTCTGAATGTTTAATTGATGATGTTCTTTGATGAACTTTGCTTATGAGAGCTTGGATTTGTTTTCTTAATGATGATGATATTGAACCTGAGATGCTTTTGATATGCTTATTTGTTTGACCCTGTTATGACGTTGTTCTGAGGGCTTTTTGGCTTGAATGCTTCAAGGCTTGTGATTGTAACAGGTTTTTGGGTGCAGTTTGTGACTTGTTTGTTTTAGTGAGGCTTGGCCCTTAGGCTATGCAGGATGCTTTGGGCTTGAAGGGTGTTTGTTTGAGATTTATGCAGGTTTTGGTGTTTAAGGTTTGAACAATTTGTAAGCTTGTTTGGCTTTTGAGAGGCTTTTGATGCAGGATGCTTGGAAGCAGGCTTTTCTGGTTTTTGTTTTGTGCGTTTTCAGTTTGGTTCCAGGCTTGCTTCTGGTTTGGCTTGAAGCAGGCCTATCAGTTTGTTTAGGACAGGTTGGGTGAAGCTAATGCAGGTTGAACACAAGTTTGTGTTTGTGTTTTGATGCAGGCTTAAGGCTTGATGTTTTAGGCTTCTCAGTTTGCTTCCTTGAAAACATTTTTGAGGTTACAAGCCGTGTGATATTTTTTTCTATGTGTATTCTGCCTCTTCCCTTGACCATTCTGATATGTTATCTTTATTTATCTTTAAGCCTGCAAACTGTAAGCCTCTCCACTTCTCTCTCTCTTTCTCTCTCCACAGAAAAAAAGCATTGTTTATTGCTTAGACTGTACTTTTTCTGAAAAAGTGTTGGTTGGGAAATGATGAAGATTTTGAAATGTATGCTTGCAATGTTAGCTTTCCTCTGCATATTGTACTTTCCAGATTTCCTGCATTGCTTTGATATCTTCTTTGGACAGTTTTGACAGCTTTGACAGTTTTTGGACAGTTTGGTTGACATTTTGAATTTGTGCAACTTGGTTTTGGCATTTCAGTTTGGTTTGCCTTTTCAGTTTGCAATTTGGTTTGAAATTATGCAGCTTGTTTTGGCATATTCAGTAGCTTGTCCCTTTTCATGTAGCTTGTTTGGCATTTCTTTATGCAGCCTTGTATTAATTCATATGCTTGCAAACTGTACTTTCTTTCCCTCTTTGTGAACCAAGAAGAGAGTCTTCTTGCGATTTGCAGAGAGGACGAACAAACTAATTCCGGCCAACACTTTTAATGATGAGTTTTTATGATTAACTGTCTGAGAATGCTTTTCCAAATTCATCTGTGTTTGACTTCTTTCTTTTTTGTCTTTGCAGATAAATATCAGTTGAGCAATGGGGAGCAGCAGTAGAAGATGAAGACTTAGGATAGATTTAATTTATTTTTAATCATTGTAATAATATTATTGTAAACAAACTGTAAATAAATTCAGTGTTCAAATAATATTTATAACAAACAATTAAAAATGAATAAAAATCTTTCTTTGTCAGTTAATTCTTTAATTCTTCTGCATTTAATTATTTATGTTTCTTGAATTAAAATAACTGGAAGTAAATCCCAATTATTCTAACTTAGATAAACTAAATAATTAATAAACACCGTAGTCTTGCAACTTCGCATTAATCAATAATAAACTCGGCGTCCCAATTAACCATATGTATTGCACAGTTAATCAAAACAAATGTCCAAACGCCTTTCATTCCACTGATGAGACCAACACTTCAAACTCTCAATCAGAAGCTTCAGCCCATATCCCAGATGTTTAGACCTTGAGAAACAAACAGAAATCTTGAGCAAACGTCAAAGCAGTGTAACAGCCAATTAAGACATTGTGGATTCAAATTCTTCTGAAAATGCGCGTGCAAACCCTAATTCTTGATTTATTGTCAAAGAAACGTCCGCCTGATCAAACCCTGAGCCAAACTCAACCAAACCCTAACAATCTGCTTGAACTGATTCAAAATCAATGGAAACCCTAATTTTGTCTGACTGATGAGAAAAGTCCGTTTGACCAATTCTTAAGCCAATCTGAAAAATCAGGAAAAGCCCGAAGCTGTGATTTCTTGTGGAAAAGAGAGAGGGAAAATTTTGGGGTACAACAGTTACCCCTGTTCAATCTTCTTGAACCTGGAGAGTTAGATTGGCAGGTTTGCCTTTCGCGACTCGAGGGTAAAAGGAGATTGGACACTAGAGTGCCCAAAAAATCTGCACTCGTCAAAGCGTAGTTTGAGGGAATGGGCTTATAGATGCCATTTGGAAATGGGCTTAAAGATGCCATCTGGAGATGTGACAGGGGGATGGGCTTAGAGATGCCATCTGGAAATGTTTGTTGAACTGTATGTCGTTGGTGAGTGGGTGAGTATCAGAAAGGTATCCATGTTTTGGAACATCTCTGAACTGGGGGTCTGAATAAGAAATAGATTGACATCCGTATCTGGAAGCATCCGTAAACTATCTTCAAAAGTTGAATCTGAACAAGCGATAGATTGACATCCGTGTTTGGAGAATCCGTAAACTGTTTTCAGAAGTCTTGAATCTGAACAAGCGATAGGTTAACATCCGTGTTTGGAGAACCCGTAAACTGTTTTCAGAGGTCTTGGAGATGAATAAGCAATAGACCAGCATCCTTGTTGGGAAGCGTCCGTAAACTGTTTTCAAAAGTTGAGTCTGAACAAGCGATAGGTTAACATCCGTGTTTGGAGAACCCGTAAACTGTTTTCAGAAGTCTTGAAATTGAATAAGCAATAGATCAGCATCCATGTTGGGAAGCGTCCATAAACTATTTTCAAAAGTTGAGTCTGAACAAGTGATAGGTTAACATCCGTGTTTGGAGAACCCGTAAACTATTTTCAGAAGTCTTGAAATTGAATAAGCAATAGATCAACATCCATGTTGGGAAGCGTCCGTAAACTGTTTTCAAAAGTTGAGTCTGAACAAGCGATAGATTAACATCCGTGTTTGGAGAATCCGTAAACTGTTTTCAGAAATTGAAGAATCTGAACAAGCGATAGGTTAACATCCGTGTCTGGAGAACCCATAAACTGTTTTCAGAAGTCTTGAAATGGAGAAGGAACCGGTGTAGGGTTGCCTGATGATGAGTCCGTGTAAAACTGCATCTGAATTTGAGAAGGAACCGGTGTATGGTTGCCTGATGATGAGTCCGTGTAAAACTGCATCTTGGAAAGAAGGAACCGGTGTAGGGTTGCTTGATGATGAGTCCGTGTAAAACTGCATCTTGGAAAGAAGGAACCGGTTTAGGGTTGCCTGATGATGAGTCAGTGTAAAACTGCATCTTGGAAAGAAGGAACCGGTGTAGGGTTGCCTGATGATGAGTCCGTGTAAAACTGCATCTTGGAAAGAAGGAACCGGTGTAGGGTTGCCTGATGATGAGTCCGTGTAAAACTGCATCTTGGATAATTGTTAATGATAGCCTTTTATTCTTATCCTTAAAAGGACAAAATGTTAGCTAAACACAAAGTTATGTTGCATGATATGTATGATGCAATGAATTGCGTTTCGTCAATGTTTATGATATATGGATGTAATGGAAGTGCATGTAAGCTGAGTAGTTGTCTTGCTGAGGAAAACGAATCCTGGATAATGAAATCTTTGACTGCTGTCAGGGAAAGTGAATCCTTGACTGCTGCAGGGGACTGCAAGAATCTTTTGATTGTTGAAAATAAGAAGTCCTGGGACCACTGCTGGGGAATCAGGAGCTTGGGTTGTATGCCAATCTACTGGGGATTCCTGTCTTGAGGAGATCTTCATTGGGGAATATCTGAATATCCTGTGAGGAATTGAGAATGAGAGTCTTCATTCTGCTTGGGGATTGATAGTTGGAAGTTTTAGCTCCACTGGGGATTGCAAGAATCTTTTGATTGCTGCAGGTATTGATCTGGATCTTGAAAGGGTTGGTCGGTGAGATAGTTGTCCTGGCTGGTTTTAGGTATTAATCTCTGACCTGAGAAAGAAAGATAGTTTCCTTGGCTTGTTACAGGTGTTAATCTTCAATCTCATCATGTAGATAGCTTTCCTGGCTGGCTTCAGGTGTTAATCTACAATCAGTCGTCCACAGATAGTTTTCCTAGCTTGTTACAGGTATTAATCTGGAACTTGGGTTATACGCCACTTTGAGAATGAGAATCTTCATTCTGTTGGGGGTCAGAAATTGGGAGTATACCAATCTTCTAAGGTGATGAGAATCTTCATTCTGTTAACGGTCAGAAACTGGGAGTATACCAATCTTCTGAGGTTTTAAGGATGAGAGTCTTCATTCTTGAGGGTCAGAAATTGGGAGTATACCAATCTTCTGAGGTTTTAAGGATGAGAGTCTTCATTCTTGAGGGTCAGAAATTGGGAGTATACCAATCTTCTGAGGTGATGAGAGTCTACATTCTTGAGGGTCAGAAATTGGGAGTATACCAATCTTCTGAGGTTTTAAGGATGAGAGTCTTCATTCTTGAGGGTCAGAAATTGGGAGTATACCAATCTTCTGAGGTTTTAAGGATGAGAGTCTTCATTCTTGAGGGTCAGAAATTGGGAGTATACCAATCTTCTGAGGTGATGAGAATCTTCATTCTGTTAACGGTCAGAAACTGGGAGTATACCAATCTTCTAAGGTTTTAAGGATGAGAGTCTTCATTCTTGAGAGAAACAGATTTTTAGGAGCTTCAATTGTCCGTTATTCTGTTGGTGGTTGTAACTTCCAGCAGGTGATGAAGGAATTTTGATGATGACCGCAACTTCCAGAAGGAAATTTTGAACGCTCTTGAATTCCAACAGGTGATGAAGGAATTTTGATGATGACCGCAACTTCCAGAAGGAAATTTTGAACGCTCTTGAATTCCAACAGGTGATGAAGGAATTTTGATGATGACCGCAACTTCCAGCAGGTGATGAAGGAAATTTTGAACAACCTTGGTTTTGACATTCGAATGCCCCAAGTGATGGTGAGGGAGACTTGCCCCAAGTTAATCCGTAATTGAGAGATTTGTTGAAATCTTGACTGGACTGCCCCAGGTGTGCTGGATAGTGACATGTCATGCCCCTTGTTGATAGGATATTTTTGTAATGGAAGTGTCATCCTTTTTGAAGTGATTTTGTTCACTGAGAGAGCTTTCGTTCATCGGATATTCGTTGTGTGAATTTCTCCGCTGTCAAACAAATAGCCAAATGCAAACAGTGATATTCAAGTAATGCAAAGTTTATGTCTGTCTTGAAGTTTTGAAAGATGCGTTTTTTAGCAGAAAACTTTTTACAAGACAAAATCAACACAAGATTTAGAGCAAAGCCTTACAGGAGTCAGGATACCTTTTGTAACAGTATGCTTTCGAACTAACCCATGCTTCAATTAGGACTTATGAAGGGTTGTAACGTGGCTTGGTTCACGGTTTAAGAAACAAAGGATAAAGGCTCAACGTATATTTATACCCACCCGCTCTTCGTGATGTTCTTCAATCCTAAACTCAGTTAATTGTGCGTCAAACTCTATTCGAGTTTGGAACGACCTTTTGGTGATGGTTCACACCAATTGAATTTGTTGGAAGGCAGTCATTATCTCCTTTTTCTTTTGCAACATTTTTCATGTTGTTGAGGATTTGTAATGACCTCTTTCTTTTGATTTGTTATCCCTAACTTTTTCCTGATTGTTCCTGTTTTCGAGATTACAGTCAGCGGGATGCCCCTGCTTTCTTAAGCCTCCTTTGTAGGTTTTGGCTCAATGGGCTTTTCTCTTTTGAGAGATTGACTGTCTATGTGATAGGGAACCATCACTGTCTTTTGATTCCAGAGGAATGCTTTTCTTTTTTTAATGTCATTCGTTGTATTACGAACTGAGAGTTTGCGACTTCAATGCACATTTTTTTTTGAATTAACTAAGAGACTACCCTGCCCCAGGTTTAAAGGTTTCAATTTATTTAGAACAAAAAACTCCTACTTCTTTGGCTCGAAGGGGTTGACTAGGGATTATCTTCCTTATAACTCCAGTGTTTGGGAATTGAAAGAAATGCCTGTACATCATCAGCAAGGTCTGTTCAAAAGCATACTATATGAGATTATGGTATTGTTTCGTCATCCTCCCTTTAAAGGCTTGCAGCTTTTTATCAAGAGTTAAATATCATAAAGAAAGCATAAGAGTAGTGAAAACGAATGGATGGATTCAAGACAAACATATGCAATGCATTAATGAAACAAAGTTTGACATCAACAGATAATTGTTTGAATAACAAAAGAAATTACAACTTGAAAATTCAAATGGAACAAAAGTCTCTCAGTTCGGGCTTTGTCATTTCAGGTGGAGAAATCCTTAACGGAAGATTTTCATCTCGCCATCTGGCATGAATCTCAGCACTCCAATGTCAATTAGATCTTGAATCTTGTTCTTCAAGGCCCAACAATCGTCGGTGTCATGTCCCGGACTATAGGAGTGGTATACACAAAATGCGTCGGGATGATAGCTAGGAGCGGAGGTATTGGGCTTCCGAATAGGATCCCTCAAAGCAGTCAGATTGACCTCTAACAAGCGTTCCAGTATTAGAGATGACGGAATGTAAGTCTCAGTGAACTGTCTTCCCGACGTATTTTGCTTACGCTGTTACCCCGTTGACGCTGACGAGGTTGTTGGTGGGCTTGTGACCCTGAAGCAAGTTGAGGAGCCTTTCCCTTGTCTTCTTGTCTCAAAGGGGGTTGAATGATGACTTGCTCTTCAACCTCAGATGTTTTCCCCACTTGGTTGTCACAAAGCAGTTTGTTGACGAGAACCCTGAGCTCCTCCTGTCTTTGAGCCAAGTCCTGGATGAGAGCCATCTGGCCCACCAGTTGTCCCATCATCTGGATCCTCATTGTTGCCAACTCAAACTGAAGTTCTTCCAACTGATCACTCCTGGCATTGCTTGAATTCCCCTGGACCAAGCCCCTTGTGAGGAGAGCTTTCACTTCTTCTTGCCCCTGGGACAGGTTCAAGAACATTTCTTGAAGTTGAGCATTTTGATCCTGGATATCTTTGACAGTCCTCTCTAGAGCCATCTCTACTGAAATAAACAATAGGAGAATAAGGAAACCTGAAAAGGAAAAACTGTTATGATGCAATGCATGATATGTGAATGCATGTTTTCAAGGATCTCTCGGGGTAAATACGAGAAAATGTTAGAGGTTGAGCTTTGGTCATCATCTTTGATTGGAGAACTTTGCACCGGCGGATGTCTTTCCACTAGAATCAAGCTCGCCATGTCAAGTGGGTCATAGCCCTTGATTCAAGTTGTTGCACTTGATCTTTGATGGCATTTGTTTAGAGTAGAAACCTCTTGCCCCTTGGTGGACGTCTGGTTCAACATGACCCTGCATCAAAAGACCCTCGAGATCCTTGAAATGGTTATTGAAAATGCTATGGTATGATGTTATGATGTTATGTACATGTATGCAAAAACAAGTAAGTGTATATACAGGTAATCATATTCACACAAAGCAAACAAGTCCTTAGGTTTAGGCTTGCATGGGGTTTGTAGGTAAGTACCCTCTTGAAGTTAGTTGGCTCATCCTGTCCTAGAAATAGAAACCGGGTTCTAAGGAGCTCAATATCATTGGACTATTTTCTGTGTTCATTGTTTTGGTTTAGCCACTTAACTGGCGACCAAAATATTCCAAGAAAACAATCCTCAATGAGTGTAGTATCGAGTATCTACCAACTTCGGACTGCACCAAAGTCGGTCATCTCACTACCCCTAAAAAGGCTAAGATGGTCAAGTAAGGTTCTAAGAGTTTGTTAGTGCTTCATGACATCACTCAGCGGCCCCGTATTCTCTTTGACTACTCAAGGGCTACCGGTACTCACAAATATGTCACACTAACATAACTTACTACTTCAACCATGTCGGTATACCCCGCACAGTTCCCTCACAGTTTTATTGCTATTTACCTAAAAAGGTGCCCCCAAATCCGGGTGTAGGATTTACAACAAACCCAAATAAGGACCCAAAAAGTAAAGCAATCAAAGCAAGCATGTAAAGGTGATCTAAAACCCTAAGGTAACCCCACTTTTAAATAATATCCCCAGTAGAGTCGCCAGTTCTGTGATACGGTGGGAGAACTGACTTGAGGTTTTGCGTTTGTATTCGCACTTGTTCGGTTTAGCAAGAGTCGCCACCGAATTTTTATTTTATCCTAAAGGAAAGGTTAAAAAGCACAGGAAAAACCTTTGAGATGTTTTCGTGGGTTCGGGGGGTAGATTATGAAAAGGGAAGGTGCTAGCACCCTTTTCATCCATGGTTATCCATGGGCTCTTAGTTACTTGTTTTAGATCACTTGCCTTGATTTTCAATTATGTGAAATGGTGCTTTGTGTGTGTGGTTTTGAAAATATTTTGAAAAAGATGCCTTGTCTAGGCAACCGTTGTAACAATTCTTTACTCGAATGTTTTACAAATATGTTTGTCTTTTTGCAAAGATGTTTTAATGTTTTTGAAAGTTGTTTCGGAAGTTGTGTTTGTGAAGTGTGTTTTGAAAGTAGGCAAGTGTGTTTTGCAAGTTTGATCAAGTAACTAAGAGTTGTCTACCCCTAAATTTACTCAAAGATCTTTCCTTATGTTTTTAACCCTTTTAACAGTGTTGTTTCACCATTGTATTTGGTGAACAACCTTGTGTTAGGATGTTAACGGGACGGGCGCGGGTTATCGTTTAGACCATGAATGCAATAGTGTCAAGTGTCTTTGGCAATTTTCTTGAGGGACTATGATCATTTTGTTTAGGCAACTTGATAGCGTCATCGAGGGACTATGATCATTTGATTTGTTTTATTCTTGCCAAAGTACTTGACATTCAAACATGGCCCATTTTTGAAGGCAACAAGCGGGATTACCCTAGGGGTGCAAGTGTGAATTGTGTATTGATTGTCATGCATTTGTCTTGTATTAGGTTATCTAGCGGTTGATTTTGAATCTTCGCATACAAACCCTAATTACTATACAGTATATAGAAAGCGATAAATTGCAGGAATTTAAAGTCTAAGCTATTACAAATAAGTATCCGGGGATGGGGGTACAAATGTTTACAAATGGGGATGAGACTTATCGGAATAGTAGTGTCCAAATAATGTTTACAACTAAATCGAATCATCATATTCTCAATGTAAAATATAACAATGTATAAGAATAAAAGAGAATCAAAAGTATTAGTGAAAGTGTATGTAATTATTTTACAAATGGGAAAAATATGTTAACCTAATGCATTATTAAGTTTTATTGTTATTTGTGTTTTTGTTAATTATGTATAAACAAAAGTTTTAAAGAAAAGAAAATTTTAACTTAATAAAAAAAATCTATTCTTTATGTATTTGTTAATGTTTCTAGAAATTTATATAAAAAGATTTATTAAACAAAAAAAGTTTTAAGACAAAAAATCTATTAACTTAATAAATCTAATATTTACATATTTTAAGTGTAATAAAAAATATTGTTAAAATAAATTTAATATGAAAAATATATTATTTATTTAACAAGAAAAAGAAAAGGAATTAAGTTATATAAAACAAAAAATAAAGTGATAATATAAAAGATTGATTTGTAAAAATAAAAAAAAGTTTAAATGGGCCTAGGCATTATGTACATGGCAGGCCCAAAACAAATGCTGATTAAAACAAAAAAGGGGGTGCGTTCTAGAGTTCGTTGGGCTTAGGCGTTATTTCCAGGGAGGCAGGCCCAAAGTGTGTTACAATTTGTTTAGGGTTGGAATTAGTTTGTTCAGAAATTAGGGTTTGTGTTGAACAGCGCCGCTTCCATCTTCTTCTTCGTTGTCCTCTTCATCTTTCTTAACCAAGGCGAGCTTCTGACTAACTCCTTCCATGACTGGCTATTGGACGCTACCTCCAAACTCTCCTCCCTTCACGGCTTGCTCAAGACGGTGCTTCAAAGAGGGTAACGATTTTCTCTTTTTAGGTTTTTGTTCTTATCTTGCACATCTTATCTTTTTCATGTTCTGACCCTTATGTGTTATGTGGTGTGAGGTGCGAAGCAGAAAAAAAGGAAAGGGAAAAATACTACCTTTAGGGTTTTGGAGACAGAGGAGTGGACGGCGGCGTCTCCGGTGGCCAAGGCGAGGGAGTATGACGACGAGGGCTTGCTGGCTTGCTTCCTGGTATTTTGTATCTGAATGCTTGCCTCTATGGTTTTATGATGATAGTTTCTCTGAAAACCTTATAATAGTTGCTTCTTTTCCTCTTCTGAATGCTTGCCTCTGAATGTTTAATTGATGATGTTCTTTGATGAACTTTGCTTATGAGAGCTTGGATTTGTTTTCTTAATGATGATGATATTGAACCTGAGATGCTTTTGATATGCTTATTTGTTTGACCCTGTGATGACGTTGTTCTGAGGGCTTTTTGGCTTGAATGCTTCAAGGCTTGTGATTGTAACAGGTTTTTGGGTGCAGTTTGTAACTTGTTTGTTTTAGTGAGGCTTGGCCCTTAGGCTATGCAGGATGCTTTGGGCTTGAAGGCTGTTTGTTTGAGATTTATGCAGGTTTTGGTGTTTAAGGTTTGAACAATTTATAAGCTTGTTTGGCTTTTGAGAGGCTTTTGATGCAGGATGCTTGGAAGCAGGCTTTTCTGGTTTTTGTTTTGTGTATTTTCAGTTTGGTTCCAGGCTTGCTTCTGGTTTGGCTTGAAGCAGGCCTATCAGTTTGTTTAGGACAGGTTGGGTGAAGCTAATGCAGGTTGAACACAGGTTTGTGTTTATGTTTTGATGAAGGCTTAAGGCTTGATGTTTTAGGCTTCTCAGTTTGCTTCCTTGAAAACAGTTTTGAGGTTACAAGCTGTGTGATATTTTTTTCTATGTGTATTCTGCCTCTTCCCTTGACCATTCTGATCTGTTATCTTTATTTATCTTTAAGCCTGCAAACTGTAAGCCTCTTCACTTCTCTCTCTCTTTCTATCTCCACAGAAAAAAAAGCATTGTTTATTGCTTAGACTGTACTTTTTCTGAAAAAGTGTTGGTTGGGAAATGATGAAGATTTTGAAATGTATGCTTGCAATGTTAGCTTTCCTCTGCATATTGTACTTTCCAGATTTCCTGCGTTGCTTTGATATCTTCTTTGGACAGTTTTGACAGCTTTGACAGTTTTTGGACAGTTTGGTTGACATTTTGAATTTGTGCAACTTGGTTTTGGCATTTCAGTTTGGTTTGCCTTTTCAGTTTGCAATTTGGTTTGAAATTATGCAGCTTGTTTTGGCATATTCAGTAGCTTGTCCCTTTTCATGTAGCTTGTTTGGCATTTCTTTATGCAGCCTTGTATTAATTCATATGCTTGCAAACTGTACTTTCTTTCCCTCTTTGTGAACCAAGAAGAGAGTCTTCTTGCGATTTGCAGAGAGGACGAACAAACTGATTCCGGCCAACACTTTTAATGATGAGTTTTTATGATTAACTGTCTGAGAATGCTTTTCCAAATTCATCTGTGTTTGAATTCTTTCTTTTTTGTCTTTGCAGATAAATATCAGTTGAGCAATGGGGAGCAGCAGTAGAAGATGAAGACTTAGGATAAATTTAATTTATTTTTAATCATTGTAATAATATTATTGTAAACAAACTGTAAATAAATTCACAGTGTTCAAATAATATTTGTAACAAACAATTAAAAATGAATAAAAATCTTTCTTTGTCAGTTAATTCTTTAATTCTTCTGCATTTAATTATTTAAGTTTCTTGAATTAAAATAACTGGAAGTAAATCCCAATTATTCTAACTTAGATAAACTAAATAATTAATAAACACCGTAGTCTTGCAACTTCGCATTAATCAATAATAAACCTGGCGTCCCAATTAACCATATGTATTGCACAGTTAATCAAAACAAATGTCCAAACACCTTTCATTCCACTGATTAGACAAACACTTCAAACTCTCAATCGGAAGCTTCAGCTCATATCCCAGATGTTTAGACCTTGAGAAACAAACAGAAATCTTGAGCAAACGTCAAAGCAGTGTAACAGCCAATTAAGACACTGTGGATTCAAATTCTTCTGAAAATGCGCGTGCAAACCCTAATTCTTGATTTATTGTCAAAGAAACGTCCGCCTGATCAAACCCTGAGCCAAACTCAACCAAACCCTAACAATCTGCTTGAACTGATTCAAAATCAATGGAAACCCTAATTTTGTCTGACTGATGAGAAAAGTCTGTTTGACCGATTCTTAAGTCAATCTGAAAAACCAGGAAAAGCCCGAAGCTGTGATTTCTTGTGGAAAATAGAGAGGGCAAATTTTGGGGTACAACAGTAGGGATGATAACGTGGCATGTTTTGATTGACCATGTTCTTACCTCATTTTATAGCGCATTTTGAGACAATCAGGTGTAATAAGCCTTTATATTTTTGAATTTTCTTTGTTTTCTCAAATTTTCTTTTAATATTTTCCTCATTTAAAAAATTATCACAAAAATATTTTAAACTCTTTTTTCAATATATTTTCATACTTTGATTTTTATTTCATTTCTTTTTTATCATTTTACTTGATTAAATAAGTTCATGTAGTTAATTAGTGTTTTAATAATCTTTTAAGTTTTGAAATTTTATTTTCCTATTTCTACTAAATCAAAAATTTATAAAAAAAAATATTTTCTAGCTTCTCTCTGAGTCTAATTCTTAAAAATAATTTTTTTCCAATTTTATAAAAATCTTGGATTACAAATTAAATCATTTGATGGGATATACCATCTTCTTCTTATTTTTTTTTTATATATTTGGAGTAAATAATTTTTGTTTAATTTCTCCTTCTAAGATAAAATTCAAGAAAAATATTATCACTGACTCTTAGGGTTTAAACTAATTCTTTATAATTTTTAATTAAGTTTACATGTTAGTTAGCTTATTTTTTCAAACTTTGTAAGTTAATAGATATTTGTGAAGTCTTTCCTTGCTTAGGCATAAAGAAAGAATTAGTTCTGCAATTTCCCTCATTTCTAAAAATCAAAGGAAATACATTCAAAGTTTCTGGATGAGTCAATATCATTAAAACTTTTTTATTTATTTTTTAAGTATGATCCTCAATTTTATTCAAAATATTTTGTAAAGCATGCATAGTTTTGGTCTTTGACTAACTAGTTTTGATGTTTAAATCTACAAAACATATTTCCTCTTACTTTTAGGAACTTTGAGTCATGCCTCTGACTTTTAGAAGTCTTTAGGAGATTAGAATTTAATGGACATTATTTTTAAAAATACTTTCCTATTTTTTAACCTAATTTTGACTTAGGAATGTATATAGGGTTTTGCTTTTGATTAAAGTTTGTGATTAAGAACTTTTGTACATAATTCTTGTTTAACTTTTGATTTGGCATTTGATACTGACTTAGAAGTAATTTTGGGATAAATTCTTCAACATCATTGGATCTTGGGTGATGATAGGTTGAAAAGTCAAATCCACCGAGATGGACGAATGATATTGACGATATTTGAAACAAAATTTCATCTAACATATCCCCTTCCCTTTCATTTCTCACTTTTACTATATGTTGATGGATAATAATCTATATATCATTTCTCTAAACATGTGATACATAGATTTCTATTGATCGACCTAAAAATAGGTACACTTTTATATAAGTCCACTTACGATTGTTTAACATAACGCTAAATTTTGTCTCGATTCGAGAAATGATCATTCGTGGCCCAAACCCGTGTTTGTAAGCCCAAGTATGCTAATTTGAAACCTTTGATCCAATAACCTTGAGATTCATTGTTAGGAGGCTTTGGTCTTATAAATCCTCTAATGAATCTTCATAAGCTTTGGTCAAAGTGAACCATTTAAACATCGTTGATCATTTGTTGTTTCCTTAAGAATTTGAAATGACTGATATACTTGACAAAAAGTAAATGAAACTTGTTGTTGAGAGTCTTTGATTTTATCAATCTTCGAATGAGTTTTCAAATGCAAGTTTCAAGATGGTCATTCAACTAACCTCCAATTTCTAACTCATTAACAATTGACTTACATTTCTATGCTTTTACTTTATGCTTTTATTCTAAGCACCATTTATTTTAGCATTTACATTTCATGCTATTTTCATCTTTGCTCACTTGAGTATTTATCTTTATGTAATTTTGTTTTGCTCACTTGAACATTTCATTTTCTTTTTGAAGATACTTAATAACCAACTTGAACAATAAAAAGCTTTAATGTTACTCGGACTACTTGGTTACTATCCTTGGCATTATGGAATGATGGACTTCTTGGACTTAGGATTAGATACCTTAACCTATATTGAGACCTTGTGACTTCTATTGCTATTTTGTCTGGAGTTCTTGGTATTTACCCCAAGAGATTGAGTTGTTTGTTTTTGTTGTGTGCATATTATTCTGATTATATGCTTTATATGTGATTGTGAATTCATCTGTATACAACCGTTACTCTGCCAATTTTTTTAGAATACTTAAATACATTTGAAGTTTGTTATTCTTAAGAGGTTTAATATCTCTGCTTGCTTGATTTCAATCCAAAGGATGGTAATTCTACATTGACTCATTATGTCAAATGTTGACTTCTTGTTGGTTAGATGGTTCCTTTACCTAGCTTTTACCTTATGCTTTAGGATAGTCCCTTCATCTCCTCCCATATTCTTTAATTTCAAAAATCTTCTCTCTCCATTTGAAAACTCTTCTTGTTTTTAAACTTGAACCGCTTCATAATAAACTTGGACTTAGGTCCATGCATTTTCAAAAATATTTTCTTAATCAAACTTTAAACAATTTAAAAATACTTTGACATTTTTGTGAGAAGATTAAAATTCAATCAATCTCATTCAAACCATTTTGCCGTTTTGGATTTTTACTTTAAAATTTTCTCAAAAGATTAGACTCTTATCAATCTTTGTAGTGATGTGAGCTACTATACTTCTAAGATATGTAGTGAAGTGAGATATTTTACACTTGGGTGTTGAGCGAAGCTTTTTTGATTTTAAAATCCAAGCTATATCCTCCACTATGAGATGATGCAAATTCTCCTTTCTCATGATTGTGGGTAGTAAGTATGTTCTTCCACTCGGATAAAACAATGATGTCTTGTCTCTTAAAATTAACCAACACACTTGTGTTTTAAAATTTTTTAAAGGTGAACTACGAGTACCCTGATCCCCTGTTGCACGAAAGGTGGTACTTAGGCACTAAAGATTCGCAACCACGGCAGGTGCAAAAATCATAAAAAATACTTCTTTTCTCATCTCCACATCTATTTTTATATAACTCTTATAGCCAAAATACACAGATTTACAAAGAGGTTCTTGCGGAGTACCGTAGATGTTTAGGGTGCTAATACCTTCCCTTTGCATAACCAACCCCCGAACTTAGATTCTCTCCCCATCTTTTTGGGTTATTCGCTCTTTTCCCATTCCTCTGGAAACAATAAAGCATGGTGGAGATTTTTATTTGATACATGCGAGTCAAGTCAATCCAATGACTTTGCCTAAACATTTCTACCGCTACCGAAAAATGGCGACTTCACTGAGGACAAATCGACCTATTGATGGTCCATCCCTAAGTGGGTTGAGCCTATCTTTATATATATATATGTGTATATGTTTTTATTTGTTGTATATTATATGTTGCATATGTTTGTCTGGATTTTCCTGGTTTTCAGGGTGCTTGGTGATTTTTCATAAGTCCTCTACCCGAACTTGGGCAAACTTAAGATAAGACGGGCGGTATAGTCATGTTAACTTTGATGGAGTAATCGAAAAAAAAGGAGGCATGAGATCCCCCACTCAGTGGAGGCCCCTTTGACTGTAGTGTCGTTTACCGAGTAATCGAGAAGACGTACTGCTTTCAATCTGGGAGCCTGCTGAAATTGAGGAACATAGAACCCTTAACCAATCTTGGCCTTTTAGGTGTAGTGCGGAAGCTATGATGGAGTAACCCGGAAATGGTTGTCACGCGATACTACACCCAGACAAGTTTTTCCTGAGAATATTTCTAATTACCGAGTCAATCGGGACGTTGGTAATATCCGAAGGAAGTATATAGACTCTGAGAACCTCTTAGAACCTTGTTTGGCAGGTGATAAACTTTTAGACCATACCTTGTGGGTAGTACCTTTAACCTCACGCTCGTGACGTTGAACCTATGAACCCCCCATGTTCTTATGTATGATTGTTGCATCATGCATCCATGCACTCATGAGCATCCTTTAAAACATTTTGTTTCAAGGGAATTAAAGTTGACTCTTTGTGAATATCTCAGGTACTTTTTGACTATGGATTCTGGAAAAAGAAAGATTCGGAAGTACAATTTCAAAGATCCTAAGATAGATGAGTTGATGAGTCTGATTCTCGAGATCGAGGGTTCTACAGATTTCTGGAGGAAGTATGGGTCCATCATTTCTCTTATGAAGCTCAGGATGAAGGAGGGTGTTGTACCCCAAAAATTTTCCTCTCATTTATCAAGACTTTTCTCACAATACTTCTTGGACTCAAGACAAGTTTAGGGTTTGGTCAGCTTAAGACCTCATCTTGCACTGATAACCTAAAATTAGGGTTTGAGTTTGCACAAGGATTTTTGGACCATTAATGCTTCATGTGACTTTCATACACCATCTTGGACCCCTAAGATTGCTCATGTTGAGTTTCAAGCCTTGAACCACATTTTTGCTCAGTCAATTGGACAGTTGACCTAAAAATTAGTTGTATTGGGGAAAAAGTCAACCATGGACAATTTACAGTCAAACTTCATAATTTTTTATCCACAACAACATTTTAGACTCATATGTACCATTTGATCAAGTTTGGATCACAACTCCTCAAGAAATTTGATCAAATCATCAAAAGGGCAAAATGGTCAAATTAGGGTTTTGACTGAGAAAGGGGCAATTTATGATTTTTAACCTAACCAATGACCAATTGGGTTCAAACATGATTTCAAGGGTTCAATGGCATCATATTGACCTAATCACATGGTTCAAAAGATCTCAAGTGCATTGGATTGACAGATGAATTTTGCAGTCAACTGATCAAAAGTCAACTGTATACTAAAAAGTCAAACTTTGACTTTTTGGTCAAAATCAAGTGCCAAGGGTCATAATTCATCAAGATATATCAAAATATGAAACTTGTTCACCAAGAAAACTAATTTTGAAAATTAGGGTTTTGAATTTGAAAATTTTCATAACTTAGAATTTTTCTAAGTATGGAAATTTTTATTTTTTCCCAACTTTCCACCACTTTTTCACCATGATGCAATTTGATTAAAAGAAAACTTCCAACATGAAAGTTGTATTCCTCCATGAAATCTACAACTTTGCTTCACAAACTTTTCCCAAAAGATGCTTGGATCTCAAGTTATGAATTTGTGAACATAGGTCCATGAACTAAATAACTTAGTGAAATTTTGCCCTAATTTAGGCAGGTTTTGGACCCAACTTCATGGACATTTTTCACCTAGTTCCAAGAGGTATCTCAAAATTCATTTCAAATATGGATTATATATCACATGACAAGATTTCCAAAATGTCCAATAAATCTCCAAGATCATTTTTGGTTAGGGGGAATCGAAGGGGAGAAGTTGGCATTTTATCACTTTTGTTCATGCCATTTTCACAAAGTATCAAGTTGCAAATCAGATCCATGATGGTTGTACCTTGCATTACAGGTCCTAAACTCATTCTACACTCCATAATTAAATGCAAACTCAGAAGTTAAAGGCTTTATTTTCACTTTTGAAGCATTGTACAAGAGACATTTCCATAAATGGCCAAAAGTTCACAATGCCATTTTCATAAAGTGAGCTTTTGCAGCTTTGTCCATCTTGAGCCTTGGACCTGTACCTTTGGTTCAAACAATTTCTATAGGTCACAAGCAATGTATACCAACTCTCTGCAGCTCTCAAACTATCCAGTATAAGCATGTTTGCATTGGTCACTTCACTTTTCTTGAAATACAAGAAAAGTTGCCAAAAGGTGAAAGGCTTGTACAACAAGGAAAGAGTGGACTTTGTATCCAATATATACATATTCACAAACTTGTCACAACTCAGAACACGATTTCTTTGCATCCAAAACACTCTCAAACTCAAAAAACACAAAATTCTGCCCAAACATCCAGTTTCTGTAAAACCATAGCAAACTCATTTTTTGGTCGTGCATTTTGTGGCTTGACACTTGAAACATATTATCCATATCATACTAAAGCTATCCAAGCCTTTACATTGTTGCTGTAACCCCTGTTTCAGCCATTTCCATTTTCACTTTGGAAGCTTGCAACTTGACTTGTGCAGAGAGTTCTGGCCATCCACAAAGCAAACTAGGCATTGGAATAGCTTGAAGGAAGTTCAAGGAAGCTCACACAATCCTCAGGCCTCCCTCAAAGTCCCCACATTGTCATATTGTTGGTTGAAGATTTTGATAATGTTATTTAGAAGCCAAAAGAGTTAAACGTTCTGATCGAAATGGAATTAAACGCCATATTTCGAAGTTGCAGAAGCAGTGTTTCGAATAAGTGTGTCAAAGCTTGAAGCTTCGAGCGGCAATTATGGGAACTTATCTAAAGGAGTCTCGAAACAACAGCGAGGCTATGTTTGGGAAAAGCGTTCGAAACGGAGAAACACCAAAGTATTTTAAATTCAAATGGGAGCGGGACTTTCAAAGTTTGAAAGTTATGTGTTGGAGCATTTGGGGACACGTGGAAAGATGAAAGAAGCATTGTCCTGCATGTTCGAAACGTGGCATAATCCTATAGCGAGACCGTTAGGGTCGAATTAGTATAAATAGAAGTCTTAGTATTAGGATTTCAGTGTGTCATATCTATTATACAAAATACTCAATAACATTCAAACTACCACATGGCAAGGGAAACGAATGCAAGAGAAATGTATGTATGATAGCACCATGTATTTCTGATTTAATGAAAACCTTTTACCATTTCCAGTACTTTCCTTTATTCTTTTTGTCAAACAACATTTACAAGTTTCTTATTTACAGTCTTTTCACTTTGAAGTCTCTTCCTCAAAGTTTTACATTTTATTATCTTCTTTATGTTTCGAGCACTTTATATTTCAGAAAACTGTTACATTTTCCATACCTTTACATTTAAATCTTGTCCTTCGAACGCATACTTTTACTTGAAATCATTTACAAATTTCTTGCATTAAACGCTTTCTTCACATTTTAAACTTCTACATTCCAGAAACCTTTTATGTTAAACGTTTTGTAAGTCGAAACCATTTACTTCATTTTCATGCAGTTTTATATGTCTTTACAATCAGCATTACAATTAGCATTTATTCGTATAACTTAGTTTTCATACACATTTTGATTACATCTTTAGACTCTTAGAGAGAGAGATCGAAATAAGCCAAACACTTATACAATATCAACCATGAATAATTGTCCGATTGTGAGAGTAACCTTAATATCCAAGGAGTCCTAGGATCAATCTAGTCGATCCTGTGAGTTACCAGAGGGATTGAATAACAGTAAGAAAGATTATTCGATAGTTTGGAAGACTAGCGGTTGTTTACCAGAAATCACTGGAAACAAATTGGCACACCTGGTGGGACCAATAATTTGATATCAGAATTAAGGATTGTCGAGACGTAACCATTACAAAAACGTTGGAACCTAAGAAGTTTGCTGTTTTATGAACCTGAGAAGTGGTAAGATAACCAACAGCAACCAACCTTTATCCAGAAGAAAACGTTTGGACAGAATGTCTAATTCAGACAATCAACAAGGGGACCAAAGTGGCCCACATGCAACGGGCACTAGCGCGTCCATTTCGAGCGGAACATCTAATGTAATCCCTTCGAATGCACAGTCTGTTGCATCTTCAACCAGTAACACAGCCACCAATGGAATAAGTGGCATATCAACTAATAGTTCGATCTTAGGAAATACTGGAACTATGGGCTACCCTGGGGGATTCGTTCCACCACCAGGGACACAATCCCATTTCGCCACCCCATTAACTAGACCACCCGGTTTCGATGGGAATAGAATCAGAAATTCTTCCTATGGAATGCCAACATCTTTTATGGCAGGTTTACACAATTCCACATCGAATTCATCTCCACAACTAGGGTCTGGGTCTGGGGCGAATCAGTTTATGACAAATAACCAAGGGTCAGTGGGTTATAGCACATTGCCTATCCTAACCACATATAACCAGTTGGCTTTTAGGCAATTGATGGATGACAGTAACCATAATATGATAGGGGTGTTAGCGCAAACCATGCAGGAAATATTTGCCCCAATAGTGCAGAATGTGACTGTGACGAACAGGGAAAACGTTGATAATATGAGTCGAATAGCAGATTTCTTTGCTCCCACAGAAAGGCGTAGGCAGAACCAGGCGGGATTTCGAACAAACATGCCTGTTATAGAACAAATTGCTAACGACCCAATTTATAGACCACCCAGAGAAGAAGTTAACTTAGGGGCCAGGGCACCAAGGTTAGAAGCCCCAATAATCCCGGGTCCACAAAGGGAAATTATGGAACCAGGGGCAAGGGTCGAAAGGCCAGAGGCCCCAGAATTTCGAGAAGAACAACCTAGGGGAGTTGTTTTGGTTGGTCGAAATCAAGATGCCGATGCTGTCGTTCATAGGATTCGAAACGATAATATCTTGGCAGAAAACAACCTAACCACCATGATAGAGAGGGTCATGGCCCAGAATGGCCTCAACACAGGAATGAGGAGGCCAAATTACGCTTCTCCTATATTGGATTGTATAATGCATACTGATTTACCAAGGGGATATAAAGTCCCTAAATTTACAAAGTTCGTTGGGGATACCAATGAGTCAACAGTCGAACACATAGCGAGATATCTAACCGAAGCGGGAGATATAGCCAATAATGAAGATCTCAGGATCAAATACTTCCCAAGTTCCTTGACAAAAAACGCCTTCACATGGTTTACCACTTTGCCTCCTGGGTCTATTGACACTTGGACTCTCTTAGAGAGATTATTCCATGAACAATTTTACATGGGACAATCGAAAATAAGTTTGAAGGAATTGGCCAGTGTTAAGAGAAAGTTCACCGAACCCATAGATGATTATTTGAATAGATTTAGGCTGTTGAAATCCAGATGTTACACAGTAGTGCCTGAACATGAGTTAGTCGAAATGGCCGCTGGTGGCTTGGATTATTCTATTCGAAAGAAACTAGACACTCGGTATTTGAGGGATATGGCTCAGTTAGCCATTAGGGTTCGACAGGTCGAAAGACTAAAGGCCGAAAAAGCCAGAGTCTTTAAGAATAGCAAGAAAGAAAGGATTTCCTATGTTGGGACTGAGGAAGTAGAAGAATATCCTGAATTCGAATTCGAAGAGGTCGAAATCGACCTCGCTGAATTAAAACAGGCCCCGCCTTACTCCTGCAAAATGTTAGTTCCCACAAAAGGGAAAGATATTGTTGAAAATGAGAAAAGTGACAAATTTCCAAAGAAGGTTTATACCTTCGACGTCACCAAATGCGACGAAATTTTTGACTTGCTTGTCAAGGATGGCCAACTAATTGTGCCATCAAATGTCAAAATACCTCCTTTGGATCAGAGAAAGAAGAGGGGATTTTGCAAATATCATAGTTTCCTAGGCCACAAGACCTCACAATGTTTTCTTTTCAGGGACTTGATTCAAAACGCGATCAAAGATGGCGGACTAAAGTTTGCTGATAAGGTGAAGATGAAAGTGGACGAAGATCCTTTGGACGTCGCAGACACCAACTACTCCGAGCCTGCATGCATTGGAGAGGTCAACATGGTGGAAACTGATCGAAGCGACGCCCTAACAGAAGAGAAGGATACTGGAGTCGAAAACTGGGTGATGGTCGAAGTCAGCGAGGAGGTCACTGAAGACATCCAGAATACGCCAGACACTTCGATTGCTGCACCTGTGGCTGTTGCAGGAGAAACCCAGGCTACTGAAGGCCAAGGGAATCAAAACGAAGGATTAACACAAGTCACTGAAGGCTTGAGGCTGGAATTGGAGAAAGTCCAAATCACGCAGCCAATTCCCCCTCAGAAGGAAATATGGGACACTCTAGGGGAACCCAGTGGAAAATTTGACTATCTGGTCAAATATTCTGCCCCAGAGAGTTCGAAGGTCCAGATTGAAGATATAAAGCCCACAGGATGGGGTGATGATGAAACTAAAGAGGGGGATGTGGAAATAAATATGGTGGATATGGAAAGACCTCGCTCTGAGATGGAGGAAGTGGAAAAATACTTAGAAAAAGAAAAGTACAGAATGGGGGATAATCACACTGGAGATGCTAGTCTCAAAGATTATCTCATGACATGCCACAAAGGAGATTCAGGCATGATATTGTGCCCTAGGTGCAGCATCCTCTGCAACCAAAGAATTGCTGGGAATTTCGAAAGGGTACAGAGGGCTCGAACTGGCAACAATTGGCGCCAGGATAACCAGCTTTTTAGGTGTTATCCCAAGGCTGGAGAGAGTTTGCTGGAGTTTGTTTTTCGCTGCTACAAAGGGGCAACCAAGTGTTTGATTTGCCCAAGGTTTTCTGCTGTGTATGACCAAAGCATGGCCAGGGCCTTCGAAACGATTCCCTTCGCCCCTTGCTGGAACCATCAAGAAACTGCCCAGATGGGCCCACGTTTCGACAACAGACACAAACAGCGAAGGCCTGATAGCCCTCACCCCAAAGCTGCTCGAAGAGTGACTTTCAAACTCCCTGCGGAAGTGCCAACCGATAGATGGTTACAAGTCAGAAATGACAAAGGCAAAGATAGATGGAGGAATGCTGAACGAAATGCACACCATGCTGTGACATACAGGAGGCAATTCAACACACAAAAAAGGGAGGAAGTGAGATTAGAGAATTACAAAGGAAGGAACCCCATGTCAAGATCCCAGTGGCGCAGACAGCAAAGGATTCGAAAGGCTGAGAGAGAAGCTGTGGCAAACAAAGGGGATACTTCAACGAAAATACAAGGTGAATCTAGCACCAACAAACCAAAAAATCAAACTGAAGATAAACCTCCAGTCAATAGGAGGCTTTTCTCTGAAGAACAACGCGGTGAACCAAAGGAATACACTCCAGGCCCGGAAGAGGACGAAGATATGATAACAGATAACTTCGAATCGGAGGGGGAGTCTTCATTCAACTTGAACTGTAACGTGGTGTCTGTGCTTCCCTGCGAATTCGGGCAGGAAACCGAAATCAATGAATATGAGGAGGAAGACACCACAGATTTAATGAAACATAGGCCCGTGTGCTACTACGTGATGGACAATGGGGCTGTTGAGGAACAAAATGCGTTCTTCGAACGTCCAGAACCTGCAATGAAGAATCATCTCAAGCCACTTTTCATTCGGGCGAAAGTGGGTGTCCATGGTGTGAACAAAGTTCTAGTGGATGGGGGTGCTGCAGTCAATTTGATACCCCATTTCATGCTAAAAAGATTAGAGATCCGCGAAGGAGATATCAAGCCCCATAATATGGTTCTGTCCAATTATGAAGGAAAAGTGGGCAAAACACTGGGGGTGGTCCAGTTGGAATTGACAATAGGCTCAAGTTGCAGGCCCACCATGTTTATGGTGATCGAAGCCAAGGCCAACTATAACCTGCTGCTGGGAAGAGAGTGGATCCATGACGTGGGGGCAGTTCCTTCGTCTATGCATCAACGACTAGTTCTGTGGAGAGATGATGGAATCGTGGAAAACATCGAAGCAGACCAGAGTTACTTTATGTCAACTGTCAATTTAGTTGACAAAAGGGATTATGATAAAAATCTGGCAAAGATTGCTCCATGTGTTCCAAATGATGAGATTAATGAAACCAGAAACGCCCATTACTACATGACCCTTCGCCATGATGGCCTTTACTGGGATAGAACAATAATCAGTGAAGAAGAGGAAGTCGAAAGCACTATACAAAAACGGCTAGTAGGCTGGGACTTCGACAACCTTAGCCATGACTGAGTCTACCTTTTTCGAAAGGATTTCGGCCTATATGGCTGAGAACGAATCAAAAGTGGCCTTAGAGGTTGAAATAAATAAATCAACTATAAAGATGAACGAAGTTAGTGGGGAGGGTTCGAAATGCTCACCCATCAAAGAATTGGAGATGGATCAAAGGTTGGATGCCATTTATGATAAAGAACCCTTAGGCTTCGAAAGGGACCCCATAAACTCAGGTGTCAAAATGGTGGCACAGGATCCGCTCGAAGAAGTCAACTTAGGGGATGAAAAAACGAAAAGAGTAACTTACATAAGTGCTAAACTTAGCCCAAGCCTCAAGAAGAAAGTGATCGAAGTCCTTAAGGAAAACAAAGATTGCTTCGCATGGGATTATGATGAGATGCCTGGTTTAAAGAGGGAATTGGTCGAACACAGACTGCCAATCAAAGATGGCAAGAGGCCCATCAAACAAACTCCCAGAAGGTTTGCACCAGCGGTTCTCACAAAAATTAAAACTGAGATCGAAAGGTTGCTGCGCTGCAAATTCATCAGAACAACAAGGTACGTTGAATGGTTAGCAAACATAGTACCCGTTATTAAGAAAAATGGTTCTTTAAGAATTTGCATAGATTTTAGAGATTTAAACACTGTAACCCCTAAGGATGAATATTCCATGCCCGTGGCAGAAATGCTAGTAGATTCTGCCGCAGGGTTCGAATACTTGAGTATGTTAGATGGATACTCTGGGTATAACCAGATTTTCATTGTTGAAGAAGATGTTGCAAAAACAACATTTCGTTGCCCAGGAGCCTTAGGCACCTACGAATGGGTGGTGATGCCTTTTGGTTTAAAGAATGCTGGGGCAACTTATCAAAGGGCAATGAATTCAATTTTTCATGATTTCATTGAAACCTTCATGCAGGTGTATATTGACGATATAGTCATCAAATCTATATCTGCAGAAACACATTTGCATCATTTAAGCCAATCATTCGAGCGAATGAGAAAACATGGCTTAAAGATGAATCCCCTTAAATGTGCATTTTTTGTGCAGGCTGGAGATTTTCTTGGTTTTGTGGTCCACAAGAAAGGAATCGAAATCAACCAGAACAAAACCAAAGCCATAATGGAGACGAAAGCACCTGTGTCAAAAAGGGAGTTGCAATCTCTGCTAGGGAAAATTAACTTCCTCAGAAGATTCATCTCGAACCTGAGTGGAAGAACCCAAGCTTTCTCTCCGTTACTTCGTCTGAAGCAAGGTCAAGCCTTCGAATGGAACGAAGCTCACCAGGAGGCGTTTGACAAAATAAAAGAATATCTTTCTCAGCCTCCTATTTTGTCTCCACCATCATGGGGGAAGCCCATGAGATTGTACATATCTGCCTCTGAAGTTAGTATAGGTAGTATGCTAGCACAAGAGGATAACAATGGCGTCGAAAGAGCCATATACTATTTAAGTAGAGTGGTAAATGATGCAGAGACCAGATATAGCAATTTAGAAAAGCTATGTCTCTATTTGTATTTCTCTTGTATGAAACTCAAGTATTATATAAAACCTGTTGATGTTTATGTTTCATCTCACTTCGACGTCATTAAACATATGCTTTCAAAACCAATAATGCATAGTAGAGTTGGCAAGTGGGCTTTAGCCTTAACAGAATATTCATTGACTTTCATGCCTTTAAAAGCTATGAAAGGTCAAGTGATTTCTGATTTCATTGTGGATCATTCGTTGGTTGAGCAGACAAGCATGAGTTACGTCGAAATGCAACCATGGAAAGTGTACTTTGATGGTTCAACCCACATGAATGGAAGTGGTGTTGGAGTCCTTCTAATTTCTCCTGAAGGAATTCCAACAAAATTCAAGTATAAATTAGATGGTCCACGTTGTTCGAACAACGAAGCTGAGTATGAAGTGCTCATTGTTGGACTTGAAGCTTTGTTGGAATTGGGGGCAACCAGAGTCGAAATTAAAGGAGACTCTGAATTGGTGGTCAAACAAATCACAAAGGAATACAAGTGCATAAAGGAAAATTTAATGGTATACTTCGTCATAGTCAATAGGCTATTAAGGAAATTTGAATACATGGATATTCAACACATACCAAGAATAGAGAACCAAGAAGCAAATGACTTTGCGCAGTTGGCTTCAGGTTATAAAGTGTCTACCAAGAACTTTAAAGATTTGGTCGAAATAAGGGGAAGAGTTATGGCTACTAGATTCACACCATCGGATCTGGAAAGTATGAGATTGGGATATGCTGAGAAACAGGGATTCGAAATACTAGCCATAAATACTTTGTCAGATGCAGATTGGCGAAGTCCATTGAAGAGTTATTTAGCAGACCCAACTCTAAAGGTGGACAGAAAAACAAAATATAGAGCATTGTCATATCTCCTCATGGGGAACGAATTGTTCAAAAAGACCCAAGAGGGTGTATTATTGAAATGCCTAGGAGAGAGTGCGGCATATTTAGCATTGTCTGAAGTCCATAATGGGGCATGTGGGGCACACCAAGCAGGCCATAAAATGAAATGGTTGCTATTTCGATACGGTTTGTATTGGCCTAGCATGCTCAAAGATTGCATAGACTTTGCTAAAGGATGTGAGGAATGTCAGAAACATGCAGGAATTCAACATGCCCCTGCAAGTGAGCTGCATTCGATCATCAAGCCATGGCCATTTAGAGGATGGGCATTGGATTTGATAGGAGAAATAAATCCTGCTTCGTCCAAAGGACAAAAATACATCTTGGTGGGAGTAGATTATTTTACCAAATGGATCGAAGCTATACCTCTGGTAGTTGCTGATCAAGAGGCAATTATTGAATTTATACAAAAGCACATTATCTATAGGTTTGGATTGCCAGAAAGCATAACTACAGACCAAGGCTCTGTATTTACTGGTAGAAAGATGCAAGGATTTGCCCAAGAAATGGGGTTTAGATTGCTAACATCAACACCATATTATGCTCAAGCAAACGGACAAGTCGAAGCAGCAAATAAAGTAATAATAGGATTAATCAAGAAGCATATTGGCAAGAAGCCAAGAAATTGGCACAAAACTCTGGACCAAGTGTTATGGGCTTGTAGAACATCTCCTAAGGAAGCTACTAACACTATGCCTTTCCAACTTACATTTGGTCATGATGCAGTGTTACCAGTAGAAATTCATCTGCAATCAGTTCGAAGTCAGAGACAAAATGAAATCCCAACTGCATTATATTGGGAAATGATGATGAATGAATTAGTTGAGTTGGACGAAATTAGATTACATGCGTTGGAAATTTTGATGAGGCAAAAAGAAAGAGTGGCCGGAACATACAATAAAAGGGTGAAGAAAAAAGTATTCATTATTAATGACTTGGTTTGGAGAGTCATATTGCCTATGGATAAGAAGAATAAAGCGTTAGGTAAATGGTCACCTCATTGGAAAGGACCTTTTCGAATATTAAAAGTGTTCTCAAACAATGCATACGAAGTTGAAGAACTCTTAGATGATAAACGTGTCCTAAAGGTTAATGGGAAATATTTAAAGAAATATAAGCCAAGCCTACGGGAGATTCGAATAGTAACAACGTAAACAAAATATTATAAAAAGCCAAGATGGCAAGATAGAATGCCAAAATGGCGTTGTTCGAATATTACATGTAAGAAACCAAAACCATAGTCAAATAAACATCAAAATCTAGAAATAAGCATTATTTTTCAATCGATTAAAGGTGCTTCGAAATGTTTCAAGTTTCTGCTGAGCGAACCGCCTGGCACCTTCCAAGGTTGCCACTTCTCCTTTAAGTTGTTCTGCAGTCTCCATTTCTGCAATCCCCTGGTTGAGAAGCTCTTCGAATTGGTTACCTGCAGGATTAGTTTCGAAGGCTAGTTGTTGTTCCTTGGCCTCCTTAACTTTATGCTGAAGTTCCAGAATCTGCCTTTCCCAAATAAGAATGGACTCAGCTCGAGCCTCATATTCAGTTTTCGCCTGCTTCAGATGCATAGCTTGATCCTCAGCTTCTTGAGAAAGTTTCGAAGCTTGTTCATAAGCGGCATCCATGGCAATGCGTTTCTCTTGAACCTTCTTGGCAGCAGATTCGTCTTAGAGAAGGTAGCCAGTTATGTTGTCCAGCAAATTCTGAAGGTCGAACAAGAGAGTACTAACTGGCAAGGAGCAGGTGGAAAGATTGACCTTTGTAAGCAGCTCCTTCATAGTATAGCAAGCAGTACTATCTTGCTTAAGCACTTCGAATATATCCACATTGAGAATAGTTCTCCTAATTTTGTTGAGAAGAATAACTCTTTCATCTGTGGGAAGAGGATAGCTGGTTGAACTTGTGCCAGCCCTAGCGAGTGGGACGTCCCTCTGAGCCAACTTTGCCTTCATGTACCCAATGGGGTCATTTCGCCTCAGAAGTGCCAGTTCCTCGTCAGTCATTCGAGACGGAGAGGATTGGGGGAATTCCACGCGTAGGGGAACCACGTTTGTTTCAACCTCTGGGGTTTCGTTGATTGCATCACCATCCCCTTCATTTGCTTCGTGCTCTTGGTCTTTTTCATCCTCGTCCAAATCTACCACTTCGATACCATCCCTTTCACCGCTATTTGTGTTAGACTCCGTCCCAGCAGTCGAACCGTCATTGACATTTTCCTCGTCATTGGCATTTTCCTCCTCAGATTCTTTGTCTGCAGATTCTTCGGCTCCTTGCCCAGAATCAGCTTTCTCTTCTTCAGTCTGAGTGTCCTTTGGGTCCTCTTGAAGAGTTTCAAGAGGGGACTTTTGAAGAGCCCTTTGCGAATCCTCTGCAGACGTTTGAAGTATTGTTTCGTTCGCCTCTTTCAGAGGAATGGAGGTACCTTGACCATCCTGCTGTTCAGAAGTTCCAGCCAGAACCGCCACATTGGAGGAACCTTTGTTTTGGACCAAGTTGCTGGAATCTCCTTGAGGAGAGGAGTTGAGCGGAGCAGCAGCTCTGGATGGTGAGGTCGAAATGGTAGAAGTGGGATTCAAAATGTTCTGCAAGGAACAACAGAATGTTAAAGAAAAACATTCACCAAGGTAATAAGAAGTTAGTATTCCAAACAATTTTTTAGAAGTTCGGTTTACCTGTGGACCCTCAGAGGAGAGATTACTAGCTATACGTTCCAACGGTGGGTTGGAGGTCGAAGGTGAATTTTTGGATTTAGGTAAGGGAGCAGCATCCCTGGAATCGAGTCCAGAGACACTAGTCGGAACAGTGCTTTTAGGAGTATCTTTCTTTAGCTTCTTCTTCGAAGCAGTATTTGAGTTTCCTCCAGCCTTGGGGTCTTCCCCAGTAGTGCTTAATTTCCGCTTCTTGGGAGTAGTAGGAGGAAGCTTGTTGGTCTGAAAGAATTTTAACGAAAAGTTAGATATAAACCACAAAGCTTGAGTGAATTCGAAACGTTAAGGCTAAGTGATTACCGTTGGAATTGGAGCACTTGTTGTTGTTGGCGTTATTGTTGTTGTAGTTGCAGCAGTAGTAGTTGTTTCGGGTGGATTAGCTTTTTCAGTAGTTTCGATGGAGGCTTGAGAGGCACTCCCTTCCTTCGATTTCGAGGCAACTGTCTTTATCCTGATAGCTAAAAATCAAAACAATTAAAGCAAAGGTTAAAGATATGGAAAATAAAAGACATTTGGGATTTTTCCCAAGCATTCGCACCTGTGCCTTGATCAGATTTAATTGACATGGCAGAAAGGTCGTATCGAAGGTGTCCTGGGAAATCATGAAGCCAGTATCGAGCACATGTCACAGTCTCAGATGGCTTTGGTTTCCTTTGAAGATATTTGAACATCTCTTTGCAAGTAAACCACCATGGATATGGGGGAAACGAAGCCAGAGCCAGTTCTGAGGTAGGTAATCTGGGAAATTTAGGTGGATGCATTTCGAATGCCAACCTATACCTATCCTCAGGTGACAGCCCTGAAGGAAGTTTTAGCTTAGAAACTTTTTGTTTAAATTTTTCCTTCAAGGTCTCAGCTGCTTGATGCACAGTGGAGTCCAAGTGCGTGGGGTCGTACGTAGTTTCAAAATAATTTTGAAAAGCTTTAATCTCTTTGGCATGAGTAAACATACCTTTCTTTGCCGGTACCTGCACATCGAAGGCATCAATTAGTTTCTGTCGAATTGTAAGTGTATCGAACATATAAGTTTGATAAAACTTAATCCACCACTCCAGAAATCCTTTAGCCGCGAGATGGGTAGGTTCGAAGGCTATCAGCTCAAATTGGGCAAAGCCTTGATATTGTTCTTGCTGGATCTTGGCTTCCCTTGCCTTGAAAGTTCGTCCAGAAGTGATGGCGCTCTCAGTTTGGAACAAAGGTTCAGGAATCAGTTGGCATAAGCCAAACTGCCTCGAAACAAAGTTTGGTTGGTAGGCAAAGAGAAGAATTTGGTTCTTGGCTGGGGTTATCCTTGAAGAGATGAGTCTAGGAAGCAAGAAAGCTCTCCATACATCCTGAATCTCCTTGCTCTTGATGGCTTCTGAGAGAGCCATGGTGAACCAAGAAGGTCCATGAGCCCTCGAAGCAAAAGGCGCCATGCTCTCTTCGAACTTGTGCCTTTTGGAGAATATCATGATGTACTTCGAGAATTGAACCTTGAAGTCATCTTTTTCATCATTGGGAGTTAGTCTTCGAAGCCTAGTGCCTTCGACTATCCTATCACTTATTTCAGAATCTTGCTCATCAATGGTATTGGCGGTTGATAAGGAGGGTTCGAACATGGCATTTAGCCATAGTTGGAGTAACCAAAATTGGCCAGCCAATAAAATGTTTTTGGAGGTGTGGGATTTGAGGCTCGAAACAGCTGACCTCAGGCTTTCATAGAGGTCAACTAAGAGTAATTCACTTAGGCACACTTTTCGATTTTCATGTAAATCCCTAGCTAGAGGAATGAACCTACTAGCTACCTGCAGGGATCTACTGCAGAAAACGTATCTAGACAGCCACAGGGTTAAGAAAGCAATGTGCTCTACGTCAGACACATTGTCCCCTTCAGCATGATAATGGCTGATAAATTTGGAAAAGCTGGCTAACTTGACTTCGAAGTCAATTATGCTTGAGTTCTCTTCGTTGTCAGGAACATAAGTTTCTCCCACTGGCGACAGTCCAGTAATGGCCGCTATATCGAAGAAGGTTGGGGTGATCATTCCACCTGGGAGATGGAAAGTGTTGTAGGTACTGTCCCAGAAATAAAGGGACGCGAATAGCAGAGGATGGCTGTAGGTGAATCCAGGTTTTGATAGCTTAATCAGGTTATAAATGCCTAATTCTTCCCATTGCTGGGATTTCTTGGCTTCTACTTTTGTGAACCAATTTTGATAAGCGATATCAGAAGTAGGGCAAGATCGAAATGGCTTAAAATTGCTTTTTACATAATCCAAAACAAAGGGGTCCTTGGGAAGAACAGTTGGGGTTTCTATGGTATTTGAACTAGGGGATTCTACTGCCCTAGGGGCATCCATTTGGTTGAATAAGGGTTTGAAGCTATAACAGACGGGAAAAATTGTCCTGGTGTCCTTTAATATTTCAAAAACTGTAAGAGGGCCATTTAAGGCTAACCTCTTACCAGCAACGTGGGTAGGAATGAGTACCTGTGATGCGTACAACATTTCTTTTTCTTTGGAAATCATTTGAGGAGCAAGAGCAGATTGGCCTTGAATGGTGATGATTTTACTCTCCATGGTTGCTCCTGTAGTTTTTCCTTTCTTCTTGGAGACTTTCTTGAGTTGGGATGAAGTAGAAGAAGACATTTTTGTTGTTTGAAAGCTTAGATTGTTTTATGAGAGAAGAAGGGTAAAAATTCAGAGTATGAAAGGTTTAGAGTGTGAAAAGAAAAGAGGAAGATTAAGTTGATGTTTTATAATGGGGAAGTTTAAGCATCCACCGAATAGAGGTGTGATACGTGGAGATCATGGGTTGGTGTGATGAAGAGGTGGCGTGAAAATTAACATAGGTAATAGGCGTGATTAAAAAAGATAATCATTACTTATAACTGCACCACGCTGTGAAGTGACTCCGGGCGGTTAAGGAATCCAAAAGGTGTTATGATTGATGTGACTGGAGTCAAATGCATTAAATGTTACGATGGTTCGAAAGTCTTATCAAAATCTTGTGTAGATGTTTAAAATAAGTATTTCTCAGAGGAATCGAAATACATATTTTAAAGGGGCAATTTGTTGGTTGAAGATTTTGATAATGTTATTTAGAAGCCAAAAGAGTTAAACGTTCTGATCGAAATGGAATTAAACGCCATATTTCGAAGTTGCAGAAGCAGTGTTTCGAATAAGTGTGTCAAAGCTTGAAGCTTCGAGCGGCAATTATGGGAACTTATCTAAAGGAGTCTCGAAACAACAGCGAGGCTATGTTTGGGAAAAGCGTTCGAAACGGAGAAACACCAAAGTATTTTAAATTCAAATGGGAGCGGGACTTTCAAAGTTTGAAAGTTATGTGTTGGAGCATTTGGGGACACGTGGAAAGATGAAAGAAGCATTGTCCTGCATGTTCGAAACGTGGCATAATCCTATAGCGAGACCGTTAGGGTCGATTAGTATAAATAGAAGTCTTAGTATTAGGATTTCAGTGTGTCATATCTATTATACAAAATACTCAATAACATTCAAACTACCACATGGCAAGGGAAACGAATGCAAGAGAAATGTATGTATGATAGCACCATGTATTTCTGATTTAATGAAAACCTTTTACCATTTCCAGTACTTTCCTTTATTCTTTTTGTCAAACAACATTTACAAGTTTCTTATTTACAGTCTTTTCACTTCGAAGTCTCTTCCTCAAAGTTTTACATTTTATTATCTTCTTTATGTTTCGAGCACTTTATATTTCAGAAAACTGTTACATTTTCCATACCTTTACATTTAAATCTTGTCCTTCGAACGCATACTTTTACTTGAAATCATTTACAAATTTCTTGCATTAAACGCTTTCTTCACATTTTAAACTTCTACATTCCAGAAACCTTTTATGTTAAACGTTTTGTAAGTCGAAACCATTTACTTCATTTTCATGCAGTTTTATATGTCTTTACAATCAGCATTACAATTAGCATTTATTCGTATAACTTAGTTTTCATACACATTTTGATTACATCTTTAGACTCTTAGAGAGAGAGATCGAAATAAGCCAAACACTTATACAATATCAACCATGAATAATTGTCCGATTGTGAGAGTAACCTTAATATCCAAGGAGTCCTAGGATCAATCTAGTCGATCCTGTGAGTTACCAGAGGGATTGAATAACAGTAAGAAAGATTATTCGATAGTTTGGAAGACTAGCGGTTGTTTACCAGAAATCACTGGAAACACATATCCAAATCCAGCTGAATGAGGTATTTTTCAAAACTCTATCTCTCTATTTAGGCATCCCCAGGCCACGATTTGTGAAGAAAAAATGTAGCCCTTATCTTGGTGAAGTTGTACATATGCATACTTGTCATTTATATTAACTATGCTGTGAGGATTTGAAGCTTGAAGTTCATGAAATAATTAGGTCACGAATTAGGGTTGACAAAATTCTCTCTGATCTTTGAGAGTTAGGTTACAAATTTTACATGGTTGGAATCGTGAGATTAAATGTTACATGTTTCATGTTATAAGATTTTGTTTTTGTGCAAGCATATGAAAGATACAAATTTGAAGAAAAACACGCGCGCAGGGAGGAAGCTGGAGGAGAGGGATGATGTTCTGGGCCTTTGGTGCCTTAGGCCTGTTGCTTTTGTTATTCACACCTCCTGGATTACTTTTGCACCCCTGACTATTTTCTTATATTTTTGCATTTTCTTGCATATTTTTATATTTATTACTTGCATTTATTTTTTCTAATGATAAAAAATACCCAAAAATAATTTATCTATTTCCACACTTTTATTTTATTTTATTTATATTATTTTTTGCATAAAAATAGTTTATTAGGATAATATACTTTATTTTCTTAAATAAATTGTAAATATATTTAAAAATAATATACATTTTTATTATGTTATTTATATACATAAAATATTTATTTTCATACATATTTTAATTTTTAATATTTGTACGTAATATTATTTATTATTTTCTTGTACAAAAAATGGACAAAATAATAATATAGAACATATATTTTATTTTAATTGAAAATTAGGGTTACATATCTTCCTTTGATTGAGTTTACTTATAACAATAGTTTTCATGCTAGTATTGGAATGACAACGTTCGAGGCTTTGTATGGTCGGAGGTGTAGAACTCCTTTGTGTTGGCATGAGTCGGGTGAAAGTGTGGTGCTTGGACCAGAATTGGTTAGAGAGACTACTGAGACGGTGAAGATGATTAGAGAAAAGATGAGAATTTCTCAAAGTCGACAAAAAAGTTATCATGATAAAAGGAGAAAATACTTGGAATTTCAAGATGGTGATCATGTATTTTTGCGAGTTACTCCTACAACCGGCGTTGGGCGAGCATTGAAGTATAAGAAGCTAACTCCTCGCTTTATTGGCCCTTACCAAATTACTAGTAAAGTGGGAAAAGTGGCTTATAGAGTGGCATTACCGCCAAATCTTTCGAACTTGCATGATGTGTTCCATGTGTCACAACTTCGGAAGTATGTTCCAGATCCTTCACATGTGATTGAGATGGATGATATTCAAGTGCGAGACAATCTTACGATGGAGACGATGCCTTTAAGGATCGAAGATCATGAGATGAAGTCTCTTCGTGGCAAAGAGATCTCCTTGGTTAAAGTTGTTTGGATAGGAGCAGCTGGTGAAAGTGCGACGTGGGAGTTAGAAAGCAAGATGCGGGATTCCTATCCCGTGCTTTTCGAGTCAGGTAATTTCGAGGACGAAACTTTTTTTAAGTGGGGGAGAGTTGTAACGCCCCGTTTTATTTAATATTATATTATATTAATATTTTCGAGTTACCGTTTGACGTTTATTTTTGCGACGAGAATATTTAAATTAACTGTTATATCTGTTAATATATTCGGTAACATTTTATTCGGACTGGTAGTTATTTTATTCGGTCCGATATTTGTTTTGAGGGACTGGTAATTATTTTGTTCGGTCCGATTTTTTATTCTGTTCGGTTCGGTAAAATATTATTCGGACCAATATTTAATTATTCGGAGTTATTTTAATTATTTGGGTTAATAATATTATTTAGTATTATTAGTGTTATAACTAGTAGTAAGACCAAGGGCTTTTTGGTATTTTTGCTTGCTAGTGTCTTGCTACTAAACCACACCAAACACTCCTTGTTTTGTCATAACATACAAAAACACATAGAGAGAGTTTGAGAGAAGAGAGTCTTGGAGAAGAGAAGAGCAAGAACAAAGCCAAAGCTAGGGTTGGAACATTAAGAATCAATTCAAGCATTTAAGGTAAGGGGTTTGATTTTCCAATGCTTATAGTTAGGGTTTGATTTGATATATTTTGGATTTGGAGAAAAAAATTGATGTTAGGTTTTTTGAGTTTTGTTGAGGATTTGTGATAGAAATTACAAGAGTTAATTAGGTGTTGTTGTTGTTGAATTAGTATTAGGTTAGTTAAATTGGAATTAAAAAGAAAATAGAGATTATATTAATTAAGTTTAGTTTATAAACAAACAAAAATTAGCAGTAGAATTAAGTTTTAGTTTAGTAGCAGTAAACTAGAAATATGGAAATTGATTTAAGCTTGTAAACTATGCTAGTAGTATATTGCTTAGATGAAGTTTAGAATGTATACACAATAGTCAATTGTTAAAAACTAAAGTAAAATTATGCAGGAATTAACGTAGTGGCAGTATGCAGTATAGTTTAGAAAAAAAATGAAGTATAGAATCAAATGTGATAGCAGTATAAATAAATGAAATGAACTTCTAGAAATCAAACTATAGTTATTAAGTGAAGTTTAGAAAACAAAAAAAAATGCAGTATGGAAAAATAAGTTTAGAATAATTAATTAATTAATTTATGTTTTATTTTTATTTTCTTAATTTAATATATTAAATATTTATATTAATTAAATACAAATATGACATAAGTTAGCCGATTTAATTTGGAACTCGATTATGTTCTGATTTCGGCAATTTCGGTGACGAAGTAAGTTGCTCCGAATTTAACGAAAATTGACGTGCTAGCTAATTTTGACGTGTAGAACGTCGTGGTGAGATTAGTTTTTCGAGATTACGAGTTTTTAACGGAGCGATCCGAAATAAGTCAATTTACGGTTAAGTTGAACCAGGTTGCATTTTAGTCGGTTTAAGTCACGTATGGACAATTCGATTGCGACGTTAACGATTATGATTGGTGCCGATTATTATGAATGACTTTCGCGACGATTATTGATGTTTGACTATTTTTCGGTGTTTGAAATTTAGTGAATTATTTGATAATGATGTGGTGTGATTAAATATGATGTTTGCGACCGTTTATTTATAATGAATACTTGATGATATGCGATGCGATGATATATTTATCTTGATGTGGATAAATATGGCGACGTGAGTTTTATACCAATTTTGATATGCGATGATGAAGTTTTGTTGTGTCGTGTTTGTGATGTCGTGTTGTCGAGTCACATAAATTGCATTGGCGACGGGGGATTTTATGCCAAGCGACGAGGGCTTTTATGCCAAAGCGACGATGGGCTTTTATGCCAAATGTCTCTAATTATGGACAAAGCAACGAGTACCACATGCATAACATAGTCGTGTCTCATGGAGTCAGTTATGTTTATGTTTGAGTCTTTTGGCGTTGAGTTTTATTTGATGGCTTATGACGAATTGCGATGTTATATGATACTTTGTTTGTAATATTTTTTGTGTTGAACATAAAGTGAATATATGTGATGATCTCATGATGAGTAAGCGATGAATACAACATGACGGTAAAGCGACAATATGAGTTATGGCGATGGAGTTTATGTTTTGTTTTGATATGATTATGGTGATTATGTGATGAAATTAAAGTGTTGATTTTATACACTAAATGATGATTTTAAAGTATGTGAAATTTTGATATTTGTTGACATATTCTTATTAATCCTTTATCATTTATGATTCCAAAACTATTTATATATTTTATCATGCCTTTAATTATATGTTTTGGAGTATTTCACCCTTTACTTGTTTCGTCTTTGCCTTTATATTGGTAACGTGCAGGTGGATCCGCGAGGATGATGAGGATTAGCTCGAGTCTCTTTATTTTGAGTCGCTCTGCTCTGATAGTAGTAACACTCGGGATTTGGGTGACGTTATTATTTTGATAGGATAGTTTATGTATACTATCTTATGACTTTATGTATTGATGATAACATGATGATACGTACATTTTGTGAACACATCCGATGTGCTGTGAATTGTCATATGTTTATATGATGATTTATGTTATGAATCGGTATATCCGACTTTTGATTTTGTGAAGTGCATTATAATGCAAAGTGATGTAAAACACGGATATGTGATACCTCAATTTATGTTTGGATGAAATTTTGAAACTCTGATTTTAATATTAATTACGAGGGGTAGAATTGGGTTGTTATACATGCTATGCATCAAGCAAAAATGCAGGGTGATGAAGACAAGTATGTCTTGCAAGAAAAATAGTTTATTAGATAATGACTGTAAATAAATCCTGCAAGGAAATCATGTCGTTAGATAAAAACCCAACAAGTAGCTCAAGTTGAAAGCAAACAAATCACACAAGCAGCCTAAGGTTTAGGCTTGCATGAGGTTTGTAGGTAAGTACCCTCTTGAAATTTAGTTGGCTCAACCTGTCCTAGTAATAGTAACCGGGTTCTAAGGGATCTCAATATCATTGATTTTTCCCACAAGTTTCGTTCGATAGGCGATTGAATCGCAACCAAACAAAACTCAAGAGTCAAATCTCAATAAGTGTAGCATCGAGTATCTGCCGACTTTGGGAATACACCAAAGAAGGCCATCTCGCTACGTCCTAATAGCCAAGTTGTTCATTTAAATGTTCTAAGGTCAGTTGATGCTTCATGACACCATGCATCGGCCCTGTATTCTCCTTGATTAACTCAAGGGTTACCGGTACCAGCCAAAGTGTCGCATCAACATAGCCATCGCTTCAACCGTGTCGGTATACCCCACACAGTTTCCATGATCTATTGCTACTTACCTAAATGGTTTCCCCAGATCTGGGTGTAGGATCTATAGTCACCCTAAACAATACCCTTAAAAATAAAGCAAACAAACAGTCAAAGAAGAAAAATGATCTAGACCTTAAGGTAAACCCCACTTTTTTTATTTTCCCCCAGCAGAGTCGCCAGTTCTGTGATATGGTGGCATAACCGACTATTATACTGGTTTTTACGTTTGTGTTTGCAAATGTTGCGATAAGCAAGAGTCGCCACTTACTTTTCTTTTATCCAACAAAGGAAAGGGTGAAAAGAACAGAAAAGACCTTTTTTAGAGTTTTCTGAGTAAGGGCGGTAAATTATGGAAAGGGAAGGTGTTAGCACCTTTTCCATCCGTGGTTTTCCACGGGCTCTTAGGTACTTGCTCATTTTCTAAAATTGCTTTCGTGTTTGTGTGAAAAAGTTTTTGTTTGAAAATTCCTTAGTGCGGCGATTCGCTTTATGATAACCCTTGTATCAGTCCTCAAGAGTGTGATAAAGCGTTTTTGAAAAGAATTTTGAAAAGTGTGTAAGTGTGAAAAAGATTGGTTTGAGCAAGTACTTAAGAACTGTCTACCTACTCGAAAAAAGATGTTCTTTTCCTCCTTTCCTTTAGATAGTTCTATCCTATTCTTAGTGAATAGGTAACGCTGTCGTCAAATGTTGAGGGACAATCGAAGGGACGTTTTACAGTCATAAAGGCAACATATGGAGACATTTTATCAATTTTGTTGGAGGGACGAGATCATTTACCGAAAAGGTAATTGTTGGGTCATCGAGGGACTATGATCTTTTGATTTTATGGGTCTTTGCTAAAGTGTTCCTGCCTCTTGACTGTTTTATTGAAGGCAACCAAAGTGGGCGTACCTTAGAGGTTTATATGTGCAAGTGTGTTATGTTCAATTTCTTTTTGTCTTTTTATTAAGTTTGCTAACGTTTGATTATTAGTCTTTTCATGCACGCGTAGTTACTAGCAATTAATATGAAAAGCAGTAAAAAAATGCAAAAAATAGAAGTCCTACGCTATTACAACCAAATCGAAAGATAAGTAAAAAGTAAAAATAAAGAAGAGAAAAAGACTTCTTCGATCCATTCCATGGACTCCTTCGATTCACCCTTCTTTGACCTTCTTTCGATTGAGCCAGAGAATGGGTGTGAGTAGCCTTCGATTGGGCTTGAGAATTGACGGGGCAAGCTTCGATTTTCACCCTTTCCTGCCTCCTTCGATTGGGTTTGGGAAGGATATGGGTAAACTTCGATTGCAGGGAGAAAAGGGGGGCTTCGATTCAGAGGAAGAAGGCTGCCTTTCGATTCTATGAAGGGTGTTGCTGGAAAGGCCTGAAGGATCACCTGTGGAGGCACTGCATCTGCAAAAATATGTTAGCGAAATAAAACGAAGGACATGGGTATCGAAACCCAGGTCCTTCGATCCCACGCGCTGGGTCTTTTCAGGCTATATCTGCAGCAAATGTTAGCAACAAAACAAATGTAGACCTGAGTGTCGAACCCAGGTCCTTCGATTCCATCTCTAATTCATATTTGAAGTTATTTCGTCCTTCAATACCAAGAATCCTGATATTTGAAAGAAGATACAGATCATGCCCTAACAATGGCACGATCTCCTCCCTGCACTTAAGCTTGTATATAACACATTGAAACAATCACAAACATCAGCAATAACATGCATGTAATGATTAATATAGATTTAAAAGAAACTGCATACTTAGCTAATTTGAGATCAAACAGATTACCAAACGGAGGGAACGTGTGTTGGATATGCCTAGTGCTTGGAAACATCTCCTGGAACTTGGTGAAGATTTTGAGTTTTGGGGAGCTTCGATGGGAAATCTGTATGTGTGTGATGCAATACGTGTGATCTCTCCTCTTTTTCTTCCCCCTTGGCACTGTGTCCTTGGCCTTGTATTATAGGAGTGTGATGGTGCATAGTAATGGCAAGAGACAACCATTTAACTAGGCTTTTAAAGCTATGAGACAAGAATCAGACATATTAAAAGATTTCATTTTTGAAATATTCATGCCCCTTTTGAAGTCTTGGATGAACCTGGACATTTGAATCCTTAGAACATCCTCCAGCGTTGCTCTTCGATTGGCCTATTGTTACTTCCTTCGAATGGCTTTCAAACCAATCGAAACATTAACCCTCCCTTTTAACTGGTCGAAGGTTGCTTCAGCTCTTTATCAATTGAAGGCTTTGAACTTGATTCAAATGGCTCATATTCTCAATATCAGAGTTTCTTTGATTAGACCCTAAACATTATTCTTATTGATGGTGCTGAGTCCTGATTCAAATTTCTCAAGGCTCCCCTCAGCAGAGATTCTTCGCTTGAGCCATGGTTTGTATGGATTCAAATGCCCATCATTAGAGCTTCTGGAACCCTCTCAGTTCTTTCTCTTTTTGATCTCATTTTCTCTAACTTGGACAATCAGAATATCTCCTTGTTAATATGCCAATCAAAACATCACTTGGTTAACATGCCTGTCGAAAGGTACTTTGTACGCTCTAACGAAAAACAATCTTATTTAAGATGCCCGTCGAAGCTGCCTTCACACAATGCTAAATCGAAGGATCCCTTGCCATGCCAATCGAAAGGCTTGGCCCAGGGTGCCAAACGAAAGGGTATTTCAGAATGCCAATCGAAGGCCTTAACACAATGCCAATTGAAAGGCTTGGCCACAATGCCAATCGAAACATTTTCGGAATGCCAATCGAAAGGCCTTGTGACATGCCAATCGAAGGGCATTGTCCATGCCAATCGAAAGGTTCCTTCAGAATACCAATTGAAAGACCTTTTGCAGATGCTAATCGAATGACCTTTTGTAGATGCCAATTGAAGGACCTTTTGCAGATGCCATTTGGAGGATACTTAACCATCATTTGAATAATTTCCTTTTCTTTAGGCAAAGGTTTGTAACCACCTATACAAGAAGAAATCTTGGAAAAACATGAGAGGAAAATTTTGGGGTACAACACTTTCCATCAAACATTTGTTTAATTTTACAGTGGACATCGGTTCTTGCTTGCGATTAATCCTATTAGAGAGATTATATACTATCTGGATTCGTTATATAATGATTGGACAACATACCCCGATTTGAAGAAGACGATTGATACGTAAGTGCGATTGTTCTAAATATTCGTGTGTATATTTATTTATCTATGTGAGATTTTTCTAAATAGTCTTTTATATTTTATTACAACTTCTACAAGCTTTTCGATCACAAAGAGGTATTCAAGTACCAAAGAGTAGAGCCAACAACATTACGTGGATCAGAGTGCAAGTATATTTTCACAATTTTGATTATATTAGTGATGATATTTGATAAAACAAGTTAAGGGGTATATCCTGATATATATATGTATTTTCTTTTCATGTGTCGTATCCTTGTCAACATAATGGTATAGATTGCGGTTATTTCATGTTGAGGTTTATGAAAGAAACACTTCTTTTGGACCGAATAGATATTCCATCCACGGTATGAATTTCTAACTTATGAATTATTTTAATATTTCTCATAAAATGGCATAGTGTTTTAACTAAATCACATACTATGTTATTTTACTATGTAGTACTTTGACGAATTCAATTGTGCCCATTACTCAAAAGATCAATTGGATGAACTTATAGAGGAATGGTGTCAATTTATTATGGAGTTGAGAATTTTATAAGGTATATTGTCTTTGCTTCATTGATGAGAATTTTGAGTACAACTTTTGAGTTTTAAGTATAAATTGGAATAAAGTTTTGTTTTATCATGGTATGAATTTCGATCTTTTGATTTTGTTTCAGGTTATAGGTGCAGATGTAGAAGATAGAGCTAACAAGTTCTTTGTTGTTGTTTTTTAGAAATTCTCGAAGATAATAATATGTAGATTAAACATCAATTTAGAATTTTTAGGATTTTCAAGTTGTATCATCAATTTTTAAGTTGTTGTATATATCATCATTTATATATATGTAGATTTTTTGTATATGCAAATTTGATGCATATATATTGGATTGAAGCTACCAAATCTGGTACAAAATATGGTGAAAACCTGGTGCAAAAAATGGAGAAAATATTTGACAGCGCTTAAGGAGAAAATATGTCTAATATTTAAAAAAAATTGTTAACATTAGACAACGCTTAAGGAGAAAAGCGTTGTCTAAAGTAGGGAGAAAGCGCTGTCAAAGGTGGGGAACAGACGACGCTTTTAAAGAAAAGCGCTGTCTAAAGTAGGTAGAAAGCGCTACCTAAAATGGGAAAGCGCTGCCTAAGGTGGGGAACAGACAATGCTTTTAAAGAAAAGTGTTGTTTAAAGAGATGCAAAAAGCGTTGTCTAAAGTGTTGTCTAAAATGAGAAAGCGTTGCTAAATGTGTACTTACCAAAGCGCTCTCTGAAGTAAAAGCGCTGCTAAAGTTGTTCATAAGAAAGCGCTCTTAAAGTAAAAGCGCTGCTAAAGGGGACATATAGCAGCAGTTTTACATTAATCCAAAGCGCTGCCTTTTCTTATAGCAGCGCTGGTTTAGGCAGCGCTTTAAAGCGATGTGTATGGCAAAAGAAAACGCTGTCTATGCGCTTGTTTGGCATAGTGAAGCATGTTACATCAACTCCATGAATGATACAAAGGATCAAACTTATCAATGATAAGAACGATGGTTTCATCAAGGAATTCAAGTTTCATTTTGCCTCCAAGTGCACGACTCATTGAAAGAGCCAAAGAATGATTGTTCAATTTCTTTTGATTTTACGGGTCTTTGCTAAAGTGTTCCTGCCTCTTGACTGTTTTATTGAAGGCAACCAAAGTGGGCGTACCTTAGAGGTTTATATGTGCAAGTGTGTTATGTTCAATTTCTTTTTGTCTTTTTATTAAGTTTGCTAACATTTGATTATTAGTCTTTTCATACACGCGTAGTTACTAGCAATTAATATGAAAAGAAGTAAAAAAATGCAAAAAATAGAAGTCCTACGCTATTACAACCAAATCGAAAGATAAGTAAAAAGTAAAAATAAAGAAGAGAAAAAGACTTCTTCGATCCATTCCATGGACTCCTTCAATTCACCCTTCTTTGGCCTTCTTTCGATTGAGCCAGGGAATGGGTGTGAGTAGCCTTTAATTAGGCTTGAGAATTGACGGGGCAAGCTTCAATTTTCACCCTTTCCTGCCTCCTTCAATTGGGTTTGGGAAGGATATGGGTAAACTTCGATTGCAGGGAGAAAGGGGGGGGGGGAGAGCTTTGATTCAGAGGAATAAGGATGCCTTTTGATTCTATGAAGGGTGTTGCTGGAAAGGCCTGAAGGATCACCTGTGGAGGCACCGCATCTGCAAAAATATGTTAGAAAAATAAAACGCAGGACATGGGTATCGAAACCCAGGTCCTTCGATCCTGCGCGCGCTGGGTCTTTTCAGGCTATATCTGCAGCAAGTGTTAGCAAAAAAACAAATGTAGACCTTGGTGTCGAACCCAGGTCCTTCAATTCCCTCTCTAATTCGGATTTGAAGTTATTTCGTCCTACAATACCAAGAATCCTGAGATTTGAAAGAGGATACAGATCGTGCCCTAGCAATGGCACGATCTCCTCCTTGCACTTAAGCTTGTATTTAATACATTGAAACAATAACAAACATCAGCAATAACATGCATGTAATGATTAATATAGATTTTAAAGAAACTACACATTTAGATAATTTGAGATCGAACAGATTACCAAACAGAGAGGGCGTGTGTTGGCTCTGCCTAGTGCTTGGAAACATCTCCTGGAACCTGGTGAAGATTTTGAGATTTTGGGGAGCTTCGATGGGAAATCTGTATATATGTGATGCAATACGTGTGATCTCTCCTCTTTTTCGTCCCCCTTGGCACTGTGTCCTTGGCCTTGTATTTATAGGAGTGTGATGGTGCAGAGTAATGGCAAAAGACAACCATTTAACCAGGCTTTTAAAGTTATGAGACAAGAATCAGACATATTAAAAGATTTCCTTTCTGAAATATTCATGCCCCTTTTGAAATCTTGGATGAACCTGGACATTTGACTCATTCGAACGTCCTCCAGCGTTGCTCTTCGATTGACCTATTATTACTTCCTTCGAATGGCTTTCAAACCAATTGAAACATCAACCCTCCCTTTTAACTGGTCGAAGGTTGCTTCAGCTCTTTATCAATTGAAGGCTTTGAACTTGATTCAAATGGCTCATATTCTCAGTATCAGAGTTTCTTCGATTAACTCCTAAACATTATTTTTCTTGATGGCGCTGAGTCCAGATTCGAATTTCTCAAGGCTCCCCTCAGCAGAGATTATTCGCTTGAGCCATGGTTTGTATGGATTAAAATGCCCATCATCAGAGTTGTTGGAACCCTCTCAGTTCTTGCTCTTTTTGATCTCATTTTCTCTAACTTGGAAAATCAGAATATCACCCTGTTAATATGCCAATCGAAACATCACTTTGTTAACATGCCTGTCAAAAGGCACTTTGTACGCTCTAACGAAAAACAATCTTATTTAAGATTCCCGTCGAAGCTGTCTTGACAAAATTCTAAATCGAAGAATCCCTTGCCATGCCAATCGAAAGGCTTGGCCCAGGGTGTCAAACAAAAGGGTCTTTCAGAATTCCAATCGAAGGCCTTGACACAATGCCAATTGAAGGGCTTGGCCACAATGCCAATCGAAACATTTTTGAAATGCCAATCGAAAGGCCTTGTGACATGCCAATCGAAGGGAATTGTCCATGCCAATCGAAAGGCTCCTTCAGAAAACCAATCAAAAGACCTTTTGCAGATGCTAATCGAATGACCTTTTGTAGATGCCAATCGAATGACCTTTTGCAGATGCCATTTGGAGGATACTTAACCATCATTTGAACAATTTCCTTTTCTTTAGGCAAAGGTTTGTAACCACCTATGCAAGAAGAAATCTTGGAAAAACATGAGAGGACAAATTTTGCGGTACAACACTTTCCATCAAACATTTGTTTAATTTTACAGAGGATATTGGTTGTTGCTTGCGATTAATCCTATTATAGAGATTGTATACTATCTGGATTCGTTATACAATGATTGGACAACATACCCCGATTTGAAGAAGACGATTGATACGTAAGTGAGATTGTTCTAAATATTCGTGTGTATATTTATTTATATATGTGAGATTGTTCTAAATAGTCTTTTATATTTTATTATAGCGTTCTACAAGCTTTTCGATCACAAATAGGTATTCAAGTACCAAAGAGTAGAGCCAACAACATTACGTGGATCAGAGTGCAGATATACTTTCACAATTTTGATTATATTAGTGATGATATTTGATAAAACAAGTTAAGGGGTATATCCTGATATATATCTATATTTTCTTTTTATGTGTAGTATCCTCGTCAACATAATGATATAGATTGCGGTTATTTCATGTTGAGGTTTATGAAAGAAAAACTTCTTTTGGACCGAATAGAGATTCCATCCACGGTATGAATTTCTAACTTATGAATTATTTTAATATTTCTCATAAAATGGCGTAGTGTTTTAACTAAATCACATACTATGTCATTTTACTATGTAGTACTTTGACGAATTCAATTGTGCTCATTACTCAAAAGATCAATTGGATGAACTTATGGAGGAATGGTGTTAGTTTATTATGGAGTTGAGAATTTTATAAGGTGTATTGTCTTTCTTTCATTGGTGAGAATTTTGAGTACAACTTTTGAGTTTTAAGTATAAATTAGAATAAAGTTTTGTTTTATCGTGGTATGAATTTCGATCTTTTGGTTTTGTTTCAGGTTATAGGTGCAGATGTAGAAGATAGAGGTAACAAGTTCTTTGTTGTTGTTTTTTAGAAATTCTCGAAGATAGTAATATGTAGATTAAACATCAATTTAGAATTATTAGAATTTTTAAGTTGTATCATCAATTTTCAAGTTGTTGTATATATATATATATATATATATATATATATATATATATATATATATATATATATATATATATATATATATATATATATATATATATATATATATATATATATATATATATATATATATATATATATATATATATATATATATATATATATATATATATATATATATATATATATATATATATATATATATATATATATATATATATATATATATATATATATATATATATATATATATATATATATATATATATATATATATATTTTGTATATGCAAATTTGATGCATATATATTGGATTGAAGCTACCAAATCTGGTGCAAAATATGGTGAAAACCTGGTGAAAAATGTGGTGAAAACCTGTTGCAAAAAATGGAGAAAATATTTGACAGCGCTTAAGGAGAAAATATATCTAATATTTAAAAAAAATTGTTAACATTAGACAACGCTTAAGGAGAAAAACACTGTCTAAAGTAGAGAGAAAGTGCTGTCTAAGATGGGGAACAAACAACGCTTTTAAAGAAAAGCACTGTCTAAAGTAGGGAGAAAGCGCTACCTAAAATGGGAAAGCGCTGCCTAAGATGGGGAACAGACAGCGCTTTTAAAGAAAAGCGCTGTCTAAAGAGATGCAAAAAGCGCTGTCTAAAGTGCTGTCTAAAATGAGAAAGTGTTGCTAAAGGTGTACTTACCAAAGCGCTCTCTAAAGTAAAAGCGCTGCTAAAGGTGTTGATAAGAAAGCGCTCTTAAAGTAAAAGCGCTGCTAAATGGGACATATAGCAGCACTTTTACATTAATCAAAAGCGCTGCCTTTTCTTATAGCAGCGCTGGTTTAGGCAGCGTTGTCTATGGCAAAAAAAAAAACGCTGTCTATGCGCTTGTTTGACATAGTGAAGCATGTTACATCAACTCCATGAATGATACAAAGGATCAAACTTATCAATGATAAGAACGATGGTTTCATCAATGAATTCAAGTTTCATTTTGCCTCAAAGTGCACGACTCATTGAAAGAGCCAAAGAATGATTGTTTAAACCACTAAGCTTTGAAGAAACAAGGATTGGTGAAGGTTCATCATTATGATGTACAAAAAACGAACTTGATTGATCATGTTGAGGATCTGCAGAATTAAAAGTTCCCGCAGTGATGGAATTTCGTGGAACCATGAATGCGGAAATGAAGTAATCTCAAATCGAGAGACTTATGATACCAATATTGAAAAATTAAAAATAAAAGAAAATGTGAAGAAATTAGCTCAGCATTTCTTAAGGAAGAAGTTACAAACTAGAATCTAGTTTTATACTAGTTCTAAGTGGAGTACATCATAAGCTTTCTAAGCCTAATCACATACAATCATAACAAAGTGCTGTAACTGATTTTTAATAGTTGTTACAGGCTTTTACAACTGATTTCTTAGGCTTTGGCTGAGATTGCTTGTGATGCAAGCTATTTGAGATCATCATGCTCCTTTTTCGTATGATGTACTAGTCTTTTAAGTCTTGATCTTTATTTTCTTTGTAATTCAACAATTAGAAATTAGTTACTAGTTAATTAAATTAGTCAATATATAACAACTAACTACAAGTTGATTATGATTGTTGATAAAAATTAGTACATTAGATCTTGTAGTTCCTTTGTTTTTGTGTTGGCCCTTGTATAAATACAAGGCTTTGTATTATACTGTTGTTAGTCAATCAGTAAATAATTCTTGCATTTTTATATATATACATGAATTCATTTCCTCTAGATTACCTTATTCGATTCATTCCACTCGTCATAAAACAACACTGATATATTATTTTCATAACCATTGAAGTACTTGTACAATACACAACATGTTCATTTTTTGGTAGAAAAATGCAACATTAACCTAAACCTCACTAATGTGGATACTTTATTGTAATAGGAGTCCCAACACTATGTTTTCCGTCGGTCCAAATCAACTTCCCAAATACATAATCAGTGGTATACTTACTTTGTGGCTTTAAGGTGAATGTAACCTTGAACTCTTTTTTTTCACCCTTATCCTTAAAGTTTAATATATTAGGCTCGACTGCGACTAGAAATTCCGGGGGTGCCTCGATCGTCACTGTATACTTGCTTGGGAACCCAACATTGGTTACCGTACGAGTAACAGTCAAAGACTGTCCGACTTTAAAGTCAGAAACTGTGATGGATGGATAATTGAAATCTGTTAAACTGAGAGATTTTGGACAAGTGTAAGGTTTTCCATAGAGCACTTTAAGTTGGGAACTATTGTATCCATGGCCACATAAATAGTTCAAATAATCAGTAATATTCAGGTCATATATAAGTCCAGGATCCACTGCATGATTAGGTTGAATGAGCCCTGAACCATAAGCAAAAGAAGTTGCGTTGTCGAGCGATGAATCCAGTATAGGCCCTCCAATGTTGTTTTTAGTTGTTGCTGAAAAATATGTAAGAATATATAAGTAAAAAGCATATGAAAATGGACTCAAGGATTTCATATAATTTGATTACCTGTGGTCATGATTGCTGACTTGATAGCCGCCGGACTCCAATCAGGATGGACAGATTTAACGAGTCCAACTAGTCCGGCAACATGAGGGCATGACATTGAAGTGCCTGACATAGTTAGAAATACACCGCCGGTATAAGCTGCAATTATATTGACGGCTGGTGCAATTATATCAGGCTGAAATATAAAATAAATTTTACAATTTCAGTCATTTTAAGAAAATCTTAAGAAAGAGTGATTGATAATTATCTCAAGGAAGAATAACCAAAAACCTTAAGGATTGAAGGGTCAAGGTTGTTTGGGCCTCTTGATGAAAAAGTAGCTACATATGGAGCTGACTTTATACCTAACTGTGTTTTAGCTTTAGTTATGTAAGCCATAGGAAACCTACACAATATGAAATGTAGAATTCTATGTGTGTAAGTAAGTATTCAGTAATACAAAGTTTAAAATAAAAACCATAATGAAAATACTTACTTTGTCTGATTGATGTAATTAAGAATGTTAGAGCCGTCTTCTAAGTTAACATTTGAAGATGGAATCACTTGAGCATCAACTAAAAGATCATTGGTTGAGAAACCAGCATTGTTAACCAAAATGACTCCGATAGCACCTACACTAGAAGCTACTCCATTCATGTTAACTCTATCTTTTTCACTTCGGCGACATACCAATATTTTTCCATTCGTCTTTTTCGGATCCAGACTTCTATTTTCACAAAGTTGACTACAAAAATGAAATATATTATAAAAGATCAGTCACACATGCACTATACAAAAGTTTATTAGAGAAGGTTAACGCGTTCTTACGCTGCTATGTCATTATTCACACCAAGTTTTGCATCTTCACCACTTATCAATGGATATAATTTGTTAGGTGGTAATTCAGACGGCGAAAGGCTAGCTCCTTTGTATATTTTCTTGTCACCAAGAATAACAGAATTTGTGAATTCTCTATCAGTGGTGCTTCCAGCAACTGTGAGAATCCATGGTTCGACGTTGGTTACAGACCCGAAATTAGGTCCTTCATTTCCTCCAGAAGCAACAACAATGATGTTGTTGGTAATTGCATGGAAGGAACCTATGGAAATACCACTTTCAAAAAACTCTTTTGGATAATTTCCTCCCAAGGACACCGAAAGCACATCAACACCATCACTTATGGCAGCTTCAAAACCAGCCAAAATATCAGCATCAAAACATCCATTCCAACAGACCTTATAGGCTGCAACTCGCGCTTTTGGCGATCCACCACTCGCTGTTCCATTTCCAAAGCCAAATACATTTGCTCCAGCAACAAAATTACCTCCTGCAGTTGATAAAGTATGTGTGCCATGACCTTCAGTGTCGCGCGCACTATTAAAGGTTACATTTGCCGCTGCACCGAGACGTGCCTGATAGCCTTTGTGAAAATATTTTGCTCCAATAAGTTTCCTACAAATATATCAAATCATGTATCAGCAGTTGAGTTATATGAAATGCAATAAAATGATAAATTATCTAGTAAAAGACCTGTTGCAATAAAATTTATCTGGATTTCCTTTGGTAACATCACAAATTCCTTTCCACTTTTTTGGAATTGGCCCATACCCTTCATCACTAAAACTCTTGGATTCTGGCCAAACACCTATCATAAGTCACAATATTAATAAAAATTATTCTGAGGCATAGCATAGCACATTAAAAAATATAATAAGTAATATAATTATTATTATTAAAAAATGCAATTAATTCATATTTTATTACCATAGTCCAAATTTCCAATAATAATGTCTTCACCCAATGATTTTTTCCACACTGAATCATTAGTAAATCCACCGTCCGTCTCTAACCCAAGGAAATTCCATGATCGGGTCGTGTGTAGTTCATATCTTTTATTTAAAAATATTGATACAACATTTGGATTCTCTGTATTCATACCAAAAAAAAAATATATATATATATATATAACTCCATACTTGCAAGATTTGTGGAAGATAAATCCATGAATTAACGTATAACTACATACTTGCAACTTTAGCTGCTTCATCTTCATCAAGTATTGCAGCAAAGCCATTAATATATCTTGTGTAAGAGTAAAATATTGCTTCTTTCGCCTTCTTAATGCTGTGTATGAAAAAAAATTAACTATCATCGTTTCATAATTAAGCATACTAATTTATTTATTCACTTAATTTTAAGGTTGAATAAATGCATACCTTCCAACGTAAGATCCAAGTAAATCATAGTGAGAATTTGTGGCAAATTCAGAATCAAATGAAGAAGGATTTGAACCGAAAGAATGTGATCCTAAGTATACAATATAGGGCTGTAACAAAAAGACATGATAATCGAGTATTAGACCAAGTTGTTAAAAGTAAACATGTTATAATGAGAAAGAGATTTAATAAAATCTGTCTATGGTAGCAGAAACAAAGACATTTTAAGGAATAATGAAAAATTGAGACAAATCTTGCCTGTTTTATTGCAAGGGTATGTTCATGTAGAAAAACAAAAAGAAGAAGTGGCATTAACGTGTGACAAATAGATGATGTCATTGTTTCTCTAATGAATGGTGTTTGTTTTGCAAAATAAATATCAGTGATAATGTGATATGTAAATGTGTGATTTCCTAACTTTTATAATGTAGTTCTGTGTTTGTTTTCTACTCAATCTCATTTGAAAAACCACTCTGAGTTTGTAATGAAGTCAATTATTATGGTAATATTCATTCTCCACATTTATGTTAAATAAATAAATCAAATAAATTTGGATCTTTTAAGGTAAAATATATGTAAAACAAAGTCTATTTACAAACAATGTGCTACCTCTGTTTTTATTACAAATTATTTTGATATTATATTAGTAAGAAATATATTTAATTTTGTATAAAAAAGATAAATTATAATTAATTTTATATATAAATACAAATAAATACAAATAAATGTTGCAGTCATGAATTTGAACTTTAGACCAGTTGAGTTACCCCATCTACTCCTATAAAATTATTTTATAAATTGATGATATTTAAAAGACAAAGTAAAAGAATTGAAAAAAAGTTGAGTAAATAATAGTCAAAAGTAAAATAGAAAACAAAATATTAATGTTTTATTAATATTGTTAGGGAAATTATGATTTAGGACAATTTTTTAAGTTATACATTATTAAAAAAGAAAAAAAAATAAATTCTATTCTTAAAAAACTATTTTTTGTTGAATATCCAAATATGGACCGCTTATATGTACTATTTTTAGATATAACAAAATTTTACATCAAACAAGAGTTAAACCAAACCCCTCTTGGTTAATAGTTGAACCAATGCCTCCTTCGTTAATGGATAATTAACTTTACCACTAAATCAATTTTTGTTTTTTTTTAATTTACAAATAACACTTATATCGATATATTTTTTTAATTATTTTTAATTATTAGCAATATTTTATATATTTTGTTCTCTAATAAAAAAATGCACTTTTTAATTACTTGCAAAATTCAATTAGGTTATGTTAGTCTCATATGTTCAATCATATATTATATTAATATCACATTGAATCTAAATAGCGAAAATTCTACATTATCATCACATATGTTATAGATGTACTATCAAGTTCAAAATATTACAGTACCATCAACTTTTAAAATATTGTACAAAACATTATCATTTACTTTATTGTTTTAGAGATTATATGTTTGTTTGGAAGCTTGCAAGAAAGATTTTAAAGTTAATTGTAGGTCTTTGATGGGTGTTTTGAAAATTGATGCTTCTGTAATATTTTGAAATCCAAAATATTGTACAAAACCTTATCATTTACTTTATTGTTTTAGAGATTGTATGTTTGTTTGGAAGCTTGCAAAAAAGATTTTAAAGTTAGTTGTAGGTCATTGATGGGTGTTTTGAATATTGATGGTACTGTAATATTTTGAAATTTATAATATATCTATAACGTATATGATGATAATATAAAATTTTTACTGTCTGATTTTAATGTGATATTATTATAATATATAATTGAATATATCAGACTAACATGTATAAAATTTTGCTAATAATTTAATAATAATAAGAAAATGTGTTGAATAAGTGTTCTTTATAAATTAAAATAAAGAAAATTCATTGATTTAGTGGTAGAACTAATTGTTTATATATAAAATTAAAATAGATGAATTTAAAAAGTATTTTTTATACCTATACTCACTAATAAAGGAAATATAACTGAATTAATTATTTTTTCAAAATTAAAGTTGGGATGTATTTATCCAAACCCAGCTCCTATGGGGTAGAGAAGAAAATTTTATTTCATACCCTAACAATTATTCTCTACTCATACAATTCATTTAATTTGATTAAAATATCTTTAAATAAATAATTTATGATTGGAAAAAATAAAAAAAATTATATTTAACATAATTTTTGGTAAGTTATTTTGACAGTCTAAAACAAAATAATTTTATTGCAACACATGAAAGTCGTGGTCTAAAAGGTCAACCGCTGTCTAAATAACAAATTTGAACAGAAGAACTTTAATTAAGTCGACCGGTAGCATATAACAAAACGAGTTTAGGAAGCACCATAAAAGCGTGGCCTTAAGGAATTACCAATACAATGCCTTTTTTAACAACATTTTTAGCCACGGTTTTAAGTCGCTGCCTAAAGTCTAAAATTTTGTAAAAAAATCACTTTAATTAAGTTGTCCGGTGATAAATTAAAATTTAAGTACTGAAATATTTTTGTCAAATGTTCCAGTTCATTAAAAATTAAAATTTTATTTATCAAAACTCTTTGACCAGGTCTTTCGGTTCATTAAAAATTTATTTACCGAACTTTCTTCACCAATTTTCGGATAAAATAAAAATTGAAAATTTTACTACCATAACTTTTTTTGTCAAGTATTCTGGTAACAAATGTAAGGTACACAATTTTTAAAATTAAATTTTAACCCACCAACAAAAATTGTTTATAGTTAAACCTATGTTAGCTAAGCACATTTGTTACACTCTTTAAATATGTGAGATAAAAAAAGTTCTTAGATCTAAATTCTAGTAATACTTATTCCATCTATTTCTTATCACCCAAACAACCAGAGATGGTTTGGATAAGGAATCAACCAAAAATTTAGAATCTGATTATAACCACAAGTGTGATCAGTCCATCAAAGAGACGTGCTCGATTGCAAGAATGGCACCTATAAACTCAACAAAGACAACATTACCTGTGCCCAAAAAACAAGCAAAATTGTCTACATGAGCAACACTTTCAACTCTCTCTCTTTTTGCAATCTTCAAGCAACACTTTTAACTCATTTCAAGAATAAAGTGCATTTTTAAAAAGCAAAACACATTTTCAATCCATTTCAACAACACTTCAAAGCTTCGAATTTGAGTAAGTTTCTCCGAATTCATTGTTCTACTTTACAAATATGTAAAATATATTATTTAGAATCATGTAAATTTAGTTGGTTGAAGTATAACATGTGAAATGTGGCTGTTTGGATGTGAAAGGAATTTTTTTGGGTGATTTAGAGCAAGAAACCCCAACAGTTCGAAAATGATAGAAAATGGAGTGTTTTGGATGTGTATATTTGAAAACTCCTATGTGTACTTTCGAATATGCACATCCGAAATAAGGTCTGGATTGTTATTTGTTTAAAAAAAATTTCACACTTGTTCTTTCCCTTTGAGTAATGATTTTTTTCTTTAGGAAAATGATAGAGAACCTAAACCAGAGATTGAGACTTGGAAGGCTAAGCCAGACTGCCTCTGCTCGGCATGAGAGAGCTGAGAAGACTATTAGGGGTCGAAGACAGGAGGAAGTGGTGGGAGCATTGACTTGTATTCCGAAGAGTCACTTGTCTCATGCGTCCTCGTCTCGGGATAATAAGTAGAAACTCAAGGAGGTTGATGTTCGGGCACAACAACTCGAGGAGGTTGCCCATGATACACCGGTTGCACTCTACATGCATCAATGGGGTAGGGAAACCAGGGGTATCCAGGAGGGCCCTCTGACACCTCCCTCTTGATCTATTACAATGATCATGTCGCTAGACATGTTTGAGATGAAGAGGTATATTATTTATTACACTTTTTCATTTAAAAAATTTACGCACAAATGAGTTAACGACTAACATTGAGAATAATATTTATTTTTACAGGAAGGATTGTCCATAAAGTCCGTGAACCACGCACATAAAATATTTGATCTACATCATCCTAATGTAGATTGGTTCAGGGAGGCCATTCTTGACTCCAGACTTACCAGACTTTGTTGTTCCGGTTACGTTACTATTAGCCACGACATGCAAGGGACATTTACCGAGAGATGGCACAAAGAGACCTCATCTTTCCACTTTCCTGTTGGGGAGATGACGATCACACTTGATGATGTCGCATGCCTGCTACACCTTCCCATAAGAGGGAGGTGACTTAACCACTCCTAGATTACTCGTGGTGAAGCGATTGAAGGGATGGTCGAGTATCTGGGAGCTCAACTGAAAAAGGAAGAGGAACAATGTTCCTCAATCAATGGGATATGTTAGATATCAGAATATTCCATATTATGTAAATAGAATATTTGTAAGTAATTAGTGTAACACCCTCTAAAAACCCCGAATAAATTTTCGCAAATATTAAAACCATAATTTCAGAGTACATGTATAATCGAGGATGCTACAATTCTCTTTCAATAAAACAAATTCCTGTCATGCATAACGTAGTAGTAACTCATACATGTTTACACAGCGGAATAATTTAATTAATAAAATCAATGTTATAATATTTTCCAAGATCATCAGGGATTAACACCTGGAAAATGTCAACATCATATTCTAATAAAACATAAGGAATTAAACGAGTCTGACTAAAACAGCTCGACAAAACAGACGTTCCCGGAGTTACAACTATCAGAGCATGACCCGGACAATACTAAAACGAAAATAAACTAGAACGACAAGCCTTCGCCAAGCACCTGAACGAAGCTCCTCAATCTAAAATATTCAACAGTAAGGGTGAGCATCTCAATTATACATTTGATTATACGTTCATAACAATCAATTCAGGAAACCATAAGCATCACCCAACAATTAGCATATTTCATAGTTTACAAAAACCTTTACAATTCATATACCCATAATATATTGCTTTTCATATTTGCAATTAACATCAAACATCGTCAACCATTTAGCAACCATACGTGCATACAAACAATCAAATACAACATTGGAAAAATCATCCATTCATGTTATATTCAAGGTAATGCAACACACTCATGCATGTGGTACCACTTTACCGCCCCATTAAATCTCGGGTCACGGATAACTCACCGTTCCATTATATCGCGGACACGGCTACCACCTCAACGTTCCATTAACTCGCGGACACGTATATTGGCCACCATGTTAATTCCACACAATGGGAATTAACAAATGCAACATGATATGTAAGTATGTAACACTCAGCATACTATGAACATCAATCAACATATCATGCACATCAACAACATCAATCATAACAGGATATGGATAGCATGTAATCACTCAGCATGCTATTTAAACATCAATCACATCAAGTCATATCATAATTCATGCTCGATAACATTATCCAAAAGCATGACAATAAAATCCACAATAACGCACAGAAAACAAAATTCAGAAAAATCAACACAGCAGCATCAACACGGGTGCCCGTGTTGTGCAACACGGCCCGTGTTGTAACATGTCCAGAAAAAAACGCATTATCCTTATCAATACAGGGGGATCAACACGGGTGCCCGTGTTGTGCAACACGGCCCGTGTTGTGCAACACAGAAGAGCAACACGGGTGCCCGTGTTGTGCAACACGGCCCGTGTTGCTGAGCGCGTACAGAGTTTTCTTATACCTGCAGCAGCTCAGAAACAGCAGCCAAACGCGGGAAAATGCCAGCCAAAACGCGCATTTCGGTACCTAACGACATCGATTTTGTATAATTCAAAACAACACCTCAATTTCCTAATTACCAACAATCATTATAGTAACCTTAACCGGGATTAATCGTCCTTTTTGGGGAAATCTGCTAACATTGAGGTTATCCCTATAACTTCTAAGGTAAATCCATGATCATGCAGATATACTTCCAATCCACCATTAGGAACCTAAAATCGTTAATTGATTTCATAAAATTGGGAACCTAAACCTTCTTTAACAAAGTTCAATCCTAAGGGTATCGATCCCTACTAACATCTAACAATTGGGGTTTTTTCCCTACGATTACCCAAATCAACCGTACATAAACCCATAAACAAAGGTAAATCGAGTAATAGCCCCCCTTACCTTATCAATTAGCAGCTTTGAACTTTTTGAGCGATGTTCTTCGTTCTTCGTACCTTCAGAGCTCTGCTTCCCAAAATCCCAACTTCTGTGTTATCGTGAATAATGAGAAAAAAATAACTTGAGTTCCAAAACATATCCTTACTTCTTTTGCACCCCCACTCTTTACTAACAACATCCAAGCCCAATAACTTAAAAACTCAGCATTTTCTTATTTCTTTTATTTTCCTCCATATTTCAAAATAAATAATTCCTTTTTATTTTATTAATTCTAATAAAAATAATTTTCCAATTAAATAAATCAAATAATTGAAACTGGGGTGTTACAACTAGGATATCATGTAAATAGGAAATAGAATATTATGTAATTATTATAGAATATTATGTTATTACTATGACATTTATGCCTCCTATTATATATAATGAGCTCCGATGTGTAATTCAAACACACGGATTCAATCCAACTTTCCTCTTGTTCTCTCATTATTCAACATGGTATCAAAGCCTAACAAGAGGCAACCCTAATCCGTGCTTTCCCGGTAGATCCACTATCTATCGGTGCCATTTTTTTCTTCCGGTAACCGTGCTTCATCTCCGGTTTCCGATATTCCTTCTCAGATCTTCCATTTTTTTGGTCACTTCTCTCACCGTTTTTGGAATCCATGGCCTCCGTTCCCCCTCCAAGAGTTGAGGCCCCTATTTTCACAAGTTATATCACTACTCCTCTTGCCGTTGACAAATTGGACGATACTAACTATGATTCTTGGGCTTCCGACGTCAAGTTATGGCTCCGGGGACAGGCCTATGAAGATCACCTCACTACGAAGGCTGACTCGATGGCTGCCACTGATAGTGCTCGTTGGAAGAAAATTGATGCTCAACTCTGCAGTCTCATTAAGTCGACTATTAGTCCATCCTTGAAACAGATCTTTCGTTCTCATGAGACTTGCGAATCTGTTTGGTCACAGGCTAAGATCCTTTATACCAATGATACACCACGCTTATATGGAGTGTGTCAAAATTTGCAGAATATTATTTCCCCTCGTCACCTAGATGGTTCTATGGCTGAATACTTGGGTCGTGTTCAAGGTCTTCTTCATGATTTCAATGAATTATTGCCCCCAGCTGCTACCACTGCTAAGGAACTTGAACAACGTCGATCCTTCTTCATGCTTTTAGCTCTGTATGGCCTACCTCTAGAGTATTCGTCTGTTCGCGATCAGATATTGGGGTCTCCTACAATCCCCACTCTGGATACTGCATGGTTTACTTTGCTGCGTGTCCCAACAAAACCATCATCTGACGGCGGAGTCCCACCCACACCAGTTGATTCATCTGCTTTGGTTTCTCAAGGAGGTAATCGTGCTCCAGGTGGTGATCGTGGCCACTTTCAGAAGACTGGAAAGCCTCGTCCTAAGTGTGATCATTGTCATAAGCTTGGCCATACTATCGATTGGTGTTATGCTTTACATGGACGTCCCTCTCCTCGGACTGCCCACGTCGCCCAGACCGCTCCACCTCCACAGGCTGCTACTCCGACTGATTCTGTCACCTCACCTGCTATCTTTAACGACTTTATCAAGTGGTATGAGGAGCGTCATGCCGCTAGTTCCACTGCATCTGTTGCGCACACGGGTAATTCTTTTGCTGGTCTTTCTCACTCCACATCTCTTGGCCCATGGATCCTTGATTCAGGCGCCACTGATCACATTACTGGTAATAAATCTATTTTTTCTTCATTCTCTACTTCTGGTTTATTACCCTTTGTCACATTAGCAAATGGCTCCCAAACTCAATCTCAGGGTACTGGTACTATCCACCTTTTTCCCTCGCTCTCCATTACTAATGTTCTTTATGTACCCGGATCTCCGTTTAACTTATTGTCTCTAAGTCGTTTGACTCGATCTCTTGATTGTACTATCTCATTCACCAAAGATTCTTTTTTCTTGTAGGACCGGAGTTCGAGACGGATGATTGGCACCGGATGTGAGTCTAATGGTCTTTATCTTCTTCAACCATCTACACATGTTGGTTCCGTGGTGGATTCTCCCCTCCTGGTTCATGCTCAGTTAGGACATCCAAGTCTTGCAAAGTTACAAAAGTTGGTGCCCAACCTTTCCAAGTTATCTACGTTATCTTATGAGTCTTGTCAATTAGGAAAACATGTTCGTAGTTCTTTTCCGAGTCGTGTCAATCGTCGTTCTAAGTCTCTGTTTGCTCTAGTTCATTCGAATATTTGGGATCCTAGTCGCATTGTTTCCACTTTAGGGTCTAAGTATTTTGTTACCTTCATTGATGATTATTCTCGATGTACCTGGTTATTTTTAATGGAAAATCGATCGGAGTTATTTGCTATTTTTCAAACATTTTATAATGAAATCAAAAATCAGTTTGGTATATCCATTAATACTTTGCACAGTGACAATGCTCGAGAATATTTATCTACTCAATTTCAAACTTTCATGGCTACTAACGGTATGCTTCATCAAACGTCTTGTGCTCACACACCACAACAAAACAGAGTCGCTGAACGTAAAAATAGACACCTAGTTGAAACCACTAGGACACTCTTACTTCACAATAATGTTTCTCAACATTTTTGGGGTGATGCTGTCCTTACGGCTTGTTATCTCATAAATAGGATGCCATTATCTGTCCTCAACAATCAGATCCCTCACTCTATTCTATTTCCTCACCAGTCTCTTCACCCATTACAGCCTAGAGTCTTTAGGTCTACATGTTTTGTCCATAATGTTAGTCCTGTGCTAGACAAACTCTCAGCTCGTTCTCATAAGTGTGTGTTCTTAGGCTATACAAGATCTCAAAAGGGATATAAGTGTTACTCCTCGTCTCTTCGTCGATATTTCGTCTCTGCTGATGTCATATTCTTTGAGTCAGTCCCTTACTTTGGGACGTCTACAGGGTCTGAGTCCCTATCACCCATGTTTTCTTCATCTCCCACTACTGCCCCACCAAACGTAGTTCTGTCTCCTTTACCAGCCAATCCACCCCCATTAGCTCCTTTGCAGGTTTATCGGTGTCGACCACGGCCACCTCCACTACCATCAACTAATGCAGAAATCACCATAGACTCCCCTCCGGATCCAACTCCTTCGTCCCCTCCGGTCCTGCCCCCTGAGACTGATCTCCCAATTGCATTTCGCAAAGGTATACGTTCCACTCGTAATCCATCTCCTCATTATGTTAATTTGTCTTATCATCGCTTGTCTTCTTTGCATTATGCTTGTATTTCCTCTTTGTCTTTTGTGTCTATTCCCAAGACTGTAGGTGATGCTTTATCTCACCATGGCTGGAAACAAGCTATGCTTGATGAGATGTGTGCTCTTTAGAACAGTGGCACGTGGGACCTTGTTCCTCTTCCTCTTGGAAAATCTGTTGTAGGTTGCAGGTGGGTGTTCACAGTCAAAGTTAGGCCTGATGGACAAGTTGATCGTCTCAAGGCACGTTTAGTGGCCAAAGGTTATACATAGTTGTTTGGCCTAGATTATGGTGACACCTTCTCTCCCGTGGCTAAAATGGCCTCGGTTCGATTATTTCTCTCTATGGCAGCTATTCGCCACTGGCCTCTTTACCAACTTGACATCAAGAACGCATTCCTCCATGGTGATTTGTGTGAGGAAGTTTATATGGAGCAACCTCTTGGGTTTGTTGCTCAGGGGGAGTCTTATGGACTAGTTTGTCGTCTTCATAAGTCTTTGTATGGACTTAAGCAATCTCCTAGGGCTTGGTTTGAGAGATTTAGCACTGTTATTCAAGAGTTTGGTATGACGCGATGTGAAGCTGATCATTCAGTGTTTTATCGTCACTCAGTTGTTGGGTGTATTTACTTAATTGTGTATGTGGACGACATTGTCATTACAGGTAATGATCATCATGGAATCACACAGGTAAAACAACACCTTTGTCATCATTTCCAGACAAAAGACCTCGGCAGACTTCGTTGTTTCTTGGGCATAGAGATTGCCCAATCCAAACGGGGGATTGTGATTGCACAAAGGAAGTATGCTATGGATATTTTGGAGGATATTTTTGTGTTTTCTTGGGTGGTAACTTAATTTCCTGGAAGAGTAAGAAACAAAGTGTAGTGGCAAGGTCAAGTGCAGAAGCAGAATATCGAGCCATGGAAACAACAACCTGTGAGCTTATATGGCTTAAACAATTGCTTCACGACCTGAGATTCAGGAATGTTTCACAAATGACACTTATTTGTGACAATCAGGCAGCTCTGCATATTGCATCAAATCCAGTGTTCCATGAGAGAACCAAACACATTGAGATTGATTGTCATTTCATCATAGAGAAGATTTTATCTAGAGATGTCAGCACTAGTTTTGTCAATTCAAATGATCAGTTAGCTAACGTTTTCACTAAGCCTTTGAGAGGTCCTCGAATTAATTATATTTGTAACAAGCTTTGTGCATATGATATATATGCTCCAGCTTGAGGGGGAGTGTTAGGTATCGGAATATTCCATATTATGTAAATAGAATATTCTGTAAGTAATTAGGATATCATGTAAATAGGAAATAGAATATTATGTAATTATTATAGAATATTATGTAATTACTATGGCATTTATGCCTCCTATTATATATAATGGGCTCCGATGTGTAATTCAAACACACGGATTCAATCCAACCTTCCTCTTGTTCTCTCATTATTCAACAGGGTACATACCAAGTTCTCATTCCAGGACGACCTATATACAGAGCACTTGGTTGCAAAAACATCTTCTGAGAGCGAGGGCGATGAGTTATTTGTTCAATACCATCGCGAGTGTGCTTTGCGGTGTTACTTCATGTTCTTAGTTAGCACGTCCATTTTTGTGGACAAAAGTGCAACGCACGTGGATGTGGCATATCTCCATCACTTTTTATGGATTTGGATACAATTAAGGAGTGAAACTGGAAGGCTGATTGTTTGGTACACCTATACCAAAAGTTGAATGGAGCTTCTAAATGGAGGACGAGGCAGTTGACAAGCTCTTGCAAACTGATCACGGTACCTTGCATTCCAACTATCAAATTTAATTTTCTATTAATAATTTGTTATTACATATCTCTTATTCATTTTTCAGGGATGAATCATTTCTCACTTCCACCGCATTCATGGTTTTGATTTTGATCTACAGTATAGTGAGGAGATGCTGGGGACTTCCATGTATATTATCCACATAGGGAATCATGTTGTGCCACTGTTCTGGGTGTATCTTGATCGGACCGTTCATGATGACATCCTCTAGACGCCGTTTGAGGATCACAGGGAGATTGTCCCATTCGACTCCATCTCATTATATTCAGGGTGACTGGCATGTGGGACCAACACTATGGTCACGTATCTTACAGAGGGATGCATCCGACAATTTGACTATGTGCAGACCATACCTAGATTGTCGTTTCAGGCTTCTCCTGACACCATTGTCCGTCGGGTGATCGATGGCATCTTCCAGGATTGGAAGAATCATATGGTGCCAGAGGAGTGTCAGATGATGCGGGCATCCAGTAGTTGGAACTGTGTAGAGGGATACGTGACATGGTTCTACACAATGTCACACCCTATTATGACACCAAATGATCTTGGACGTCCACCTCGGCCAGCTCATTAAGAGATCTTGGAGAACCAGTAGACCCGAGATGACCATACCACTGATGTCTTGCAGATTTGTCAGCGGATACAGTTGATTAGACATGAGGCTTTGGACTTAAGGATCATTAAGAGGGGTGGTCCTGAGGCGGTGGCCATCGTAGAGAGGATGGTTAGGGAGGCATCGAGTGCAGCAGATTACATGAGGCAGAGTAGGGACCAGGGGATTAGGATTAGACATACGCAGTAGACTATGTCTTTTTTTATTTACCGACGTATTTATTTTACATTTCGTACTTTCTAAATAATTTATATACTAATTTCCAGTATTTCTGAACAATTTATATTTGTATTTACCTTCTGCATTTCCGAGGCGTTTGATATCTCAAAAACCAATTGTAACTGCTAGGCAAAGAAGCATCAAACTCCAGTTGATCTCAGGAATGTAAATCTGGCCATGCATCTTGGATGATCGAAAAAGTTCTGGTGATGATAACTTGACAAGTTAAGGCAATGAATTCTTTAGTTCTGTAGTTTCATCACTAATTATTGGCATGGCTAGTAAACCAATCCATAACTTTGAATGCAGGGTACTCCCTTTGCTGTCATATGTGAGGTTACTGATGTTCCTGAAGGCATGATAGTAAGGACCATTGTCATGTTGGATGAGACATGTCAAGAGTTCAAAATTCTACAGCAATTATGGATAATTCCTCCCTCTACAAAAAATGGAAATTCCTTCTAATGCAATAAAACGTGACATTGTGTTTGCAGCTAGATTGTACATTACCGGCGTGTAATCATTATTAATAAACATGTTATTGTTTATTTGAACTCCAGTGTAGCGCATTAAAAAAAATCCAGTGATGCTTTTGTACATAAAGAATTAATTGCATGACATATATGCTAATTCCAGGCTTGTTTGACAAATCCCATATGATTGCAAAACATTGATGCATTATACCAGATTTGTATAAAAAAACAATATCTAGTGCAAACTAAGAAGAAAGAAAACTAAAAAGACTATTTATTTTGATAACTTTCCATTTATTTTAAATAAAAAGGAAATATATTATTTTCATGCAAAGTGGACAAAACAAAGGTGAATGTCCCAAATAACAGATAACATTAAAACAACATTGATGTATTATTGAAAGCGGGGAAAAAAGGAAGTTACAACTCGAGCAAAATGCATGAAACATGAACCTAAACCTCACAAATCAGTGTACTTTATTGAAATAGGAGTCCCAACACGATGCTTTCCATCGGTCCAAATCAACTTCCCAAATTCAAAATCAGTAATATGTGTACTATTTGGCTTCATAGTGATTGTAACCTTGAACTCTTTTTTCTCTCCCTTATCTTTAAATCTTAAAATCTCAGGCTGAACTGTGACTTGAAATTGTGGAGGTTCCTGGATCTCCACTCTATACTCACTCGGGGGCCCAACATTGGTAACAGTGCGAGTAACATTCAATGATTTCCAAACGTCAAGTTCATAAATTGAGATGGATGGATAATTGAAATCTGCTAAACTGAAAGATTTTGGACAAGTGTAAGATTTTCCGTAAAACACTTTAAGTTGGTCACTGGTGTATGACTGACCACATAAGTAGTTCAAATAGTCAGTAACATTAAGGTCATATACAAGTCCAGGATCCACTGCAAGATTAGGTTGAACGTGCCCGGCACCATATGCAAAAGGAGTTGCCTTTTCTAGTGATGAATCCAATATTTCCACTCCATTGTTGGTTTTTGTTGTTGCTGTAAAAATTGTAAATATTATAAATAAAACAACATACGAAAATGAATTCGAGGAAATTATATAAGTTTGATTACCTGTGGTCATGATTGCTGACTTGATAGCAGCTGGACTCCAATCAGGATGAACAGATTTAACTAGTCCGACAAGTCCAGCAACATGCGGACATGACATTGAAGTGCCTGACATGGTAACAAAAGGAATTCTACGCTTATCAGATGGTTGTTCCGATGGAGAGTTTGCTAGAGTATACGCTGCAATTATGCTAACGCCGGGTGCAGTAATGTCAGGCTGAAATACAAAATAAAAATATACATTGCATTCAGAGTTTCTTTTATGATAATCTAAATGTTAATTGAAGGATAGTTGTCGTGCAAGTTTTAATATACCTTAAGGATTTTACCATCAAGGTCATTTGGGCCTCTTGACGAAAATGAAGCTATAGTTGGAGTGTTCTTTACGCCCAATTCTGTTTTAACTTTAGTAATGTAAGCCACAGGAGACCTACACAATATATGTATGAAATTTAAAATTCTATTTGCGTGAATAATCATATCAAACGGCATGATGAAAACAATTACTTTGTGCGATTGATGTAATTAAAAATGGCACTGCCATCTGCAAAGCCAACATTTGTAGCGGGAAGCACATGAGGATCTGCTATAACTCCATTTCCTGAATCCTTGTCGTTAGCCAATATCATTCCAATAGCACCTACACGAGAAGCTTGCACGCCCTTGTCAACTCTAGCACTATCCCCTCGAAGACATACCAATATTTTTCCTTTAACCTTTTGTGGATCAAGACTTCCTTCTTTGCAGATAGAGCTACACAAATTAAATAGATTAGAAGATATCATTATTTGAAAAGGTTAATTTGAAGGAAAAAAGAGAATTCTTACGCAAGTTCGGGAGGCGTATTATCAAGTTTGGCATCTACAGCACTTATCAATGGATATGATTTGTTAGGTGGTAAGTCCAACTCTGAAAGACTAGCTCCCTAACAATAAACATAGGAAACAATTGATTAAGCATATGCTATTAGAAATTAAATGCACAACATGTGATAGCCCAATATATATATACCTTGTATGTTTTTTTGTTACCAAGAATAACATAACTTGTGAAGTCTCTATCAATTGTGCTAGCAGCAACTGTGAAAGTCCATGGTTCGACATTGACTATAGATGATATTTTAGGTCCTGAATTTCCTCCAGACGCCACAACAACGATGTTGTTGGCAATTGCATGGAAGGAACCTATGGAAATAGCACTTTCCGAATAATCTCGTGGAAAATTTCCTCCCAAGGACACCGAAAGTACATCAACACCATCACTTATGGCAGCTTCAAAACCAGCCAAAATATCAGCATCAAAACATCCATCCCAACAGACCTTATAGGCTGCAACTCGCGCTTTTGGTGATCCACCACTTGCTGTTCCATTTCCAAAGCCAAATACATTTGCTCCAGCAACAAAATTACCTCCAGCAGTTGATAAAGTATGTGTTCCATGGCCTACGGTGTCACGTGCGCTATTAAAGGTTACATTCGCCTCTCCGGAATTTGCCTGATTGCCTTTAGAAAAATATCTTGCTCCAATGAGTTTCCTACAAATGTATCAAATCATGTATAAGCAGTTAAGTTATATGAAATGCAACAAAATGATAGTACAAGAAGTTATTAAGAGTAAAAGACCTGTTGCAATAAAATTTATCTGGATTTCCTTTGGTAACTTGACAAATTCCTTTCCACTTCTTTGGAATTGGCCCATATCCTTCATCACTAAAACTCTTTGATTCCGGCCAAACACCTATCATAAGTAACAATATCAATAAAAATATTTTGTATTATTATCAGTGTCCAAATGCGATTAATTCATATTTTATTACCGGTGTCCAAATTTCCAATAATGATGTCTTCACCCAATGATTTTTTCCATACTGAATCGTTAGCAGACCCGCGGTCCGTCTCTAGCCCAAGGAAATTCCACGATCGGGTGGTATGTAGTTCATATCTTTTATTTAAAAACATTGATACAACATTTGGATGTTCTGTATTCACCAAAAAAAATTAATATATAGCATCAATTTGAAAATTAAAAATGAAACAATATTTTGTAATATGGAAGATAAATCCCATGAATTAACATAACTACATACTTGCAATCTCTTTTGCTTCATCTTCTTCAAGTATTGCAGCAAAGCCATTTATATATTTATTGTAAGAGTAGAATATTGCTTCTTTGGCCTTCTCAGTACTGTGTATGAAAAAAATAAATTAACTATCATCATTTCATAATTAACATCACCAATTAATTCACTTAACTTTAGGGTTGTGATGTTAAATACCTTCCAAGGAAAGATCCAAGTAAGTCATAGTGAGAGTTTGTGACATACTCAGAATCCAATAATGAAGGATTTGGACCAAAAGAATGTGATCCTAAATATACAATATAGGACTGTGATAAAAAAACATGAATTATAGAATATTAGACCATACTGTTAAACACTCAAACATGAAAATCAGATTATTTAATAATGTAAGATTGAGAAAAATCATGCCTGTTTAATTGCAAGTGTGTGTTGCAGAAAAACAAAAAGAAGAAGTGATATTAACATGTGACAAATGGATGTTGACATTGTTTGTCTCAAGAATATTGTCTGATTTCCTAACTTTTATAACTTAGTTTTGTGAATGTTTTCAACTCAATCACATTTGAAAAAGAAAAAAAAAAGCTATGAGTTTGTAATAGAGTCAGCAAATGTGGTCAAATTCATTGACATTTTTTTATGCACATTTATGGAAAATGAATAAATTTAGATATTTTTTTTTTAGGTAAAAAGTATATAGAATTAATATGAAACAATGTACTACTTCTGTTTTTATGATAAATAATTCTTAAAAAAAGACTCAGGCCTATTTCCTAAAAAACATTATTCATCAAAAAAATTATAAAAAAAAGACTTTTTAGAATTGTTTCCTAAAATAAGTTTTCAATATTAAATTTAAACATTAAAATTAAAATTTCAAACTTCAAATTAAAAAAAAAACATCAATTTTAAAAACATTTAATTAAAAAAAGTTCAAAATTTTAAAATATTTTCAAAGAACAAATTTATTTGAAAACATATTTTATAAAATAAGAAAAAAAAAAGTATAAAGTGAAATTGGATATGATAGATTGTATACCTTCTCATAGCACGTGAATTGTTTTTATATGTCGGGTCGAGTAAAGTGGGCTTGAGAGGAATTGGGCCTTAGTCATATATTTGGGTCTTTGGCCGATCCATAACAATAGTCTCCAAGGCTTGGAGGGGGCATTGAGAGAGATGAGGTAAGCCTGAAGTATCACTACGCCATATAAGGGAATAAACAACTCTTTTTTTGCCATATACAACACTTTAAAGCGCTGCCTGTAAGAAAAGACAACGCTTTTTGTCAATGTAAAAGCGCTGCTTAATGTAGTCTTTAGGCAACGTTTTATTCAATAAATGCTCTCTAAAGACTCCTATAGGCAGCGTTTTTTACATCAGAAGCGCTTTCTAAAGCACCTCTTTAGACAACGCTTTCACTTTATATAGTGCTTTTAAAAGCGCTGTGTAATGTATATTTTTGTTTATTTTTTATTTTTACTGTTTTAGATAGTGCTTTCTTTAAAAGTGCTCTCTAAAATCTCATCTAAGCAGCGCTTTTTACTTTAGAAGCGCTTTCTAATGCACTCCTTTAGACAACGCTTTCTTTAAAAGTGTTTTCTATTTTCCACTATAGGCAGCGCTTTTTTGTTTAAAGCGCTTTCTAATGTTCATAAATTTTTTAATATATACAACTTATATTTTAAGCGCTCTCTATAAATAATCACTTAAAATAAGCGTTGTCTTTCAAATTTGCACTAACTTTCATAAATTTGCAGCTTCAATCCAATAAGTATGCACCAAATTTACATATTTATATATACAACTTTAATCCAATAATTTATATATACATAAATTTGATACAACTTGAAAATATACACACACACAAATATATATATATATATATATATATATATATATATATATATATATATATATATATATATATATATATATATATATATATATATATATATATATATATATATATATATATATATATATATATATATATATATATATATATATATATATATATATATATATATATATATTGGTTTTTTTTCATGTGTAGTGTCCTCGTCAGCATCACTAATATAATCAAAATTGTAAAAATATACCTGCACTCTGATCCATGTAATATTGTTTACTTTACTCTTTAGTACTTGAGTATCTCTTTGTGATAAAAAAATTTGTATAACTCTAACAAAATATAAACAAATATTTAGAACAATCTCACATAGATAAATAAATAAATAAATATACAAACAAATATTTAGAACAATCCAACTTATGTATCAACCATCTTCTTCATATCTGGGTATTTTGTTCAATCACCTTATAACGAATCTAGATAATATACAGTTTCTCTTATAAGATTAATCGCAACTAACAACCAGTGTCCAATGTAAGATTAACAAAGGTTAGATGGAAACTTTCTACACAACTTCAAAATACGAAAAATTATAATAGATGAAGTTAGAATGAAAATCTAACCCATTGCCAGTATTAAATGGTAAAAAACAACTTTTATGTATTTTTGGTGGCCATAAATGCACGAAAAAAGTACTCTTTGACTTCATCTGGTCTTTGATAGATTAATCGTGAGTTGATATTGTTGGGAGATAAGAAACATAATCTTTGTTCCAATTGATGCAGGTGCATCAAGTTGTCATAGATGAACCTTAAATAAAAACATCATTAACATTAAGACTATTCATTGAAATGAGTAAATAAATTGTTCAATTAATTAAATAAAGTTGATTGGAGTATACTGATGTATGTATCGATAACACCGAGGCCTAATTTCAAATGTCCAAAAACTTGATCCATATCCTCTTTACTAATTGTTTTATAATAGGAAAAACCAAAAATATCTTCCTCCATAGGTATATTACGGGTACCTCCGTCAGACAAATCTGATATTCCTATTAATGTATGAAGGCACGACCTATACCAAGAAGTGGGCTTTTTTTAATCACGGTCTTGTAACATCCTTTTTTTGTATGGACATGTTGCCAATTTCAGGCTTCTTACTCCTACTGACTTGTTGCATCTCTTTAGCATGAATCTAAAGATCAAATACATATAAGTTAGGTGAACTATAAGATAGTGAATTAAAATTTTCTATGTATATATATATATATATATATATATATATATATATATATATATATATATATATATATATATATATATATATATATATATATATATATCAATGTACCTCTTTTTTGGATGCAACTGACTCGATTTGCTGCATAATCCCTTTATCTTTTGATTTGGATCATGTAGGAGTCTAACATTACAATGAAAAAAAATGTACGTTAAATTGTCGTAAAATATTTGAATACTCAAAGGTTCATAATGGTTTTCAACATACCTCATCATCTATGAAAATGAGGTTTGACGGCCATGAAACATACGGTCCTATTGCCTCTCCCACCAATGTTGCATCTGAAATATCGCCAGGTAAAGGTAATGGCGCATCCCTCTCTAAAGCAATATCAATTGATAATTTAAAAAAATTCAGCAGGGAGAAGTTTATGGTGAAGTACTTCTCCCAAAGTGTTATGCACTTTTCTCTTTCCAATCATGCGATAAGTCAGTGACGATAAATAGAATGTAAAGAAAGTAAAGTGTTTAGCTAAGTCAATATTAAACAGGGAATTGAGCATGCAAGAAAGTAAAGTGCAGCGAAATAAACTTCAGATATAAAAGCAGGGTCGAATGTAATTCACATAGTCAGATGATATTCGCAATGCTTCGGAATAGAACTACCTATAGGGCAATATTTTCTACTAAAGAAAAGAACTAATTTAACAGGAACTGTCGCTTTCGCGTAATTAAAACCGAGTTTACTCTCTAATCAGACCTTCTTATCGTCACTTATAAAAAGGCGCGCGTTGCGTTAAAGTAATAAACCTATTTTTAAGAAATAAAGTACTTGACCAAGTTGAAAAGTATTTTGATCTGGAATTTATAATAAAAAGGGGACCTAACTTTAACCCTATGAACGCGTCCAAAAATAGTTTCAAAATTGATTTCTTTGATAATAAAAATCCCTAACTAACCGGACAAAGCACTTTCGCTTCTTTTGACCAGTTAGAACTAACCGAGTTTAACAAAGGGTTGGACGGCTTTCGATCTTACCCAACAACAATAAAGTACAGAAAACTCGTATTAAAAACCAAAATAGCCCATAAGCATTTCTATTGACACATTATTTGGAATATCGATCTAACTAGATTCCTTACATTCTAGCCTAGTAAGGTTCGGCCTGACATGGGAATGTAAACAGACATGTTAAAATAAATCATGCGAGAAAGTAAATAATTTAAAGCGCGGTGCGGGAAATAAACAAAGTAAAAGCAGTGCAGAAAATAAACAAAGTAAAAGCAGGTGCAGGAAATAAACAAAGTTAAAGCAGGTGCGGGAAATAAACAAAGTAAAAACAGGTGCGGGAAATAAACAAAGTAAAAGCAGGTGCGGGAAATAAACAAAGTAAAAGCAGGTGCGGGAAATATAAATAGAAACCTGCTCCAAACGGGGAGGTTTTAAATCTGGTACAAACTGTGAGTAAAATGCGACTGGAAATAAACAACAGTTGAAAATAAATGTGGCAGGATAAACTTCTGCCGAAGTGCTCCAAACTCGATTACAGACTCAATCTACTAACTCGATCACAGACTTAATCAACAGTGCAATAATTCCCCGACGTGAAGAATTATCGCTTTACAATGGTGAAATTATATGGCTTAAGTTCGCAACTATGGTTGGATAAAGTTTGCAACTAAGCTTGGGTGATTTGAAATGAAATCAAGAACTTCTATTTATAGAGGATGAAGAATGCAGGAAATCACAGGAATGCTCCCCAACTCCTTTTGGGGGGGAAAACATCGTCCAAAGGTGGTGCCCTCCATGGAGGCCATGGCGCCCGCCATGAGTGTAAATGAAAGGAAGTGGGGAACGTGGCATTTGAGGTCAGAAGGAAGTGGTCCATGTCATGGCCTACCCTATGGCTGGCGCCATGGTGGGTGCCATGAGTGCAAATTTGACCTAAACTCCTATTTTTCAGCCTGTTTTCCTTCATTTCTTCAGGGGAGCTCTGGATAATTGAAATATCTGAAAAGGAAACAAAATATAGGCATAATACGAGAAAACAATAATAAAAAACCTAAATAACATGTGAAATCAGAGTAAAAAACAAGTGTAAAGTAAGTGTTATCAAATTCTCCCACACTTAAACCTTTGCTTGTCCTCAAGCAAAAACTATAAATAAATTAAGAAGAAAAATGGTGTTAGTGAACAAGTTGGGCTGCAAGGGGCCTCTGGAATTAAAACAGGGATGTATTGATAGGTACTGTCTAATTCAAACCAAGGATATCGTAGTGACACTCTTCTGTAAAATGGACATAAGCTTCGTTCTTTTACGAACCAATCCATATCATGCCACTATGCTTAGGCCTATATTTTTCCTTTTTTCAAATCCTTTTTCATTCAGGCGCAATCACATTAAGCCCGTTATTCGTACATGCTCATAGTAAAGTGACCGGGTAGTGATTATGATAATAAAAATCCCCAACTAACCGGACAAAGCGCTTTCGCTTCCTTTTGCTTTTGCTTTATTTTTCAACATACAACTTTTGTTGAGTTAAATGACTTTGTGAGGGTCACCTATCCCGAGGTTGTAGTTTATAATAAGAACATAGCATATATATCATTCACTTCTCTTCGGTCCCTTACGTAGAGCATGCTTAGACCGGAGCTGACTGCTAGGATAAACTATTCAAGGATTTAAGAATGAAAATTTTAAGGCCACGACATAGGGGGTATCGGGATCGAATTCCTAAATTTATGAAGCTTTAGGTGTAAAAACGATGCCGATGCTTCAAAAGGGATTTTCCAAGTCATACTACATCCTATCTCAACCAGGTCTTATAGCCTAACTAAGTTCAAAACACAATGTTTTTCTTAGAAATTTTTTCCGGTTAGGCTCAAGAAATGGGGGAGTGGACATACACTAGACCATACAAATATAGATGACTTGTCAAACACATGTATTATTTTGAAAATAAAGCAAACAAGCAAACTAAAGCAAATAAAGAAGTAAAATAGCGAGAAGGAAAATACAGGAAAGGAAAAATAAAGCGAGTAAATCTCCTCCCACACTTAAATCGAAAATTGTCTCCAATGTTACGAAATAAGATAAGGAAAGAGTCACCTGGTAAAGTACTAAGGCTGGATGGATCCCTCGCCATCCTGTGGTGAATGTCTAGGATGACGGGATCGGCTACGACGACTGCTCTGAGAAGCCCCGAACTGGTCAAATCTGGCGAACAAGGAAATTTGTGAACTCTGAATCTCGTAAAGGTTGCCTAAAAGGGAACCTTGAGTGGCCTCCATGAAGGCGGAGTGCCTCTGAAACTGGGCTTGTTGCCTATGTTGCTCGCGGGATATCGCCAATTGAGATTCCATAAGACTTTGAAAAGAGCGGTCCGTCTGCTGTCGTGATGCCTCCATAAAACTCATGTTATCTGCCAGCTGTTGTTGGATGGCAGAAAGTAAACCATCTCTTCTCTCCTCCCGGGATAGCTGGTCACGCCACATATCTTCATTGATGTAGAAGCCAGGAGCCGTACCTTAAAAAGTGTTAGAAGTAGAAGGTGCATTGTGTGCGGGTGAAGCATGGTGGGGGGACACAGGTGGGGCATGAGGTTCATCCCTCTGCTCATATTCTTCATCAGTCTCGTGTCCGTCCCCAAGTGGAACATTAGGAGGTAATGGAACCGTAAAAGGTGGAGCATCTAGATCGTAGGTCCAGTTCCTCGCAATTCGTACATCAGTACGTCTAGTGTAAGGCATAACGACTGATGGGATAGCGACACCCCGAACCATAAGTTCAAAGCCACCCGCTCTCCTCACCTTGCACAATTTCATATCTTTTAGAAATTTCAAATTAATTGCGCGGGTAGGCAGGGGTGCTAGGGTAGCTATCTCAATGTCGAGGTGCAGAGCTCTAGCAATAGATGTAACTAGTCCTACAAAATCTATGGTCCCTGTGTGTCTCAGGCCAGCAATCATGTGAGCCATCATAAATGGGACTGAATTAATTCTTCTCTTAGTGAGACTACCTTGCAAAAATAGAAGTTCTCTAGCATTTACCTTGTTTGGATTCTCCCGGCCAAAAATAGTACAGGCGAGCATATATCGAAAAATTCGAATAGCCGGGTTATGAATCAATGATGCTAAAATTCCTTCAAAAGAATTTATAGAAGAGTTTGACAATTGACGCTAGAAGGAAAATGCATCAGTGGACCATTCAGAAACCAAATGGGTCTCACAAATAGCGCCATCACCATGAGGAATACCCAATAGAGCTGCTAGTTCTCCAGTGCTATATTCATATTCAACATTAAACAGACGGAATTTAACCGTACCTACGGTACTAAAAGTGTCGGGGTGAACCAAATAAATTAGGGAACTTAAGAATTCCCGAGTTAGCCTCTCAAAGGTGGGCTCTTTTCTAGTAAAAATCTCGTGCAATCCTAGGATGTCAGCTAAATGAAAAAAATTATGATAAAATCCTAAAGTATACTGACAGTCTTCATCGACATACCTGGTTGAGACAATTTCTCGTCCTTGCAATTTTCCAAGGATTTTCCGTTGTCGGTCTCCGGGTTTGCCTTCACGAAGAACGTATCCGTTGAACTCCATTGTTGCTCTTTGGAAGAAAATTGAAAAAAAATGGGTTTCAAAAATGGGTGTTGGAGATTGGGAGGAGGAAATTTGAATTTTTATGAAGGTTAGAAAAATGGATGTTGGAGTGGTTAATGGGGTAGTAGGTGGTTGATAAAATGAGAGTTTTTGGGTGGTTTTGAGGTTGAAAATGGAGAAAGTGGGAGGTTTTTGAAAATCTGCCCGTTATAGTCCCAGACCCCATGGCGGGCGCCATGGTCTTGGTGGCGGGCGCCATGCTTGGAATTTGGGCTGGGCTCAAATTTCTTTGTTTTGTTGGTTTGGGCTTCTTATTCCAATTTCTTCTCGTAGGTGCAAACAACAATTCTTTATTTGGTGCTTCCAAGGATTGGTGTATTGAATTTTTTTCTTTTATGTTTATAACTTGAAAATAATAAACTCATAAAAATAAAATAAACAATTAATTAAAGAGAAAAAATGATAAAATAGAAATATACTTGGTAAGTCACGAAAAATAAAAATAAAAGGAAAGTAGAATGCATGAGTTAGGCATAAAAATATATAAGTCTGAAAAAGGAAACAACATGATAAAAGAAACAACAAAACAACAAAATAGTGTAGATATGAATCAAGATCATCAAGGAGTAGTAGGGTCCTTGGTCGAATCAGAACCATGAGCTGCAACTAACTTACTGCGAAGATCATCAATTTCCTGCTGTAGGAGGTCTGCCTCAGTAGAGTGAGTAGCATCGGAAACCATAACCTGAAGAGAGAGGTCTTTAACTATCTGACGAAGTTGGGCTACCTCTCTATGCAGCTCAACAACTTGTGCATAAATGTTGGGTTGCTGCAAAGATAAAATATTAGAGAATACAGTGGTCCTATCTGGCGATGAACATGGATGATACTCAGGTATTGGAGGTGATTTTCGCTCATCCACGGTCTCTCCAAGACCTTCTAAGGCATATGTCCAATTGGCAGGGTTATGGACATTGGTCATCATGGGATCATGCAAGGTAAAATAGTGAACAGTTTCATTATCAATCAGGAGTCTATATTGGTTGGGATTAAAGTAGACTCTTCTCATCAGCCCACGATCCAAACAAAAATCTGTCCATTGTAGTATATCCACAGTAGGAGGTAAGGTGAGATAACTTACTTCTATGACCCAGAGCAGAAGAAATCTGAGTCACTGTCCCTCCCACATGGAGGATACCTTCAGCAGACTTAGAAGTCATCATGAGATTCCACAGTAGAAAATTTCCATAGGCTACAGGGCGAGACTGGGTCTCACAGTAGAGGAAAAAGATATCCTCCTCGCTAACATGGGTATCAGTGTCGGCCTTCCCTAGGAAAGTGTGAGTAATAACCATATGAAAATACCTGAAATTGGGGTTGTGAACAACAGGGGATAGCTAAATGGAAGGATCAAGGCTCCCTCCAGCAGTTATATCTCTCCATAATTTCTCTATGTCCCTAGTCATGAAATAGCCAATTGGTAGCTTAAGTATAGCATCAGGTGTGGTCTAGAAGCCTAGCAAGTCACCAAAATCCCTCTGGGTAAAACAATATTCTATCTCGAATAGTCTGAAAGTGAGATATCCATCCTGGCCATTATAGGGCTCAAACTCGAATGAACTGAGGAATTCTAAGGTGAGGTTCCTGTAGGTCACATTTAGGTCATCTGCATACTCGTCCCACTTTAGCTGGTTGCATAGATACTTGATACTGGCTTCAAAGCCAAGAGCTTCCATGAAAATCTGGTATGGATATCTGGCCGGTGCCATGGGTCGCTGTGAAAGGACCACATAGCGTTGTCTCTGAGTGTCATCTCGAAAGGAAACATGTATGTCATCGAAATGCTCCATCCTAAAAAGTGTAGTTAGCAAAGACGGCTAGCAAGTGATGCCTGAAATCATAAATTTTATAACTGTTAGTATAAAGATAAAAATAAAATTTGATAAAGTAAAAAGTAAATAAATGAAAAAAAATAAAAATAAACCCATGGGTTACCTCCCCTGCAGTGCTTGTTTAACGTCGGTAGCTTGACGAGTAAACTTCATATAACAGAAACTGGTATTGGTGGATCAATACGAGTGTGGATGGATTAGTTGGTGGGAATGTCACCTCCTTCGTAGTGCTTCAACCTCTGCCCATTGACGATGAATGGGCTACAAGAATTGTTCTTGATCTCAATTTCTCTAGATCTTAGGATTCTAGAGACCTCAAAAGGACCAGTCCATCTTGAATGTAGCTTGCCAGGAAAAAGTCGCAACCTGGAATTGAAAAGGAGAACAAGGTCGCCTATATTGAAATCTTTCTTTATAGTTATTCTGTCATGCCATGTTTTTGTTCTTTCTTTATATATTATAGCATTCTCATAGGCAGACTGGCAGAATTCCTCCAATTTATGAATGTCAACGATGCGCTTTTCACCAGCAGTCAAATATTCCAAATTCAGGGTCTTAATGGCCTAATAGGCTTTATGATCTAACTCAAAGGGTAAATGACAAGATTTTCCATAGACTAATTGGTAAGGGGTTGTTCCAATAGGGGTTTTAAAAGCTGTTATGTAGGCCCATAGTGCTTCATGTAGCTTCTGAGACCAATCTTTTCTGGAAATTGAAACGGTTTTTTCTAAGATTTGTTTAATCTCCCTGTTAGACACTTCTACTTGGCCGTTAGTCTGTGGATGATAATGTGTTGCTACTCTGTTCTTTACTCCATACTTACTCAAGAGCTTATCAATGATTCTGGATATGAAATGTGATCCTCCATCACTTATAACGAGACAGGGTGTTCTAAACCTCAGAAAAATGATATTCTTAAATAACTTGACTACCACTCTTGTGTCGTTTGTGGGTGATGCAATAGCCTCAATCCATTTAGACACATAGTCCACAGGTACCAAAATGTACCTATTTCCCATTGAAGGTGGAAATGGTCCCATAAAGTCTATACCCCAAACATCAAAGAGTTCAACTTCTTGGATATTCATCATTGGCATCTCGTCACGTCTTGATATGTTCCCGGTGCGTTGGCATCGGTCTCACTTGACAATGTAGGCATGGGCATCACGCTATAAAGTTGGCCATATAGGCCTGTTTGAAGAATCTTGGCGTGCGTTTTAGATATACATGCATGTCCACCATAAGGTGCAGAATGACAGTGTCTGATGATGTCTTCTATTTCCTCTTCTAGGATGCAACGTGTTGTACTCCAAAATTTTCCCTCCCATTTTACTCAACATATATTCATGGAGATCCTCAACTTGTTCAAGGATACCAAAGAGTTGACCAGACAAACCCTCTCCTAAAGCAAGGAACCTCCAACTAGGGTTTCCCTTTTCATCAAGATGGGTGAGCTCCAAAGGCCTCAAATCTTTTCCATGGTCCTAATATGTTCTCAAGATCATCCATTACAAGTTTCATGCCTTGCACAAGAAGTTTGCTCAGTCAACTGCTCAGATGCTTGAAAATCAACTGTATTAGGTCAAAAGTTAACTGTGACCCACATACAGTCAAACTTCAGGATTTTTGGTCAAAATCAACATTTTGAAGTTATATCCATCATTTGATCAAGGTTTGATCATGATTCCTCAAGGAATGCTCCTAATTCATCAAAACTAAAAAATTGCTAAATTAGGGTTTCTCAGGAAAAGTCAACCAAACTTTGACCGGGCATAACTTTCTCATACTTTATCATAAATTTATAATCCAAGGCTCATTTTGAAGAGAATCCAATTTCATATAACTCATCTTCATCCCTCCAGTTCAAAAAATGCACTCATAAAAAGATATGAATTTCTACATTATAGGTCCTTTTGAAAAGTCAACAAAAACACCTTTTGGGTCAAAGCTTCTTACATGAACATGGAAGACCCAATTGAGATGAAACCAAAGGGGTTGTTTAGGGGACATCCTAAGCTTTCTAAAAAGTCCAAGAAAACCTTCCTAGGGTAAAAATTGGAAGATATATGCATTGTCAAAGTTGGCCATTTTTGGAAAATTGCCAAAAGTCAAATGTGCTCAAAAGTGCATTTTTTCGTCAAATGGGCCTAGCTTTTCATGATTGTATCTTGTTGAAGACATGGTCCACGACCCAAATCAGCATCCATATATTATTTTCTCTATTTATTTATTTATTTTATTTTGATTTTTATTATTTAAAATTCAAATTAAATCAAATAAAAGGCAAAAAATATAAAAGATTGATTTTTTGATCTGATTTTTGTTAGAATCAAATCTAATCAAGCTGGCCTAATCAGATCAAATCAGATCAAGGAAAATTGAGGCAAAAAGAGCATGATTATGGTGGTTTTGGAAATATATCATATAAGGAGCAAATCATATTCAATTTCCATAATTCAAAAAGATTCAGTATGTTTTTGTTGCCCTAATTTTCCCTACTACATATACTGAACACAAACAATACAAAAAAACAAGGGTTGAAGTCGTGCAAGCTAGCCAAGAAAACTAAAAAATTGGACAAAAAGTGTGGATCTGATTTCTAACCTAGGGGACGATTCAAGGCCATTCAAAGCTTCTAATCGCTTCCTGGACATCTTCTGAAGCTAATAAGATCATTTGCAAGCCTTCCCAAGCCCAGAATCGCTCCTGGTAAACCCACGGTTTGCACATACCAGCTTGATTTTGATCTTACAATTTATGCATGATTAACCACTATTAAGCATAACATTGTGTTTGTATCATCATTTGGAATGTTTTGGTTCAATTAATTTTGTGTTTTGATGACTGCTTCGCTAATTGCCATTGCTAGGGTTTAGGGGGCCGTTTTAGGGTTTCTCTGTTCAAGTTAAATTGGACCAAGAAAATAGTGCCATGGTACTCGTGAGATGAATACGAGTTGATTGGTATAGCTAGAATTAATTTATCATGTGTCTTGTGAATTTTTGAAGCTTGCAGGTTTATAGCTATGGAAAATATCCGTAGGTATAAGTCTGGTACCTAAGACGACGAACAGGAGAAGAAGATGGTGATTTGGCACAACACCATTGGCTTGTTTGAATCACACGCATTTTTTCAGTTTATCCACTTTGTTTTGTATATTATAATTTGGTCTTATTATATTGACAACTGAACAATATAGCCTACTGGTGAAGCACGCGTTGGATAGTGGAGAGGACCTGGGTTCGATCCCAGGTCCTTGCGTTCGATCCCAGGTCCCTGCGTTTTCTTTATTTTCTTAACATTCATTTGCAGATTCTATGTATACACGTTTCAAGCACCTACCATGTAGTCTCAACATCCAGCCACTGGATCATTACCAACACAGATCCAACGCTCAAACTAAGGAAAGACCATGGTACATTCTCCAAACGTGGCTATACAGAATCAAGCGTAGGAATGGGCTCAGCATCCATGGGTTTGGCACAAATTCAGCATGCACCCATTAGTTGCTTATATAAGCCCAATACTTTTCCTTTTCTATTATAATTATTTTATTTATTTATTAATTATTTTCTTTTTTCAAATAACACCAAAAATCATGCTTTTTTTATTTAATCAATAAATCATAAAAACATCAAAAAATCATTTTTTTATAAAAATATTTTATTAATTAATTAGTTTAATTAAATTAAGGCAATTTAACTCTTTTTGTATAATTAAAATCAACTAGAATTAGGGTTTAATGTTGTACATAACCTAATTTCTTCTAAAAAAATAACCTAAATATTTTTTCAATTAGATTCTTAGGTTTTTCAATTATTTATCGCATTTAATTCATCGCGCACGCCTTTAATTTTCTTTTTTCTATTATTGTAACTGCTCCGAGTTTGTAATAGTAATTAGGTTTTTAAATTTCTGCATCTTTATTTACAGTCAAAATGATTATGTATCTGCGAAAGCCTTGTAATAGCTAAGACTTTAATTTCTCGCATTTTAATTTCCGCAAACTATAAGCTGTTAGATGTATGTTAATAGGATTGTATGGAAAGACAAATTGCAATTAATACAGTAGAAAACCCTAAATGTGCAAAGATAAATAAAATGAAAAAAAACACACTTGCACATGCTCGCTCCTAGGGTTTACTCCACTCCGGTTGCCTTCAGTAAACGGTCATGAAGTATAGGGAATGTTAGTGGTCGTCCTCTAGTCCCAAAAGATCTAAAATGACCCATTCGGATGTTGGCTCGGAAAAAGATCTTTAAGGCTTTAGGATGATTATTAAAATTTCCTAACATTGCTTTTGTGATCGTACTTGTCCCTTTGAACGTCCCTTAAAGCTCCAATGACGGTGCTACCTATTCCTTAATAATAGGATAGCATTGTCTAAAGGAAAATGAACAGACTTTTTTCGAGTAGGTAGATTAGCTCCTAGGTACTTGCTCAAAGAAAATTTTTCACACAAACACTTATCAAAAACAGTTTTCGAAACAACTTCGTCACACTCTTGAGGACAGAAACAAGGGTTATCACGAAGTAGAACAAAAATTTTCAAAACAAGCACACACAAGCAATTTTAAAAATGAGCAAGTACCTAAGAGCCCATGGAAAACGATGGATAGAAAGAGTGATAACACATTCCCTTTCTATAATCAACCCCCCCTTACTCAGAAACATCTCGAAAAAAGTTTTTTCTGTTCTTTTTCCTTTTCCTTTGTTGGATGAAATAAAAGTCAGTGGCGAATCTTGCTTACTGCGACATTTGTGAACAAAAAACGCAAACCAGTATAACAGTCGGTTCTGCCACCGTATCACAGAACTGGAGACTCTGCCAGGGACATAAATAAGTGGGGTATACCTTAGGATCTAGGTCATTTAATTTCTTCTCTTGCTTGTCTTGATTGCTTTACTTTTAAGGGATTGTTTGGGTTACTATGGATCCTACACCCAGATCGGGGAACACCTTTTAGGTAAGTAGCAATAAACTGTGAGGGAACTGTCTGGGGTATACCGACACGGTTGAAGCAGTAGCTACGTTGATGTGGCATTTTAGTTGGTATCGGTAACCCTTGAGTCAATCAGGGAGAGTACGGGGCCGCCGGTGGTGTCGTGAAGCATCAACTGACCTTAGAACCTTTAATTACACAACTTGGCCAGTAGGACGTAGCGAGATGGCCGACTTTGGTGTATTCCCAAGGTCGACAGATACTCGATGCTACACTCATTGAGGTTTGACTCTTGAGTTTTTTTTGGTTGTGAGTCAATCGCCTATTGAACGAAGCTGAGGGAAAGATCGATGATATTGAGATCTCTTAGAACCCGGTTACTATTTATAGGACAGGTTGAACTAATCCAACTTCAAGAGGGTATGACCTTAAAACTCATGCAAGCCTTAAACCTAAGGACTTGGTGTGACTTGCTTGTTGTTTGCTATACGTGTGATTTTCTAGCATAATCATGACATCATAAGCATGACATATTATAACTAACCATTTCAAGGAATTCCTAGGGCTCATTTTTGCTTTGTTTTGTAGGATATGACATCCGACCATAGGAACACTATATAGATTAATTGTGAAAGTATCTCTCCAACTAAAGGACCTGGCATTAAGGGTCCCTGAAAGTTCTCAATTTATTAAAAAGCATGGTTGGTTGCTCAACTTGGTCACTTCAAAACCTGATGAAGAATTGTTAAAAGTGTTCTTTCAGTTCTTTGATCCTTTGCACCATTGTTTCACCTTCCCGGATTACCAGCTAGTACCTACTATGGAGGAATTTTCTCAGTTTCCTTTCAACGGTATGAAAGAACATCCAAAGCCTGAAGAGATTCCTAGAGCTCTGTCCCTACAACAGTCTGACGTAGTGACAAGTTGGGAGACTAGAGGAAGTGTCCAAGGAATCTCGGTTAAGTTTCTATTCGAGAAGGCTTACCATTTTTGGGATACCCTGGATTTACAAGCTTTCGAAGAGGTGCTGGTACTTCTCGTTTACGGGATGGTACTTTTCCCTAATGCAGATCAACTCGTGGATGTGAACACTATTAAGGTTTTTCTGTCTCATAATCTGGTGCCTACATTACTCGGGGAGATTCTACACTCTCTGTATGCTCGCACTCTAAAGAGAAGGGGGACCCTCCTATGTTGCAATCCTCTATTGGCTAGGTGGTTTATTTCGCACCTACCCAGGTTTATTTTGAAGAATGAACAGGGTTTGAAATGGTCTCGTAGGCTGATGTTCCTTACACATTCAGACATTCATTGGTGTTCACGGTTCTCGGAAGATGTTACCATCATCGATCGATGTGGTGAATTCCCTAATGTCCCTCTCTTAGGAATTAGGGGAGGAATCACTTACAACCCTTATTTGGAAATGCATCAGTTTGGTTATGTGAGAAGAGATGGTCCTCATGATACTCTTATCCAAGGAATATCCTTGAACTATGAGAATGATGCTCAGGGATACCGCAAAAGGTTCATAAAAGCTTGGGGCATGGTGCATAAAATTTATAGCAAGACGCTAGGGCACAAGAATTCCATTCCTCTTGAGCCTTATCTCCGATGGGTACGAGCTCACGCCCAAAGTCTTATGATTCCTTACCCTGCTGTCCTACCAATAACGTGGAACCAGTTATTGAAGGAGATACTACTTCCCTTGTGTAGCGGTAGAAATGTTCAAGACTAAGCCATTGGATTGACTAGACTTTATACAAATAAAAATAAAAATCGCAACCGCGCTTTATTGTTTCCAAAGGAATGGGAAAAGAGCGAATAACCCAAAAAGAGGGGGAAAGATTCCAGGTAAGGGGGTTGGTTATGCAAAGGGAAGGTATTAGTACCCTAAATATCTACGGTACTCCGCAGGAACCTCTTTGAAAAATCTGTATATTTTGGCTATAAAAAATGTGTTGTATATAAAATGGATGGTGGAGGTGAGAAAAGAAATATATTTTTTATGATTTTTGCACCCGCCGCGGTTGCGAACCTTTAGTGCCTACGTACCACCTTTCGTGTAATAGGGGATCAGGGTACACGTAGTTCCTCTTTTAAAAATTTGAGACACAAGTGTGTTGGTTAATTTTATGAGATAAGACATCATCGTTATTGTCCGTGTGGAAAACATACTTACTACCCACAATCATGAGAAAGGAGAATTTGCATCATCTCAAAGTGGAGGATATGACTTGGATTTTAAAATCAACAATGCCTCACTCAACACCCAAGTGGAAAATATCTCACTTCACTACATATTGTAGAAGTATAGTTGTTTGCATCACTACAAGGATTGACAAGAGTCTAATCTTTTGAGAAAAGTTTAAAGATAAAAGCCAAAGTGGCAAAATGGTTTGAAATGAGATTGATTGACTTTTAGTCTTCTCACAAAAAATGTCAAGGTATTATTAAATTGATTAAAGTTTATTTATGAAAATGTTTTTGAAAATGCATGGACATAAGTCCAAGTTTATTATTAAAGTAGTTTAAGTTTCAAAACAAGAAGAGTTTAAAAAGGAGGGAGAAGATTTTTGAAATTAAAGAAGATGGGAGGAGTAGAAGAGACTATCCTAAAGCATAAGGTAAAAGCTAAGGATAAGTACCATCTAACCAACAAGAAGCCAAAACTTAACATCATGAGCCAAGATAGAATTCCCATTCTTTGGATTGGAACCAAGCAAGCAAGGATACTAGACCTCTTGAGAGAACCAAGACTTCAAGTGTATTAAGTCTTCACAAAAATTGGGCAGAGTAATGACTGTATACGGGCGAATTCCAGATTACAAACAGAGAATGTAATCACAAAAAACCTGCACACAAAAACAAACAAGCAACCCAATGTCTTGAGGTAAACTTCAAGAACTCCAGACAAAATAATCAGATAAGATCATAAGGTCTCAAAGATATGCCAAGGTTTCTAATCCTAAGTCCAAGAAAAAGTCCCATGATCCATAATGCCAAGGATATTAACCAAATAGTCAAAGTTCCATTAAATATTTTTTAAGGTTTATGTTGATTATTAAGTATCTTAAGAAAGGAAAAGAAAAGCTCAAGTGAGCAAAGTAAAAATGGCAAGAAAATAAATGCTCAAAGGAGCAAATGAAAATGGCATGAAATGTAAATGCTAAAAATAAATAGTACATAAAACATAAAAAAGAATAAAAGCATAAGATAAAACAAGTCAATAATTAGTGGTTAGTTGGATGACCATCTTGAAACTTGCATTTGGAACTCATTAGAGGATTGGTAGAACCAAAGCCTCCACACAACAAGTTGCATTTGCCTTTTGTCAAGTATATCATCCATTTGGAATTCTCACAAGTACCATTTAATGATCAACAATGTTTAAGTGATCCGCGTTGACCAAAGGTGTTGTAGATCCATTAGAGGATTGGTATAACCAAAGCCTCCACACAATGAATCTCAAGGTTATTGGATCAAAGAGATCAAATTAACATACAAGGGTTTGCAATCATAAGTTTGGGCCACGAATGATCATTTATTCAAATCGGGACAAAATTTAGCGCTATGTTAAGCAATCGTAAGTGGACTTATATAGAAGTCGCACCTATTTTGAGGTCGTTCAATAGCAATCTATGCACCATTTGTTTTGAGACATGATATAGAGATCATGCTCCAATAATATTTAGTACAATAAGAAGGGGATGAGATGAAGGGGGATAGGGTAAAAAGAATGTACAAACCACATTTGAATTAAATTTTAATCAAACTATTATTAAAATCATTCATCCATTTTGTGTGGAGTTAAACTTAACACCATGGATCCAATGATGTTAATAAATTTCATGATCCAAAACCTAACCCAAGATCAGCCAGAAAATAATCACAAAATAATATCACATTTAATATATACATTAAAAAGGTTAAAAAAATATTTAAAATAGAAAATGATGAGGAAAATATCAATTATATTCAAATTAATCAAGAAATGAAAAATAAGGCCATAGAAAAATCAGAAATGGATCCAAATATTTTTTATAAAAATTTTTGTAATTTTTAAAAGTCAGAAACTATTTTTAAACTATTTAAAATTGCTCAAACAAACATAAAATAGGTCAAAAATAGTAAACCTCAATATAAAATTCCATAAAATTTTCAGAAAGTCAAAATATCAAAATAATATTTATGAATTTTTTCAGAATTAAAAAATGTCAGAAAGTATTTTTTTAGGTAATTAAAAGAAAGCAAATAATACAAAAAAATATAAAAAATACTAAATTTTAAAATAAAAATGTGAAAAAATATTCATGAGATCGGAAATAATTCAAAGTATTTTTGTGAATTTTTTCATAATTTTTGGATAAAAAATAAAAGAGTTATGAATTTTTGAAAATTTAATCAATAAAAATATAAAATCAGAAAATAAAATAAAACCAAAAAGATGTGGACCATCAGATCATAGTCAAAACGCGTTAGTAAGCTAATCCAATGAACCAGACGCGTTGTGATTGATATGGACCTTAGTGAAACACACATGTGATCAGAAAAAGGGCAACCAATGAAATTAAAACGTTTGGCACGCTATCATTGGCTGAGATGAGACATGTCATCGTCTTCAGCCTCTAGACACCCTGCAATGGGAATTTTGTGAGATCCTTCAAATGGAAAAATTAGGATCCCAGGCTAGCATCATTGAACTTGTCTCTTCAAGACGATTCTAACACAACCATCGCGCCAAATTTATATAAAGTATGGAGAGAGATATGAATCAAAAACTCAGAAAATAGTGAGCACCTTCAATTTGAGATTTATCTCTCAATTCTCAATGTATTTAAAAATTGTAAGCAGCATTAGAATCAGAAGAAGAAGTAGAATAATTAGTGCTTGATTTGGATCCAAATGGTGGAGAATTCTACCTTTTCGAAGTTCAAGTAAGTAACTCTGAAACTGGACTTCCGTAGCTTGAATTATGGCTCGTTTTGATTGGTTTAAGTGCTGGAGAGTTTGTATGATGCTCAAGGATGATGAATGCGCAAAGAATTTGGGAAAAGGAAGCTTAAATTTCAGAAACTGAATTAAAAAAAAGTGGGTTCGTGTGAGGTTTTGGAAGGGTATTCTTGGCTCTCTAAGCTTGGGAAAACGAATGGAATAGTTCGTGTATTTATAGGAGAAGCAAATGGAATCAAAAGGAAGAGTTAATGATGTGTTTTGGAGGGAATTCGTGTGGGTCTGCATCATGAAGAAAGTGTGACTCAATTTTGATTAAAACTCAGCTAAATCGTGCGTTTCATGATGCTAAACACTTTTGGGAAGTTGCTAATCATGATTAGAAACAAAAACGCATGGAAAACTTGTGATTAGAAGCCAAAACAAAGATTTCAAAATCTGATTTGTGATGAAACTTTTGTTTCAAGTTGCCAAATTCAAATCCATGGCATTTCCAATTCAAGGGGTCTTAGGACAAAATTCTAGATGTTTTGGAAAGATGAGGTTACAAGCTTTGCAATGGAAAAAGAATGGAATCAAATGGATGCTTGAGCTGAAAGTTACATGGAGTCAAAGTTTAAGAAAAAGAGTTGACTTTCCATACTTAGAAAATTTTCAAATTCTTTATCAAAAATGACCTATAATCTTTTGTATCCAAACATGGCCTTCCACATAGAATTTGCTCTTGACCAAAAAATATGGAATGAAGTATACCTTTTGGATGACATTTTGAAATTTGAACCACTCAAAATATCCAAAAATGAGCAAGTTATGACTTGTTGAAGTTGGCCAAAAATCATGAAATGACCTATAATCTTTTGCATATTTAAGGAAACTTCCTCCATTTTCTCACTTTGCACATAAAAGAAGGAATAAGGTAAACATCTTTAAGATCATCATGGTAAAAGAATGGACTCAAGGTGATAAATATTTACCAAGTTATGACCATTTGAAGTCACATGGAAAATTGTGGATTCATCTGGATGACTTGTAATCTTTCTTCTTCACCAAGTTCCTTCCACATGAAAACTCCTTATAACTTTTGAAGTGATTTGTTGGTAACTCTTTGAAGAGAAAGATGTCTTTGGAATCACTCAAAAATACCAAAAGGTGAGCAAGATATGCTCCTTTGAAGTTCAAAACCCTAGCCTCTAGATCAAGAGAATGCTTTAAGGAGCTTTGACAAGTTTGAACAAACTTCTTGTGCCAATATTCTTTATTTGTGAATAGAAGTTGTTGAGGATGATGATGAGGATTCATAGCCACCAAAACCACTTCCATATCTTGAAATTGGAGAGAAATGTGTTCTTGTGACCAATAGGAACAAGACCTTTTCCAATCATGACAACTTCTTCCCTTAACCCCTTGTACTTTTGAATCAATTTTGATAACTTTGAAATATGTTGAATCAAAATAATCCTTGTCATTCCATTTATTCCAAAAACACTCCAATTGTGAAGTTTGAACTCCTCAAGCTATGTTGACTAGGTCATGGAAATAAACTCATGAACCCATGAAGTAACTTGCTAAACCTCATTGCCTTTACCTACATTATTAACAAGTAAGACAAACCAACATTGCATTTTATTAATTAGAAAAAAAATCAAAGCAAAATATTCATGATCACAAAAGAAAACAAGTCAAGGTGCTTTGGATTCCTCAAAGAGCAAAGCTAAAGATAGGGAGAAGAACCAAAATCCCTAATGTGATCTTGTTGTGATTGAATCAACATGGTATGATGAAGGGATCTTAGGGGAAAAAATTGGGGTAAAACACATTGGTCATCATCCTGACATGCCAACTGATCATGAAGAGTTACAGAAGTCCTGGGTTCAACTCAAAGAGGAGCGGGACACGTTTGAAGCTCAGTTCTATGCCAACGAGAAGAAGGTCCTGGAGCTCACTAGCCTACTTCACTAAGAAAGGAACATAAACGCCTACATTGCACCAAAGAGGATGCGCTCCTGGTAGACCTAGTTTCTTTTTTGCTTTAAGTTTTGTTTTGTTTTATTGTAAGCCTAAAAGGAACTCTTTGTAACAATTCAAACTTATTAATGCAATTAATGTGTGTTTCTTTTGGTTAAACAAATCTGAGCCTTTAAAAATCCTTGAAATCATTGCATACGCATCCCATCCATAACATTGCATAAATAGGTACCATTACATGCTTCTCATCTTCTTCGCTGTTTATTTCAGCAGAAATGTCTTCTGAACAAAGCATCAAAGATCTTCAGGCGCAAAATGCCCAATTCCAACAGATGTTCATAAATCTGGCGAAAGGGTAGGAGGATCTGAAAGCCCTCATCCTGAAGGAGAAAAAGAAAAAGAAGAAGGTCTCTGGTATTCTGAATATGGGCAGAAGGTTCAGGGGGCCGTTAAAGCAACCAGTCGATCTGACCTCCTCATCCAAGGAGGGGGAGAATCAAGAAGGAGTGACAAGGGAAAAAGACCCCAGTCCTGAAGTTTCTAACAATGATACTGACTACAATGATGAGAGTATCCTCCCACCGAGGATAGGTATAAGTAGTTGGAATATCGGTTGAGTGTTATGGAAATCCAGAGGATACCCGGGTTGGACTTCGAAGAACTGTGATTAGTGTCAGAAGTGGTCATCCCGCAGAAGTTAAAGGCTCTAGTTTTTGCAAAGTACGATGGGGTGTCTTGCCCAAAGCTCCATCTCTGTTCCTATGTAAGAAAGATCCATCCCCACACCGTTGATAGAAATTTGTGGGTTCACTTCTTTCAAGACAGTCTATCAAGGACTCAGCTTGAATGGTTCTACGAACTGGAGAGAACTAATGTCTGAAACTGGGAAGATCTGGCTGCTGCTTTTTATAAGTAGTATCAATACAACGCCGACCTTGCTCCTACTCATACTCAACTCCAGAGTATGTCCATGGGTGCAGGTGAAGGCTTTAAGGACTATGCACAGAAGTGGAGAGACTTGGCTGGAAGAGTCCAACCCCCTTTGTCTGATAGGGAGTTGGTCGATATGTTTCTTGGGACACTATCTGGTCCATCCTTTAATTATTTGATCGGCAGCTCGTCAGCTGGTTTCACCGAGATGATTCTAACTAGAGAGAGGGTAGAAGCTGGGATTCAGAGCGGTAAAATACAGAAAGATGCCTATTCAAGTTCGGTAAAGAAGCCTTTTACTGGTAATAAGGAAGCCATTGCCATCTATAGCCCGAGAGGCCAAAGCAGAGCTGAACACCGTCAGACCGTAAGTGTTGTAATGATACTTAGACATGCGGCTCCTCCATAACGCAACAATCAACAAAGGGCAGAAAGACCATAATGGCAGTTTATCCGAATTAACATGACGTTGGCTGAAGTGCTACCCCATCTACTAAGATCCAACTTGGAAACCTTGAAAAAGGCTCCCAAGAATCCGAACACCACATCTCCTTGGTATAATCCAAATGCTCGGTGTGCCTATCATTCTGAGAGTCTTGGCCACGATACCAATGACTGCTGGGCTCTGATAAATAAGGTACAGGATCTGATCGAGGCCAAGGAAATTGAGTTTGATGCTCCAGAAAAGTCCAATGTCATAACTGCTCCCATGCCTAAGCACAATCATGGAGTTAATGTTGTTGATACCGATCTATTTGTGACCTCAGTTAATGAAGTTTCTACTCCTCTTATGACTATTAAGAAGAATTTGTTGTTGGCTGGTTTATTTCCGGGTTGTGGTAAAGGTTTCCACATGTGTTCATCTCTGCATTCTGGTTTCCATTTGCTGAAGTCAGGTGTTCAGCGCCTGATGGACAACAAAGAAATTTTGTTCGAGAAAACTCTGATTCCCATTGTCCCGTTTGAAGAAGTTCTATTATAACCATTTCCGCCAGTCCTTCCAAGGCCTCTTCGAGAAGACCTGTTAGGATTACATATGCTCCAAGAGTCGCTCCGTTAATAATCACCCTTCCTGGTCATATCCCATACGCCTCGAAAAAAGTTGTCCCTTGGCATTATGGTGCTGATGTGTACTATCATGGCATCAAACAAGATCTGAAGAATAAAGAGGTTGATCCTGATGTCAGTAACATTGTCGGGACCAACAAGTTTACCAAAAGTGGAATTGTTTTCTCTCTTGAGATTTCCCCAAAGATTGTCAATAGGCCTGTTGTTATTCTGTCTACTATTCCTACTAGTACTTCAACTACTACTCCTGCGCTTACTCCAATTATCACTCCCACCGTCGATTCATCTGGGGCTCGAGGCAAATAAGTTATAGGTGAGCCTGCCCGGACGGAGGCACCTAGAAAAATTGTCGTAGAAGCCTCTAAGCAAGAGATAGAGGAAATATTGAAAATAATCAAAAAGAGCGACTACAATATGGTCGAGCGGCTGGGGAAGACCCCCTCAAAGATATCCATGTTGTCCTTGTTGTTGTGCTCCGAGGCCCATGCGAAGGCTTTGATCGCATTCCTCAAGACTGCGCATGTGCCGCAGGAGACCTCGACTGATCAATTCAAAGACTGTGTGGCTAGCCTAACTGTTGACAATGGGCTGGGTTTTTCAGATGTAGACTTGACATCGAAAGGGAGGAAACATAATGATGCTCTGCATGTCTCGATCGAATGCAGGGGCACCACTATGGCTCATGTGCTGGTAGATACTGGGTCTTCGCTGAATGTCCTGTCGAAGAAGGCTCTCGACCGACTAGATTGTGAGGGATTGACCTTAAAACCTAGTAACACTATGGTAAGGGCTTTTGATGTGTCGAAGAGAATGGTGCATGGGGAGGTGGACATCCCTGTCAAGGTAGGCTCTCAAACCTTTGAGTCCACCTTATATGTGATGGACATCAGGCCATCATACTCTTGTTTGTTGGGTAGCATCTGTATTAACCGTTGTTTGACACTAGGCTCCAGATTCACACCTATTTTGACCTCTTTCCTGTCTTCCTCTATACCCAAATTCACTGACTCAACTGGCTCTTCATGAGGCTGTATGGCCCTTTCTTCCTACTGTAGTAGTCTAGTAAGTTCTCCAGGTACCTCACAATCATCCTCGCCTTTGTCCTCGGCTTGGTTGATCAGATTTTCGAAGTCATAACTGGAAGTAGCAGAGCTGTTATCAATGGGATCCATAATGGATGTGGATCTGCAGTATGATATGTGAGTGTGTGTGTGTGTAAGAGAATAGCTGTTTTGATAAAGTGGGAGACGGAAAAGAAAAACAAGGAGCGCAAAATTTGTATGCAAGAAACGTCCAATGATTTATTAATGATATATGAAATGAAAAATAATAAGCCCTCACAAGCAAAGCCAAGGTGCCTCAGGCAAGGCACCGGGCCGTAAAGTTTCAAATTGTTTATTAAAAATCTTAAAACAAAAGTCAATTACCGCGGAATAAAAGAAACAGGTATGAAGTCCCTAGCTGTCCAGTTATTCAGTCCACCATTGATTGTAGGGTAGATCCAGCTGTTAACATCCGAGTTCTCATCATCAGCATCTTCTGTGGCGGAGACAACCTCAATAGCATTGATTCCCGAGCTATGCTTGGGCATGGGTGCAGTTATGATGTTGGGCTTCTCCGGAGCGTCAAACTAAATCTCTTTGGCTTCGATCAGGTCCTGCACCTTATTTTTCAGGGCCCAACAGTCGTTTGTATCATGATCTGGACTTTCGGAGTGATAAGCGCAGCGGGCATTCAGGTTATAACGGGGAGATATGGTGTTGGGGTTCTTCAGGGCTTCCCTCAGAGTTACCAGATTGGTCTTCAACAATTATGGTAAAATATGAGACAAAGTCATATTGAGCCGGGTGAACTGCCTCTATGGTCTTTCCGCTCTTTGTTGATTGTTGCGTTGTGGAGCAACTGCGGGTCTTGATATCACTACAACATTTACCGTTTAACGGTGTTCAGATCTGCTTTGGCCCCTCGGGCTGTAGACTGCACTGGCTTCCTTCTTACCAGTAACAGGTTTCTTTACCGAACTCGAAGAGGCATCCTTCTGTATTTTACCACTCCGAATTCCAGCTTCTACTCTTTCTCCAATTAGAATTAACTCAGTGAAACCAGATGACGAGTTGTCGATTAAGTTATTGAAAAACGGACCCAGACAACATCCTCAAAAACATATCAACCAACTCCCTATCATACAAAGGGGGTTGAACTATCCCAGCCAAATCTCTCCATTTTTAGCATAATCTTTGAAACCTTCACCTGCACCCATGGACATTCTCTGGAGTTGAGTACGAGTGGGAGCAAGGTCGACGTTATACTGATACTGCTTATAGAAAGCAAGAACAAGATCTTCCCAGTTTCGGACATTGGCTCCCTCTAACTGGTAGAACCATTCAAGTTGAGTCCCTTATAGACTATCTTGAAAGAGGTGCACCCACAGATTTCTATCAGCTGTGTGGGGTTGAATCTTCCTGACATGCAAGCAGAGATGGAGTTTTGGGCAGGACACTCCATCATACTTGGCAAAAACCGAAGCTTTGAACTTCTGAGGGATGACCACTCCCGATACCAGTCCCAATTCTCCAAAATCCAAACCGGGTATCTTCTGAACTTCCATAGCACTCAGACGGTCTTCTAACTGTTTGTATCTATCCTCAGCAGGAGGATATTGCTCATCGTCATAATCAGTATCATTGTCAGAGACTGCAGGACTAGGGTCCTTTTCCCCTTCTTGGTTCTCCCCGTCTTTGGATGAAGAGGTCAGACCAGTTTGATGCTTCAACCATTCTCCAAACCTTCTGCCCATATTCAAAATACCAATCTTCTTCTTCTTCTTCTCTTTCAGAATGAGGGCCTTCAGATCCTCTTGCCCCTTTTCCAGACTGATGAACATCTGTTGGAACTGGGCATTCTGTGCCTGAAGATCTTTGATGACTTGATCGGAAGACATTTCTGTTGAAATAAACAGCGAAGAAGATGAGAAACCTGTACTGGTACCTGTAATGACGTGTATGATAATGGGATGCGCATGTAATGATTTCAAAGACTTTGGGGAGATTTAAATTTGCAAACCAAAATAAAAAAAACTTTATTAGCTCAAATTTGAAAGGTTTAACATGCCTTTAAGGCATTACAAAGAAGTAAGTAAAACAAATCTAAAACTAGAAAAACAAAGTCAAAAGTCCCATGGACGCTTTCTCTTTGTGCTGATGTAATCATTGAGCACTCTTTCTTCCTCGAGATGCCTGGTGAGCTTCAAAACCTTCATCTCTTGCTCATGGAACTGTTCCCTGTATGTATCCTGCTCATTCTTCAGCTGAATCCAAGACATCTGTAACTCCCCAAGATCAGTGGGCATGTAAGGATAGATAACCGTGTAAGGAATGTCGTCTTCAGTAGTGGGTTCCACAATCACTGGTAATACGGCCGCATAAGGCATCATAAGTTTCTGGGCACGAGCTCGGACCCATTGGAGGTAAGGCTGCATAGGAAGGGAAGTCTTCAGTCCTAACTCTCTGGGGTCAGATCTGTTTACCATGCCCCAAGCTCGTATGAACCTCCAGTGATGCCCCTTAACATCATCCTCATAGTCGAATACAATGTCCTCGAGAAGTAGTTCATGGGAACCATTGCTTCGAGCATGACCAAATTGTCGCAAGGCTAGACAAGGATTGTAAGTTATACCCCCTCTGATACCGAGTAATGGGACATTAGGGTACCCACCATAACGGTCAATAACAGTAGTGTCTTCCATAGCTCGGGAACACCAAAGAATATTCGTATGAGCGAGTGACATTATTCTGTGTGACCAACCCAAACCTTCTTCGTTCTTCAGTACAGACCTAGGGAGGTGAGAAATAAACCACCTTTACAACAACGACATGCAACACATAAGAGTCCCTCTTCTCCTCGTGGTACGAGTATAGAGAGCGTGCAAAATATCTCCAAGCAAGGTAGGCACAGGGTTGTGAGAAAGGAAAATCTTGATAGCATTCACATCTACGAAAGAGTCCGGATTAGGGAAGAGAACTAAACCATAGATAAGAAGAGCCAAGACATCCTCAAAAGCCTGAAACTCCATATCATCCCAAAATAGTTGAGCCTGGTCTATCAGAAATTTGGCTAGAAAACCCTCGACTCCGCTTCGAGTTTCCCAATTGGATACCATATCGGCCCATTTCAAATGCAAAGCTGAGGCAATGACTTCTGGCTTAGGCACTTCTTCTATACCTATGAAGGGTACCTGTTCAAGAATGGATATGCCCAATAGATGAGAGAATTATTCCAAGGTGGGTACCAACTGATAATCTGGAAAGGTGAAGCAATGATGCTTGGGATCAAAGAACTGAAAAAGTACGCTCATCATCTATTCATTAGGGTTTGAAGTAACCAGGCTGAGAAGTTGACCATGTCTCTTATTGAACATAGAAGTTTCAGAAATTCTTGATACTAGCTCTTTGAGTTGGGAAGGTATATCCACAAAGTTGATTCAGATCGTATTTCTACGCACAGAAGCCATGATCTACAAAACAGAACAAAGATAAATTCCCTTGGTCTTTGAAATGGTTAGTGTAATGAAGCATGCATGCCATGTTATGATGCATGATGTCATGATAAACCACAGGTATAGCAAACACAAGTATTGCAAACATAGTCAAATCACACAAAGCCCTTAGGTTTAAGGCTTGGATGAGGTCAAAGGTAATACCCTCTTGAAGTTAAGTTGGTTCAACTTGTCCTAGAAAAGTAACCGGGTTCTAGAGGATCTCAATATCACTGACCATCCTCCATCGGTCATGGTTTCAGCTCACGCAATCTTTTCTCGCGGCCAAAATTATTCCGAGAATATGGTCTCAATGAGTGTAGCATCGAGTATCAACCAGTTCTCAGGTCTACACCGAGGCTGGCTATCTCACTACTTTCTAATGGCCAAGTTGGGCGATTAAAGGTTCTAAGGTCAGTTGATGCTTAACGACACCACGCAACGGCCCTGTATTCTCCTCGTTTCTCCACAAGGGATACCGATACCAACCAAAGTGCCACACCAACGTAACTACTGCTTCAATCGTATCGGTCTACGCCGTACAGTTCCCTCACAGTCTATTGCTACTTACCTAAAACGTGTTCCCCAGATCCGGGTGTAGGATCTATAGTAACCCCAAACAAAACCCTTAAAAGTAAAGCAAACAAAGCAAACAAGAGAAGCAATTATGATGACCTAGACCCTAAGGTATACCCCACTTGTTGTTCCCCATCAGAGTCGCCAGTTCTGTGATACGGTGGCAGAACCGACTGTTTTTACTGGTTTGCATTTTATGCTTTGTGTTTGCAAAATGTCGCGGTAAGCAAGAGTCGCCACCGACTTTTATTTCATCCAACCGGAAAGTAAAAAAGTACAGAAAAAAAAAATCCTTTTTCGAGATATTTTGAGTACGGGGGGTAGATTATAGAAAGGGAAGGTGTTAGCACCCTTTCTATCCATGGTTTTCCATGGGCTCTTAGGTACTTGCTCATCTTTTTAAATTGCTTGTGTGGGTGCTTTGTTTTTGAAAATGTTTTACTTCGTGATAACCCTTATATCAGTCCTCAAAGGTCTAATGAAGTTTGTTTTGAAAATTGTTTTGCAATGTGTAAGTGTGAAAAGTTTTTGATTTGAGTAAGTACCTACTAGCATCTACTTACTCGAAAAAATATCGTTTCTATTCTCGTTTCCTTTAGGCAGTGCTATCCTACTATTGAGAAATAGGTAGCACCGTCGTTGGAATTTTTGAGGGTCAATTCGAAAGGGACGTACGATCACTAAAGAAATGTTAGGATATCTTAGTAATAACCCTAGAGTCTTAAGATCATTCTCGAGGCAACATTTCCGAGGCAACGTTCGAAAGGGACTGTGATCGGTGGAAATAGAACTGACTGTTTTAAAATGCTGGTTCGCGAAATGTCGCGGTAAGCAAGAGTCGCCACCGTCTTTTATTTTCTCCAACAAGGAAAGGACAAAAGCACAGGAAAATTCCTTTTCGAGAGTTTCTCGGGTTCGGGAGGTAGATTATAGAAAGGGAAGGTGTTAGCACCCTTTCTATCCGTGGTTATCCACGGGCTCTTAGGTACTTGCTCACTATGTTTTCAAAAATGTTTGCTTTTCTTGTGTTCGTGGGTTTTGAAAAATTTAGTTTGAAAACTTCTAGGTAACTCTTATATCTATCCTCAAGAGTGTATGAAGTGTTTGTTTGAAAACTTTTTGAAAGTGTAAGTGCGAAAAGTTGTTTTTTTTTTGTTTTGAAAGAGCAAGTACCCAGGAGAAATCTACCTACTCTAAGGAATTAAGCTGTGTAAGAGTCCTTTAGACAGTACTATCCCACTATTGAGAAGTAGGTAGCACCGTCGTTGGAGTTATTCGGGTCAATTCGATTATAGGGACATGTGTGGTCACCAAAGCAATAGTAGGACGCCTTAGCGGTAACCCTAATATCCTAGATCCTTTTTATCCGAGGAAACCGTTTCGAGGCAACTGGATCTTTAGACAGGAGGGCGACCTCTAAAACACCCTATACTTAATGACCACGTCGAGGCAACCAAGTGAGGCGTACCCTAAGAGTGGCATGTGCGAGTGTGTCAGGTTTCAATGTTTAAATTATCTTTGAACATGCATCATTGTGAGCTACAGGTTGATTTTATTCTTCATACAAGTCTTGTCATGCATAGTTAACAGTTAATAGTTTGCGGGAAATAAATTGCGGAAAATGAATCTACGCTATTACAAGGCGTCGGGTATTTACATCGCCAAAAATATAACCCTTGAAAATAAATGCGAGAAATTAAAGAAAGCGATAAAAGCCCTAATTATCTATTACATTCTCGGAGCAGATACATAAATATGATCAAAAAATTAACATGTGCGCAAAGAAATTAAATCAGGACAAGTCTTAGGGTGTTGACCCTTTTTTGAGAAAAGAAAGAAGTTTGGTCCTTTTTTGCAATTAATGAAATATTAAACCTAATTTACTAATTAATTAATTAATTAAAAGAAGAAAAAAAGTGTTTTTTTAGTTTTTTAGGTCTTTAATGAAAATAAAAATAAAAGAAATTAAAATTGTCAAAACCCTAATTCTATGTTAATTTTATATTTGTGAAAAAAGTCAAAGTTAACCTAATTAATAAAAAGACTAAATTAATTAATTTACATTTATTTACAAAAAATAATTAATAGTGAATTTAATAAATAATAAAAATAAATAATATTTTAGGTTTCTGAATTTATTGTGAAAATAATTAATTTGTTAATTAAATACTAATAATAATAATTAATGAAAAGATTAAATAGAAATTAACAAAAGAAAATAATAGAGAAACCAGGGGGGTGCTGGGCCCTTAGGAGGTGTTGATTGGAAATCTGGCCCAATAGCACTCAAGCCCTTCTGACTTTCTGGATCGTCCAGGACGCTGGTTGACTGGGAGCATCATAGTCAATATCTCATGGCCATTGGATTTGGGGCTGTGGCCACTTGGCGCCTGATCGTTTGAGGTGTATGATGGAATTCCCTTGGAAGCCTGCACATAATCACATTAAACAAAATAATATAGAGCTTTGGGTGGACCTGGGAATCGAACCCAGGTCCCAATGATTACCAGCCACCTCACTAGCCACCGAGCCATCTTGCACGCTTTGTTAATATAATAAACAACAAATATAATATTTAAAACAATTCATATGCTGGAAAGAGAAAAAAATAACGCACGCGTTTTGAATGAAACAATAGCATGTCACCACCTGGTCATCTTCCTCGTTGAACCTGCATAAAATATGTTAGATAGCGGGGGTTTTTAACCCCCACAACCTGCAATAAGAAAAAATAGCGAATAGAGTTGTGCTCTATATAAATATTTCGCGAGGGTGAATTTTGATTCGTCTTGATGCAACGATTTCAACCATATGCGCTAGGGGTTCTAATTTTGCCTGAATAATAAATCCCCAATTTGGAAGCTTGGAAACCCTAGATTTCGTTCATGGTATCTTTGGATTTAGGACGTTTTAATCCAATTAACCTATGCCAAAAGCTTCGTACAGTCCCTAGCAATACAAAACGATCACAAAAAGATGTCAAATATGCATGAATCAATGATTACGATTGTGAAAAAAATGTGCAAACCGTGGGTTCGTGTAGAGCGATTTCTTAGTCCTTAGCACTTGGTTTTGATTCCAATACGTTTCTGGGAGTTCTAGCAATGTATTAGAATCCACAAAATGCTTTGAATCACGTTGGAACCTGGAAAACAGTTTTCAAGTTTTCTTGATTTTTTTCAATGTGCTTATGGTTTTTCTGCAGCAATTTTCACGTCCCATGCATTAGGGTTGAGTTGTGTATATATAGGAGACTGAGTTTAGGTTACAATCTTGCAAGGAAATCCATGAAATTGATGTTTCAATATTTGATTGAAAATCAAATATTTTTCAATCTTTTTGATTGAGAAAACTTGCCAAACTTGGAGATTTTTGTCCCCTTAATGTGCACACGAATTTGCCAGCTTGTCTTGAGCTTGTTTGCTTCACCAAAAGATTGAAAAATCAAATCTTTGAATTTCCTACATTTTAAATTAATTAAATGAATTAAAATCAATTAAAAATCCAATTAATTAATAAAAAATAAGAAAATAAATTCAAATAATCTCAATGGGTCGTGCATAAGCCTTGGACAAAGTTTCAAGAAGGATTTTGAGGCCCATTAGCAAAAATAAAGTATTTTGAGCAAAGTTGACTTTTGCAAATTCACAAACATTTCCCAACTTCTCCAATGCATATCTTGCTCAATTTTGATCATATGAACATGTTCTTGGACATTTTGGAAAGGTCTTGAAGTCCTCTAACCAATGCCTTTGGTCCCATGTCATTTGGATTTACCAATCTCAAGTTATGGTCTTTGACTTAAAGTGCATTTTTGTTGACTTTTGAAATTGACCTATAATGTAGAAATTGATAACTTTTTGTGAGAGCATTTCTTGGACTTGGAATGTGAAGATGAGTTGTAGGAAATGTCATCCCCTTCAAAATGAGCATTGGATGGGATTTTTCTGATGAACCATGAAAAAGTTATGCCTTGGTCAAGATACAGTTGACTTTTCTACTGTCCAAAAATAGTAACCTTTTGCATCTTGATGATTTTTGAGCCATGCTTGTGGAGTCATGATCAAGACTTGATCAAATGATGATTGTGTGCTCAAAATAATATGTTGACCAAAAAATTTGACTTTTGACTGCAAAATGACCATTTTACCCCTGCAGTTGATTGTGGATCAAATAGGGCTTTTGACTGTGGAATTTGGCACTGTGAGTCTTGAGACTTGGCATGTAGATGCTTGAGGATGTGTATAGGCCTACGGGACTTGATTGAGCCATTGAAAACCTCGAATTCCTTGAGAGAACCAAAACCCTAATTTCAGCTGGCTTATGAGGCATTTGGACTGTGCAACCCTTGAGGAATCTTGAACCATTTGAAGATGATTCTTGACAAATCTTGAGGAATATGGGAGGGCAAATTTTGGGGTACAACAGGGACATTTTGATCTTTTTAGACTGGAGGGCAACCACGAAAGAAACCCTATGCTGAAATCAGAACCTCACTTTTGTCCATAATTTTTTTAGTTTTGTTCTGACAGTCTCACGCCTCTAAGCTCTCCTTTCTGCCTTGTTCTTGTCATTATATATCCCTCAATGAATTAGGGTTGCAAAACATATTGAATCTTGAATCTTTGATGAGATTTGATTTGATTTTCAATTTGTATGATATCCTTCCAAATTTGGCCTAATCATTCCATACTCGTGCCAATTAGCCTTGATATGATTTGATTCTGATATGCGAGCATAATGAGCTTGTGATTCTATCCAAAAATCCAATCAAAACAAATCTTTTCTATTATTTACCAATTATTTGATTTAATTCAATTTTTAATAAATAAAAATCAAAATAAAATAAATAATGAAGCAAATAACATGTGAGTGAACATTTGGGTCGTGGACCACATTATATTTGAGGTGTAAGCATAAAAAGTTGGGCCCATTTAGCAAAAAATGCAAATTTGAGCACATTTGACTTTTGGCAATTTTGAAAAAATGGTCAACTTGACCAATGCATAACACTCTCAATTTTGACCCTAGAGAGGTGTTCATGGACTTTTTAGAAATATTAGGATGTCCTCTAATCAACCCTTTTGGTCTCATCTCAATTTAGTCTTCCATGTTCATGTATGAAGCTTTGACCCAAAAGGTGTTTTTGTTGACTTTTTAAAAGACCCATATAAATTCATATCTTTTTGTGAGTGCATATTCTGAACTTGGGAGCTAAAGATGAACTGTGGGTAATTGCATCCTCTTCAAAATGAACTTTGGATGGGACATTTCTGATAAAGTATGAGAAAATTATGCTTGGTCAAAGTTGAGTTGACTTTTCCTGCAAAACCCTAATTTAGCAACTTTTGGGTTTTGATGAATTGTGAGCAATCCTTGAGAAATCATGATCAACCCTTAATCAAATGATGAATAATACTTCAAAATGAGGATGTTGACCAAAAATATTAAAGTTTGACTGTATGTGAGCCACAATTGACTTTTGACCTAGTACGGTTAATTTTCAAGCATTTGAGCAATTGACTGAGCAAACTTCTTTTGCAAGGCTTGAAACTTGACATGGATGATCTTGAGAACATATTAGGATAGTGGTGAGAGTTTTAGTCCTTTGTGGTTCACACATCTTGATGAAGATGGAAACCCTAATTTGAGGTAGACTGCCTTAGGAGAGAGTTTGTCTGGTCAACTCTTGAACTTCCTTGAGCAATTTGGGGACCTCACTTGCCATGTGTTGAGACATATGGGAGGGAAAATTTTGGGGTACAACAATCATGCTAATGCTTTAATACTTTAGAGTGGAAGGAAGTAGATGGACCAACTGACCCAAGAACCAAAAATCCAGCCATGTACCAGAGTACTGGTAAACCAACTGAGACAAAAGACGGACCAAAAGAAGATGAGAAGGGAGATGAAAGCACAAATGAAGAAGAGACAGAAAAAACCCTACGTACCTCCGACGCCATATAAACCACCGATACCATACCCTCAACCGTTAGCTAAATCAAGAAATATAGGGAAATTTAAGAAATTCGTTGAACTTTTGAAACAACTAAATATCATTATACCTTTTTTAGAAGCCATCACGCAAATACCCTTTTATGTTGAGTTCCTTAAAGAAATATTATCCAAAAAGAAAAAGCTCGAGGATAATGAAACGGTTATGCTCACTGTAGAGTGTAGCTATATAATCCAAAATAACATGCCCCATAAGCTGAAAGGCCCTAGTAGTTTTTCCATATCATGTGTAATCATAAAATTCGTCATAGACAAAGATCTATACGACTTGGGAGCCAGCATTAGTCTAATGCCTTTATCGATCTGCAAAAGGCTAAATATGGGAGATATGCGACCAACAAGAATGTCCATACAACTAGTTGATCATTCAGTGAAGTTTCCTTTAGGAATGCTCGAAAATGTTCATGTACGTATTGGAGAATTTTATATCCCCATTGATTTCATTATTATGGATATCAAGGAAGAATCCAACATCCCTATTATACTAGGAAGACCATTCCTCTCCACCGCCGGAGCCATCATAGATGTAAAAAGAGGTAAGCTCACATTTGAGGTTGGTGAAGAAAACGTGGATTTCATCCTCTCACAATTCTTCAAGGCACCAGCTATAGACGATTCGTGTTGTTTCTTGGATGTCATTGATGAATGCGTTAAAGAAATGTAGAAACAACATACCAAATATTCGAAATCCCTAAAAATTCCAATACCTCCCATCATTGAATACGATAATTGGTGTGATGAATACAAGTGAAGGTCTCGCACTAACTCCTGGCCATATGCATTTCCTAAGAAAACCAGTTTTCGAACTTAAAACATTACCAAAAGATCTAAGATATGAATTCCTAGGAACATAACTCGAATAACCCGTCATAGTCAACGTAGATTTAGGATACATAAAAACAGAAAAATTACTACATGTCCTAAGGAAATACCTGACTACGTTAGGCTATGACATCCCTGATCTAAAATAAATAAGCCCCTCAACTTGCATGCATCGTATTATGCTTGAGGAAGACTGCAAGACCTCGAGAGAACATTAAGAGAAGAATAAATCCAGTTCTGAGCGATGTAGTCAAGAAATAAGTACAAAAGTTATTAGAAGTAGGAATCATATATCCGACAGTAAATTGGTTAGCTCGGTACATGTTGTACTAAAGAAGGGAGGTGTTACACTTGTCAACAATGTAAAAGGAGAATCGGTAGCACAACATGCTCAAACCGGATGGAGAATATGCATTGACTATAGGAAATTAAACAAAGCCACTCAAAAAGATCATTTTCCTTTACCTTTCATTGATCAAATGCTCAAACGACTTGCTAAGCACTCCCATTATTTCTATCTGGATGGTTATTCGGGATTTTTCCAAATCCCTATACACCCCGAAGACCAAGAAAAGACTACATTCACTTGTCCTTATGATACATTTGCCTATAGATGAATGCCGTTTAGACTATGCAATACTCCCACAATATTCCAAAGGTGCATGATGTCAATTTTTGCTGATTTTATAGATGACATCATGGAAGTATTTATGGACGATTTCTATGTCTATGGAAAAAGCTTTGAAGGATGCTTATCTAACTTGGAAATGGTACTTGAACGATGTGTAAAAGTTAATCTCGTATTGAATTGGGAAAAATGTCATTTCATGGTCCGACAAGGAATCGTACTTGGACACATAGTGTCCGACAAGGGGATTGAAGTTGACAAAGCGAAAATAGAAGTTATAGAGAACCTTCAACCTCCGAAAACCGTAAGAGAAATACGAATTTTCTTAGGACACGTCAGTTTCTACCGACGATTCATTAAATATTTCTCTAAAATTACCAAACCGCTAACTGGCCTATTAATGGAAGACGCTGAATTCAGTTTCGACAAAAAATGCTTAAAAGCATTCGAACAATTAAGAAAAACTCTTATTACCGCACCTATTATGCAACCACCTAATTGGAGATTACTGTTTGAAATCATGTGTGACGCTAGTGACTATGCCGTAGGCACAATTTTAGGACAACGAAAGGATAAAAAGCTTCATGCAATTTATTACGCTAGTAGAACCTTAGATCCTACACAGATGAACCACACCATCATCAAAAAGGAACTTTTAGCTGTCGTGTTCTCCCTAGATAAATTTTGGTTCTTACCTAATATATGCAAAGATAATTATCTATATCGATCATGCTGCCATTAGATACCTATTAAGCAAAAAGGATGCCAAACCAAGGTTACTCAGGTGGATCTTACTCCTGCAAGAGTTTGATTTAGAAATCAAAGACAAAAAAGGAACTGCAAATGTAGTAGCTGATCACTTATCTAGAATGGAAGGCATTAAGCCTGAACAAGTGCCTATTAATGATGATTTCCCTTACGAATAACTCGTAGCCCAGTTGAAAAACAACACCATTGAACACCCTATAACTCATAATACCAAAAAAAATGAAGTCGTGGAAGCAGTCTACACTAAAACCATAATGCCATGGTACACCGACTTTGTCAACAACTTGGCCGTTGGAGTGCTTTCACCGGATCTAACCTGTTGTACCCCAAAATTTACCCTCGTTATTTTGACCTTTTTGGCTTACATTTCTTTATTACATACATGCATATCATTGGTTTTATGGTTATGGAATCAGGGTATATTTAGAAAACTTCTTCAGGTTACAAACGACGTTTATTTCGTCAATGGATGTTCTAAGAGTATTTTTAGTGCTGAAGATCGGTTCGCCATTTCGTAACGATTCAGGGTTTAAAGTTTCACAAGTCCAACCCGACGCGTCATATTCAGGTGTTCTTTCGCCAAGATATCTCTGATAACGTATTCTCAAATTCAGGTTTGGCTCAAGATTCAATTCTTTAAAGAAGGTCTCCGAATGTGAGTTTTCTCGAAGAAATATGGTGAAAAAGTGTGCTGAAAATGCAGTTTTTACGCACTAAAAAATTCATAACTTGAAGATCGTGGCTTGTTTTGAACCTGTTCTGGTGCCAAAATTCCGTCTTGACGTTATCTATGTTTTCATCTCTCACGGATGGAAGCCAATTTCGATCAGAAGATCTTCAAAAATGCGGATTTATCAAGTATTTTCGTACATAAAATTTGTGACAGAAGTTTATTTGCGTCATGTTCAGAAAATCATAACTTGGTCGATTTTCATTGTATCGAGCTGGTTCCAGCGCCAAAATTTCAAAAGTTGAGTTGACTACATTTTCACAGGAGGTATCAAGTTCTAACGGTATCCAAAAGGCCTTCGTTTTTTGCTCAGAGTGCTTGTGACACGCCGAAAATCCCGAATGCTGAATATTATTTCATCTGGGTCGAAACTTCGAAAATTCATAACTCGGTCAATTTTTATCGGACCGGGCCCATATTTTTACACAAGGTCACTGACTCAGAGATCTACAACTTTTCTTCCAAAGACGAGACCGGGTTATGCTCCGATCAATACCAGTTTTTTATTAAAGAACGTGTCAGAGTTGACACTAGAGCCCAAAATAAGTTTGTCTCAGCTAAAACTTCAAAAATTCATAACTAATTCACCGTTTATCCGATTTAGCCCATTTTAGGACATGAGTTAGTTATCGATGTCGGCTACATTTTGTTTTCACATTTCAACTTCAAAAATTGCATTTAAGTCTCTGTGATTTATCCTTGTATGTGACAGACTCAAGTGAATAAAAATCTGCGTTATTGCTTGTGGTTATAGGAGGCCCAATTGCACATTCAAAACTCATTTTTTTCTCTAATTTCTATTATATAATCTCATTCTTTTCACACAAATGGAAGAAGAGAAAAAAAACCTTTGCCACAACCCTGTCAGAATATCAAATTCTTTCAAGAACCCTAAAACCATGAAATCCTTGTTACAAATCCACATCTCACTACAAACAAGCCATCCTTGTTACAAACCCACATCTCACTACTTCTCCAGTAAGGGTAAGACTGGTTTGATCTTCATGATCAAAAGGGTATAGAAGCATTCATACATGCCATACCGGTTTTAATATTACAAAATTTCATATATTTGTTTTATTTGTATTTCATGATATAGTAATTTATTTAATGTGTTCATGAGATTCAACACTGCAGATTTAGACAGGATCCTATGCAGGATTATTAAAAAAACGCTGAGGGCAAAATAGAATAACCAATGTATGACGAGGCAGACATCCTGAGAAGGTTAAGGGCGTGAGTTCAACAACCACCCCTATTGGTTTTGGTTTTCTTCCTTTCTATTTATCCTTTTACCTATTTTCATTCTTTCTGTTTAAAAAAAAAATCTTCATAAAACTTAACATTTTTCACAAACCTTTAATTTTCCATAATAAACTCGAATAATTAATTTTAAGGTTTTTTAATCTAATTTTAGGTTCTAAATTAATTTTTGGTTCAACACTCATCCTTGACATTTGCATTATTTGTATTTTCTAACCCTATTTTTTAACCCTATTTTTCATTGATGTTTTTTCCTCTATCTATTTTTTGGCAAACTTAATCCTTTTTTGTTAATCATTAAACATAAGCTTTTTTTTAAAACTTTTTTTATATTAAAATTAATTAGGTTTTAGGTTTTTTTAATTAACCTTTTTTTTCTTCTTCAAAATAAACATTTTTTAATTAGGAAAACAATTAGGTTTTAGGTTTTCTTTGTAATTAACCCTTTAATTAACCTTTTTTTAACAAATTAGGATTAGGTTTTTGTTTTAGTTAGTAACTTAATTTTTGGCTTTTTTTCATTTATTAATAAATTAAGTTAATTAACTTTTTTTTTATTAAAATTAGTTAGAATTAGGTTTTTTAATTAACTTCAAATTATTTTCTACAAAAAACACCAAAAAACATTAACTTAGAATTTTAGGTTTTAATTTTTCCTTAATTTCTTTTTATTTATTCTTTTACATTTTAATTTCTAGGAAAATTGTATAGGTCGCATTATCAATGTAATAGTGTAGATTTATCTTTTCTCGCATTTTTTTTCTAATTATGTAATTGCTTCCGGGATATAATAGTATAAGGATTTCTTTTCCGCATTTTTCACTATTATGTATCTGCAAAAGCCTTGTAATAGCTAGGACTTCAAACTTTCTTGCTTTTAATTCCGCAAACTATAAACTGCTTAGATGTATGTTAATAGGATTGTATGGAAAGACAAACTGAAAATTAAAACAATAGATCACCTTAATTGTGAAAAGATTAAATAACAGAAATCAAACACATGCACATGCTTACTCTTAGGGTATGCCTCACTTGGTTGCCTCGGAAAACAATGGTCATGTCCCTCGAACGTAGGGATATCTTAGCAAAGACCCTCAATCTAAAAGTCATCATAAATATCATAGTCCCTTAACGTCCCTCGAGTTGCCTACAAGAAATGATCTTGTCCCTCGATGTTGCCTACGAATATATGATGACAGTCTATTCGAAATGTTAAGGTATCCTTGCATGTTGCCTTCAATGACCATTACGTCCCTTTCGATAGTCCCTTATAACTCCAACAACGGTGCTACCTATTTCTGAATAGTAGGATAGCGCTGTCTAAAGGAAACAAGAATAGAAACAATCTTTTTTCGAGTAGGTAGATGCTAGTAGGTACTTGCTCAAATCAAAGCTTTTCATACTTACACATTTCAAAACAATTTTCAAAATAACTTCGTCACACATTTGAGGACTGATACAAGGGTTATCACAAAGTTAAACTTTTCAAAACAAAGCACATACACAAGCAATTTTAAAAATATGAGGAAGTACCTAAGAGCCCATGGAAAACGATGGATAGAAAGGGTGCTAACACCTTCCCTTTCTATAATCTACCCCCGTACACAGAAACATATCGAAAAAGGTTTTTTCTGTTCTTTTTTCCTTTTCCTTGTTGGATAAAATAAAAGTCGATGGCGACTCTTGCTTACCGCAATATTTGCGAACGAAAAACGCAAACCAGTATAACAGTCGGTTCTGCCACCGTATCACATAACCTTTCAACAAAGGAAGAAGTTATTCCACGATCTTAAACAATATTATTGGGATGAGCCTCTGCTTTTCAAGAGAGGCTCCAATGGTATTTTCCGTCGATGCATCCCCGAAGATGAAAAGGAAACATGATTTCCCATTGTCTTGTTGCTCCCTATGATGGACATGCAAGCACTTCAAAGACTTGCGTTGAGATTTTACAAGCCAGTCTCTATTGGCCTAACTTATGGAATGATGTCCATATTACAGTCAAAAAATTGTGACCGATACAAACACACTGGAAACATCTCCAGACATGACGATATGCCTCAAAAAGGAATTTTAGAGGTATAAGTCTTTGATGTATGGGGAATTGATTTCATGGGACCTTTCCCATCCTCTTTTGTAAATAAATACATACTTATTATTGTAGATTACATATCAAAATGGATCGAGGCCGTAGCTTCTCCAACTAATGACACATGAGTAGTAATCAAGCTCTTCAAACATATAATTTTTCCTAGATTTGGTGTGCCAAGCCTTGTCATCAATGACGGTGGCTCTCATTTCATCTCAAAAATATATGAAAAACTATTAGTGAAATATGGATCCCGATATTGTGTAGCAACACCCTATCACCCCCAAAGAAGTGGGAAAGTAGAGGTCTCCAACAGAGAGATTAAGAAAATTTTAGAAAAAATAGTTGCCACTTCTAGGAAAGATTGGTCGTCCAAATTATAAGAGGCACTGTGGGCACTATGGGAATGCATTGAGCATGTACTTGAACTCCAGGGTACAGGGTTCGATTCCCATGAAAGGAAAAAACTTTACTAGTGAGGGGGTAGAGAAGATCGTGAGGTAATAGTGCCAGGAACGCTGAAGGCTCGGGCTGTTACACAAGTCATTCAGAAAACTCTGCATCATCTTCTAATTCAACTACTTCTTCAGTCGCAATTTCATTTTCTTGAGCAGTAGCCAGAGGGTGATTATCAGAACCTGGTTCAGTGGCTTCTGAAGGTTTGTGCTCTTTCCAGGGAGCATTTTCTTGCAGAAGAATTTCTTTCTTGTCCTAGTGACTCAGAACTTGGTCTTTGAAGGCTTTCAGCTGATCACTGAAGTTTTACTGAGCCATTTTATAACTCAATTCTTTCAGCCTCTGGGATTCATAGTTGAACCATTTTCTGATACTATCCCAAAGAGAATTAGAAGCAGCTGGATTAGAATTCTCTTGACTTGCTTGCTTAAAAGAATTAACCCATTCCTGTATTTCTGTTTAAAAAATTAACAAGTTCTTACTAACATCTATTTTTGTTAAGGTTGGTTTGGGTTTGGGAATGGAAATTTTATTGGTGGTTGAAGCTAGATGGTCGAGCGCTTCTAGATCAATGATAGTTCTGAGATGATCTGTTGGAAGGTTAATTGGTGAGGGAGTAGGAGAATCAGAAATTAGGATTAGTGAGCGAGGAGTGTTTGGGTGTGTGGAGTCGTATGGTGAAGGTATTTCTGGAATATCAAGTATGGAGAGAGGTTGAAGAACCATAAGAGGTTCTGTTATTCCAGGAATAGGGGTAGTGGTATCAGAGTCTATAAATGAGTCTTCTGATTGGTTTGCGGTAGCGTGTTGTTTTTCTGGTTCAGGGGTTTCAGAATTTGGATTTTCATAATTGGAAGATTGCGTGTAGATACTGAACAGTTACCATTTACAAGTGTCTCAATGCATCCAATCAGAGCCTTAGACCCTTCAGAATTTGAATGCGTGTTCAGCCTTAGAAGGTAGCTTGTGAGAGGATGACATATGTTTGATGGTGTGAACTGCACGCCTCTATCTTTGAAATGAAAGGTTTAGATCTTCATGGATAGATTCTGAAGCAATTGTACTCCTAACTTATGAAGACACATTGATTAGATGTTCATAGAGAAAAAATAAGTTCGGAGGGTTACAAATAAAACTTCTTATTCTGGACATAATTTCATGCTGAGATGCTTCAAAATGAAATTAAATCTATCTTCAGAAAGGGGTTTTGTAAAAACATCAGCCCATTGATGGTCTGTGTCAATAAATTTTAAAGTGAGAATTCCTTTTTGAATATAGTCCCTACTAAAATGATGTTTTATTTCTATATGCTTAGCCCTAGAATGCAAAATAGGATTTCTAGATAAGCAAATTGCAGAAGTATTATCATAGAAAATAGGGTTGTTACTCTCAAATATATTGAAGTCTTCAAGCTAACTTTTCATCCAGAGCATTTGTGTGCTGCATCCAGCAGCTGCAATGTATTCAGCTTCTGCTGTTGACAACACAATTATGGACTGCCTCTTGCGGTCCATGAGATCTGATTGTCTCCCAGAAACTGGCAGCTTCCAGAAGTGCTTTTACGTTCTACTCCGTCTCTAGCAAAATCAGCATCACAGTATCCTACTAAACTGTATTCATTGGATTTTCTATAAAACAAACCCAGGTTAGTAGTACCTTTAGGATACTTGAAAATTCACTTAGCTGCTGTTAAGTAAGATTCTCTAGGATCTGATTGGAATCTGGCACATAAAAAAACACTGTATAAAATATCAGGCCTTGAAGCTGTCAGATAGAGGAGAGAACCAATCATACCTCTGTAAATCTTCTACTCTACCTTTTTACTTACCTCTTCCTTTTCCAGAATGCACGTGGGATGCATTGAAGTCTTTGATGGCTTACATTATGAGAGGTCAAATTTCTTCAGAAGTTCTCTGACGTATTTGCTCTGGTGAATGTAAGTTCCTTCTAGAGTCTGATTGATCTGAATGCCCAGAAAGAATTTAAGTTCTCCCATCAAGCTCATCTCAAACTATGCCTGCATGGACTTAGAAAATTCTCTTCCCAGAGAAGGTTTAGTAGATCCAAATATAATATCATCTACATAAATCTGACAAACTAAAATTTCATTCTTAAATGTCTTACAGAACAAGGTTGTGTCCACTTTCCCTCTGGTAAATTCCTTTTCTAATAGAAAGTTACTTAGTCTTTCATACCAAGCTCTGGGAGCTTGTTTCAGACCAAAAAGTGACTTCTTTATTTTGAAAACATATTCTGGGTGTTTGGAATTTTCAAACCCAAGTGGTTGGTGCACATATACCTCTTCATCAATGTAACCATTTAAGAATGCGCTTTTGATATCCATCTGATACAGAGTGGTGCCATTATTTATAGAAAAAGAGATTAAGGGTCTGATAGATTCTAACCTGGCGACTAGAGCAAAGGTTTATGTATAGTCTATCCCCTCTTGCTGACTATAACCTTGTGCAACCAGTTGTGCCTTATTTCTGATGACTTCTCCTTGCTCATTCAGTTTGTTTCTGAACAACCACTTTGTTCCAATGACGTTGAATCCTTTTGGTTTGGGAACCAGCTCCCATACGTCATTTCTGGTGAATTGGTTTAACTACTCCTGCATTTCTAGAATCCAGTTGTTGTCGAGAAGAGCTTCATCAATTATTGTTGGTTTAATCAGAGATACCAATCCCATGAGGGATTATTCAGAGTTTCTGAATGTTGATCTTGTTCTGATTGGATCATCCTTCTTTCCTAGAATCTTATCTTCAGGGTGAGCTATGCTGCTTCTGGATAAATTTTTCTGGAGTTGTTTAACAGAAGTTGCTGGAGTGCTTGTGACATTTCCTTCTGATGTTGTTGGAGCGTCTCTGTTGGGAACTTCTGATGAGTTGCCTTCAGCACCTGTGAATTCAACTTCTATATCTGCAAAAGATTCATTCTGCTTTGACTTTTGAGGGTCAAGCTTATCATCAAATCTAACACTGATTGGCTCTTCAACAATTTGTGTTTCTGTATTGTATACTTTGTACCCTCTTGAGCATTCAGAGTATCCTAACATAATACACTTCTGTGCTTTAGAGTCAAACTTGTTCAGATGTTCTTTAGTGTTCAGAATAAAACATGTACATCCAAAAGGTTGTAAATAAGAAATGTTGGGCTTTCTGTTCTTCCACAATTCATATGGAGTCTTTTCTAGAATAGGTCTTATAGAGATTCTATTCTGAATGTAACACATTGTGTTAATTGCTTCTTCCCAGAAGATCTTAGCAATGTTAGTCTCATTGATCATGGTTCTGGCCATTTCTTGCAATGTTATGTTCTTTCGTTCTACAACTCCATTTTGTTGGGGAGTTCTAGGACAAGAGAAGTCATGCAACATGCCATTTTCATTGAAAAATATTTCAAATTTTTTGTTTTCAAACTCTCCACCATGATCACTTCTGACTTTGACAATTCTAAGATCCTTTTCATTCTGAACTTGGTTACGGAAAGCAACGAACACAGAATGTGACTCGTCCTTGTGTCTTAAGAACTTTACCCATGTCCATCTGGTATAGTCATCTACGATCACTAACTCTTACTTCTTTCCACTAACAAACGCAGTTTTTACTGGTCCTAATAAATCTATGTGCAGAAGTTCTAATGGCCTAGAGGTAGAAACGGCATTCTTAGCTTTAAAAGCAGGCTTTGTAAATTTTCCTTTCTGACATGCTTCACACAGAGCATCTGAGCTAAACTTCATATTAGGAAGTCCTCTGACCAGATTGAGTTTGTTAATATGAGATATTCTTCTGATACTAACATGCCCCAATCTTCTGTGCCAGACCCATTGCTCAATGTTAATAGAAAGAAGGCATTTTATATTCTGACTCTTTAGTTCATAAAGTTTTATCTTATAAATGTTGTTTTTCCTCTTTCCATTAAACATGATAGTTCCATCTTTCTGACTAACAGCTTTGCATGAATTTTGATTAAAGATTATATCATAACCGTTATCACTTAATTGACTTATGGATAACAGGTTAGGAACCAATCCATCAACTAACAACACATTATTAATAGAAGGAAGGTTACTATTACCTAATGTTACAGAGCCAATGATCTTCCCTCTTTGATTGCATCCAAAACCCACGTAGCCTACAGGTTTAAGTTCCAGGCTTTGGAACATATGCTTTCTTCCCATCATGTGTCGAGAGCATCCAGAGTCCAGGTACCATGATTGGTGTTTTACCCTTGCTGCTAAAGATATCTGCTACATATATAATTTTGTCCTTAGGTGCCCATATCTTTTTGGGTCCGAGTTTGTTAGTTTTACCAAAATTCTGTTTGAACTTTTGTTTGGCAGCATAATCATTACTAGTGTATTTCAGATCATGTGTGTGCCCATAAGTGAAGTGATATTTTAGTGGTGTGCGTTTAATTACTAGGTCCATGACTTTCTTAGGTGGAGATACCTTACCTTGGTATCCTATTCCTTTTCTGCCATTTCTGCTAACTCCATGGATAATTGAAGCCATCTTGCTTCTATCTATGTTTTTATCCAGAAACTTTTGAAAGATGTGATCATATTCTTTTATGATCTTATCAGCATTACTGGAAGCCTCTAAGACTATTTCCTTCTGAGAGTTTTGTAAATCATTTTCTAGTTTTGAATTTTTTTTATTTAACTCAGAATTTTCCAATCTAAGACTCTCAGTTTCTTCAGAGTCAGAAATAAGATCCTTTTTTAGGTTCTTGAATTTGACTCTGAGTTGCTGATACCTTTCTAGAATTTCACTCAGGCTTTCTCCTAGTTCATCTTTGGTAAAATTAACACTAAAGTCAGGAAATACCTCTTCTGTGTCTGAATCTGAGTCTGACCCAGATGCTTCACTGTCTTCTGTCACATTTGCCATAAGAGAAATGTTGGCTCTTTCATCATCTGACTCTGAGTCTGCGTCAGAAGTATCTGAATCATCCCATGTTTCCATGAGACTTTTCTTCTTCTCCTTGAAGAACTTCTTTTTGGGCTTCTCCTTCTGAAGCATTGGACAATCACTTTTGTAGTGCCTTTGTTTATTGCACTCATAGCAGATGATGTCTCTGTGGTTTGACTTCCTATGACCAGAAAAAGCTTCAGACCTTCTGTGTCCAGAGGAGGGCTCAGACTTTCTGTATCCAAAGGAGGATTCATTCTGATTCCATGATCTTCTGGAGTTTCTGAATTTCCTTTGCCTCTGCTTCCACAGCTGATTAACCCTTCTGGAGAGAAGAGACAATTCGTCTTCTTCTGATGAGGATCCATCAGAGGTTTCTTCCATAGCCTGCAAAACCTTAGAATCCAGTTTTTTGTTAGACTTTAATGCTAAAGGCTTACCTTGCTTCTGAGGCTCGTCATCTTCTAGATCTATCTCATGGTTTCTGAGGGAGATAACAAGTTCCTCCAGAGATATCTTGTTGATATCTTTTGCCAGCTTAAGAGCAGTGACCATTGGCCTCCATTTCTTTGGTAAACTTCTGATGATCTTCTTTACGTGATCAGCAGTAGAATACCCTTTGTCAAGAACTCTCGCCCAGCAACTAGAATCTGGAACCTTGAGAACATTGTTTCTATGGATTCACTTTATTCCATCTTGAAGGCTTCGTATTTCTGAATGAGCACAAGGGCCTTGGTTTCTTTAACTTGTATGTTGCCTTCATGCGTTATTCTCAGAGAGTCAAACATGTTTTTGGCTGCCTCTCTGTTTGAGATCTTCTCATACTCTGAGTATGAGATAGAACTAAGAAGAATTGTTCTGGACTTATGATGGCTTCTGAAGTCACACTTTTGTTGGTCAGGCATTCTTTTTCTATCTATATTTTGACCACTTTCATCCACTGTATGCATCTATCCATCAATTACCATATCCCATAAGTCAGCATCATGATCCAGAAAGAAGTTCTCAATTCTATCTTTCCATTAGTCAAAATTTTCTCCATCAAAGACTGGAGGTTTACCACTAATTATGTCCTTATCATCATGATAGTCATTGCTGATGTTTTGACTTGGTCCCACCATAGTGTTTTTCTAAAGCTTAGATCTTGTACTGACACGGTTAAGTGTATGAACTCAGAACCAGACGCTCTGATGCCAATTGAAGAAGTGAAAAACACAAGAAGGGGGGGGGGGGTGAATTGAAACTTGAAAATCAAAAGCAATAGACACGATGATTTTTATCCTGGTTCGCTTGATCTCAAACTACTCCAGTCCATCCGCCAAGGTGATTTCGCCTCTCTCCAACGAGGACTTAATTCACTAATCAAACTGATTACAATTCTACTTTGTCAATTGCAAAAGTCTTCTTGAGTACAACCACAACCCGGTTTATCTCAAGGAAATTCACTTAATCAAAATAAAAGATTCATTGTGTACTATTTGTTTTTCATTACAAAAAATGTATCACAACTGTGATGTATTACACAAATTTGGAGTATAGTATGATTATAAATTTTGCAGCTTTTTGATATTGTATGCAGAAGTTGTGTGAAAATCATAAACGATTTAGCCTTTTAACTTGTTTATATAGGCGTGGCAATTTGTTCAAATGGAAACATGATAATGGACACTTAATTCTCTTTCCATAATGAGAAGATCCTTGTCTGATTGTAGTCGTTGTAAATGATATTGCCTTAATGGAAAAGTAACGCTTCAAAACTTAGGAATCTTGCATGCTGCTTTGCTTCAGAACTTGGGACGTCAGAATTATAAGGTTTTGTTAGCGTGTTGGACTTCCATTCAGAATCAAGATATCTTTCTCTTTAGTGCAGATTCTGATCATCATACTTCAGAACATTATGATTACTTAGCTTGAGTGCTTCTGTGGCTTTACTTCTGATGTCGTTTCAGTCAGAACTTCTGTACAACATATAACACAAATTTATAGTGCATATTTGTTCTTTGTGTTTGTTATCATCAAAACTCTTATTAGGGTTGTAGAATCAAACTATGTTCTAACATATGATGTCATGATTATGCTTAAAATCACAGATAAACACAAGCAAATCACACAAAAGACCTTAGGTTCAAAGGCTTGCATGAGTTTTTAAGGTAAGTACCCTCTTGAATGTTCAGTTGGCTGAACCTGTCCTATTAATAGTAACCGGGTTCTAAGGAGCCTCAATATCACTGACCTTCTCTTCAGAAATTGTTTCAGCTCCGCACTGAAGTATTACGGCCAAAAAATCTCGAAAGTCCAGCCTTAATGAGTGTAGTATCGAGTATATCCCAATCTTTTGTTGGAACCAAAGCCGGTTATCTCACTACTTCCTAATGGCTAGGATGAGTCACCTAAAGGTTCTAAAGGTCAGTTAGCACTTAGTGACACTATGAGGAATCCTAATGTCATCCTTGACTTACTCAAGGAACATTAGTACAATTCAGAGTATCGCGCTAACGTAGCCACCACTTTTTCCGTATCGGTCTACACCGTACAACCTGCATGATTTATTGCTACTTACCTAAAAGGTGCCCCAGATCCGGGTGTAGGATATTTACAAGAATACCCCAACAAACCCTCAAAGATAAAGCAAGCAAACACACAATAAATCATTTAAAATGATGAACTAAAACTCTAAGGTAACCCCATTTTTTATTTCCCCAACAGAGTCGCCTGTTCTGTGATAAGGTGGCAGAACCGACTATTATACTGGTTTGGAGTTTGTGTTCGCAAATATGGGTAAGCAAGAGTCTCCACCGAATTTTCTTTTATCCAACAAAGGAAAGGGTGAAAAGAACAAAAAAAGACCTTTCCGAGATGTTTTCCGAGTAAGGGGGTAGATTATGGAAAGGGAAGGTGTTAGAACCCTTTCATCCGTGGTTTTCCACGGGCTCTTATAGGTTTGCTCATTTTTAAAAACCTTTGTGCTTTGTGTGTTTGAAAATGTTTTAAAAACGCCTTAGTACGAAAAACTTTGTAATGTTTCTCGGGATAGTGGAGAAAGTATACAAAGTGTTTTGAAATTGTTTTTGAAAAGTAGTTTTTTTGTGTAACTGCAAGATGTTTGAGCAAACTGCTAACAACTATCTACTTTGTTACTCGAAAAGGGTCGTTCTTTTCCTCTTTTCCTTTAGAAAATGTTATCCTACTATTTGTGAGTAGGTAGCCTTATCGTTGAATGTTTGAGGGACAATCGAATGGACATTTTACAGTCATAAAGGCAACATATGGAGACTCTTTATCAATTTTTAAGGGACGAGATCATTTACCGAAAGGCAACACTATAGGGTCATTGAGGGACTATGATCTTTTAATTTACGGGTCTTTGCTAAAGCGTCCACATTATCGAGGGACATGACTGCTTTATTTTCCGAAAGACAACCGAAGCGGGGATACGCTAGAGGTGCATATGTGCATATGAGTTGTGATTCAGTTATTTTTATCTTTTTGTTAGGTTAGCTAACGTTAATTTACAGTCTTTCCATACACGCCTATTTGCTAACAGTAATATAGCCAAATAATAAAGCAATAAATGTGCGGAAAATAAAATGAAGGAAAATAAATCCTAAGCTATTACACGTTGTTGTACCCCAAAATTTTACCTCTCATTTCTCAAATAATCTCTCATGAAGATCTCCTTTGATTCAAGACTGCACAAGTTTTGATTAGCTCAAGACACTTGCTCAAGCATTGATAACTGAATATTAGGGTTTGAGTTTGCACAAGGACAAATGGACTTTTAATTCCCCATGTGATCGGTGGATCTGGAACTGACCGTTTAACGCTGGTTCGCGAAATGTCGCGGAAGCAAGAGTCGCCACCGTCTTTTATTTTCTCCAAATGGAAAGGACAAAAGCACAGAAAAATTCCTTAAAGAGATTGCTCTCGGTTCGGGAGGTAGATTTATAGAAAGGGAAGGTGTTAGCACCCTTTCTATCCATGGTTATCCATGGGCTCTTAGATACTTGCTCACTTGTGTTTTCAAAATGGTTTGTTTGCTTTTCAATGTGGGTTTAAAAGTTTCTTTTGAAAAATTTCAGATCGACTCGTACGTCAGAGTGTTTGAAAAGTTTGCTTTGAAAGCTTTTGAAAATGTGTCAGTGTGAAAAGATTTTGTTTTGTTTTTTGAAGAGAGCAAGTATCTACGAGAACCTACCTACCCTAAGGAATTCGTCTGTGTAAATGTCCTTTAAAGTAGTGCCATCCCACCATTGGGAGGTAGGTAGCACCACCGTTGGAGGTGTTCGGGTCAATTCGAGTTTGTAGGGACATGGTGATCACCAGAGCAATGGGAAGACACCTTAGAAGCTACCCTCATGCCAGGTTCCCAGATCATGAGGACTTACTAAGACATCATCTACTCGACGATCACCTTTCGAGGCAAGGCAACAGTGAGGCGTACCCTAGGGGTGGTGTGTGATTTGTGTGTCAGATTCATTTATTTTTGTCTTGTCAGGTTGTTGGTGATCTAACGTTTTGTTTTTATTTTTGTCATTCATTCTTGCATGCATTTATTTAACAGTTAAAAAAGTGCGGAAAGATAAAATTCCTAAACTATTACAAAGGCGCGGGTCCACATCGCCAAATTAAACCAGGACCCGATTTGACAGAAAAATAAATAAAGTGCGATAAATAAAATGTCCGAGTTTACAAGGCTTTGGGAGAATTACATTAATATTATAAGAAATAAATAAAATGTGCGAATTGAATTAAAATTGAAAACGAGGGCGTTGGACCCTTTTGAAGTTAAATTGAAATTAAAAATTAATTAATTATTTATTGAAATAAAAGAAGTGTTTTTTAGGTTTTTTTTGTATTTATGAAATAAGAAAATTAAAATTAAAATTAAAAGAAACTCTAATTCTAAGTTATTTTTAATTATTTGAGAAAAATGTTAAAGTTTAACTTAATTTACTAAAGAATTTATGTACATGTTTATTTACAAAATAAATTAGTAATTAATAATAATAATAATGATGAGAAAATTATTTATTAAAAAAAATGATGAAAAAGTTAAAAAAACCTAATTTCTACATATTTAATTTATTAAGAAAAATATTAAAGTTTTGAAACCTAAATTAATCTAATTAATTGTTTAAAGTTTATTTACAAAAATAATAATAATAAAATTAATATTAATAAAATAAACATTTTTTTGATTTTCTGTATTTTATATTTATTATGAAAATTATTTTATGGAATTAAAAGAAAACAATTAAAAAAAACAATTAAAAGAATAAAAAGGAAAAACAAATAAAAATTAAAAATTGAGCAAACCATGGGGGTATTCAGACCCAAAGGGAGGTTTTTTTGAACGGTCTGCATTCTTTGGCCATTGGATTGAGTTTCATGCATAAGTTGTTCTACTTTGGCCATTTGGCTTTTGGCTTTTGGCTTTTGGCTTTTGACCATTTGTGTTCTGGCTTCAACGTTCCCTTAATCTCTGGCTTAATGTCTGCCTCGCCATGTATTGGTGTCATGTGTAAAATGTTCTGTTTTGGCCATTTGGCTTCTGACCTTTTGGCCATTTGGCCTCAACGTTCCTTAATGAACCTGCATGGAATCCTGTCTAAATCTGCAGTGTTGAACCTCATGAACACATTAAATAAAATCATAAAAAAATTCAAATAAAACCAACATATTAATGTTTAGGCACAATATGGCATGTATGAATGATTATACCCTTTTGATCATGGAGATCAAATCAATCTTACCCTTACTGGAAGATTAGTGACCTGAATGCTTTTATGCCTTACTGGAAGATTAGGATCATGGAGATCAAGCCAGCCTTATCATTACTGAAGAAGTAGTGAGGTATTGGTTTATAACTGTGATGTCTTGCTTGTAGTGAGAGAGGGATTTGTAATAAGGATTTCAAGGTTTTAGGGTTCTTGAAAGAGTTTGATATTCTAACAGTGTTGTGGCAAGGTTTTTTTTCTCTCTTTTCCTCCTCTCTTTTTTTCTTTTCTTCTCCCCTTTTTCGTTTTTTGGTTTGTGTGACAAGAAGGTGATTATATAGTGGAAATTAGGGTAAAGAAAATGGGCTTTGAATGTGCAATTGGGCCTCCAATATTCACTTGAATTCGTCACTTTCCAGGCTAAATCGCAGGGACTTAAGTGCATTTTTTGAAGTTGAAATGTGAAAACAAAATGTAGCCGACATCGAGAACTAACTCCTGTCCGAAGATCGACTCAATCGGATAAACGGTGAATTAGTTATGAATTTTTGAAGTTTCAGCTCAGACAAACTTATTTTGGGCTCCAGTGTCGGCTCTGACACGTTCTTCAATAAAAAACTGGTATTGATCGGTGCATAATTTGGTCTCGACTTTTGAAGCAAAGTTGTAGATCTATGAGTCAGTGACCTTGTGTAAAAATATGAGTCCAATCCGATAAAAATTGACCGAGTTATGAATTTTCGAAGTTTCGGCTCAGATGAAATAATATTCAGCATTCAGGATTTTCAGCGTGTCACGCACTCTGAGCAAAAAACGAAGGCCTTTTGAATACCGTTTGAACTCAATACCTTCTGTGAAAATGTAGCCAACTCAATTTGTGAAATTTTGGCACCGGAACCAGCTCGATACGATGAAAATCGACCAAGTTATGATTTTCTGAACATGACACAAATAAACTTCTGTCACAAATTTTCTGCACGAAAATACCTGATAAATCCACATTTTTGAAGACCTTCTGATCGAAATTGGCTTCCAGCCGTGAGAGATGAAAACGTAGATAATGTCAAGACGGAATTTTGGCCACCGGAACGGGTTCAAAACGAGCCACGATCTTCAAGTTATGAATTTTTTAGCGCGTAAAAACTGCACTTTCAGCACACTTTTTCACCATATTTCTTCAAGAAAACTCGCACATTCGGATACCTTCTTTAAAGAATTGACTCTTGAGCCGAACCTGAATTTGAGAATACGTTATCAGAGATATCTTGGGGAAAGAACACCTGAATATGATGCGCCGGGTTGGACTTGTGAATTTTTCTTGAGATGTTTTGAGAAATATGGGAGGGCAAATTTTGGGGTACAACAGTTGCCCCTGTTCAATCTTCTTAGACCTGAGGATGCAGATTGGCTGACGTGCCTTTCGTAATCCGAGGGTAGAAGATGATTGGACACTAGAGTGCCCAGAAATTTGCACTCACATAGTAACAGTGTGATGGGGGAATGGGCTTATAGATGCCATTTAGAGATTGCTGGATAGGATGATGGGCTTATAGATGCCATCTGGACGTTGATCGCGTAGGAGAGTCCTTAGCGAGAACCTGCATACCTGCAAAACAGAAAAATGAGTACCTGACACGTCGCAGGAGCTGATTTTAGATGCTTGATATAGATATGTCCTGACTGGTTACAGGAGCTGGGTCTGGAGCTTCAAACGTTGATGAGTGAACCAGGGATGGTTACTGCCTTAGCATGAATGGCAAGAGAATCCTGAATGATTTCAACCTCAACAACGCTCGTTGAGAAAATCTTGGTGAGAATTACCATCTTCGTAGTGTCAGGAAGAGAACCGAAGGACATTATAATCTCAAAGGGAGTCACCTCGCTCACCGTTGGAGAGGGAACTATAGGAAACTATAATCTGAAAGGAAATATCACCTCACTCGCCGTTGGAGAGGGAAACATCTTGAAAGGGAATTACCACCTCACTCGACGTTGGAGAGGGGACCATAAGAGAATATCACCTCACGCTCATGCCGGAGAGGGAAACATCTGAAGAAGGAATTACCACCTCACACGCCGTTGGAGAGGGGACCATAAGAGAATATCACCTCACGCTCATGCCGGAGAGGAAAACATCTGAAGAAGGAATTACCACCTCACACGCCGTTGGAGAGGGGACCATAAGAGAATATCACCTCACGCTCATGCCGGAGAGGGAAACATCTGAAGAAGGAATTACCACCCCACACGCCGTTGGAGAGGGGACCATAAGAGAATATCACCTCACGCTCATGCCGGAGAGGGAAACATCTGAAGAAGGAATTACCACCTCACACGCCGTTGGAGAGGGGACCATAAGAGAATATCACCTCACGCTCATGCCGGAGAGGGGAACATCTGAAGAAGGAATTACCACCTCACACGCTGTTGGAGAGGGGACCATAAGAGAATATCACCTCACGCTCATGCCGGAGAGGAAAACATCTGAAGAAGGAATTACCACCTCACACGCCGTTGGAGAGGGGACCATAAGAGAATATCACCTCACGCTCATGCCGGAGAGGAAAACATCTGAAGAAGGAATTACCACCTCACACGCCGTTGGAGAGGGGACCATAAGAGAATATCACCTCACGCTCATGCCGGAGAGGAAAACATCTGAAGAAGGAATTACCACCTCACACGCCGTTGGAGAGGGGACCATAAGAGAATATCACCTCACGCTCATGCCGGAGAGGAAAACATCTGAAGAAGGAATTACCACCTCACACGCTGTTGGAGAGGGGACCATAAGAGAATATCACCTCACGCTCATGCCGGAGAGGAAAACATCTGAAGAAGGAATTACCACCTCACACGCCGTTGGAGAGGGGACCATAAGAGAACTTCTACTGAGTTTTTATCAGAAAAATCTGTTTGGAGTCGATTTAACTGGACTAGAGAAATCCTTGAAATATGTTTGAGAATTTCAACTGCATCTTTCCTGAAAGGTCAGTTATATGCAATGCATGATATGGATCAAGCAATGATGTTCTCAATATGGATGCGATTTATATGATATGATGCGTACGTGCATGCTATAATGATGTATGTGATGATTCATGTATGTTTTTGTCTAGGAAAATAAATCCTTGACGGGTGCCGGGAAGTCATATCCTGGGCTGATGTTGAGGAAGAGATTTTGCTTCCGCTGTGGATGATTCGTTGCAAGAATACCGGTAGGAGGAAATAACTCCGTTGAGGAATGAAATAATTCTGCGGGAGAAAAGATACTCTAGCGATCATGCTGGGGAGTGCTACTCTGTGGGGTTAGCGATGCTTTGCTGAGTTGATGAAGATAACTCCGCTGGGGATACCGTTGATGAGTTATGCTGGGATATCCTTGTTGTGCTGGAAGTGTTGATAGACTTCGCTGGGGGTAGGAAGATATTTTGCCGAGGACGCTCTTTCCGTGGCTTTTGGCTGAGGATAACCCAGTTATATCCTGTTACGGAAATAACTCTTTAAATCAAGCCGGGACGACGCGTTCGTGCTCTGCGAGGGATAAGCTTCCAGAATCTACTGGGGATAAGCTTGCTGCTTGGGGAGATATGAATTCCAACTTTCCTGGGGAATCTGGATTGGATTCTCCTGGGGGAAGTTTTAGACTGCGGGGAAGTGATTCCTTTGAATGGTGGTATACCGCCGGGGAACAATCTTTAGACCAAGACTGCTGGGGATACTTGTTAAGAATATATGTATTGCTGCTGAGGAATGTTTGAGATCGGCTGGAGGATACTCAATTCCCTTGATATTTGACAATTTTGCTTGGAGAAGGATGTATTGTTTTATTGAACCACTCTCTGGGGAATTAAGATACCTGGCCATGTTCTTTAGCTGAACCTACCTTGGTACCTTGGAGGATAGAACAATTGGACTGCTCAGACAAATCTTTATTGCCCCTGTTTATATGGGAGAAGGCATCTGTGGGGTGCTGATAGTTGTTGATGGACAAACCTTCTTCTGGTAGACAGATGGCAGGACATAGTCGTACGCTTTAATCCCTAACTTTTGCCTGGACCTCCCTTTCAGGTTTTCAGTCCACCGGGATACCCATTTTTGCCCAAGCCGCCTTTTCAGGTTTTCGACTTGCCGGGTGTACATATTTTTTTCATTTCATCCCTTATTTCTGCCCGAACCCTTTTGGTTCGCCGGGAAGCCCTTATTTTTGCCTAGGCATGTCAGCCTAGCGGGTCTTTAATTTTGCGTAGTATCTTTTCGACTATGTCCGTTCTCAGAATGTAGGGAGTTGCCCCTGTTAGAAGTGTATTGTCAGACCATCAGAAGGTATTTGATTAGGCAGGACTCGTTGCTGGAGTGCCCCAAGTGACTCAGGCGGAGATTTGCCCCAGGCTATTTTGGCCTTTGAGAGATTCTCCGAATCTTGATTGGATTGCCCCAGATGATGGACCATGATCATGTCTGCTCCTTGATTGGAAGTGCTTTTGTTCACCAGATACTCTTCGTGCGAATTTCCCTGCTGTTCAAACAAAAAGTCATATGCAAACAAAGTTATGTTAAAAATGCAAAGCCTATGTCTGTCTTGAAGATTTTGAAAATGCATTCTTTTTCATAAAACAAGTGAATGTTTGTAAAACGTGATGTCAACTCCTTCTTTATAGTAAGCCTTAAGGAGTCAGGATACCTTTCGTCACAGTATGCTTTCGAACTAACCCATGCTTCAGCTAGGACTTTTAAGGGTTATAACGTGGCCTGGTTCACGGTTTAAGAAACAAAGGATAAAGGCTCAAATTTTATTTGTACCCACCCGCTCTTCGTGATGTTCTCCAAACCTAAACTCAGTTGATCATACGTTAGACCTTGTTTGAGTCTTTGCTCTGATTTTCCAGTGATGGTTCGAATATTGATGATTTATTTTGAATAGGCAGTCATTTTTTGCTTTGGTTGAGGGTTTGTGAGACCTCTTTCTTGATTTTTATTATCCCTTTCTTTTTTTTGCCTGAACTGTTTCCTTTTTGGAATTACAGTCAGCGGGATGCCCTAGTTTCATAAGTCCCCTTTGTAGGTTTAGACTTTTTGGTCTTTTCATTTACGAATTTTGATGATGACTGCCTGTCCTTTTGATTGTTCTGAACCATCACTGCCTTTGTTCGTTTTGTAAAGATCTCTTCGGTGCCATTCGTCATGCACTTGGATCAACTGAGAGACTACCCTGCCCCAGGTTATGATTAAGGGTTTTAATTTTCGAAAATAAAAAACTCCTACTTCTTTGGCTCTGATGGGTTGACGAGGGATTATCATCCTTATAACTCCAGTGTTTAGGGGTTGAAACAATGCCTGTACCTCATCAGCGGGGTCTGTTCAAAAGCACACTGTAGATTGTGGTATCGTTTTCGTCATCCTCCCTCAAGAGGCTTAGAATTAATGAGGGTTGATCATCAGAAAAAATATGAAAATAATTTGCGTATAGTGAATACGAATATATTGATTCAAAACAGACATATGCGATGCACTAGTGAAATAACAATGTTTGACAATGAGTAAACGTTTGAATAATCAAAAGGGAATTACAACTTGAAAAATCCTAATGAACAAAAATTTCTAGTTTGAGACAGCCATCTCAGATGAAGAATTCTCAGCGGAAGATTTTCATCTCGCCATCTGGCATGAACTCTATCACCCCTTCGTCAATCAAATCCTGAATTTTATTCTTCAAGGTCCAACAGTCGTCTGTAGCATGCCCCGGGCTGTCTGAATGATAAGCGCAGTGGGTGTCGGGGTTATACCTTGAAGCTGTCCTGTTGGGATTTTTGGGAGGGTCCTTTAGAGTGATCAGATTGACCTCCAGCAAGCGCTTCAGTATAAAGGATGAGGGTATATCAGTCTCCGAGAAATGTCTTCCGGGCGCATTTCGTTTACGTTGACTACCCCGTTGAGGCTGGGCTCGTGACCCTGAAGCAAGCTGAGGAGATTTTCCTTTGTCTTCTTGCCCCGCATGTGGTTGAATGATGGCTGGAGCTTCCACCTTGGCTGTTTGCCCTACTGGATTATTTTGAAGCAGCTTGGTGACGAGGACCCGGAGCTCTTCTTGTTTTTGAGCTAAGTCCTGAATGAGAGTCATTTGGCCCACCAACTGCCCCATCATTTGGATCTTCATGGTTGCCAACTCAATTTGTAGCCCTTCCAGCTGATCGTTCCTGATGCCCCCTGCATTCCCTAAGGTCAAGTTCCTGGTGAGGAGAGTCTTTATTTCTTCTTGCCCCTGGGATAGGTTCAAGAACATTTCTCGCAGTTGGGCGTTCTGAGTACGAAGATCTTGGTTGTCTGGTTGGAAGGCCATTGCTGAAATAAACAGCGAGAAAGGTAAGTGACCTGCAACAAAGATACCTGCTATGCAATGATGTGTATGATATGCATGCAATGTTTTCAAGGATCTCGCGGGGTAAACAAGAAAATTTGTTAGCATTTGGAACCGGTAGCTTGATTGAAGGAAACCCATGTTGTTGAGAATTCTTCTTCAAGGGTCAAAGGCTCACCATATCCAGTGGGTCATAGCCCCTGACAACCTTGGCTAGAGGAAAATAAATCCTCTTTGCCCCTTGCTAGATGTTTGATTTATCATGACCTGCATCACAAGCCCTTGAGATCCTTGAAATGGGTTAGGATGTATGCAATGGTATGCAATGGTATGATGTCATGCTATGCATGGGGTGATGTAGGTAAACCCTGCTATAAGTCCCAATTGAGGACTATAAACAGACCCTGCAAGAAATTCAGTATACTTTGTTATGAGTCCTAATTAAGGACTATAAACAAAACCTGCAAGAGATCTAGTAAACCCTGTTATGAGTCCCAGTTAAGGACTATAAACAACACCTGCAAAAAATTTGGTAAACCCTGTCATGAGTCCTAGTTAAGGACTATAAACAAGACCTGCAAGAAACTTAGTACCCTGTTATGAGTCCCAATTAAGGACTATAAACAAGACCTGCAAGAAACAAGTGTTAGGTAACAAGCACGCAGATAGTCAAGTACGAAGGCACACAAGTCACACAAAAGAGCCCTTAAGGTTTAGGCCAGCATGAGGTCTGGGTAGTACCCTCTTTCAGTTTGTTGGTTAAGACCTGTCCTATCAGAAGTAACCGGGTTCTAGAGGATCCCAATATCATTGACTACCCTCAATCGGTCATAACTCCAGCATCGCAATCTTTTCTTGCGGCCAGAACCATCACGAGAGTTTAGCCTCAATGGGCGTAGCATACTGCTACTGTTCTAAAGGCCAAGTTGTGTCAATTAAGGTTCTAAGGTTGTTGGTGCTTAATGACTCCTTAGAAGACCCATATTCTCCTCGTTGCGACACAAGGGATATCGGTACAGACTAAGGTGCCACACCAACGTAGCCACTGCTTCACCTGTGTCGGTCTACGCCGGACAGGTCCCTCACAGCTTATGCTACCTAAACAGGGTATCCCCAGATCCGGGTTAGGATCTATGTATCTCTGATGCAACCCACAATAGTAAAACAAGCAAAACAATACAAGTGAAAACACAGTTATGACCTAGCCCTAAGGTACACCTCACTTTATAAAGGGTCCCCAGCAGAGTCGCCAGTTCTGTGATCGGTGGATCTGGAACTGACCGTTTAACGCTGGTTCGCGAAATGTCGCGGAAGCAAGAGTCGCCACCGTCTTTTATTTTCTCCAAATGGAAAGGACAAAAGCACAGAAAAATTCCTTAAAGAGATTGCTCTCGGTTCGGGAGGTAGATTTATAGAAAGGGAAGGTGTTAGCACCCTTTCTATCCATGGTTATCCATGGGCTCTTAGATACTTGCTCACTTGTGTTTTCAAAATGGTTTGTTTGCTTTTCAATGTGGGTTTAAAAGTTTCTTTTGAAAAATTTCAGATCGACTCGTACGTCAGAGTGTTTGAAAAGTTTGCTTTGAAAGCTTTTGAAAATGTGTCAGTGTGAAAAGATTTTGTTTTGTTTTTTGAAGAGAGCAAGTATCTACGAGAACCTACCTACCCTAAGGAATTCGTCTGTGTAAATGTCCTTTAAAGTAGTGCCATCCCACCATTGGGAGGTAGGTAGCACCACCGTTGGAGGTGTTCGGGTCAATTCGAGTTTGTAGGGACATGGTGATCACCAGAGCAATGGGAAGACACCTTAGAAGCTACCCTCATGCCAGGTTCCCAGATCATGAGGACTTACTAAGACATCATCTACTCGACGATCACCTTTCGAGGCAAGGCAACAGTGAGGCGTACCCTAGGGGTGGTGTGTGATTTGTGTGTCAGATTCATTTATTTTTGTCTTGTCAGGTTGTTGGTGATCTAACGTTTTGTTTTTATTTTTGTCATTCATTCTTGCATGCATTTATTTAACAGTTAAAAAAGTGCGGAAAGATAAAATTCCTAAACTATTACAAAGGCGCGGGTCCACATCGCCAAATTAAACCAGGACCCGATTTGACAGAAAAATAAATAAAGTGCGATAAATAAAATGTCCGAGTTTACAAGGCTTTGGGAGAATTACATTAATATTATAAGAAATAAATAAAATGTGCGAATTGAATTAAAATTGAAAACGAGGGCGTTGGACCCTTTTGAAGTTAAATTGAAATTAAAAATTAATTAATTATTTATTGAAATAAAAGAAGTGTTTTTTAGGTTTTTTTTGTATTTATGAAATAAGAAAATTAAAATTAAAATTAAAAGAAACTCTAATTCTAAGTTATTTTTAATTATTTGAGAAAAATGTTAAAGTTTAACTTAATTTACTAAAGAATTTATGTACATGTTTATTTACAAAATAAATTAGTAATTAATAATAATAATAATGATGAGAAAATTATTTATTAAAAAAAATGATGAAAAAGTTAAAAAAACCTAATTTCTACATATTTAATTTATTAAGAAAAATATTAAAGTTTTGAAACCTAAATTAATCTAATTAATTGTTTAAAGTTTATTTACAAAAATAATAATAATAAAATTAATATTAATAAAATAAACATTTTTTTGATTTTCTGTATTTTATATTTATTATGAAAATTATTTTATGGAATTAAAAGAAAACAATTAAAAAAAACAATTAAAAGAATAAAAAGGAAAAACAAATAAAAATTAAAAATTGAGCAAACCATGGGGGTATTCAGACCCAAAGGGAGGTTTTTTTGAACGGTCTGCATTCTTTGGCCATTGGATTGAGTTTCATGCATAAGTTGTTCTACTTTGGCCATTTGGCTTTTGGCTTTTGGCTTTTGGCTTTTGACCATTTGTGTTCTGGCTTCAACGTTCCCTTAATCTCTGGCTTAATGTCTGCCTCGCCATGTATTGGTGTCATGTGTAAAATGTTCTGTTTTGGCCATTTGGCTTCTGACCTTTTGGCCATTTGGCCTCAACGTTCCTTAATGAACCTGCATGGAATCCTGTCTAAATCTGCAGTGTTGAACCTCATGAACACATTAAATAAAATCATAAAAAAATTCAAATAAAACCAACATATTAATGTTTAGGCACAATATGGCATGTATGAATGATTATACCCTTTTGATCATGGAGATCAAATCAATCTTACCCTTACTGGAAGATTAGTGACCTGAATGCTTTTATGCCTTACTGGAAGATTAGGATCATGGAGATCAAGCCAGCCTTATCATTACTGAAGAAGTAGTGAGGTATTGGTTTATAACTGTGATGTCTTGCTTGTAGTGAGAGAGGGATTTGTAATAAGGATTTCAAGGTTTTAGGGTTCTTGAAAGAGTTTGATATTCTAACAGTGTTGTGGCAAGGTTTTTTTTCTCTCTTTTCCTCCTCTCTTTTTTTCTTTTCTTCTCCCCTTTTTCGTTTTTTGGTTTGTGTGACAAGAAGGTGATTATATAGTGGAAATTAGGGTAAAGAAAATGGGCTTTGAATGTGCAATTGGGCCTCCAATATTCACTTGAATTCGTCACTTTCCAGGCTAAATCGCAGGGACTTAAGTGCATTTTTTGAAGTTGAAATGTGAAAACAAAATGTAGCCGACATCGAGAACTAACTCCTGTCCGAAGATCGACTCAATCGGATAAACGGTGAATTAGTTATGAATTTTTGAAGTTTCAGCTCAGACAAACTTATTTTGGGCTCCAGTGTCGGCTCTGACACGTTCTTCAATAAAAAACTGGTATTGATCGGTGCATAATTTGGTCTCGACTTTTGAAGCAAAGTTGTAGATCTATGAGTCAGTGACCTTGTGTAAAAATATGAGTCCAATCCGATAAAAATTGACCGAGTTATGAATTTTCGAAGTTTCGGCTCAGATGAAATAATATTCAGCATTCAGGATTTTCAGCGTGTCACGCACTCTGAGCAAAAAACGAAGGCCTTTTGAATACCGTTTGAACTCAATACCTTCTGTGAAAATGTAGCCAACTCAATTTGTGAAATTTTGGCACCGGAACCAGCTCGATACGATGAAAATCGACCAAGTTATGATTTTCTGAACATGACACAAATAAACTTCTGTCACAAATTTTCTGCACGAAAATACCTGATAAATCCACATTTTTGAAGACCTTCTGATCGAAATTGGCTTCCAGCCGTGAGAGATGAAAACGTAGATAATGTCAAGACGGAATTTTGGCCACCGGAACGGGTTCAAAACGAGCCACGATCTTCAAGTTATGAATTTTTTAGCGCGTAAAAACTGCACTTTCAGCACACTTTTTCACCATATTTCTTCAAGAAAACTCGCACATTCGGATACCTTCTTTAAAGAATTGACTCTTGAGCCGAACCTGAATTTGAGAATACGTTATCAGAGATATCTTGGGGAAAGAACACCTGAATATGATGCGCCGAGTTGGACTTGTGAATTTTTCTTGAGATGTTTTGAGAAATATGGGAGGGCAAATTTTGGGGTACAACACCCCATATGACTTTCGTGGATCATTTTGTACCCTCAAGATTGCTCATGTCAAGTTTCAAGTCTCGGATCACATTATTGCTCAGTCAATTGATCACTTGACCTAAAATCAACTATATTAGGGAAAAGATCAACTGTGGTCAATTTACAGTCAAACTTCATAATTTTTTATCCATATCAACATTATGAACTCATATATGTCAATTGATCAAGTTTGGATCACAAATCCTCAAGAAATTTGATCAGATCATCAAAAGGGCAAAATGGTCAAAATTAGAGTTTTGACTAGGAAGGTGCAATTTTTGACTTTTGACCTAGCAAATGATTTGTTGGTTTAAGACATGGTCTCAAGGATTCAAATAATTCATTTTGACCTAATGGCATGGCTCAAAACATTTCTCAAGATCAATTGATTGATAATTGACTTTCTGTTAATTGATGAAAAGTCAACTGTACACTGAAAAGTCAAACTTTGACTTTTTGATCAAAATCAAGTTTCAAAGATTACAATTTATCAAGACATGTAAAAATATGAAACTTGTTCATCAAGAAATCAAAAAGTCAAGATTTCATTTTGAAAAGTCAAAATTTCTAAACTTAGAATTTTTTCTAAGTATTGGAAATTCATATTTTTTTCACAACTTTGAGCCAAATTTTCACCATGATGCAAGATGATTCAAAGGAAACTTCCAACATGAAAGTTGTAGATATAAATGAGATCTAAAACATTGTAGATGATAACATTTTCTATAAATTCTTGGATTTAAAGTTATGATTTTGTGAAGACATGTTCATGAAACTTGGAAACTTAGTGAAATTTTGCCCTAGTTTAGGCAGGATTTTGACCTAACTTCATGATAATTTTTCACATAGTTACAAGATGAATCTTAAAAAATGTCCAACATAGAGGTTGTATAGGATGTTACAAGCTTTCCAAAATGTCCAAGAACTCATTGAGATCATATTTGAGCAAGGAGAATCGAAGGCAAGAATTTAGGGTTTCATTCTTGAATTATAAGCCATTTCTTGATGAACACATAATCCAATCTCAATGTTAGGCTGCATAATCTTGCTTTGAAGACCTTCTAACTTGTGTATCTATCCATCATTAATGGATTACACAAACTTTTGAGCTATAATCCAAGTGGTTTAAGCATTGTCCAATTTAAATTGCCATTTTGGGAAGAAAGTTAACAATGTCATTCTTGAAAAGCAAGCTTTATGCACAAAATCAATTCTTGAGCCTCTCACTTGTTCCCTCTGATCACAATCCATCTAAAAAGTCAGAAGCAAGTTTGTTTAAAGCATAACCACTCTACATTAGCAAGTACAAAGGGTATTGAAACTTGATTTCTCAAGAAAATCACATGTTGAGCTTAAACATGTGATTTTGAATTCTGATCAAATACAAATCTCCAAATTTGTTGCTTATAAATAGAGGCCCTATTTACAAGCTAACACACAAGCTTAAGCACCATGAAACTCTCCCAAACTCCCTCAAATCAGAATTTGTCCAAAAACTCCATTGATGCACAAATTCTTACTTTGAAATTGCAACTCACAATCCCCTCGTGTGTTTTCCTTCCTAATCAATCACAAAGCTCCTACATATCAAAAAGAGTCTATCCCTGTCCTTGTTCCAGAACTGTAACACCACTTTCATCAACCTCCATAACCAAAAAATAGAGTTCGCAAGTTGACTTCTCCAGACCTTTTCAGCCATCCATTGCTCAAGCTAATCATTGCATTAGCTTCTTGGGAACTTGAGGAAGCTAACCTGATCATTGCAGCACCTTGAATCAAGCTCATTTGCATATCATGATTTCCAGTTTTAAGATACATTTTCTGAACTTCTATCTTTTCGTTTAGGCATTGTTAGACTTGCATTTGTGAAGATAAAATATAGACATCATTTCCCTAAAACTGTACATGTCCATAGATTTCATTTATATTGCTTGAGTAGTGAGAATTTTAAGTTTGAACTTTCTGAAAAAATTAGGTCAGAATTTGGTACCATTCAAAATCCATGCTCATCTTTGATTTATAGTTCTAATAATTTACATTTTTGAAATCGTTGTGAAATTTGGAACAAGTTTGATGTTTACATTTTTGCAAATGGATGAGAAATGAGCAAGTTATAGGATCTATGGCTGGAGGTTGAAGATGAAGTCATTTTCAGGACTTGACTTGTGTTATGTATTTGTTGTTTTGTTTATGTTATCGGATGTACAACCACCCCAATGGCAAAGGTAGCGCGCGTGTATGGCGAGGGTCATGGGTTCAACACCCATCGCTACCTTTTGTTTTGTTTTTTCACATTTTCCTTCTTTTTTGCTTAAAACAGCCAGCGTCTGAGCCTCCAATCAACGGGCCTTCCATTTTTGCTTACTTCTCACCCCTGCTTTCAATTTCACACACCTGACCCAATTTTTTATTATTTCATTTTATTTATTTTCTTTTTCTTATTTTATTTTATTTTAGTTTTCTTTTATTATTATTATTATTATTATTATTATTAAAAAATCCAAAAATATTTTTATTTATTATTTTCACATTTTATGTTTATTTTCTTTATAAAACAAAAAGAACAAAAATATTTTTCTTAACAAATTAATTTCTTTTTTTTTTAAAAATAATTAATAATTAGATTTAGGTTTAACTATTTTTTCTTTTTATTTAAAATTAATTTAGAACTTAAGTTTTCTTTTAATTAATTAATTTTCATATTATTATTATTTAACTTAAAACCTTTCACAAAAAAACCTAAAAAAATGTTTCAAACTTAATTTCTTTCTTAATTAGTTTAAGTTTAAATTTTATTTATCCTTAATTAATTATTTTCCCTTTTTAGTAATTAGGTCAAAACTAAAACCAAACAAAAATCAATTCTTTTCATTTTATCTTCTTCTACATTATATTTCCAATTCTTGTATGTTATTCAATATGTTTGTAATAGATAATTAGGTTTAATTCTCTGGCAATCCCCATTTGTAAATTTGTATACCCCCTCCCCTAATGATGTAATAGCATAATAATTTTACTTTCTGCAATTTATCGCTTTATATAAATGTTAGTAATTAGGGTTTGTATGGAAAGACAAAATCAACAAGTAGTAAACCCTAATCCAAGATAAATCAAGCATATAAATCAAACACACTTGCACACTTACACCCCTAGGGTAAAGTCCACTTTGATGCCTTACCAAGATGGCCATGTTATGCATGTAGGATGTTTTAGCAAAAACAATCAAAATACAAGATCATAGTCCCTTGATGATGCTATAAATGTTTCCTTTCAAATGATCTTAGTCCCTCAAAGAGAAATGTTAAGATATCTCACAACATTGCTATCATGACTATACGATGACCCACACCCGTCCCTTTACATCCAAAGATAAGGCTTCTCACCAAATCAATGGTAAGATAGAAATATGAAAGGAAAAGAAGAAATGAACAAAGACTTTTGAGTAGGTAGATTGTTCCTAGTTGCTTGCTCATTTTCAAATCAAACATCCTTGCTTATTTTCAAAACAAACACCAACACTTTCAAAAACACTTTCAAAACATGAAACATTTCCAAAAGTCTAACACTTTGTATATGTTCTTACGAACGATAACTATTACAAACTTTTCCTAAATGAAGATGCCTTTTCAAAATACTTTCAAAACCATCACAAAGCACATTTTCAAACAAAGCAAGTGATCTAGCAAGCAACTAAGAGCCCATAGATAACTATGGATGAAAAGGGTGATAATACCTTCCCTTTTCATAATCTACCCCCCAAACTCAAGAAATAATCTCAAAGGTCTTTCCTATTCTTTTCAGCCTTTCCTTTTAGATTAAAGAAAATTCAGTGGCGACTCTTGTTAACCGCAACATTTATGATCAAACGCAAAATATCCCAAGTCAGTTCTTCCACCGTATCACAGAACCGACGACTCTACTGGGTAATAACTTAAAGGTGGGGTTACCTTAGGGCTAGATCAACTTTACTTGCTTTCATTGTTTGACTTGTTTGTTTTACATTTTGGTTCCTTGTTTGGGCTTGTTCTAATCCTCTACTCAGATTTGGGATACCTTATAGGTAAGTAGAAATATGTTGTGGAAACTGTGCAGGGTATATTGACATGGTCTAAGCAGTAGTTGCATTAGTGTGACACATGTTTGGGTACTGGTAGCCCTTGAATAGTCAAGGAGAATACGGGGCCGCTGTGTGGTGTCATGAAGCACTAACTGACTTTAGAACCTTTACTTGACCAACTTGGCCATTAGGAAGTAGTGAGATGACCGACTTTGGTGCAGTCTGAAGTTGGTTGACACTAGATACTACACTCATTGAGATCAGACTTCTCGGGATATTTCGGTCGCCATTAAAGAGGCTTGCGCTGAAACCATGCTCGACAAGAAAGTTCAGTGATATTGAGATCCATTAGAACCCGGTTACTATTTCTAGGACAGGTTTGAGTCAACTAAACTTCAAGAGGGTACTTACCTATAAGACTCCATGCAAGACTAATATTAAGGACTTATTTGTCTTGTGTGTATATGTTTAATTGTACATAACATCATAAACATCATAACATCATACTCATTCTCATTAACCATTTCAAGGATTATTGGGATTTATCTTTGTTCTGTTTTGTAGGACACAACTTCCATCCGCAGGAAAACCATTCAATTCAATATCGTAAGAATTCCTTCTCAACTCAAAGAGCTAGCATCAAGGGTCCCTGAGAACTCTTCATTCACCGAAAGACATTGTTGCCTCCTAAACTTGGTTACCTCTAGCACAAATGAAGATATGATGAAGGTGATTTTCCAGTTCTTTGATCCTCTACACCATTGCTTCACCTTTCCCGATTATCAGCTTGCACCTACTCTGGAATAATTCTCTCAACTCTTGAGGATTCCTATCCTCAATCAACTACCTTTCAACGGTACGGAAAGAGATCCAAGACCTGAAGAGATTGCCCGAGCACTACACTTGCAACAATCTGATATCACGACTAATTGGGAAACAAGGAATGATGTCAAAGGTTTCTTAGCTAAGTTCTTATTTGAGAGAGCTAAAGATTGTTGGAACTCTTTGGACTTACAAGATTTTGAAGAAATCTTGGACCTTCTCATCTATGGGATGGTGTTGTTCCCAAACCCTGACCAACTCATAAATGTAAATGCTGTCAAAATATTCATGTCTCGCAATCCGGTGCCTACTTTGTTGGGAGATATCCTACATTATCTTCACACTCGCACTATGAGGAAGTGAGGGGCACTCATCTGTTACACTCCTATCTTGGCTAGATGGTTTATTTAGCATCTTCCCTGATCTGTATTGAAGAACGAGCAAGGTTTGAGGTGGTCCCATAGGTTGATGACGCTCAGACATTTAGATATCAATTGGTGTTCTTGATTCTTGGAGAACATTACTATCATTGACTGTTGTGGGGAATTCCCTAATTTCCCTTTACTTGGAATTAGGGGAGGTATCACTTACAATCCTTTCTTAGCTTTACGACAGTTTAGGTACGCCGGAAGGGATGGTCCTCATGAGATGCTCATCCAAGGAGTGGTTTTCGACTACGAGAGCGACAATCAAAGCTATCGTCAGAGGTTTATACGAGCTTGGAGGATGGTAAACAAGGTGGATAGTAAGACGCTAGGGCACAAGAACTTCATACCCCTTGAGCCTTACCTTAAGTGGGTACGAGCTCGTGCTCAGAAACTGGTGATGCCTTATCCCTTCATCTTACCAGTTATCATGGAACATGTGGTTGAAGGAGATGTCCCATACACTGTCCTCCATCTCGACATGCCTACTTCTCTCGAAGACTTGCAAAAGGGTTGGATTCAGCTAAAGGAGGAATGAGTTACCTTCGAAGCTCAATTCTACGCTAGTGAGTGGAGAGTCTTGGAGCTTACAAAGAAGCTACATGAAGAGCAAAGCGTGAACGCCTACATTGTGCCGAAGAGGATGTGTTCGGTCTTTTTATCTTAGGGATTTATTTTGTAAGCCCAAGAGGCAATGTTATGATCATTTTGAACTAATTAATGAAATTTGACGTTTATTCATGCTCTGTCTACACAAATTTAAATTTCATAAATCCTTGAAATCATTTGTGTATACATATTCCATGCATCATAACATGATAGGTTTTCACTCAACAGGTTTCCTTATCTTTCAGTTGTTTATTTCAGCAAGATGGATCTAGAGAAAATAGTGAAGGACCTTCAAGCACAAAACTCTCAGTTCCAAGAGACTCTACTGGCCCTAGCCAAGGGGCAACAAGATATGATGGCATTGCTGGCAGCCAAGAAGAAACCCAAAAGGAAAGCTCTTGTCAATATGGGTAGAAGGTTCAAAGAGTCGGTCCATCAGATCCCGATAGTGGAAGACTCATATGAGGAAGATGAGAATCAGATTGGAGAAGCTAGAAGTACCCAGGCTGGTTGCATCAACGATCAAGCGTCTGATGAGGATGATTATTTTGACGAGCAGTATCCTCTCGTCGATGTCAAGTACAAGCAATTAGAAGACAGATTGAAGGTCATTGAGATCCAAGCCATCCCTGTTTTAGATTTTGATGATTTGGGTTTGATATCTGGGGTTGTCATTCCCCACAAATTTAAGATACCATTCTTTGCAAAATACGATGGAGTTTCTTGTCCAAAACTTCACCTGAAATCTTATGTGCGCAAGATACAGCCGCACATCGTTGATAAGAAACTTTAAGTTCACTTTTTTCAATAGAGCTTGTCCGGGACGAAACTAGAGTGGTTTTACCAGTTGGATGGTTCCCGTATCAACACATGGGAGGACTTAGCTACCGCTTTCTACCACCAATACCAGTATAACGCCAACTTGGCGCCGACAAGAGTTCAGTTGCAAGATATGATAATGGGGAAGAATGAAGGATTTAAAGAATACACCCAAAAATGGAGAGAACTTTCCAGAAGGGTTCAACCACCTTTGACTGATAGGAAGCACATTGACATGTTTATGGGAACTTCATCTGGTCCATTCTTTAACTTGTTGGTTGGTTGTACTTCTTCCGGCTTCACCGAGCTGATCTTAACCGGTGAAAGAGTTGAAAGCGCCATCAAAAGTGGGAAGATTTCCATGGCATCTTCCTCCACCTCCAATCCTATAAAAAAACCTTTTGCAGTAAAGAAAGAAATCAATGTTGCGTATGGGGCAAGGGCACGTACCAAGAAGGATGACCGCCAGTCTGTTAATGTTGTTCGAATCTCCAATCCAACTCCTGCTCAAAGACCATCTGCAAATCATCAATGGTTTTAAACTCCGAGAAGACAATTCACGAGGTTAGGCATGTCACTATCTCAAGCCTTACAACACTTGATAAAGGCTAATTTGGTGACATTATGCGATCCTCCGGCCACTCCAGATACCTCTTCACTAAAGTACAATCCGAATGTCAAGTGTGCCTACCACTCAATTAGCCCGGGGCATGAGACTGACCAATGCTGGGCCTTGAAGAATAAAATTCAGGACTTGATAGATAACAAGACTGTTGAATTTGATCCTCCTCCAACTCCGAATGTAATCACCGTGCTTATGCCAAATCATGGCAAGGGTATCAATGAAGTCAACGTTGTGGGTGATTCTGATGATGAATGTGCATTTGAAGATTGGGTGTATCCTACTACAACAGAGCTAAAGAATTGGCAAGCAAAGGATTTCGTGCCCATCTTCTTCATTGAGGAGTAATCTACTTGTTTATTCCTTTTTATTAATTCAAGAACATTTTGTCTGTAATATTAAACAATGACTTTTAAGCCATGTGCCTGGCCCGGGGCACTATGTGAAGAAGTGAAATACACAAGAAGGGGGGGGGGGGTTGAATTGAAAACATGAAATCAAATGCGCAATGACACAGTATTTTTATCCTGGTTCGTTTGATCTCAAACTACTCAAGTCCACCCGTCAAGGTGATTTCTCCTCTCTCCAACGAGGTCTTAATCCACTAATCACAAACAGATTACAATCACTACTTTGAAAACTGTCAAAGTCTTCTTGAGTACAACCACAATCTGGTTAATCTCAAGGAAAATGGTCTTAATCAAAGATACAAGAATTCTTGTACAATTGTTTTTCGTTACAAAAACAGTTATCACAACTGTGATAGTTTACACAATTTTAGAGCGTAGAATGTAATAGAGAAAGCTTGCAGTGTTCTTTAATTGTATTGCAGTAGCATTGGAAAATCATCAACGATTTGATCACTTAGCTTGTTTATATATGCAATGGAATCCTGTTGATCATTAAGCATGATAATTGACATTAACTCAGTTTCTATTTGGAGAAGTTCCTATCTGAATGAAGCCGTTGTAATTGATGTTGTCTTGATTGAACAGTAACGCTTCAGAATCTTACATCATTGCCTGCTGCTGATGCTTCAGAACATTGATGACTTAGATCATAATCCTTTCTGTTTAGAATCAGAGTTTACTTTATTTAAGCACAGGTTCTGGTCATCATTCTTCAGCGCAAATTCTGATTACCTCAGCGTGTAGCTTCTATAGCTTAACTTCTGATGCTGCTTTGGTAAGAACTTCTGCATACAAAATAACATAATTTTAGAGTGCATATTTGTTCTTTGTATTTATTATCATTAAAACTCTAACTAAGGGTTGTAGAATCAAACTATGTTCTAACAATCTCCCCCTTTTTTATGATGACAAAAACTAGAATTTTCAATGAAAAATAGAGAACAAAAGGTTTAAGAAAGACAACCCCTGAGTTGATTACTTCCCTGAAGTTCTTTCTCATCATAACTTTTTCTACATTTCCTATCAGAATTAGTTCCTGTTCAAACTTTTCATAAAGTAGAGGTTAAATAATTCAGAATGTTTGAGACTTTTGTCCCAGTATACCATTATTGAAAATATCTTGCTTTCTCCCCCTTTTTGTCAGGTATCAAAAAGGCAATATAATCAGAGAAAAAAATAAATAATTATATTTAAAACATAATGCAATGACAAGTTCCAGAAACAAAGAGGTAAAGATAAAAGTTACAGATAAACAATTTTAAAATAAAATCTAAGAAGGAGGGGGAAGACGTGTGAACAACGCTTCCAACAAGCTCTTGATCTGAGTGCTTGACTCTTCCTGCTTGCCCATAATATCTTTAATTTCCTTTGTAGTGTCTTCTTCTTTATCCAAAATACCTTTGATCTCTTTGTTCGTATCCTCTTGCTTATCCAGTCTTGCATGGATTAAAGCATTCTCTTTCTTAAACTCTTCCAGAGGTTGTATAACTAAAGAGGAAGCTGGTGTCTCTTTAGGGGTTGGATGTTGTTCAGAACATTCTGCAGCCTCTTATGAGTGAACCATTTCTTCTGCTACAATCATATCTTCTGGAGCAGTAGTCAGATAGAGACTATCTGAATCTGGTTCAACAACTTCTGAAGGATGATGCTCTTTCCAGGGAGCATTATCTAGCGAGAGGATATCTTTCTTGAATAGTTGGCTCAGAACTTGATCTTGGAAAGCTTTCAGCTGATCACTGAAGTTCTTCTAAGCCCTTTCATAACCCAATTCCTTCAGCTTCAGAGTTTCAAAGTTTAGCAATTTTCTGAATCTTTCCCACAAAGAATCAGAAGCAGCAGAATTAGAAATCTCTTGACTTGCATGCTTCAAAGAATTGATCCATTCCTGCATTTCCTGTTTCAAAAATCAACAAACTCATACCAATATCTGATGTGGTTGCAGTTGTTTTAGGTTTGGGAATTGCAGTTTTGTGTGAAGTGGAAGCTAGTCTTTCCAGCACTAGTGGATCAATGACAAGTCTGAAGATTATGGAGCACTGAGATTTTTGAGACTTGATGATGATGCCATTGTTCACACTGGTTCTTTGAAGAAGATGGAAAGGTTTTTGAAAATGAAAAACTTGAAACAAGAGAAAATATAGAAGAGAGTCAAAGTGAATGAATGAAATAGTAATTTTGACTTTAAATAGGTTTTTTTTTTGAAAACGTAAACAGTAAGCAAAAAAAAAGTAATGATTATATGTATTAATGAACCTGAAATTAGGGGATTTAGAGAGATATTGAACGGTTACCACTGACAAGTGTCTCAATGCATCCAATCAGAGCCATGGACCCTTCAGAATTTAAACGCGTGTTCAGCCTCAGAAGGTAGCTTGTGAGAGGATGACAAGTGTTTAATGATGTGAACTGCATGCCTCTATCCTTGAAATGAAATGTTCAGATCTTCATTGTGATCGGTGGATCTGGAACTGACTGTTTAACGCTGGTTCGCGAAATGTCGCGGAAGCAAGAGTCGCCACCGTCTTTTATTTTCTCCAAATGGAAAGGACAAAAGCACAGAAAAATTCCTTAAAGAGATTGCTCTCGGTTCGGGAGGTAGATTATAGAAAGGGAAGGTGTTAGCACCCTTTCTATCCATGGTTATCCATGGGCTCTTAGATACTTGCTCACTTGTGTTTTCAAAAATGGTTTGTTTGCTTTTCAAATGTGGGTTTTTAAAAAGTTTCTTTGAAAATTCCAGTTCGACTCTTGTATCGGTCCTCAAGAGTGTTTGAAAAATTGCTTTCGAAAGCTTTTTGAAAATGTGTTGGTGTGAAAAGTATTTTGTTTTGTTTTGAAATTTAGAGCAAGTATCTAGAGTCGTCTACCTACCCTAAGGAATTCGTCTGTGTAAATGTCCTTTAAAGTAGTGCCATCCCACCATTGAGAGGTAGGTAGCACCACCGTTGGAGGTGTTCGGGTCAATTCGAGGTTCGGGACATGGTGATCACCAGAGCAACGGGAAGACACCTTAGAAGCTACCCTCATGCCAGGTTCCCGGATCATGAGGACTTACTAAGACATCCTCTACTCGACGATCACCTTTCGAGGCAAGGCAACAGTGAGGCGTACCCTAGGGGTGGTGTGTGATTTGTATGTCGTTTTCAGTTATTTTGTCTTGTTCATGTCATTGGTGAGCTATGCGTTTATTTTTGTCCATTCATTCTTGCATGCATTGATTTAGCAGTTAAAAATTGCGAAAAGTAAAAGTTCTATACTATTACAAAAGGCACGGGTCCACATCGCCAAAATTTCCAGGACCCGATTTGACAGAAAAATAAAGAATTAAAAGTGTGAGGAATTAAAATGTTACATGGCCTTGGGAGAGGTACATAAAAATTATAAAGAATAAAAAATAAATATGCGAATGGGAATTAAAGTTGAAACGAGGGCGTTGGACCCTTTTTAACTAAATTAAATTAAACGATTATTAAATTAATTAAAATGAAAAGAAATTTGTTTTTTGGTATTTTAAGATTTAAATGGGAAAAAGAATTAAATGCAATTAAACCTAATTCTACAATTTTTATTTTATTATGAAAACATGTTAAAGTTTAACCTAAAACTAACCCTAATTAATTTACATGCAATTTAATTACAAAAATAAATATTTAATATTTAATTATTATGGAAGAAAAGAAAAAAAGAGATAAGAAATTAATTAAACCCTAGTTCTACCAATTTTAAATTAATTAAGAAAATATTACAATTAAACCTAATTTAATAACTAAGATTAATTAATGCAATTTATTTACAAAAATATGACAATGAATAAAAATATTAATTTTTGTCCTTTTATGATTTTTTTGTGTTTTTTATATTATTTGAAAATATTAAATTAATAAAAAAACAACAATTAAAAGAAAGTAAAATAATGAAAATAAAGAAATAAAAAGGTTTGCAAACCTAAGGGGGTCTGCCCCTGATTTGGAGGTTTTCTTTTAGCAATTTGGGCCCAATTACTCTTAGGCCTGGCTGACTTCTCCACTAGCGTGCATAAGCGTTGACCCACGTGTACCATGCTCTTCAGATCTGGGCCCTTGAATTGATGGGATTGAGCGCGTGGCAGGCTTGATTTGGGAGATGCATGGTGTGCTTTAGTATTGAAGCTGCATGGGAACGTTAATTGAAAAATAGTATTGAAAGGGGTGGGGACCTGGGTGTTAGAACAATGTTTGAATCTAGTACCCTATATTTGAGTTTTGATGATAACAAAGTGAAAAGATATAGTAGTTAAATATTTCATGATTGAATTATATGCTGCCTAAAATTACTATGCTCTGACTTGCAGATATGCTGATTAAAATAAGCAAGATCACGTTTTTAGCATCAGAATATGAGTTTGCACATCAGCATCAGAAGTTGCTGAATCAGAACGTCAAGATCAGATGATCAACGCTTGCACATGCTGAAGCTTGATGAACAGAACTGCGCGTAAAACACTCTGATACAGAAACAAATTAGTTCATCAGCAGCGAAGCAGAATCAGAATGAGCCAAGCCAGAACGTGCATTGAAGAAGCAACGGTACTGTGCATTGAAAGCTAATCAATACCAACGGCATCATTCTAGACAAGATCTGCTCAAAAAGGAAAGCTTGTTAATAGCATTGAATCAAGAATATTTGCTTCAACGTTCATCTTCTCAAAGTGCTATATAAACCAAGCTTTGAAGATTATCACGGCTAATGCTTCCAAACTCTCTACACGCACAAAGCTGAACAATAATCTTCACTCTACAAGTTTTGCTAAACCAACAAACTCTGATACTTTATTAGTGTTTAGCAACCTAGTATTCTAAGCTTCATTTGTGTAAACATCACAGTTGTGATATAGTTTTGTAGAAACATTCACACACATTTGATTATATCTTTGTAAGAAAGTGTTGCCTTGACAAACCGGATTGTGGTTTGAATCAAGAAGGTTTTAGCAGTTGCTAAAGCAGATTTGTATTCAGTTGAATATAGTGAATTAAGACCTCGTTGGAGAGAGGCGAAATCACCTTGAACGGGTGGACTGGAGTAGTTTGAGATCAAACGAACCAGGATAAAAATACCTTGTCATTTGCTTTAAGATTCCAGTTTTACAATTCAACCCCCCCCTTCTTGTGTTTTTCACCCCTTCAATTGGCATCAGAGCGCCTGGTTCTGAGCTAAAACACTTAACCGTGTCAGTACAAGATCCAGCGTCAGAAAAACACAATGGCAGGAAACAACTCTCATTTCAGCAATGACACCAATGAGGACAGAGACAGATTCAGCGGCAAACCTCCAGTCTTTGATGGAGAAAACTTTGACTACTGGAAAGACAGAATTGAAAGCTTCTTTCTAGCACATGATGCTGATCTGTGGGATATGGTGACAGATGGATACACGCACCCTGTTAATGCAACTGGTCAGAAGATTGATAGAAAATCAATGACTGATCAACAAAAGCGTGATTTCAAGAATCACCATAAGGCCAGAACCATCCTTCTCAGTGCCATCTCATATACTGAGTATGAGAAGATCTCCAACAGAGACACAGCTAAGAACATCTTTGATTCTCTCAGAATGACGCATGAGGGCAATATTCAAGTCAAAGAAACAAAAGCTCTGGCGCTCATTCAGAAGTATGAGGCGTTTAAAATGGAAGAATCTGAATCCATTGAAACTATGTTCTCTAGATTCCAGATTCTGGTAGCTGGTCTCAAAGTTCTGGACAAGGGATACTCTACTGCTGACCATGTCAAGAAGATAATCAGAAGTTTACCCAAGCAGTGGAGGCCTATGGTTACTGCTCTGAAGCTGGCGAAAGATCTCAACAAAATCACTCTGGAGGAACTTATAAGCTCCCTCAGAAGTCATGAGATAGAGCTGGAAGCTGACGAGCCCCAGAAGCAAGGTAAGCCTATAGCTTTAAAATCTAACAGAAAATCTGAATCTAAAGTTTTGCAGGCAGTTGAAGAAACATCTGATGGATCCTCATCAGAAGAAGACGAGCTTTCTCTTCTCTCCAGAAGAGTAAATCAACTGTGGAAGCAAAGACAAAGGAAGTTCAGGAATCCCAGAAGATCTGATCAGAACGAGTCTTCTTCCAGACACAGAAGGACAGATTCTTCCTCTGGATACAGAAGATCTGAAGGCTCCTCAGGTAGCAAGAAGCCAAATACAAAAGACATCATCTGCTACGAGTGCAATGAGCAAGGACACTACAAGAGTGACTGTCCAAAGCTTCAGAGGGAAAAGCCCAAAAAGAGGTTTGGAAGAGAGAAGAAGAAAAGTCTCATGGCCACATGGGATGACTCTGACTCGTCTGAAGCTGACTCAGAATCAGATGATGAAAGGGCGAACATAGCGCTTATGGCTAACATTCCAGATGACAGTGAAGCTTCTGACTCAGACTCAGAATCAGACACAGAAGAGGTATTCCCTAACTTCGCTGTTAATTTTACAAAGGCTGAACTTGCTGAAAGCCTAAATGAAATTCTGGAACGTTATCAGCAGATTAGAGCTAAATTCAGAGACCTGAAAAGGACTCTTGAATCTGACTCTAATAAGTCTGAGAGTCTCAAATTGGAAAACTCTGAGCTGAGAGATAAAATTTTAAAATTAGAAAACTCTTTACAAAACTCTCAGAAGGAACCAATTGCTGAAACTCCCAGCAACGCTGATGAGATCATCAAGGAGTATGATCATAGTTTCCAGAAGTTCCTTGCTAAAAGCATAGATAGAAGCAGAATGGCTTCAATGATCTATGGAGTTAGCAGAAACGGCAGGAAAGGAATAGGATACCTAGGTAAGGTTCCTACACCTAAAAATGTCATGGATTTAGTTATCAAACACACTCCTCTAAATTCACACTTTGTGTATGGTCACACACATGACATCAAATATACTAGTAGTAATCACTTTGTGAAACCAAAATTCAACCAGAGTTTTGGTAAGACTAACAAATCAGGACCCAAGAAGATCTGGGTACCTAAGGATAAAATAATACATGTTGCAGATATCTTTAGCAGCAAGTCAGAAACACCAGTCATGGTACCTGGACTCTGGCTGCTCACGTCACATGACGGGAAGAAGGCATATGTTCCAAAGCCTGGAACTTAAGCCTGGAGGCCACGTTGGCTTTGGAGGCAATCAGAGGGGAAAGATAATTGGCTCTGGAACTGTAGGTAACGGAAATCTTCCCTCTATTAATAATGTTCTGCTTGTTGATGGATTGATGCATAACCTGTTATCCATAAGTCAATTAAGTGATAACGGTTATGATATAATCTTTAATCAAAAATCATGTAAAGCTGTTAGTCAGAAAGATGGGACTATCCTATTTAATGGTAAGAGGAAAAACAACATTTACAAAATCAAACTTTCTGAACTTAAGAGTCAGAACGTAAAATGTCTTCTGTCTGTTAACAACGAGCAATGGATCTGGCACAGAAGATTGGGACATGTTAGTATGAGAAGAATATCTCAGATTAACAAACTCAATCTGGTCAGAGGACTTCCAAATTTGAAGTTCAATTCAGATGCTCTGTGTGAAGCATGTCAGAAAGGCAAATTTGCAAAACCCTCTTTTAAATCCAAAAATGTTGTTTCTACCTCTAAGCCATTAGAACTTCTGCACATTGACTTATTTGGACCAGTTAAGACTGCTTCTGTCAGTGGCAAGAAGTATGGGTTAGTAATCGTAGATGACTATAGCAGATGGACATGGGTAAAGTTCTTAAGACACAAGGACGAGTCACACTCTGTGTTTGTTACCTTCTGTAACCAAGTTCAGAATGAAAAAGATCTTAGAATCGTTAAAGTCAGAAGTGATCATGGTGGAGAATTTGAAAATAAAGATTTTGAGTCATTCTTTAATGACAAAGGCATTCTGCATGATTTCTCTTGTCCTAGAACTCCCCAACAAAATGGAGTTGTAGAACGAAAGAACAGAACATTGCAAGAAATGGCCAGAACCATGATCAACGAGACAAACGTTGCTAAGACTTTCTGGGCAGAGGCAATAAACACAGCGTGCTACATTCATAATAGAATCTCAATAAGACCTATTCTGGAAAAGACTCCATATGAATTGTGGAAGAACAGAAAGCCCAACATTTCGTATTTTCATCCATTTGGATGTACTTGCTATATGTTAAATACTAAGAATTATTTGAACAAGTTTGATTCTAAGGCACAGAAGTGTATTATGTTAGGATACTCTGAACGCTCAAGAGGGTACAGAGTATACAATACAGAAACACAGATTGTGGAAGAATCAATCAGTGTTCGTTTTGATGACAAGCTTGACTCTGAAAAGTCAAAGCAGAATGAAAATCTTGCAGGTATAGAAATTGAATTTGCAGGTTCTGAAGACAGGTCATCAGAAGCTCTCAACACAGACACTCCTTCAACGTCTGAAAGAAGCAATGCTAGAAATCCTACAACTGCTGCTGAACAACCTCAGAAGAGATTACCCAGAAGCAGTTTGGATCACCCAGAAGAGACTATCCTAGGAAGAAAGGAAGATCCAATCAGAACAAGAGCAAGCTTCAGAAACTCTGAAGAAACTCTGATGGGACTTGTGTCTCTGATTGAACCTTCTTCTATTGATGAAGCACTTCTGGACAATGACTGGATTCTGGCAATGCAAGAAGAGCTGAATCAATTCACCAGAAACGACGTATGGGATCTCGTTCCAAGACCAAAAGGATTCAACGTCATTGGAACAAGATGGGTGTTCAGAAACAAGCTTAATGAACAAGGTGAAGTCGTCAGAAACAAGGCACGACTGGTTGCACAAGGTTATAGTCAGCAAGAGGGGATAGACTATACAGAAACCTTTGCCCCAGTCGCCAGGTTAGAATCTATCAGACTTTTAATCTCATTTGCTGTTAATAGAGGCATCACTCTGTATCAGATGGATGTCAAAAGTGCATTCTTAAATGGTTATATAGAAGAAGAAGTGTATGTTCACCAACCCCCAGGTTTTGAAAATACAAAACATCCAGAATATGTTTTCAAACTGAAAAAGTCACTGTATGGTCTGAAACAAGCTCCCAGAGCTTGGTATGAAAGGCTAAGTAACTTTCTGCTTGAAAATGAGTTCACCAGAGGGAAAGTGGACACCACTCTATTCTGTAAAACAGTTAAGAGTGACATTTTAGTCTGTCAAATTTATGTTGATGATATAATCTTTGGTTCTACTAATCCTTCTCTTGGAAGAAAATTTGCTAAGTGTATGCAGGCAGAATTTGAGATGAGCCTCATGGGGGAACTGAAGTTCTTTCTAGGAATTCAGATCAATCAAACTCCAGAGGGAACTTACATTCATCAGAGCAAATACATCAGAGATCTTCTGAAGAAATTTGACCTCTCAGAATGTAAGCCATCAAAGATTCCAATGCATCCCACGTGCATTCTGGAAAGAGAAGAGGTAAGCAAAAGCGTAGAACAGAAAGTCTACAGAGGTATGATTGGTTCTCTCCTTTATCTGACTGCTTCAAGACCTGATATTCTATTCAGTGTATGTATTTGTGCTAGATTCCAATCAGATCCTAGAGAATCTCACTTAACAGCTGTTAAGCGAATTTTCAAGTATCTGAAAGGTACTACTAATCTGGGTTTGTTTTATAGAAAATCTAGTGATTACAGTTTAGTAGGCTACTGCGACGCTGATTTTGCTGGAGACAGAGTGGAACGAAAAAGTACTTCTGGAAGCTGCCAGTTTCTGGGAGAAAATCTGATCTCGTGGTCCAGCAAAAGGCAATCAACTATTGCTCTGTCAACAGCAGAAGCTGAGTACATAGCAGCAGCTGGATGTAGCACACAGATGCTCTGGATGAAAAGTCAGCTTGAAGACTTCCAGATTTTTGAGAGTAACATTCCTATTCTTTGTGATAATACTTCTGCTATTTGCTTAAGTAAGAATCCTATTTTACATTCTAGAGCTAAGCATATAGAAATAAAACATCATTTCATTAGGGACTATATTCAGAAAGGTATTTTAAACTTGAAATTTATAGATACAGACCATCAATGGGCTGATATCTTTACAAAACCCCTTTCAGAAGATAGGTTTAATTTCATTCTGAAACATCTCAGCATGAAAGTATGCCCAGAATGAAAATGCTTTAATTCCATATTCTTATCTTTCAGAATGTATTTATATTACTGTGAACTTCTGATCAATCTTCTTTCAGAAAGTTAGGACATGCAGATTGTATCAGAGGCAAGTCTAAAGATCTGAGAGTCTAATCTCAAATACAGACGTGCTGATCACTACATCAAACAAGTGTCATCCAATCATCAGCAAATCCCTGAAGCAGAACGCGTGCACGTTTCTGAGAAGGCAAAGCGCTGATTGGGTGCATTGAGACACATGTCTGGTAACCGTTTTTAAGTATCTTTCTCAAATCCCCCAAAATCAGCAAGCATTAAATGCAAAAGTAATCACGCTTGTTAATGGCAATCATTATTTTTTTTCTCTCTCTTAAAAACGTTTTATTTTTCAAAATAATTTTTGAAAATTCTATTTAAGCACATTACTCTTCATTCTTAATCTTTACGCTTTCTCATAATCTCTTAAGAATTTTTCTGCATATCTCCTTCAAAAACCCTAGCTTTTCTCAAATCACTCTCAAGCTTTTTGTGTGAGAACAATGGCATCCTCCAGCATTTCTGCAGGAAATCAGAAGAAAGAAACCTCTGAGCAATATCAAGCGCCTACCAGAACTCTTCTCACACCGGTAAAGAATCTTGAGGTTCTCTCTGAAGGAAGCTGAGAGTCAGCTGCCTCAAGAAGTTGTGCTCCCTCTGGACTCTGAATCGTGGTCTGAGAAAGAACAAGCTGCACAGGTGCAACCTTCAGAAGAAGACAAGACTCTTCAAGAAGAAAATCCAGCAGAAGATGTAGCTGAAAGTTCTGAGAAGCCTCCTCCTGCTGAAAGTTCTCAAGCTGCCTTGGACAGGCAGGCTCTGGAAGAATTAAGGCTGAATGACTTGCGTCTACAGCAGCGGATGGAAGAGAATGATCAGAAGATGGAAGCAAGAATGAATGTCCAGGACAGCAAGATTGATACTGTTGTCACCATGGTTCAGAAGCAGAATGCAACTTCTGAAAAGATTCAAGCAATGCTGGAAAGCCTGTTCTCACGCATGCCCCCACAACCTTGAAATTTTTTATGCATGACATTCTCTATATTTTCTTCATTTTTCTGATGTACTTTTGACTATGTTTTGACCGTGCTTGTGTAATGTTCTTTGCTATGAACTATTTTTAATATAATTTGTTTTTCTGATCTAAATTGTTTTAGCACATCACTAACACTTTTTGATTGCTGACAAAAAGGGGGAGAACAAGAATGATATTTAAAATCAATAACGGCTAACTAGACAGAAATTCTCAAACATTCTAACTCTATTACTTGAAATGTTTTTCTGTTTTGTTGTTAAGTCTACAGGCACAAGGAAGCTCCGAATACTATGAAGACTAAGAACTAGAAGCTCTGATCAAAATACAGAAGCTCATGTTGCTCTGATCAAATATGAAGTTCTGATATATGAAGCTCTGATCGACCTAACACTCTGATCCAAAGCAAAGCTCTGACAGGAAAAGCTCTGAAGCTCTGCTCTCTGATAAGTCAAAGACTTATAATTTGATGCTCAAAGATAGAAAAAGATCTGACTCTGAAGAAACCACATATCAAAGGGAAGTAACAAACTCAGGGGGAGTATCTCTTAACTCTGACTTCTCCGTACTTCTTATTCTGATACATAGATCTGATAACTTTTCACGTTATTTTTCATTTAAAATATCTAGTTTTTGTCATCATCAAAAAGGGGGAGATTGTTAGAACAATGTTTGAATCTAGTACCCTATATTTGAGTTTTGATGATAACAAAGTGAAAAGATATAGTAGTTAAATATTTCATGATTGAATTATATGCTGCCTAAAATTACTATGCTCTGACTTGCAGATATGCTGATTAAAATAAGCAAGATCACGTTTTTAGCATCAGAATATGAGTTTGCACATCAGCATCAGAAGTTGCTGAATCAGAACGTCAAGATCAGATGATCAACGCTTGCACATGCTGAAGCTTGATGAACAGAACTGCGCGTAAAACACTCTGATACAGAAACAAATTAGTTCATCAGCAGCGAAGCAGAATCAGAATGAGCCAAGCCAGAACGTGCATTGAAGAAGCAACGGTACTGTGCATTGAAAGCTAATCAATACCAACGGCATCATTCTAGACAAGATCTGCTCAAAAAGGAAAGCTTGTTAATAGCATTGAATCAAGAATATTTGCTTCAACGTTCATCTTCTCAAAGTGCTATATAAACCAAGCTTTGAAGATTATCACGGCTAATGCTTCCAAACTCTCTACACGCACAAAGCTGAACAATAATCTTCACTCTACAAGTTTTGCTAAACCAACAAACTCTGATACTTTATTAGTGTTTAGCAACCTAGTATTCTAAGCTTCATTTGTGTAAACATCACAGTTGTGATATAGTTTTGTAGAAACATTCACACACATTTGATTATATCTTTGTAAGAAAGTGTTGCCTTGACAAACCGGATTGTGGTTTGAATCAAGAAGGTTTTAGCAGTTGCTAAAGCAGATTTGTATTCAGTTGAATATAGTGAATTAAGACCTCGTTGGAGAGAGGCGAAATCACCTTGAACGGGTGGACTGGAGTAGTTTGAGATCAAACGAACCAGGATAAAAATACCTTGTCATTTGCTTTAAGATTCCAGTTTTACAATTCAACCCCCCCTTCTTGTGTTTTTCACCCCTTCACTGGGGCTCGAACCCAGGTCCCCGGGGTTTATGAACGTCCTTCTCAACCAACTGAGCTACATGCTTATTCATTAATATAAATGGAAAACAAATTATATAATAGAAAATTGGAGTTAGTGGTGGTCTGGCGCGAAAATTCGAATCAACCACTCATTGCCTGCCACCGAGTCATCGTCCTCCTTGTTGATTTATTTTCTGAAACATAAAAACAATTAGCAACGGTTTTCTAAACGTTCCCATAGGCACCTTTCTGAAAAATAACGAATAGCCCCTGGGGCTTCATAAATTAGGCGCGATGGTCTCATTCTCTTCGTCCAAGCGCACTGAGTTGAATGGCCTAGGTTTCAAGCTCCAATTTTTCCATATTCAAAAATCCCCAATTCGAAAACTTAAGAACCCTAAAAAGCAACAATGGTAGATTCGCATACAGTGTATAAAAACGCAATTAAAGTAGATGGTTAGCTTCAGAACACGTCAATTAGTATGAATCCATTAAAAATATGCAATGAAAATGTCTAAATCTTAAAACACGATTCTGAAAAAAATATGAGAAAGTGTGAATCCTATTCACCAATTCTGGGCGTTAGAGGTCGTGCCTTTGATCCAAATACGTTGCTTGATGTCCCAGGAATGCAATGGAATTAGTGTTGTGGCTTGAAACAACCTGCAAATGTATTTTCAGTTTTGAGTTTTCAAGCAAAAATTTCAAGTTCTTTCTCCAGGTTCTTGCGCAGCTTTTTTTGGTTAGGAGGATTAGGTCTTGCTTGTGTATGTATAGGAGAGTGATTTAGGTTAGAAACTTGATCAAAATCCATGCATTAATGAATATGATATTTGATTTTTAAACCATGATTTTCAAATCTTTTTCACATGCTTTTGCTACCAAATCATGACCAATTCAATTGATTCTTTCTATATTTGGTTAGGCACGAAATCTTGAGTATATTATGTGCATAAAAAGATTGAAAAACCTAGGTTTAGTATTTTTCATGTATTTATTTTAATTTAAATGAATTATTAATAATAAAAATCCAAATAAATAAATAAAAAATGAAGAAAAACTTCCCTTTGGGCCAAGTGGTCGTGCACATGCCTTGGATAATTAATTGTGGAAGAAAAAGAGGCCCATTAGCAATTTTAGGTCATTTGAAGCAATGTTGACTTTTCAAAATATCCAAAAATTTCCCAACTTCCACAAGGCATAACTTGCTCAATTTTTAAGCTTTGCTCATTTTCTTTGACATTTTGGAAAGGTCTTTGAGTCCTATAACCAATGCCTTTGGTCCCATGTCATTTTTATTTACTAATCTTAAGTTATGGCCTTTGACTTAAAGTCCCTTTTTGTTGACTTTTGAAAATGACCTATAATGTTGAAATTGATAACTTTTTGTGAGAGGATTTCTTGGACTTGAAGTATGAAGATGAGTTATAGGAAATGTCTTTCTCTTCAAAATGAGCTTTGGATGGAATTTTTCTGATAATCCATGTGAAAGTTATGCCCTGGTCAATTTACAGTTGACTTTTTCAACTGTCCAAATAAGGAAACTTTTGCATCTTGATGATTTTTAAGCCTAGATTTGATAATCATGATCAAGCATTGATAAAATGATGTTTGTGGCTTCAAAATGAGATGTTGACCAAAAATTTGGACTTTTGACTGTCAAATGACCATTTTGCCCCTACAGTTGACTGTAGTGCAATTAGGGTTTTTGACTGTGCAATTTTATGCTGAAAGTCTTGAAACTTGGTATGAGGATGCTTGACCATATTTATAGGCATGTGGGACTTGATTGGACCCTTGGAAACTTCATTTTCTTGATCAGAACCAAAACCCTAATTTTGACTGTTTAGGAGGCCCTTGAACAGTGCAACCCTTGGGGAATTTTGAAGCATGACTTGGCAATTTCTTGAAGAATATGGGAGGGAAAATTTTGGGGTACAAAAGTTGCCCCTGTTCAATCTTCTTAGACCTGAGGATGTAGATTGGCTGACGTGCCTTTCGTAATCCGAGGGTGGAAGATGATTGAACACTAGAGTGCCTAGAAATTTGCGCTCACATAGTAGCAGTGTGATGGTGGAATGGGCTTATAGATGCCATTTAGAGATTGATGAATAGGATGATGGGCTTATAGATGCCATCTGGATATTGATCGCGTAGAGATTCCTTAGCGAGAACTTGCGTACCTGCAAAAGAAAAATGAGTACCTGACATGTTGCAGGAGCTGGTCTTCAGATGCTTTGTATAGATATGTCCTGACTGGTTACAGGAATCGGATCTTCGAATTCTTCAGACGTGCCCTGGCGAGATACAGGAATCGAGTCTGGTAATGTTAGTCTTCAACGGATACACCCTGGCAAGATTCAGGTATCAGATCCTCGAACTCTTCAGACACACCCTAGCAAGATACAGGAATCGGATCTGGTAATGCTAGTCTTCAACGGATACACCCTGGCAAGATTCAAGTATCGGATCCTCGAACTCTTCAGACACACCCTGGCAAGATACAGGAATCGGATCTGGTAATGCTAGTCTTCAACGGATACACCCTGGCAAGATTCAGGTATCGGATCCTCGAACTCTTCAGACACACCCTGGCAAGATACAGGAATCGGATCTGGTAATGTTAGTCTTCAACGGATACACCCTGGCAAGATTCAGGCATCGGATCCTCGAACTCTTCAGACACACCCTGGCAAGATTCAGGAATCGGATCTGGTAATGTTTGTCTTCAACGGATACACCCTGGCAAGATTCAGGCATCAGATCCTCGAACTCTTCAGACACACCCTGGCAAGATACAGGAATCGGATCTGGTAATGTTAGTCTTCAACGGATACACCCTGGCAAGATTCAGGCATCAGATCCTCGAACTCTTCAGACACACCCTGGCAAGATACAGGAATCGGATCTGGTAATGTTAGTCTTCAACTGATACACCCTGGCAAGATTCAGGCATCGGACCCTCGAACTCTTCAGACACACCCTGGCAAGATACAGGAATCGGATCTGGTAATGTTAGTCTTGAACGGATACACCCTGGCAAGATTCAGGCATCGGATCCTCGAACTCTTCAGACACACCCTGGAAAGATACAGGAATCGGATCTGGTAATGTTAGTCTTCAACGGATAGACCCTGGCAAGATTCAGGTATCGGATCCTCGAACTCTTCAGACACACCCTGGCAAGATACAGGAATCGAATCTGGTAATGTTAGTCTTCAACGGATACACCCTGGAAAGATTCAGGTATCGGATCCTCGAACTCTTCAGACACACCCTGGCAAGATACAGGAATCGGATCTGGTAATGTTAGTCTTCAACAGATACACCCTGGCAAGATTCAGGCATCGGACCCTCGAACTCTTCAGACACACCCTGGCAAGATACAGGAATCGGATCTGGTAATGTTAGTCTTCAACGGATACACCCTGGCAAGATTCAGGTATCGGACCCTCGAACTCTTCAGACACACCCTGGCAAGATACAGGAATCGGATCTGGTAATGTTAGTCTTCAACGGATACACCCTGGCAAGATTCAGGCATCGGATCCTCTAACTCTTCAGACACACCCTGGCAAGATACAGGAATCAGATCTGGTAATGTTAGTCTTCAACGGATACACCCTGGCAAGATTCAGGTATCGGATCCTCGAACTCTTCAGACACACCCTGGCAAGATACAGGAATCAGATCTGGTAATGTTAGTCTTCAACGGATACACCCTGGCAAGATTCAGGCATCGGATCCTCGAACTCTTCAGACACACCCTGGCAAGATACAGGAATCGGATCTGGTAATGTTAGTCTTCAACGGATACACCCTGGCAAGATTCAGGCATCAGATCCTCGAACTCTTCAGACACACCCTGGCAAGATACAGGAATCAGATATGGTAATGTTAGTCTTCAACGGATACACCCTGGCAAGATTCAGGCATCGGACCCTCGAACTCTTCAGACACACCCTGGCAAGATACAGGAATCGGATCTGGTAATGTTAGTCTTCAACGGATACACCCTGGCAAGATTCAGGCATCGGACCCTCGAACTCTTCAGACACACCCTGGCAAGATACAGGAATCGGATCTGGTAATTGGTCGTCAACAGATACACCCTGAAAAGATTCAGGAATCGGATCTTTAGTTGCGACCATTGATAGTGATCATTTTTGCACTTTTGTCCTGAAAAGACAAACGTTAGTTGTATGCGATGTCATGTGGTATGACATGCGAGATGCTCTCTGAATACGTGAGATTGTATGTTCATGATGCGTATATGCATGCTATAATGTATGAAGATGTTTATGAACGTATTTTTTCGTCTAGGAAAGTAAATCCTCGACGGGTGCCGGGAAGTCACTCCTGGGCTGATGTTTGAAGAATGGATTTTGCTTCCGCTGGGGATGATAATTGCAAGAATACCGGTAGGAGAAGATAACTCCGTTGGGGAATAAACTTGGAGAATGGAATAACTCTGCGGGGAGGAAAGTACTCTAACGATCTTGTTGGGAAGCAATACTCTGTGGGGAGAGAGATACTTTGCTGGAATGTTGATAATAACTTGCTGGGGATATCTTTGCTGTGCCGGAAGTGCTGATAGACTTCGCTGGGGATAAGAAGACTGTGTCGACGACGATATTTCCGCGGCTCTTGGCTGAGGATAACCCAGTTATATCCTAGTAAGGAAATAACTCTTTGAATAAAGCCGGGCGACGCGTTCGTGCTCTGCGAGGATAAGCTTCCAGAATCTACTGGGGATAAGCTTACTGCTTGGGGAATGGATTCCAATTTTTCCTGGGGGAGCTTTTGGACTGGACTCTCCTGGGAAGGTTTTGAATGGTATCGGGGAAGTGACTCCAATGAATGCCTGGTATACTGCCGGGGAACAATCTTTAGACCAAAACTGCTGGGGATGCTTGTTAAGAGTGTATATATATTGCTGGGGAATGTTGAGATCTGCGGGAGGATACCCAACTTCCTTAAGGCTTGATTGTATGACTTCTTGAGGAGAATATACTGCTTGTTGGCTCACTCTCTGGGGAATTAAGGTATCTAGTTATGTTCTTTAGCTGAACCTACCTTGGTACCTTGGTGGACGGAACAATTAGATTGCTTAGTCAACTCCTTATTGCCCCTGTTTCTGAGGTGGGAGAGGAAGACCTGTGAGGTGCTGATAGTTGCTGATGGACCAACTTTCTTCTGGTAGGCAAGTGACAAGATGATAGGACATAGTTGTACGCTTTGATCCCTAACTTTTGCCTGGACCGCCCTTTCGGGTTTTCAGTCCACCGGGATACCCATTTTTGCCCAAGCCGCCTTTTCAGGTTTTCGACTTGCCGGGTGTACAGATTTTTCATTTCATCCCTTTATTTTGCCCGAACCCTTTTGGTTCGCCGGGAAGCCCTAATTTTTTCCTAGGTATGTCAACCTAGCGGGTCTTTGATTATGCGTAGTATTTTTTTCGACTATGTCCATGCTTTTAGAATGCAGGGAGGTGCCCCTGGCTGCTTGTGTTGCCATATTACCAGAAGATGTCTGATCGTGCAAGATTCGTTGTTGGAGTGCCCCAAGTGACTCAGGCAGAGATTTGCCCCTACTGTTTGGCTTTTGAGAGATTCTCCGAATCTTGATTGGACTGCCCCAGATAACGGACCATGATCATGCCATGCCCCTTGATTGGAAGTACTTCTGTTCATTAGGCATTCATCGTGCGAATTTCTATGCTGTTCAAACAAACGTCATATGCAAACAAAGTTATGTTAAAAATGCAAAGCTTATGTCTGTCTTGAAGATTTTGAAAATGCATTCTTTTTTTCATAAAACAAGTGATTGTTTGTAAAATGTGATGTCAACTCTGTATTTACCATAAGCCTTAAGGAGTCAGGATACCTTTCGTAACAGTATGCTTTCGAACTAACCCGTGCTTCAGCTAGGACTTTTAAGGGTTGTAGCGTGGCCTGGTTCACGGTTTAAGAAACAAAGGATAAAGGCTCAAATTATTTGTACCCACCCGCTCTTCGTGATGTTCTCCAAACCTAAACTCAGTTGATCACACGTTAGACTTTATTTGAGTTTTTGTCCTGATATTCCCGTGATGGTTCGGATGTTGATAGTTTATTCTGAACAGGCAGTCATTTTTTTTTTGTTTTTGAGGGTTTGTATGACCTCTCTTTTTTTTTGACTTTGTTATCCCTGAATTTTTTTGCCTGAACTGTTTCCTTTTTGGAATTCTAGTCAGCGGGATGCCCCAGTTTTGTAAGTCTCCTTCATGGGTTTTGACTTAATGGGTTTTTTATTTATTTTATTTTGAGAGATAATGACTGCCTGTCTGTATGATTGTTCGGAACCATCATTGTCTTTTGTTTTGTAAGGACCTCTTTGGTGCCATTCGTTATGCACTTGGATCAACTGAGAGACTACCCTGCCCCAGGTTATGATTAAGGGTTTTAAATTTCGAAAAGAAAAACTCCTACTTCTTTGGCTCAGAGGGGTTGACGAGGGATTATCTTCCTTATAACTCCAGTGTTTAGGAATTGAAACAATGCCTGTACCTCATCAGCAGGGTCTGTTCAAAAGCATACTGTAGATTATGGTATCGTTTTCGTCATCCTCCCTCAAGAGGCTTAGAATTTTAGATCAAGAGCTGACATCAGAAAAAATATGAAAATAATTTGCATTTAGTGAATACGAATATATTGTTTCAGAACAGACATATGCGATGCATTAATGAAATAACAATGTTTGACATGAGTAAATGTTTGAACAAAAGAAAATTACAACTTGAACATTCGAATGAATAAAAGTTTTCTCTTCTCAGGGCCTGTTATTTCAAATGGTGAGTGTGATACGGTGGGAGAACTGACTATGGTTTTGCGTTTGTTTTCGCAAATGTTTCGGTTGAGCAAGAGTCGCCACCGACTTTTTATTTTATCCTAAGGAAAGGTTTAAAAAGCACAGCAAAAACCTTGGAGATTTTTCTTGGGTTCGGGGAGTAGATTATAGAAGGGGAAGGTATTAGCACCCCTTCTATCCATGGTTATCCATGGGCTCTTAGGTACTTGCTTAGATCAACTTGCCTTTGGTTTTCAATTGTTTGAAATGGTGCTTTGTGTGTGGTTTTGAAAAGGTTTTGAAAAAGATGCCTGGTGTAGGCTACCCTTGTAACAATTCTTTACTCGAATGTTTTACAAAAGGTGTTTGTCTTTTTGAAAAGATGTTTCAAGTTTTTTTGAAAGTTTGTTTTGAAAGTGTTTGTGAAGTGGGTTTTGAAATAAGGCAAGTGTTTTCTTGGAAAGTTGACAAGTACTTTAAGAGTTCATCTACCCTAAAATTTCCTCAAAGATTTTTGTTATGTTTTAAACCTTTTGACAATTTTGTTCCACCATTGCATTTGGTGGACAATCTTGTTTTAGGAGATTAAAGGGACGGGCGCGGGTCATCGTTTAGACCATAATTGCAATAGTGTTAAATGTCTTTGGGCAATTTTCTTTAAAAGGGACTTGATCATTCATTTAAGCAACATTTTGAGGGACTATGACCATTTGATTGTTTATTTTACCCAAAGAAGTTCAACATGCAACATGGCCCAATTATTTGAAGGCAACAAAGTGGAGTACCCTAGGGGTGCAAGTGTGAAATGTGTTGTCCATTTTTCATGCTCATTTATCTTGTATTAGGTCCAACTATTTTGTTCATTTTTATTTGCATATAAAACCCTAATTCTAGCATAGTATGTTTAGAAAGCGATAAAACTGCGAAATTTAACATCCTACGCTATTACAACATAATAATATGGGGAGGGGGGTACAATGTTTCAAATGGGGATATATTTAGACAAAAAATTAAACCTAAACTATTACATCATTTTCTATGAATATTTACAAGATAAATAAATGTATAACTTAAATGGTAAATAAAACAAATATGCAAGAATGCAAAAGGAATTTTTTATATGTATGAGAAAGTATTATTTATGTAAAACAAGAAAAGAAAATAAAAAAGTATTATTTTTGAGGTATTTTCAAATTTAGGGTAAAACCCTAATTTTTAGATCAAAGGGGACATTGATGAATTAATTCAAATAATATTTATGATTTACATACACAAACAATAAAATAAAGTATATTTGAAAAAAAATGCATTTTTATATTAAATACTAATTATAAAAATACAAGGGTATATATTTTGTATTTATCCTAAATATATTAATAAATATATGTATATATATATATATATTATTTTAAACATGTATTATATATGTAAATAATAATAATTTTTAATATTAACAAAAAAAGTATTTTTTATGTAAAATATTTACAGGGGGTATAATAAAATGAAAAATGAAAATAAAAGTATTTCTACCTATTTCTCAATATTTTAATAAAATGTATATATTTATTTATCTAAGTATTAATCAAAAGAAAATCATATAAATACCTAATAAATTAAAAAATGGTGAGAAAAAATATTTTTATATTTTTTATGTCATGAGAAAAAATAAACAAAGTCAATCAAAAAAGAAAAAAGTCAAAAAGTTAAATAAATAAGCAAAAGGGCCTTGGGGGTGCAAAAGCAATTATGTGGTGTGAACAGAAAATGCAGCACAAGCCCAGCCCAAACCACTTCTTCTTCAACCTCTGAACCAAAAAACGCGCGCCTGCAAGCTTTGTTTGAAATCCTGATTCTTTGATTTTTTGAACAAACTTCCAACACAAAAGATGTTAAGCATGAAATCACGATTCTAACCATATGCATAACTTGATCTAACTCTCTAAGATGAGGGAGAATTTCTCCTCCCCCAAATCCTAACCTAGTTTTTCTGCCATTTTCAAACTCCAAATTCTCACAACTCAAGCAAAAGAAAATGAAAAGTAAAAACATGGACATGTTCAGTGGCATGAATAGGACATTGTTTATTCACAAACTTAAGGTTAATGATGCATAATAAGAGAGATACGAGTTCACCAAGATACCTGTTCAGCTGAAGTTCTATCTTGCAATGTAGGGACTTTCAGTGCAAGGTGATGATTGGAAAAGCTTCCTTGAGGTCCAGGGATGCTATTCCAATGTTTACTTTGTCTTGAAAGCTTATGAATCGAGCTAGAGAACTCCACCTGCAAATCAGAAATGTGAAAATGGTGGAAGTGGTTAGAGTGATTACAGGTCGTGCCTTTGCTTTTGGTTAGCTTGCATAGATGGTATGGAAGGTATGTGAACTGGTTTTGACCAGAATGCTTGAGAGGAATAGAAGTTGGCACTCAAACTGCAGAGGCAACTCTGTTTTTGCAGTTTGATGGTGTTTTTTGGTTTGATGATGTTTGGGAGGCAAATGGCTCGTGCAATAGCTTGGTTATGATGTGTGTAATATGTTTGATAACTTTGTTCTTGTGTCTCTAAGCTGAGATGGATGATGGTGTTAGTTATGCAATGTTTCTTAACCTTTAAGCAACAAAATGCAAGTTGGTGTTTTAGGTCAGTAGGGGACCTCTAATCCTGCTGCAAAGCTTCTCTTGATCAGAGTAATTTGTTCATAATCTTGTGCTAAAGAGATTTGGTTTGTACTTGCTTGATTTACCAATTGGACATAAAGTGAACTTTTGCAAAAATGGATAGTTTACTTTATCTAAAAATGGATTAATCTTGTATACAACACTTGAACTCATAGAATAACACTTTGACACAATGAAAAAGCATTAAATTATTGAGTGTAACTTGGTTTAAGGACCTGTAATCAAGGGCATGCTGGTTTTGAGAAGTTTGCATAACTTATGAACATGAAAAATGGCCAATTCAAAAGTGAGTTTTTGCTATATTGTGAAATTCGATTCTCTCTAACCATGAGGTTGTTTGAGAAGTTCTTGGACATTTTGGAAAGCTTGGAATGTGTACTACAATCCATCTTTGAAATGAAATTTTAAATTCCAAGTGGAAGTGTATGGAAAATGGCCTTGAAGTGGGGTAGAAAAACTTGTCAAAATAGGTCAAAAATTCACTAAGTTAAGAATGGTTTAGTGCCCTTATTCAAAAATTTGTAACTTGAGATGCAAGCTTCAAATGAGAAAACTTTGTGAATCAAAGTTGTAGATTATGCAACAAGCTACAACCTTCATGTTTGGACTTTTGTTTGAATCCAAATGGATCTTGGTGAAAAAGTGGGGCAAAGTTGGGAAAAAAATTAGGGTTTTTCATAACTTAGAAAAATTTTAAGTTATGAAAAATTCCATTTTAAACCCTAATTTGCATTTCTTGGTTTCTTGGTGAACAAGTTTCATGATTTGGCAAGTTTTGATGAAAAATGAATCTTGACTCTTGATTTTGACCAAAAAGTCAAAGTTTGACTTTTCAGTATACAGTCAAAATTGACCAATTGACTGGGAAATTCAACTGTCAATCCTGTGTACTTGGGATCTTTTGAGTTTGTTGATTATGTCAAGATAATTCCATGGGGTCCTTGAGTCCATGTGTGAGCTTGGTTTGCCATTGGCTAGGTCAAACAGTCAAAAATTGCCTTTGTGCAGTCAAAACCCTAAAAATGACCATTTTGCCCTTTTGGTGATCTGATCAAATTTCTTGGGGAATTGTGATCCAAACTTGACCAAGTGATTCATATGAGTTCATAATGTTGATGTGGGTCAAATTTCATGAGGTTTGACTGTCAATTGGCCACAGTTGACTTCTTCTCCAATACAGTTGATTTCTAGGTCGACTGTCCAACTGACTGGGCAAAACTTGGAATCAAGACTTGAAACTTGATATGGGTAAACTTGGGAGTCCAATATGAAGCATGAAAGTCATCTTGGGCATTTTAGGTCAAAGCATCTTTGTGCAAACACAAACCCTAATTTGAGTCCACAATGCAAGGAGAGGTCTTGAGCAGATGAAACCCTAACTGGATCTTGAGCTCCAAGGGCTTTGTGGTGAGAAATCAATGAGAAATGGGAGGGCAAATTTTGGGGTACAACAGTTGCCCCTGTTCAATCTTCTTGAATCCGAAGAATTAGATTGGCAAGTTTGCCTTTCGTGACTCGAGGGTAAAAGGAGATTGGACACTAGAGTGCCCGGAAATTTGCACTTGTCAAAGCAATGGATGCGGGAATGGGCTTAGAGATGCCATTTGGAGATGGGCTTAACGAAGCCATCTGGGAGAGTGACAGAAATCTTGTCGGAGATGGGCTTAGAGATGCCATCTGGAAGGGAATATCAGGAAGGTGTCCAGGCTTGGGACCGTCTCTGAACTGGGGGGTCTGAACAAGCAATAGATTGACATCCGTTGTTGGGAGGAATCTGTAAACTGTTTTCAGTGGTTTGGAGAAGAAACTGAACAAGCGATAGGTTAACATCCGTTACTTAGAGAACCCGCGAACTGTTTTCAGAAATCTTGAAGTTGAATAAGCGATAGAGCAGCATCCGTTGTTGGGAAGCGTCCGTAAACTGTTTTCAAAAGTTGCATCTGAACAAGTCGATAGATTAACATCCGTTGTTGGGAAGAATCCATAAACTGTTTTCAGAAGTCTTGAAGAAGAATCTGAACAAGTGACAGGTTAACATCCGTTTACTTGGAGAACCCGTGAACTGTTTTCAGAAATCTTGAAGTTGAATGATTTTAGTCTGTCGACTGATCTTTCCTGAAAGGGTAACGAGTTAGTTGTATGCAATGTTATGATGCATGATGCAATATACGTGACATCAATGTTTATGACATGAATGTGATGAATGCGCATGTAAGCTGACGAGCTATCTTGCTGAGGGTAAATGAATCCGAGGTGGCCGAAGATAAAACATCTTGACTGCTGCTGGGAAAAATAAATCCTTGGCTGCTGCTGGAAAAGAGAATTCCTGATGACCTCTACTGGGGAGTATCAATCTAGTAGACTCATGCTGGGGAGGTAAGACTGAGAATCTTCAATTTGATGGGAAGTAACTCTGGAGATCTCACTGGGGAACTCAAGATTTCTCTTTCTAAGACTCTGTGAGGAGAAGGCTCATTAGTCTGGCTCCGCTGGGGGTTGACAATTTTAAGTTTTAGCTCGGCTGGGGATACTGAAACTTTAACTCTGAGGGGAAATGAGTTCTGGAGGATCCTCTGGCTGGGGATAACAAGGATAAGCTCCTCTGGGGATCATATTGATAAACTGTGTTGGGAAACTCTTGATGAACTCCGCTGGGGATAGGAAGAATTCTGGCGAGTGCGATCTTCTGTGGCTGTTAGCTGAGGATAACCCAGTTATAAGCCTTTGTGGGGAATAACTTTGAATAAAACTCGGGAGAGACGTTCGTGCTCTGCGGAGAAATACCTTCCAGAACCTTACTGGGGATAAGCTTCGGGAGTCTGCTGGAGATAAGCCTCAGGGTTTGCTAGGGATGTGGATTCCAAATCTCTTGGGGGGTTTCCTTCGAAAGGGTGTCAAGATATCCATCTGTACTTTCATCCTATCAGTAATCCTTTTTCTTAGGTTCATTTAGGAAGTGATTATGTTTCAAATGCATATGCCTATTTAACAAAACATTGGACGTTTCTCAAAATAAAACAAATAGTACAAGAGAAAAAGAAAAGGGAAATGACACAAATTTCTGGGGAAAGTATTGGTATTGATTTTCTTTGAGTATATTTGTACAAAGGAGACAATCATCCTAGTAAGAGGACTTTGTCGTAAATATTGAAAGATTTTATACAAAATAAAGGATGGCTATGTGAAATAGTTCCATGGGACTCCGCTCTGCTATAGCTTTCACAACTCTGAATATCTGTCCATTCAATGCTTTGTTTGACGATGACTGGATTGATCAGAAGCCTGGAACCGGTTGATGAAGAGATTGTCTTTGAAGTGGTCCGACGAGACATAGTCATACGCTTCAATTCCCTAACTTTTACCTGAATCGCCCTTTCGGGTTTTCGATCCACCGGGAAACCCCTTTTTGCCCAAGCCGCCCTTTCGGGTTTTCGACTTGCCGGGTGTACATATTTTTTCGTTTTTATCCCTAATTTTTGCCTGAACCGCCCTTTCGGGTTTTCGGTTCACCAGGATGCCCATTTTTGCCCAAGCCGCCCTTTCGGGTTTTCGACTTGTCGGGTTATTTTATGCGTAGTATCTTTTGACTATGTCTGCGTTCGCAGGGTGCGGCAAATCATCGCCGTCCATGGTGGTCAGAATCATTGCACCACCAGAAAATAGGCTTTTGATCACAAATGGTCCTTCATATGTAGGAGTCCATTTTCCCCTGGGATCACTTTGCGGCAAGATAATCCGCTTGATTACGAGATCCCCGACTCGATACACTTGACGTCTGACTTTCTTATTGAAGGCCTTGATCATCCGCTTTTGATACGTCTGACCATGGCATATAGCAGCAAGTCGCTTCTCGTCGATCAGATTGAGTTGATCAAGTCGGGTCTGCATCCAATCATCTTCATTCAAACCTGCATCCTTCATGATTCTTAGAGAGGGGATCTGGACTTCCATAGGCAAAACAGCTTCCATGCCATAAACCAAAGAAAATGGGGTTGCCCCAGTTGAAGTACGTGTCGTCGTACGGTATCCATGCAGAGCAAACGGTAACATCTCATGCCAGTCTTTGTAAGTGACCGTCATTTTCTGAATGATCTTCTTAATGTTTTTGTTCGCAGCTTCAACAACACCGTTCATCTTCGGCCGATAGGGAGATGAATTGTGATGATAAATCTTGAACTGTTCGCATAATGCAGTGATCATTGTGTTATTCAGATTTGTACCGTTGTCCGTAATGATCCTGTCTGGAACACCATACCGGCATATGAGATTTTGCTTGATAAAGCGGGCAACCACATTTTTGGTGACAGAAGCGAAGGAAGCTGCTTCGACCCATTTAGTGAAGTAGTCAATGGCAACCAGGATGAAGCGATGTCCGTTGGAAGCCGTGGGCTTGATCTCTCCGATCATATCAATGCCCCACATTGCAAAGGGCCATGGAGCAGTCAGGACGTTAAGGGGAACCGAAGGAATATGAACTTTGTCAGCATAGACTTGACACTTGTGACAAGTACGGGAATGTTGATGGCAGTCAGCTTCTATGGTAGACCAGTAATAGCCTGCCCTTAGGATCTTCTTAGCCATTGTATGCCCGCTCAAGTGAGTGCCAAATGTGCCGCTGTGTATATCAGTCATGATCAACTCTGCCTCAGCTTTATCCACACATCGGAGTAATACACAATCATGGCTTCGTTTGTAAAGGATGTCGTTGCTCAGGAAGAACTTAGCAGCGAATTTCCTTAAGAACTTCTTGTCATTTACGGAAGCTCCTTCAGGATAATCTCTAGTCTCGAGATACCTTTTGATTTCATGGAACCAAGGTTTTTCCACTACTTCTTCGGTATTAATCTCGTGGCAATGTGCCGGTTCATCCATTCGCTTGATGGTGATTTGGGGAGCCTCGTTATCCCAGTTAAGTTTAAACATGGAGGACATTGTGGCTAGAGCATCGGCTAGCTGATTCTCTTCTCGCGGGAAATGCTCGAAGGTAATTTGCTCGAAATGAGGTAACAATGTCAGGACATGTTCTTTGTATGGGATAAGATTAGGATGTTTGGTATCCCAATCTCCTTTGATTTGGCTGATGACCAAAGCCGAATCCCCAAATACGACCAAAGATTTGATCCCCAAGTCTATAGCAGCCTCGAGACCAAAGATGCAAGCTTCATACTCAGCCATGTTGTTTGTGCAGCTGAAACAAAGTCGGGCCGTGAAAGGAGTGTGACAACCTTCCGGAGAAATGAATACTGCGCCAATACCATTTCCAAGTTCATTTGAAGCACCATCAAAGTACAGGGTCCATCGGGATCCCTTTTCGGGTCCGTCATACGGTCCGTCACTTTCAATGTTGTCCAAATTCATGATGTCCTCGTCTGGGAAGTCAAATCTCATGGGTTGATAGTCTTCGATAGCCTGATGAGCCAGATGGTCAGCTAGTACACTCCCTTTTATAGCTTTTTGGGTGGTGTACTGGATGTCATACTCGGTTAAGATCATTTTCCATCTAGCTATCCTACCAGATAAAGCGGGCTTCTCGAAGATATACTTGATAGGGTCCATTTTGGATATTAACAAGGTAGTATGGGTCAGCATATACTGTCTTAGTCGGCGAGCAGCCCATACCAAAGCGCAACAAGTTTTCTCGAGCAGTGAGTAGCGAGTCTCACAGTCGGTAAACTTTTTACTAAGGTAATAAATAGCATGCTCTTTTCGACCAGACTCGTCATGCTGGCCCAAAACACACCCCATTGAGTTATCCAAGATGGTCAAATACATGATCAACGGTCTTCCTTCGACGGGTGGCATCAGAATAGGAGGTTTTAGCAAATACTCCTTGATTCTATCAAAAGCAGCTTGACAATCGTCGTTCCATTCCACTACCTGATCTTTTTTCAAGAGTTTGAAAATTGGCTCACAGGTAGAAGTCAGATGTGAGATGAATCTGGCAATATAGTTTATGCGCCCCAAGAATCCTCTAACCTCCTTTTCAGTACGGGGAGCAGGCATCTCTTGTATTGCTTTTACTTTTGCCGGATCGACTTCAATGCCTTTGTTGCTTACCATAAATCCCAGGAGTTTACCAGACCTAACTCCAAAAGTGCATTTACTTGGATTCAGCCTGAGCTTGTACTCTTTCAACCTGGCAAACAACTTTTCCAGATGTTCAAGGTGCTCTTCCTCTGTTTGTGATCGAGCTATCATATCGTCTACGTAAACTTCAATCTCATGATGTATCATGTCATGAAATAAAGCTACCATGGCGCGTTGATAAGTTGCCCCTGCGTTCTTCAGCCCGAACGACATCACTTTGTAACAGAAAGTGCCCCATTGTGTAAAAAAAGTTGTTTTCTCCATATCCTCGGGAGCCATTTTGATTTGATTGTAGCCCGAGAATCCGTCCATGAAGGAAAACACTTTATGCTGAGCTGTATTGTCGATCAAGATGTCAATCTGAGGTAGCGGGAAATCATCTTTAGGGCTGGCCCTATTCAAATCCCGGTAGTCCACACACATTCTGACTTTGCCATCTTTCTTAGGTACTGGCACAATGTTAGCGATCCATTGAGGATAGGATGTAACATCCAGGAAGCCAGCATCGAATTGCTTCATTACTTCTGCTTTGATCTTTTCGGACATGTCAGGCCTCATTCGGCGAACTTTTTGCTTGATTGGTGGACAATCTTCTCTTGTGGGGAGATGGTGAACCACGATGTCTGCGTCTAGACCCGGCATGTCTTCATAGGACCAAGCGAAGATTTCAACATACTCATTCAGCAACTGTACCAAGCGCTCCTTGACTTTCGGTTCCAGGTTGGCACCCACTTGCACCTCCTTCCGATTCTCCTCGGTTCCCAAGTTAACAGCTTCCAATGGCTCTTCATGCGGTAAGATGGCCCTCTCCTCTTGTTGCAGAAGCCTGGCTAGTTCCCCGGGTACTTCACAACCTTCGTCATCTTCATACTCGGCTAGATTGACCAGATCTTCAGAGTTATTGAAAGATACAGCAGAATAGTCACCCATGGAATCCGGAGTGGATGGGTACCTGCATTGGTGAGTGTGGGTGTGTGTAAGGGATAGCCATCCTTAAACAAAAAATGCAAAAGGAAAGAAAATGATCATAAGCAGTTTATCAAATGAAAAAACATCCAATGAATCATTAAACATGGCACATGAATATGAAAAATAGTCAAAACCCTTACAAGTGGACCTACATGCCCCGGGCAAGGCAGGAGGTGAAAAGATAGTGTACGGATTGTTTGAAAGTAAAATATTACAGACCAAATAAGAAATGTTTAACAGATAAATTACTGATGAATAAAAGTGATGGGGACAAAGTCTTTAGCCTCCCAATTGCTCAATCCTCCTCTGACAGTTGGATAAATCCACTCTTCAAAGTTGCTTTCCTTGTCTTCAACTTCCAGGGCGTTGATTCGGTAAGGAGAAATTTTGATTGGCGCTCTTTCAATCTTTGACTGGCGCATAGCTTTCTGGTCAGCGACTGTGAAACCTAATCCAAACTTATCAGTCTTATGCGGAAAATCGGGTAACTGCCCCCACGCTGAATTCTTCCCTTCTTTGATTGCGGCTCTTGCATCCTCCAGAGATGCCATCCTGGCCATCTGTCTTGGTGCCTCAGCTGCCAACTTTGCCACTGCTACTTCAGGAAGAACTTCTTCGAAATGTTGAAACGGCGTCTCAATGAACTCTCCTTCAACCTCCACATACCGGAAAGAATTTAAGTGACTAATCATGTACTCTTCTTCGCCGTGGACAGTGATGATCTTTCCCTTGATAGGATACTTCAGCATTTGATGCAAGGAGGAGGTGACTGCCCCAGCATGATGTATCCAAGGTCTACCCAGCAGGCAGGAGTATGATGGACGGATGTCCATTACATAGAAAGTGGATTTAAACACCTCAGTACCTATCTTGATGGAAATTTCAACCTCTCCATGGACCATTCTCCTCGACCCATCGAAAGCTCTGACGACAATATCACTCGGCTTCAATTCCAACCCTTCGCAATCTAGCCGGTCCAAGGCCTTCTTAGGCAAAACATTCAGCGACGACCCGGTATCAACCAAAACATGTGCAAGGGTGGTTCCGCGACACTCGATTGAAATATGCAAAGCATCATTGTGGTTTCGACCTTTAGGGGTTAGGTCGGCATCAGAAAAACCTAATCCATTGTCCGCAGTCAGGCTAGCCACGCAATGTTGAAATTGGTCCGCAGAGGTTTCCTGGGGCACATGAGCTGCCTTCAGAAACTTAATCAAAGCTTGAGCGTGCGCTTCTGAGCAAAGCAATAGTGCCAGCATGGAGATCTTGGAGGGGGTTTGCCCCAACTGTTCCACCACATCGTAATCACTTCTCTTGATTATCCTCAAAATCTCGTCCATTTCTTTCTTGGAGGCTTCCGGAATCACCAAGGGTTGAGCCCTCGTCCTGACGGGCTCATCTTGTATTCCCTTTCCTTTATCAGCAATGGTAGGAAAGACAGCACTAGGAACAACAACCTCTTCGATCAAAGGGGTTCTGGCAGAGAGCTTTACTGGTGCAGGGATGACTTCTTTAGCTGATGAGGGTCCAAAGACTGCTCTTGGAGGGGCAATCTCTGGAGAAAATATTCTCCCGCTCCTGGTGATTTTGCTGGTGCCTGCAATGTTACTAATGCTGGCTTCTTCATCCTCCGAATTTTCTTCAATTACTTCGACTTGCTTGATACCATGGTAGTAGATGTCACCACCATAGTTCCAAGGTATCGACTTCTCAGAAACATAGGGAACAGGCCCTGGCATCGTTATCTTTAAAGGAACAGATTTTGCAGCTGGTGTAATCTTAACTGGCTTTTTGACGGCCTCGGAAAGATTGGCGTGAATGGTTATGATTGAGACATTTTCAACATGAGCTGGAACAGCAGAAACTTTTTCGAACAGAATTTGTCGGCTATCCATAAGGCCTTGGATGCCTTTCTTTAATAGCGGACAATCAAACGGCAGAGAGTGGCAACAGTAGCAGTCTTCTTTACATCCCGAGAAGATCCCGGCCCTTAACAAATTTAACTTAATGGTTAGCAGTGGAGTAGTCAGATCACTGACGTCAGCAACATACAAATCCTCCTTAATGGCATTGATATTTCGGCCGTGCTTCGGCATAGGTGCAGATATCACATTAGGCTTCTCTGGAGCGTCAAACTCTACCTCCTTAGCCTCTATCAAGTCTTGGATTTTATGCTTGAGTGCCCAACAATCATTGGTGTCGTGTCTAACACTTTCTGAATGATAGGCGCATTTAGCATTGGCATGATAATGCGGGGAGGACGTATTCACATTCTTTGGCGCCTCCTTGATCGTGGCAAGATTCAACTTCAATAGATGGGGAAACACCTGCGCTGGAGTCATATTAATACGGGTGAACTGCCGTTGTGGCCTTTCCACCCGTTGCTGATTTGGTCTGGACTGGTTATAGCGAGGCTGCTCACTCGGAGTGTTTTGAATCATTACGGCCCCCACAGTTGGCCGACGCTCCATCTTCCCTGCTCTTCTCTGAGAATATACCATAGCTGTCTCCTTCTTAAAAGGCTTCTTCTCAACATTTGCAGCAACACCCTTCTGAATCTTTCCTGACTTGATGCCAGCTTCTATTCTTTCGCCGGTTAAGATTAAATCGGTAAACCCTGCGGAAGAGTTACCAATTAGATGATTGAAAAATGGCCCAGATAGGGTCCCAAGAAACATATCAACGAGCTCACGATCAGTTAAAGGAGGCTGCACCCTGCCAGCCAAATCCCTCCATTTTTGTGCATATTCTTTGAATCCCTCACTTGTTCCTAGTGACATACCCTGAAGTTGGGTACGAGTAGGAGCAAGATCAGAATTATACTGGTATTGTTTATAGAAAGCGGTGGCCAAATCTTCCCAATTTCTGACACTGGTTCCTTCTAGCTGATAAAACCACTCCAACTGGGCTCCCGATAGGCTGTCTTGGAAGAAATGAATCCAGAGATTTTTATCTGCCGTATAGGGTTGAATTTTTCTCACGTAGGACCTGAGATGCATTTTGGGACAGGACAGCCCATCATACTTCACAAACACTGGCACTTTGAATTTTGGGGGAATCACTATTCCGGCGACCAAGCCCATGTCTTCAAAATCCAAACCCGGTACCCTTTGCAATTCCATGGCAGCCAATCTGTCTTCTAAACCCTTGTACTTATCATCAGCTGGAGGGTATTGCTGGTCAGAATAATCTTCATCCTCTTCAACCTCTTCCTCCTCCGCATCAGACTCGGAAGGCACCGCAACTCGATCTCTTTTACTAGTCCCTTCATCAGAAGTAGGAGGAAATTCAAGCACCCTCCGAGCTTCTCTGTCAAATCTTCTCCCCAAAGTAGCCACTCCGACCCTCTTTTTCTTCTTCACTGGGTCCTTATTCTCCAGATGAGCCTTGATATCCTCTTGACTTTTAACCAAAGTCATCAAGAGTTGCTGGAACTGTGCATTCTGGGCTTGTAGGTCTTTGACTGTTTGCTCGAGATCCATCCTACTGAAATAAACAGCAGATAGATAAGGAAACCTGGAGTGAGACCTGCTTATGCACATGATGAATGGTATGCTGATGTATGCAATGCATTCAAGGATTTAGGACATTCAAAATTGTTTCAGACAAAGAAGAACGCACGTCATATTAATAAGAAGAAATTTGTTAGTACATAAATGCCCCATGGGCCAAGTGTTACAAAATGAACTTCTTAAGGCAGAAAGACATTGCGCATCCTCTTCGGTGCGATGTAGGTGTTGAGGGACTCTTGCTCGTGGAGTCGGCGGGTAAGCTCTAGAACCTTCTTTTCACTGGCGTAGTAGCTAGCTTCAAAAGTGTTCCGTTCCTCCTTGAGCTGAATCCAACTTTTCTGCATTTCCTCCCATGATGTAGGCATGTCTGGATGTAGGATAGTGTAGGGAACCTCTCCTTCATTGACGGGCTCTTTAATCATAGGGAGAACATGAGGATAAGGCATCATTAGACTTTGGGCTCGGGCTCGTACCCACTTGAGATAGGGCTCGAGAGGGATGGAGTTCTTGTGTCCCAGAGTCTTGCTATCAACCTTGTTGAGTTTTCCCCAAGCTCTGATGAATCTTTGGCGGAGTCCTTGCGCATCGTTGTCGAAGTCAAAAACTAGGCTAGGAATCAACATATCATGAGGGCCATCCCTCCGTGCATATCCAAATTGCCTCAAAGCTAGGCAAGGGTTGTAGGTGATACCTCCCCTAATTCCAAGTAAAGGAACATTAGGAAATTCTCCGCAACGATCGACGATGATGACATTTTCTCTGGACCGAGAACACCAATGCACATCAGAATGAGTAAGAGTCATCAATCGTTGGGACCACCTTGTACCTTGGTCATTCTTCAAGACAGATCGTGGAAGGTGCGAAATAAACCACCTTGCGAGGATAGGAGTACAGCACATGAGAACACCCCTCTTTCTCATTGTTCGTGTGTAAAATGAGTGAAGGATGTCCCCAAGCAATGTTGGTATTGGATTTCTGGACAAGAAGATTTTGACGGCGTTGACATCTACCAATTGGTCAGGATTTGGGAACAAGACCAACCCGTAGATAAGGAGTGCCACAATCTCTTCAAAGGCTTGTAGGTCCAATGAATTCCAACATTCTTGTGCCTTCTCAAACAAGAATTTTGCTAAGAATCCTTTGATGCCGCTTCTGGTTTCCCAATGCCCCTTGATGTCGGATGGTTGTAGATGTAATGCTCGAGCAACATCTTCCGGCTTTGGTTCCTTTTCCGTACCGTTGAAGGGTAGTTGATTAAGGATAGGGATTCTTAGGAGTTGAGAAAACTCCTCCAAAGTGGGCACCAACTGATAATCAGGGAAAGTGAAGCAGTGGTGAAGAGGGTCAAAGAACTGGAATAGCACTTTCATCATGTCTTCTTCAATGTTGGTGTTGACTAGGCTGAGCAGTCTACCATGTCTTTCACTGAAGGATGAATTTTCCGGAATTCTTGAAGTGTTCTCCTTGAGTTGAGGAGAGATTCTCACAAGGTTGACTTGAATGGTGTTTCTGCGAGGAATTTCCATGTCCTACAAAACAAGAACAAAGATGAAGATCCAAAACCCTTGAAATGGTTAGTGAATGCATATGATGTTTTATGATGTTTATGATGTATGCACAAAACATATGTACAAGCAAATCACACCAAACCCTAATTTCAGGCTTGCATGGGGTTTCATAGGTAAGTACCCTCTTGAGTGTAGTTGGCTTAAAAACCTGTCCTATAAATAGTAACCGGGTTCTAAGGAACTCAATATCACGGGATTGTTTTCAATGTTCATTGTTTTGGTTTAGCCACTTAACTAGCGACCAAAATATTCCAAGAAAACAACCCTCAATGAGTGTAGTATCGAGTATCTACCAACTTCGGACTGCACCAAAGCCGGTCATCTCACTACCCCTAATAAAAGGCCAAGATGGTCAAGTAAGGTTCTTGGTCATTAGTGCTTAGTGACATCACTCAGCGGCCCCGTACTCTCCTTGATTGAACTCAAGGGTTACCGGTACTCACAAATATGTCGCACCAATATAGCTATTGCTTAGACCGTGTTGATATACCCCGCACAGTTTCCACAATGTATTGCTATCTATGAATGTTTCCCAAAATCCGGGTGGAGGATTGTAAACCCAAACAATAGAGCCAAAGTATAAAGCAAGCAAATCAAACAATTAGTCATGCAAGAGGGTGATCTAAGCCCTAAGGTTACTCCACTTTAAAATAGTCCCCAGCAGAGTCGCCAGTTCTGTGATACGGTGGGAGAACTGACTATGGTTTTGCGTTTGTTTTCGCAAATGTTTCGGTTGAGCAAGAGTCACCACCGACTTTTTATTTTATCCTAAGGAAAGGTTTAAAAAGCACAACAAAAACCTTGGAGATTTTTCTTGGGTTCGGGGAGTAGATTATAGAAGGGGGAGGTATTAGCACCCCTTCTATCCATGGTTATCCATGGGCTCTTAGGTACTTGCTTAGATCAACTTGCCTTTGGTTTTCAATTGTTTGAAATGGTGCTTTGTGTGTGGTTTTGAAAAGGTTTTGAAAAAGATGCCTGGTGTAGGCTACCCTCGTAACAATTCTTTACTCGAATGTTTTACAAAAGGTGTTTGTCTTTTTGAAAAGATGTTTCAAGTTTTTTTGAAAGTTTGTTTTGAAAGTGTTTGTGAAGTGGGTTTTGAAATAAGGCAAGTGTTTTCTTGGAAAGTTGACAAGTACTTTAAGAGTTCATCTACCTTAAAATTTCCTCAAAGATTTTTGTTATGTTTTAAACCTTTTGACAATTTTGTTCCACCATTGCATTTGGTGGACAATCTTGTTTTAGGAGATTAAAGGGACGGGCGCGGGTCATCGTTTAGACCATAATTGCAATAGTGTTAAATGTCTTTGGGCAATTTTCTTTAAAAGGGACTTGATCATTCATTTAAGCAACATTTTGAGGGACTATGACCATTTGATTGTTTATTTTACCCAAAGAAGTTCAACATGCAACATGGCCCAATTATTTGAAGGCAACAAAGTGGAGTACCCTAGGGGTGCAAGTGTGAAATGTGTTGTCCATTTTTCATGCTCATTTATCTTGTATTAGGTCCAACTATTTTGTTCATTTTTATTTGCATATAAAACCCTAATTCTAGCATAGTATGTTTAGAAAGCGATAAAAGTGCGAAATTTAACATCCTACGCTATTAAAACATAATAATATGGGGAGGGGGTACAATGTTTCAAATGGGGATATATTTAGACAAAAAATTAAACCTAAACTATTACATCATTTTCTATGAATATTTACAAGATAAATAAATGTATAACTTAAATGGTAAATAAAACAAATATGCAAGAATGCAAAAGGAATTTTTTATATGTATGAGAAAGTATTATTTATGTAAAACAAGAAAAGAAAATAAAAAAGTATTATTTTTGAGGTATTTTCAAATTTAGGGTAAAACCCTAATTTTTAGATCAAAGGGGACATTGATGAATTAATTCAAATAATATTTATGATTTACATACACAAACAATAAAATAAAGTATATTTGAAAAAAATGCATTTTTATATTAAATACTAATTATAAAAATACAAGGGTATATATTTTGTATTTATCCTAAATATATTAATAAATATATGTATATATATATATATTATTTTAAACATGTATTATATATGTAAATAATAATAATTTTTAATATTAACAAAAAAAGTATTTTTTATGTAAAATATTTACAGGGGGTATAATAAAATGAAAAATGAAAATAAAAGTATTTCTACCTATTTCTCAATATTTTAATAAAATGTATATATTTATTTATCTAAGTATTAATCAAAAGAAAATCATATAAATACCTAATAAATTAAAAAATGGTGAGAAAAAATATTTTTATATTTTTTATGTCATGAGAAAAAATAAACAAAGTCAATCAAAAAAGAAAAAAGTCAAAAAGTTAAATAAATAAGCAAAAGGGCCTTGGGGGTGCAAAAGCAATTATGTGGTGTGAACAGAAAATGCAGCACAAGCCCAGCCCAAACCACTTCTTCTTCAACCTCTGAACCAACAAACGCGCGCCTGCAAGCTTTGTTTGAAATCCTGATTCTTTGATTTTTTGAACAAACTTCCAACACAAAAGATGTTAAGCATGAAATCACGATTCTAACCATATGCATAACTTGATCTAACTCTCTAAGATGAGGGAGAATTTCTCCTCCCCCAAATCCTAACCTAGTTTTTCTGCCATTTTCAAACTCCAAATTCTCACAACTCAAGCAAAAGAAATGAAAAGTAAAAACATGGACATGTTCAGTGGCATGAATAGGACATTGTTTATTCACAAACTTAAGGTTAATGATGCATAATAAGAGAGATACGAGTTCACCAAGATACCTATTCAGCTGAAGTTCTATCTTGCAATGTAGGGACTTTCAGTGCAAGGTGATGATTGGAAAAGCTTCCTTGAGGTCCAGGGATGCTATTCCAATGTTTACTTTGTCTTGAAAGCTTCTTAATCGAGCTAGAGAACTCCACCTGCAAATCAGAAATGTGAAAATGGTGGAAGTGGTTAGAGTGATTACAGGTCGTGCCTTTGCTTTTGGTTAGCTTGCATAGATGGTATGGAAGGTATGTGAACTGGTTTTGGCCAGAATGCTTGAGAGGAATAGAAGTTGGCACTCAAACTGCAGAGGCAACTCTGTTTTTGCAGTTTGATGGTGTTTTTTGGTTTGATGATGTTTGGGAGGCAAATGGCTCGTGCAATAGCTTGGTTATGATGTGTGTAATATGTTTGATAACTTTGTTCTTGTGTCTCTAAGCTGAGATGGATGATGGTGTTAGTTATGCAATGTTTCTTAACCTTTAAGCAACAAAATGCAAGTTGGTGTTTTAGGTCAGTAGGGGACCTCTAATCTTGCTGCAAAGCTTCTCTTGATCAGAGTAATTTGTTCATAATCTTGTGCTAAAGAGATTTGGTTTGTACTTGCTTGATTTACCAATTGGACATAAAGTGAACTTTTGCAAAAATGGATAGTTTACTTTATCTAAAAATGGATTAATCTTGTATACAACACTTGAACTCATAGAATAACACTTTGACACAATGAACAAGCATTAAATTATTGAGTGTAACTTGGTTTAAGGACCTGTAATCAAGGGCATGCTGGTTTTGAGAAGTTTGCATAACTTATGAACATGAAAAATGGCCAATTCAAAAGTGAGTTTTTGCTATATTGTGAAATTCGATTCTCTCTAACCATGAGGTTGTTTGAGAAGTTCTTGGACATTTTGGAAAGCTTGGAATGTGTACTACAATCCATCTTTGAAATGAAATTTTAAATTCCAAGTGGAAGTGTATGGAAAATGGCCTTGAAGTGGGGTAGAAAAACTTGTCAAAATAGGTCAAAAATTCACTAAGTTAAGAATGGTTTAGTGCCCTTATTCAAAAATTTGTAACTTGAGATGCAAGCTTCAAATGAGAAAACTTTGTGAATCAAAGTTGTAGATTATGCAACAAGCTACAACCTTCTTGTTTGGACTTTTGTTTGAATCCAAATGGATCTTGGTGAAAAAGTGGGGCAAAGTTGGGAAAAAAATTAGGGTTTTTCATAACTTAGAAAAATTTTAAGTTATGAAAAATTCCATTTTAAACCCTAATTTGCATTTCTTGGTTTCTTGGTGAACAAGTTTCATGATTTGGCAAGTTTTGATGAAAAATGAATCTTGACTCTTGATTTTGACCAAAAAGTCAAAGTTTGACTTTTCAGTATACAATCAAAATTGACCAATTGACTGGGAAATTCAACTGTCAATCCTGTGTACTTGGGATCTTTTGAGTTTGTTGATTATGTCAAGATAATTCCATGGGGTCCTTGAGTCCATGTGTGAGCTTGGTTTGCCATTGGCTAGGTCAAACAGTCAAAAATTGCCTTTGTGCAGTCAAAACCCTAAAAATGACCATTTTGCCCTTTTGGTGATCTGATCAAATTTCTTGGGGAATTGTGATCCAAACTTGACCAAGTGATTCATATGAGTTCATAATGTTGATGTGGGTCAAATTTCATGAGGTTTGACTGTCAATTGGCCACAGTTGACTTCTTCCCCAATACAGTTGATTTCTAGGTCGACTGTCCAACTGACTGGGCAAAACTTGGAATCAAGACTTGAAACTTGATATGGGTAAACTTGGGAGTCCAATATGAAGCATGAAAGTCATCTTGGGCATTTTAGGTCAAAGCATCTTTGTGCAAACACAAACCCTAATTTGAGTCCACAATGCAAGGAGAGGTCTTGAGCAGATGAAACCCTAACTGGATCTTGAGCTCCAAGGGCTTTGTGGTGAGAAATCAATGAGAAATGGGAGGGCAAATTTTGGGGTACAATAGTGAGTCCTGGAGGGATGGTAGAAAAATTCAGCCTGACCATCTTGGGTGAACTCCAATGCTCCTTCATCAATCAGATCCTGGATCTTGTTTTTCAAAGCCCAACACTCGTTTGTATCATGTCCTGGACAGGCAGAGTGGTAGGCACACCTTTTATTGGGATCATAGACAGGAGATGATGTGTTGGGGTTCTGGGGATGAGCCCTTAATGTGATCAGGTTCAATCTCAACAGGCGTTGTAAAGCTTGAAACATCGACATATTGAGCGGGGTGAATTGCCTCCTGGACTTGTATGGATGAAGTCGGTGAGGTTGCTGCTGAGTTGGTGACCCTGAAGCCATTTGAGGAGTTCTCCCCTTACCTCCTTGTCTCAAAGGTGGTTGAACAATGACTGGCTCTTTACCCTTAGGTGTTTGCCCCAGTTGGTTATTCTGAAGTAGTTGGTTGATGAGAACTCCGAGCTCTTCTTGTCTTTGAGCTAACCCTTGAATGGCAGTCCCCTGCCCCAGCATCTGGGCTTTCAATGCATCCACTTCAGCTTGCAGATGTTTCAGCCGTTCATCCTCAGCGATGTTCCTGACTAAAGTCTCCATGAGAAGTGTCCTTAGATCTTCCTGCCCCTTGGATAGATTCAGGAGGATTTCCCCGAACCGAGTCTCTTGAGCAAGAAGGTCCTGGTTATCTTGCCGGGAAGCCATTGCTGAAATAAACAGCGGAGATGGTAAGTGACCTGTCCAAAGGGTACCTGTTATGCAATGATATGTATGATATGCATGCAATGTTTTCAAGGACCTCGCGGGGTAAACAAGAAAATTTGTTAGAATTTGGGTCCGGTAGCTTGATTGAAGGAAACCCATGTTATTGAGAATTCTTCTTCAAGGGTCAAAGGCTCACCATATCCAGTGGGTCATAGCCCCTGACATCCTTGGCTAGGGCAATCTTCTTCCAGTGTCAAAGCTCACCATATCAAGTGGGTCATAGCCTCTGACAACTTTGGCTAGAGGAAAATAAATCCTCTTTGCCCCTTGCTAGATGTTGGATTCATCATGACCTGCATCACAAGCCCTTGAGATCCTTGAAATGGGTTAGGATGTATGCAATGATATGATGTCATGATGCATGGGGTAATATGAATAAACCCTGTTAAGAGCCCTGATTAAGGACTACAAACTAAAACCTGCAAGAAACTCAGTATACTTTGTTATGAGTCCCAATTAAGGACCATAAACAAAACCTGCAAGACTTAGTAACCCTGTTATGAGTCCCAATTAAGGACTATAAACAAATCCTGCAAGACTTAGTAACCCTGTTATGAGTCCCAATTGAGGACTATAAACAATACCTGCAAGTAGTTCATCTGTCAGATAACAAGCATGCAAGTAGTCAAGTACGAAGGCACACAAGTCACACAAGAGAGAGCCCTTAGAGCTTAGGCCAGCATGAGGTCTGGGTATTACCCTCTTGAAGTTGGTGGGCTCAACCTGTCCTATTAGAAGTAACCGGGTTCTTAGAGGATCCCAATATCATTGACTACCCTCAATCGGTCATAACTCCAGCATCGCAATTTTTTCTTGCAGCCAGAACCATCACGAGAGTTTAGCCTCAATGGGCGTAGCATACTGCTACTATTCTAATGGCCAAGTTGGGTCATTTAAGGTTCTAAGGTCTGTTGGTGCTTAATGACTCCTTGGAAGACCCATATTCTCCCCGTTTCAACACGAGGGATATCGGTACAGACCAAGGCGCCACACCAACGTAGCCACTGCTTCACCCATGTCGGTATACGCCGGATAGGTCCCTCACAGCTTATGCTACCTAAACAGGGTATCCCCAGATCCGGGTTAGGATCTATGTAACTCCCATGCAACCCACAAATTTAAAGCAGACAAGTCAATACAATTGAAAACACAGTTATGAACTAACCCTAAGGTACACCTCACTTTAAGTTATTCCCCAGCAGAGTCGCCAGTTCTGTGATCAGTGGATCTGAAACTGACTGTTTAACGCTGGTTCGCGAAATGTCGCGGAAGCAAGAGTCACCACCGTCTTTTATTTTCTCCAAATGGAAAGGACAAAAGCACAGAAAAATTCCTTAAAGAGATTGCTCTCGGTTCGGGAGGTAGATTATAGAAAGGGAAGGTGTTAGCACCCTTTCTATCCATGGTTATCCATGGGCTCTTAGATACTTGCTCACTTGTGTTTTCAAAAATGGTTTGTTTGATTTTCAAATGTGGGTTTTTAAAAAGTTTCTTTGAAAATTCCAGTTCGACTCTTGTATCGGTCCTCAAGAGTGTTTGAAAAATTGCTTTCGAAAGCTTTTTGAAAATGTGTTGGTGTGAAAAGTATTTTGTTTTGTTTTGAAATTTAGAGCAAGTATCTAGAGTCGTCTACCTACCCTAAGGAATTCGTCTGTGTAAATGTCCTTTAAAGTAGTGCCATCCCACCATTGAGAGGTAGGTAGCACCACCATTGGAGGTGTTCGGGTCAATTCGAGGTTCGAGACATGGTGATCACCAGAGCAACGGGAAGACACCTTAGAAGCTACCCTCATGCCAGGTTCCCGGATCATGAGGACTTACTAAGACATCCTCTACTCGACGATCACCTTTCGAGGCAAGGCAACAGTGAGGCGTACCCTAGGGGTGGTGTGTGATTTGTATGTCGTTTTCAGTTATTTTGTCTTGTTCATGTCATTGGTGAGCTATGCGTTTATTTTTGTCCATTCATTCTTGCATGCATTGATTTAGCAGTTAAAAATTGCCAAAAGTAAAAGTTCTATACTATTACAAAAGGCGCGGGTCCACATCGCCAAAATTTCCAGGACCCGATTTGACAGAAAAATAAAGAATTAAAAGTGCGAGGAATTAAAATGTTACATGGCCTTGGGAGAGGTACATAAAAATTATAAAGAATAAAAAATAAATATGCGAATTGGAATTAAAGTTGAAACGAGGGCGTTGGACCCTTTTTAACTAAATTAAATTAAACGATTATTAAATTAATTAAAATGAAAAGAAATTTGTTTTTTGGTATTTTAAGATTTAAATGGGAAAAAGAATTAAATGCAATTAAACCTAATTCTACAATTTTTATTTTATTATGAAAACATGTTAAAGTTTAACCTAAAACTAACCCTAATTAATTTACATGCAATTTAATTACAAAAATAAATATTTAATATTTAATTATTATGGAAGAAAAGAAAAAAAGAGATAAGAAATTAATTAAACCCTAGTTCTACCAATTTTAAATTAATTAAGAAAATATTACAATTAAACCTAATTTAATAACTAAGATTAATTAATGCAATTTATTTACAAAAATATGACAATGAATAAAAATATTAATTTTTGTCCTTTTATGATTTTTTTGTGTTTTTTATATTATTTGAAAATATTAAATTAATAAAAAAACAACAATTAAAAGAAAGTAAAATAATGAAAATAAAGAAATAAAAAGGTTTGCAAACCTAAGGGGGTCTGCCCCTGATTTGGAGGTTTTCTTTTAGCAATTTGGGCCCAATTACTCTTAGGCCTGGCTGACTTCTCCACTAGCGTGCATAAGCGTTGACCCACGTGTACCATGCTCTTCAGATCTGGGCCCTTGAATTGATGGGATTGAGCGCGTGGCAGGCTTGATTTGGGAGATGCATGGTGTGCTTTAGTATTGAAGCTGCATGGGAACGTTAATTGAAAAATAGTATTGAAAGGGGTGGGGACCTGGGGCTCGAACCCAGGTCCCAGGGGTTTATGAATGTCCTTCTCAACCAACTGAGCTACATGCTTATTCATTAATATAAATGGAAAACAAATTATATAATAGAAAATTGGAGTTAGTGGTGGTCTGGCGCGAAAATTCGAATCAACCACTCATTGCCTGCCACCGAGTCATCGTCCTCCTTGTTGATTTATTTTCTGAAACATAAAAACAATTAGCAACGGTTTTCTAAACGTTCCCATAGGCACCTTTCTGAAAAATAACGAATAGCCCCTGGGGCTTCATAAATTAGGCGCGATGGTCTCATTCTCTTCGTCCAAGCGCACTGAGTTGAATGGCCTAGGTTTCAAGCTCCAATTTTTCCATATTCAAAAATCCCCAATTCGAAAACTTAAGAACCCTAAAAAGCAACAATGGTAGATTCGCATACAGTGTATAAAAACACAATTAAAGTAGATGGTTAGCTTCAGAACACGTCAATTGGTATGAATCCATTAAAAATATGCAATGAAAATGTCTAAATCTTAAAACACGATTCTGAAAAAAATATGAGAAAGTGTGAATCCTATTCACCAATTCTGGGCGTTAGAGGTCGTGCCTTTGATCCAAATACGTTGCTTGATGTCCCAGGAATGCAATGGAATCAGTGTTGTGGCTTGAAACAACCTGCAAATGTATTTTCAGTTTTGAGTTTTCAAGCAAAAATTTCAAGTTCTTTCTCCAGGTTCTTGCGCAGCTTTTTTTTGGTTAGGAGGATTAGGTCTTGCTTGTGTATGTATAGGAGAGTGATTTAGGTTAGAAACTTGATCAAAATCCATGCATTAATGAATATGATATTTGATTTTTAAACCATGATTTTCAAATCTTTTTCACATGCTTTTGCTACCAAATCATGACCAATTCAATTGATTCTTTCTATATTTGGTTAGGCACGAAATCTTGAGTATATTATGTGCATAAAAAGATTGAAAAACCTAGGTTTAGTATTTTTCATGTATTTATTTTAATTTAAATGAATTATTAATAATAAAAATCCAAATAAATAAATAAAAAATGAAGAAAAACTTCCCTTTGGGCCAAGTGGTCGTGCACATGCCTTGGATAATGAATTGTGGAAGAAAAAGAGGCCCATTAGCAATTTTAGGTCATTTGAAGCAATGTTGACTTTTCAAAATATCCAAAAATTTCCCAACTTCCACAAGGAATAACTTGCTCAATTTTTAAGCTTTGCTCATTTTCTTGGACATTTTGGAAAGGTCTTTGAGTCCTCTAACCAATGCCTTTGGTCCCATGTCATTTTGATTTACCAATCTCAAGTTATGGCCTTTGACTTAAAGTCCCTTTTTGTTGACTTTTGAAAATGACCTATAATGTTGAAATTGATAACTTTTTGTGAGAGCATTTCTTGGACTTGAAGTATGAAGATGAGTTATAGGAAATGTCTTTCTCTTCAAAATGAGCTTTGGATGGAATTTTTCTGATAATCCATGTGAAAGTTATGCCCTGGTCAATTTACAGTTGACTTTTTAAGCTGTCCAAATAAGGAAACTTTTGCATCTTGATGATTTTTGAGCCTAGATTTGAGAATCATGATCAAGCATTGATCAAATGATGTTTGTGGCTTCAAAATGAGATGTTGACAAAAAATTTGGACTTTTGACTGTCAAATGACCATTTTGCCCCTACAGTTGACTGTAGTGCAATTAGGGTTTTTGACTGTGCAATTTTGTGCTGAAAGTCTTGAAACTTGGTATGAGGATGCTTGACCATATTTATAGGCATGCGGGACTTGATTGGACCCTTGGAAACTTCATTTTCTTGATCAGAACCAAAACCCTAATTTTGACTGTTTAGGAGGCCCTTGAACTGTGCAACCCTTGGGGAATTTTGAAGCATGACTTGGCAATTTCTTGAAGAATATGGGAGGGCAAATTTTGGGGTACAACATTCATGGATAGATTCTGAGGCAATCTGTACTTTTAAACTCTGAAGACAGGTTGATCAGATGTTCACAGAAATAATAAAGTTTTGAAGGTTAAGATATGTAAATAAAACATTTTATTCTGGGCATAACTTCATGCTGAGATGTTTCAGAATGAAGTTGAATCTATCTTCAGAAAGGGGTTTTGTAAATACATCAGCCCATTGATGGTCTGTGTCAACAAATTTTAAGGAAAGACTTCCTTTATGAATATAGTCCCTAATAAAATGATGTTTTATTTCTATATGCTTAGACCTAGAATTTAAAATGGGATTCTTACTAAGACAAATAGCTGAGGTGTTATCACAGAAAATAGGAATGTTACTCTCAAATATGTTGAAGTATTCAAGTTGACTTTTCATCCAGAGCATATGCGTGCTACATCCAGCAGTTGCTATGTATTCAACTTCTGTTGTTGACAGTGCTATTGTGGATTGTCTCTTGTTGGTCCATGAGATCAGATTTTCTCCTAGAAACTGGCAGCTTCCAGAAGTGCTTTTACGTTCTACTTTGTCTCCAGCAAAATCAGCGTCACAATATCCTACTAAGTTGTATTCATTGGATTTTCTATAAAACAAACCCAGATTAGTAGTACCTTTCAGATACTTGAAAATCCGCTTAACTGCTGTTAAGTGAGATTCTCTAGGATCTGATTGGAATCTAGCACATAAGAAAACACTGAATAAAATGTCAGGCCTTGAAGCCTTCAGATAGAGGAGAGAACCAATTATACCTCTGTAGACTTTCCGTTCTACCTTTTTACTTACCTCTTCCTTTTCCAGGATGCACGTGGGGTGCATTGGAGTCTTTGAGGGCTTACATTCTGAGAGATCAAATTTCTTCAAAAGTTCTCTAACATATTTGCTCTGATTAATGTAAGTTCCTTCTGGAGTTTGGTTTATCTGAATGCCCAAAAAGAATTTGAGTTCCCCCATTAAGCTCATCTCAAACTCTACCTGCATGCATTTAGCAAACTCTCTTCCCATAGAGGGTTTAGCAGATCCAAAGATGATGTCATCAACATAAATCTGACATACTAAAATGTCATTCTTAAATGTCTTACAGAACAGAGTTGTGTCCACTTTTCCCCTGGTGAATTCCTTTTCTAATAGGAAGTTACTTAGTCTTTCATACCAAGCTATGGGAGCTTGTTTCAGACCATATAGTGACTTCTTTAGTTTAAAAACATATTCTGGGTGTTTAGAATTCTCAAACCCAGGGGGTTGGTGTACATATACTTCTTCATCTATATAGCCATTTAGGAATGCACTTTTGACATCCATCTGATACAGAGTGATGCCATTGTTTACAACAAATGAGATTAAAAGTCTGATAGATTCTAACCTGGCAACTGGAATAAAGGTTTCTCTATAGTCTATCCCCTCTTGCTGACTATAACCTTGTGCCACCAGTCGTGCTTTGTTTATGATGACTTCTCCTTGCTCGTTCAGTTTGTTTCTGAACACCCACTTTGTTCCAATGACGTTTAATCCTTTTGGTTTGGGAACCATATCCAATACGTCATTTCTGGTGAACTGATTAAATTCCTCCTGCATTGCCAGAATCCAGTCATTGTCCAGAAGCGCTTCATCTATTGTTGTTGGTTCAATCAGAGAGACTAGTCCCATGAGGGATTCTTAAGAATTTTTGAATGTTGATCTTGTTCTGATTGGATCGTCCTTCTTTCCCAGTATCTTATCTTCTAGGTGAGCTATGCTGCTTCTGGATAGTCTTTTCTGAAGTTGATCAACTAAAGGTGTTGGATTGCTTGCAATATTTCTTTCTGAGGTTATGGGAGCGTCTATGTTGAGAACTTCTGGTGAGTTGTCTTCACTACCTGTGAATTCAACTTCTATATCTGCAAAGAATTCATTCTGCTTTGACTTTTGAAGGTCAAGCTTATCATCAAATCTAACACTGATTAACTCTTCAACAATCTGTGTTTCTGTATTGTATACTCTGTACCCTCTTGAGCATTCAGAGTATCCTAAAATGATACACTTTTGTGCTTTAGAGTTAAACTTGTTCAGATAATATTTGGTATTCAAAATAAAACAAGTGCATCCAAAAGGATGGAAATAAGAAATGTTGGGCTTTCTGTTCTTCCACTATTCATATGGAGTCTTTTCCAGAATAAGTCTTATAGAGATTCTATTCTGAATGTAACAGGCTGTGTTGATTGCCTCTGCCCATAAGATCTTAGCAATGTTAGTCCCATTGATCATGGTTCTGGCCATTTCTTGCAATGTTCTGTTCTTTCGTTCTACAACTCCATTTTATTGGGGAGTTCTAGGACAAGAGAAGTCATGCAAGATGCCTTTTTCATTAAAAAATGATTCAAAATTTTTATTTTCAAATTCCCCATCATGATCACTTCTGACTTTGACAATTTTAAGATCCTTTTCGTTCTGAACTTGGTTACAGAAGGTAACAAACAAAGAGTGTGACTCGTCCTTGTGTCTTAAGAACTTTACCCATGTCCATCTTCTATAGTCATCTATGATCACTAACCCATACTTATTGCCATTGACAGATGCAGTTTTTACTGGTCCAAATAAGTCTATGTGCAGAAGTTCTAATGGCTTAGAGGTGGAAAAAACATTTTTAGATTTAAAAGCAGGTTTTGCAAATTTTCCTTTCTGACATGCTTCACACAGAGCATCTGAGCTAAACTTCAAATTAGGAAGTCATCTGACCAGATTGAATTTGTTAATCTGAGATATTCTTCTCATACTAACATGCCCCAATATTCTGTGCCAGACCCATTGCTCGTTGTTAATAGAAAGAAGGCATTTTACATTCTGACTCTTTAGTTCAGAAAGTTTTATTTTATAAATTTTGTTTTTCCTCTTTCCATTAAACAAGATAGTTCCATATTTCTGACTAACAGCTTTGCATGAATTTTAATTAAAGAATATATCATAACCGTTATCACTTAATTGACTTATGGATAACAGGTTATACATTAATCCATCAACTAACAACACATTATTTATAGAGGGAATATTTCCATTACCTACTGTTCCAGAGCCAATGATCTTTCCTCTTTGGTACCTCCAAAGCCCATGTAGCCTATAGGTTTAAGTTCTATGCTTTGGAACATATGCCTTCTTCCTATCATGTGTCGAGAGCAGGCAGAGTCTAGGTACCATGACTGGTGTTTTAGCCTTGCTGCTAAAGATATCTGCTACATATATAATTTTGTCCTTAGGTACCCATATCTTCTTGGGTCCTGGTTTGTTAGTTTTACCAAAATTCTGGTTGAATTTTGGTTTGACAGAGTAATCATTACTTGTGTATTTGATGTCGTGTGTGTGCCCATATATGAAGTGTGATTTAAGTGGTGTGCATTTTATGACTAAGTCCATGACTTTCTTAGGTGTAGGTACCTTACCTTGGTATCCTATCCCTTTTTTGCCATTTCTGCTAACTCCATAGATCATTGAAGCTGTGATACGGTGGCAGAACATGAACTGTTTTGAAATGCTGGTTTATGTTTTGCGTTTGTGTTTGCAAAATGTCGCGGTAAGAAAGAGTCTCCACCGACTTTTATTTTATCCAATAAGGAAAGGAAAAAAGCACAGAAAAATTCCTTTTTTGAGATTTTCTGAGTACGGGGGTAGATTATAGAAAGGGAAGGTATTAGCACCCTTTCTATCTGTAGTTTTCTACGGGCTCTTAGGTACTTGCTAATCATTTTCAAAATTGCTTATGTGTTTGTGTGATTTGAAAAGTTTTTGTTTGACTTTGATTTAACCCTTGCTTCTGTCTTCAAGAGTGTTACGAAGTGTTTTTGAAACTTTGTTTGAAAAGAGTGTAAGTGTGAAGAGTTTGTTTATTTTGAGCAAGTACCTACTAGCATCTACTTACTCAAAAAAAGAATTGTTCTATGTTCGTTTCCTTTAGATAGCTATCCTACTATTAGTGAGTAGGTAGCATCGTCGTTGGAGTTTTAAGGGTCAATTCGAAAGGGACGTACGATCACTAAAGCAATGTTAAGACGTCTTAGTAATAACCCTAATGTATTAAGATCAATATTCGAGGCAACAATTATGAGGCAACCTTTCCGAGGAAACTTTGATCTTTGAGACAAAAGAGCGACCACTAAAATACCCTATACTCAATAATTGTTTACCGAAGGCAACCGAAGTGGGAGTATACCCTAGGAGTGCGCATGTGCGAGTGATTCAATTTCAAGTTTATTATCTTTGCAGGTTTAGGGTTTGCTAACTGTTTTAAAGTTAATCATACATTCTTGTCATGCATCCCTATTATTCATACATCTAACAGTCGATAGTTTGCAAAATTTAAAGTGCGGAAAGTAAAGCTAAGCTATTACAAGGCTTCGGGTATTAATTACATAGCCAAAACCAACCCGTAAAAAAGAACGATAAACGAAAGTAAAAAGTCCTAATTAATCTATTATAACTTGTGAGCAATTACATCAATATGGTAATAAAAATAAATAAGGCACGCGCGAATAGAGACAAAATGAAATTAGGGTTTTGACCCCGTCTAACCTAATTAAAAGAAAAAAATTATTTTTGGTTGTTTTGATTATTTTTAAGGAAAAGAATAAGGTTTTTTTTAAAAATTAAATACAAAATTAATTAGTAATTAAATTAAAGAAAATAATTTACATGGCCTATTTTTATATTTTTGGTTTTTTTTAAGAAAAAAGAAAATAGAATTAAGTTAGAAAAAAAACCCTAATTGTTCTAATTAATTTTAATTTATTTACAAAATAATTAAAATTGCCCTAAAATTAAGTAAACTAATTAAATTAATTTTTTATATAAAACCTAAATCTAATTTGGGTGAAAATTATTTTTTATGATTTTTGATAAAAAGAATTAATAATTTGTGTTAGTAAAAAAAATAAATAAATAAATTAATAAGAAAATATAAAAAGAAAAGAGAAAGAGATATGGGCCTGAGAAAGTAATTTTCGAGGGTGTGAGTATCAAATTCTGGGCCCAAAACAGGTTGGTCCATGTTGACTTCCATGCTCCCATGCTTTGCATTGACCTAGGCCTATGATGCTCCTTCATCTGATGGCCTTTAGATCTGGCCATCTGGAGATCCAATGGCTGGATCCTGAGGGCACATGGTGATCCCTTGGCCTTGTGTGCACGCCTGAATAATGAATGAAAAATAACATGAAATATGGGGGGGGGGGGGGGGGGGGCTGGGTTTCGAACCCATGCCCCAAAGCCTTTTCCCAATGCCTCTTCACCAACTGAGTTGTGTGCGTTAGTTGTTCATATAATAAACCTAAAACATAATATGAGAAAACAACAAAACACTAAATCTAAATGCGCGAATTTTCAAATGGGCGAATGGTTGCTTGCCACGACATCTTCTTCTCCAAGGATATGTTATCTTAGACAACATACTTTTACCAACGGACGTTCGTCGTAGCTAAAAACCTGTGCATCTCAAAAATCATGTACAAGCACAATAAATCAATGGTCATAGTACCAATCCACTCGTCTCAATCTCACGAGCTTCATGGTACCCTAATCATGGCCCAATTTTGCCTAGGTTAAGAAACCCCAAAACAAGCTTGCAAACCCTAGCTATGGCGTATGGCAATTCCTGCGTTGTAAATGCAATTAAACAGTACCAATAGCTTGCAAACAAGATGATGAACAAGAATATATGATTAGAATGTGTTTAGGATGCGTGAAATATTAAAAACTATTTTGAGTTTGAAAGCAAACCGTGTGAGTGATGTAGGGCGATTCTGGGCGTTTCAAGCCTTGCAGATGATTGGGTTAGCTCCAGGAGATTTCCAGCAAGCGATTGGAAGCTTTAACACGCCTTGAATTGGCCTACAGAAGGATATCCGTCTCACAATTTTCTTTGGAATTTTGAGATTTTGCTCTTGTTCTGGGAGGCAGCTCTGCACGAAAATTCTTATCTTTAGGGTTCAATGATCTTTAGCATAAGTAGTGAATCACATTAGGTTAATTATTTTTGGCCAAGATCTCAAGAATTCATGAATGGAATATTTGGTCTTTAAGCCATATGAAATCTTTCCATAACCATGAAAATCATGCCCTTTTGTCTTGATTTGAATTTGATTGATTAGGCCAGCAAATTTGGATTTGATTTTCATCAAAATCAGATCTTCAAAACAAATCTTGGTATTTTTTATTATTTATTTGATTTAAAATGATTTTTAATAAATAAAAACCATAATAAAATAAATAAATGGAGCAAATAAGATGTGGTGGCTGCCTTGGGTCATGGACCATGCTACCAACTCAAAACAAGTGCAAAAGATTGAGCCCATTTAACAAAAATTGCAATTTGAGGCATAGTTGACTTTTGACAATTTTGCAAAAAGGGTCAACTTCACCAATGCATAACTTCCTCAATTTTGACTCTTTGAAGGTTTTATTGGACTTTTTAGAAAGCTTGAGATGTCCTCTAAGCAAACCTTTTGGTCTCATCTCAATTTGGTATTCTATGCTCATGTATGAAGCTTTGACAAAAAAGGTGTTTTTGTTGACTTTTCAAAATGACCTATAATGTCCTAATTCATAACTTCTTGTGAGTGAATATTTTGAACTTGGGAGATGAAGATGAATTGTAGGGAGTTGCATCATCTTCAAAATGAGCTTTGTATGGGTAATTTCTCATAAAGTATGAGAAAGTTATGCTTGGTCAAAGTTGAGTTGACTTTTCCTACAAAACCCTAATTTAACAACTTTTGGGTTTTGATGAATTGTGAGCAATCATTGAGGAATAATGATCAAACCTTGATCAAATTATGAATAATACTTCAAGATGAGTATGTTGACCAAAAATATTGAAGTTTGACTGTATGTGGGCCACAGTTGACTTTTGCCCTAACATTGTCGATTTTCAGGCCTTTGAGCAATTGACTGAGCAAACCTCCTCTACAAGGCTTGAAAATTGACATGAATGATCTTGAGAACATATTAGGACAATGGTGAGCATTTGAGATCCCTTGGACTCAAGTATCTTGATGCAGCATGAAACCCTAATTTGAGGTAGACTGCCTTAGGAGAGAGCTTGTCTGGTCAACCCTTGGACTTCCTTGAGCAATTTGAGGATCTTTCTTGAAATGTTTTGAGAAATATGAGAGGGCAAATTTTGGGGTACAACAGAAGCCATCTTGCTTCTATCTATGTTTTTAGCCAGAAACTTCTGAAAGTTGTGATCATACTCTTTGATGATCTCATCAGCATTACTGGGAGTCTCTAAGATTATTTCCTTCTGAGAGTTTTGAAAATCATTTTCTAATTTTGAAACTTTTTCTTTTAACTCAGAATTTTCTAATCTGAGACTCTCAGTCTTTTCATAGTCAGAGGCAAGATCCCTTTTCAGGTTCTTGAATTTGACTCTGATTTGCTGATACTTTTCTAAAATTTCATTTAGACTTTCTGCAAGTTTAGCCTTAGTAAAGTTAATAGTGAAGTCAGGGATTACCTCTTAAGTGTCTGATTCTGAGTCTGAACCAGAAGCTTCCCTGTCTTCTGACACGTTTTCCATGAGAGCTATGTTTTCTCTTTCATCATCTGACTCTGATTCAGCTTCAGAGATGTCTGAATCGTCCCGTGTTGCCATAAGGCTTTTCTTCTTTTCCTTGAAGAACTTATTTGTGGGCTTCTCCTTCTGAAGCCTTGGACAATCACTTTTGTAGTGGCCTTGCTCATTGCACTCATAGCAGATGATGTCCTTGTTATTTGACTTTCTGTGTCCTGAAGAACCTTCAGATCTTCTGTGTCCAGAGGAAGATTCAAACTTTATGTATATAGATGAGGGTTCATTTTGATTCTCTTATCTTCTAGGATTTCTGAATTTCCTTTGTCTCTGCTTCTACAGTTGATTCACCCTTCTGGAGAGGAGAGACAGTTCATCTTCTTCTGATGAGGATCCATCAGAGGTTTTTTCCATAGCCTGCAAAACCTTAGAATCATATTTTTTGTTAGATTTTAAAGCTAGTGGCTTACCTTGCTTTTGAGGCTCATCTTCTTCTAGATCTATCTCGTGACTTCTGAGGGAGCTGACAAGTTCCTCCAGAGATATCTTGTTGAGATCTTTGGCTAGCTTAAGTGTTGTGACCATTGGCCTCCATTGCTTGGGTAGACTTCTGATGATCTTCTTTACGTGATCAACAATAGAGTATCCTTTGTCAAGAACCTTCAGCCCAGCAACAAGGATCTGGAATCTTGAGAACATTACTTTTATTGATTCGCTATCTTCCATCTTGAATGCCACATACTTCTGAATGAGCGCAAGGGCCTTGGTTTCTTTGACTTGAATGTTGCCTTCATGCGTCATTCTCAGAGAGTCAAACATGTGCTTGGCTGTCTCTCTGTTTGAGATTTTCTCATATTTTGAGTATGAGATACCACTGAGGAGTATTGTTCTAGCTTTGTGATAGTTTTTGAATTCACGTTTTTGCTGGTCAGACATCATTTTTCTGTCTATCTTTTGACCTCTTCCATCCACTGAATGTGTGTATCCATCAGTTACCATGTCCCATAGATCAACATCATGGGCCAGAAAGAAGCTCTCAATTATGTCTTTCCAGTAGTCAAAATTTTCTCCATCAAAGACTGGAGGTTTGCCACTGATTATGTCCTTGTCTTCATGGTAGTCATTGCTGATGTTTTGGCTTGGTCCCACCATAGTGTTTTTCTAAAGCTTGGATCTTGTACTGACACAGTTAAGTGTATTAACTCAGAACCAGGCGCTTTGATGCCAATTGAAGAAGTGAAAAACACAAGAAGGGGGGTTTAATTGAAAACTTGAAATCAAATGTGCAATGACATAGTATTTTTATCCTGGTTCGTTTGATCTCAAACTACTCCAGTCCACCCGTCAAGGTGATTTCGCCTCTCTCCAACGAGGTCTTAATCCACTAATCACAAACAGATTACAATCACTACTTTGACAACTGTTAAAGTCTTCTTGAGTACAACCATAATCCGGTTAATCTCAAGGAAAACTGTCTTAATCAAAGATACAAGAATTCGTGTACAATTGTTTTTCGTTACAAAAACAGTTATCACAAATGTGATAGTTTACACAATTTTAGAGCGTAGAATGTAATAGAGAAAGCTTGCAGTGTTTTTTTTAATTGTATTGCAGTAGCGTTGGTAAATCGTCAACAATTTGATCACTTAGCTTGTTTATATAGGCAATGGAATCCTGTTGATCATTAAGCGTGATAATTGACATTAACTCAGTTTCCATTTGGAGAAGATCCTGTCTGAATGAAGCCGTTGTAATTGATGTTGTCTTGATTGAATAGTAACGCTTCAGAATCTTACATCCTTGCCTGTTGCTGATGCTTCAGAACATTGATAACTTAGATCATAATCATTTCTGTTCAGAATCAGAGTTTACTTCATTTAAGCACAGATTTTGGTCATCATTCTTCAGCGCAAATTATGATTACCTCAGCGTGTAGCTTCTATAGCTTAACTTCTGATGCTGCTTTGGTCAGAACTTCTGCATACAAAATAACATAATTTTAGAGTGCATATTTGTTCTTTTTATTTGTTATCATCAAAACTCTAACTAAGGTTTGTAGAATCAAACTATGTTCTAACACTATGGTCCATTTGTAAAGGGTTTTTATTTATGTTCATCTTATCATATGATCATTCAATACAAATCATTGGACTCTTTTGCCTTCAAATCTTCGTGTTCATTATATTTCTTTTCCTTCAAATACATTTTTCAAAATAGCCATATACCTTACATGCACACACACACACACACACACTCTTGCAGGTCTTCATCCACTCTGGATCTTATTGCTAATGACTCTACTATTGCCGACTATGACTTCGAATGTCCAATTAACCAAGCCGTAGACGAAGGAGAGGAAGATTGTGAAATACCGGGAGAACCAGCCAGACTTCTATTACAAGAGGAAAAAGCTATTCAGCCACACGAAGAGTCAGTTGAAGTCATCAATCTGGGTACCGAGAAAGATAAGAAATAAGTCAAGATCGACGCTAACCTGGAAAGCAGTGTGAAAAGCAGATTGGTTCAGATGTTGCATGACTATGTGGAAGTGTTTGCTTGGTCATATGAAGATATGTCAGGGTTGGATACCGACATCGTAGTTCATCGTCTACTGACAAAGGAAGATTGTCCTCCTGTCAAACAAAAGGTTCGTCGCATGAGGCCTGACATATCTGAAAAGATAAAAGCTGAAGTGATGAAACAATTTGATGCAAGATTCCTAGTTGTGACATCTTATCCCCAATGGGTTGCTGTGATACGGTGGCAGAACCGACAGTTAATACTGGTTTGCGTTTTGCGTTCACAAAATGTCGCGGTAAGCAAGAGTCACCACCAACTTTTATTTCATCCAATGATGGAAAAGGAAAAAGAACAGAAAAAACCTTTTTTAGAGATATTATGAGTACGGGGGGTAGATTATAGAAAGGGAAGGTGTTAGCACCATTTCAATCCGTAGTTATCTACGGGCTCTTAGGTACTTACTCATTTTTCAAATTGCTTGTGTGTGTTTGTCTTGAAAATGTTTTTACTTCGTGATAACCCTTGTATCAGTCCTCAAGGATGTGACGAAGTTGTTTTGAAAACTGTTTTTGAAAAGTGTTTGTGTGAAAACTTTTATTTTGAGCAAGTACCTACTAGCATCTACCTACTCGAAAAAATATCGTTTCTATTCTATATCCTTTAGACAACACTATCCTACTATTAAGGAGTAGGTAACACCGTCATTGGAGTTGTAAGGGACATTCAAAAGGGACGTACGGTCACAAAAGCAATGTTAGGATACCTTATTAACCATCCTAGAGTCCTAAATATCTTTTCCGAGGAAACAGTCGAAAGGGTCATTTTTCGATCTTTTAGGACATAGAGGGTAGCCACTAAAACATCCTATGCTTCATGACCGTTTACCGAAGGCAAGCGGAGTGAGAGTATACCCTAAGAGTGAGTATGTGCAAGTGTTCTTTTTCAGTTAATGTTATCTTTGCACATTAGGGTTTTCTTACTGTTTTACTTTTCATGCATTCTTGCCATACAATCCTATTGCCATACATCTAACAATTAAAGATTGCGGAAATTAAAAGTGCGAGGAAGTAAAACCTAGCTATTACAAGGCTTAGTGGATATGGATTGATTACATAACCAAAAATCAGGGATTTAAAGCAAGAAATAAAACCCTAATTTAACTATTTACAAACCCTGATTAGTTACAAAATAATGGAAAAAATAATTAACAAGCGCGCGGAAAATTTAATACGAGGGCGGTAATTAATAACTTAAAAACCTAATTGAGAGGAAGAAATTTTTATGGATTTTTATTTGAGAAAACAATTAAATCACAAATTAATTAAACCTAATTTCCAATTTCTTTTAATTATGAAAGAAGTTGGAGTTGCCCTAAATTAATTAGACTAATTAATTAAAAAATAAAATTTATTAAGAAAATAAGTCTTTTTGTGATTTTTTGATTTGTTAATTTAATAAAATAATTTTTGTCTTGATTAAAAAAACAAAATAATTAAAGAAAAGAAATTAAAGAAAAGTAGTAGAAATAACCAAATGGGCCTGCTGTCAGCAGATCTGGGGGTGTTGAACTTCTGAAACCCAAAAGGATGGCCCAGAGTCTGGCACCTGATCTAATGAGACCATCTTCTGGGGACTCATGGTGGACCTGCGTATGCTGGCGTTGGATCTGGCTGGAGATGGGTCCAGAGGATGATGATCCTCAGAAGGTGAGGTGTGCTGGATCTGGCTAGAGATGGATCCAGAGGATGATGATCCTCAGAAGGCAAGGTGTGCTGGATCTGGCTGGAGATGGATCCAGAAGATGATGATCCTCAGAAGGTGAGGTGCACTGGATCTGGATGGAGATGGATCCAGAAGATAATGATCCTCAGAAGGTGAGGTGCGCTGGATCTGGCTGGAGATGGATCCAGAAGATGAGATCAGAGGGTGCTTGATGATCCTCAGAAGGTGAGGTGTACTGGATCTGGTGAAAATAATGGAGAAAATGCCAAAAGCTCACGCCTGGGATCGAACCCAGGACATGAGCTTCTGACTTCCTTCCTCTGACCAACTGCGCTGGATGTTAACTCATACATATAATCAAAAGATAAAACAAAAAGTGTAAAATAATGATTATGCCAAAAACGTGCGAGAATTCAAACCAGCCAGTCAGGTTGTGACACGCCGTTGTCTTCTTCCCTGTTCATCGTTTTAGATAGGAGACTTTTACCTACAGCAGTTTTGCTGTAACTGTAAACCTGTATTATTCAATAATCAAGCACACGCAATATAAATCATTTGGGGACCATAAATCAACTGGGTTTGAAGCTCTGATCATTATGGTACCCATTATTAGGCCTAATTTTTCTTAAATTACAAAACCCCAAATTGGAGCATGAAACCCTAGCAATGGCAAAAGCTTGTTCCTGCATTGTAACTTAAATCAAACTATCTAGAAACATTGCAAACATGATGATGAACACAAATATGTAACTTAAACATGCTAAAGATGCAAGAATTACAGTAATCGAATTTGAATAATTTTGCAAACCGTGAGAGTGATAGGGGCGTGCAATCGATTAGAGAAGCTTCCTGAGATGTCCAAGAATGTATTGCTAGCCTTGAAACTCCTTGAGGACGACTCTAAGATGGATTTCGATCTCAAACTTTTTGTCCAAAGTTTCAGTTTTGTTCTTGCTGTTTCACGCGATCAACCCCTTTTTTTGTGTATTGGAATTGTTATGTATATGTAGTGCACTGAATAAGGTCAACAAAAAGTATTCAAATCTTGGCAAACTAGGAAGATTGGATTTGATTTCCTCATGTATGATTTCTTTCCAAAACTTGCTTCAATCCAATCTTTTTCAACCCTAATGAAACTTGCACGATTTGGTTGGCATGCTAGCTGTACATGGACTCAAAATATGCATAAAAATCTCAAGATTTGATTTGTTTTCATTATTTTATCATTTAATTTGATTTATTTTGATTTCATTGAATAAAAAATCAAAATAAATGATAAAAGTAATAAAAAAAATAGGTGGAAAAGCTCAAGGGTCGTGGGTCCTATTAGAAACATGTTTCAAGCAAGAAAACATGGGCCCCTTTGGAAAAAATGCAAATTTGATCAATGTTGACTTTTGACAATTTTTCAAAAAAGGTCAAATTTTACAAGGCATATCTCCCTCAATTTTGACCCTAGGAGGATGTTCTTGGACTTTTCAGAAAGCTTGGTATGTCCCCTAAGCAAACCTTTTGGTATCATCTCAATTGAGTCTTCCATGTTCATGTAAGAAGCTTTGACCCAAAAAGTGTTTTTGTTGACTTTTCAAAAGGACCTATAATGTAGAAATTCATATCTTTTTATGAGTGCATATTTTGAACTTGTGGCTGAAGATGAGATGTAGGGAATTGCATCCTCTTCAAAATGAGCTTTGGATGGAAAATTTATGATAAAGCATGTGGAAGTTATGCTTAGTCAAAGTTGGGTTGACTTTTCCTGAGAAACCCTAATTTAGCAACTTTTGGGTTTTGAGGAATCATGATCAACCCTTGATCAAATGATGGATAACACTTCAAAATGATGATGTTGACCAAAGATCTTGAAGTTTGACTGTATAAGGGCCACGGTTGACTTTAGACCTAGTACAGTCGATTCTCAAGCATCTGAGCAGTTGACTGAGCAAACTTCTTATGCAAGGCTTGAAACTTGGCATGGATGATCTTGGGAACATATTAGGACCTTGGGAAGCATTTGAGTCCCTTGTAGTTCACACATCTTGATGAAAAAGGAAACCCTAATTTGAGGTATACTGCCTTAGGAGAGAGTTGGTCTAGTCAACTCTTGGACTTCCTTGAGCAACTTGGGGACCTCAATTGACATGTATTGAGTAAAATGAGAGGGAAAATTTTGGGGTACAATAGATTCCCCTGTTCAATCTTCTTAAACCTGAGGATGTAGATTGGTTGTCTGCCTTTCGTAATCTGAAGGTGGAAGATGATTGAACACTGGAGTGCCCAGAAATTTGCACTCGCATGAAGTAGTACTTGATTTGTGATATTGGGAATGGGATTACAGATGCCATCTAGAGGTCGAGGATTGAAGATTGTAGGAGATGGGCTTAAAGATGCCATCCTGGATGCGACGGAGAATTGCAGAAGATGGGCTTAAAGATGCCATCCAGGGGATGTTGATTTCCTGTCTTGGGAGAACTAGAGTTTTAGGAGCTTCATTTGTCTGTTACTCTACTGGGGAATAACTTCGCCTTGAGGAAGCGGAAGTGTATTACATATCTAGTCGGAGTACAAGCTGCACCACGATTTACTAGGGAAATGCAAAACCAATCGTGTTTGATCAGGTTCTAGACTTACAGTGTCGTGGACCGCTGTTTGGGGATAAGAGAGGAGGAACCTGGATAGTAAGGTTATGAGAAGGAACCTGGATAGCAGGGTTACTTCTATATGAAAGCCTGGATAGTAGGACTGTGAGAAGGAACCTGGATAGTAGGGTTACTTCGATATGAAAGCCTGGATATTAGGGTTGTGAGAAGGAACCTGGATGGTAGGATTACTTTGGTATGAAAGCCTGGATAGTAGGGCTATGAGAAGGAACCTGGATAGTAGGGTTACTTCGATATGAAAGCCTGGATAGTAGGGTTGTGAGAAGGAACCTGGATGGTAGGGTTACTTCCGTATGAAAGCCTGGATGGTAGGGCTGTGAGAAGGAACCTGGATGGTAGGGTTTCTTTGGTATGAAAGTCTGGATGGTAGGGTTGTGAGAAGGAACCTGGATAGTAGGGTTACTTCGATATGAAAGTCTGGATAGTGGGGCTGTGAGAAGGAACCTGGATGGTAGGGTTACTTCGGTATGAAAGCTTGGATAGTAGGGCTGTGAGAAGGAACCTGGATAGTAGGGTTACTTCGACATGAAAGCCTGGATAGTAGGGCTGTGAGAAGGAACCTAGATGGTAGGGTTACTTCGATATGAAATCCTGGATTGTACAGCTGTGAGAAGGAACCTGGATGGTAGGGTTACTTCGGTATGAAAGCCTGGATGGTAGGGCTGTGAGAAGGAACCTGGATAGTAGGGTTACTTCGATATAAAAGCCTGGATGGTAGGGCAGTGAGAAGGAACCTGGATAGTAGGGTTACTTCGATATGAAAGCCTGGATAGTAGGACCGTGAGAAGGAACTTGGATGGCAGGGTTACTTCGATATGAAAGCTTGGATAGTAGGGTTGTGAGAAGGAACCTGGATGGTAGGGGTGTGAGAAGGAACCTGGATAGTAGGGTTACTTCGATATGAAAGCCTGGATGGTAGGGCTGTGAGAAGGAACCTGGATAGTAGGGTTACTTTGATATGAAAGCCTGGGTAGTAGGGCTGTAAGAAGGAACCTGGATAATAGGGTTACTTCGATATGAAAGCCTGGATAATAGGGCTGCTTCGTGATAAGTTCGTGTAAAACTTCAAAAGGAACTTGAGTAAGGTTACTTTGAGATAAGTTTGTGTAAAACTTCGGGAGGAACCGGGGTAAGGTTACCTTGATATGATAATGTAGATTAGTTGACCCTTTTTATTTCGGGAACTGAGTTTCCATTAGTTGTCTGTAGATGTGATATGTATAACTGCTGGATTTGTTGAAGCTAACCGTCTTTTCCTGAAAAATATCAGGGTTAGTTATATGCGATGCATGAAATGTAGGGAGATATGATGTTCTCAAAATAAATGAGATTATGTTGTATATGATATGTATGCGTATGTCATGATGTATGTTCATGAAATGATGTCGGGGTATGCTTGTGCCTGGGAAAATAAATCCCTGACTGTTGCTGGAGATTCGCAAATATTATGTCGGGAAGAGGTGTTAGAGAAGTAACTCTGCGAGGACCAGACTTTGAGGGAAGAGATACTCTATTGGTAGACCTGCTGACTTGGAGGGATAAACTTAGCTAGGGATGAAATCTCGCTGTTGGAGCTGATGAGCTCTGTTGGAGATTGAGCTTCCATATCTGTAGAAATAGACTCCACTTGGGGGATGAAATTTATTGACTCGCCTGTGATTACGAACCTCGGCTGGGAATAGTTATGTCCTGTCTCGGGAAAGCTGACATCAATGCCTTTGGATATTTTTACTCTGTGGGGGTGCACATACCGATAATTATGTTCCCAAGCATGACTCTATCCCGATACCTGCGAGGCAAAGTGACTGTAGGGTTTGGTACTTCTTATTTTCCCTGTTTCTGGAATTACGGGTAATCGTCTTTTGTTTCTTGTTCAAATATTTATGAGCAACAATCATTTTCAAATGCATATATAAAAAATAAATCATTGGACGTTCTCACAAAACAAAACAGAAAAAGAAAAAGAAACAAACTGAAGTTTTGTAAAAATGACTTGTATTGATTTTGAAATTGGCCTGTAATAGGCGTTTTGTACAAAGAGGCTGACGTTCTAGTAAGATAACGCCGCCGAAAGAAATTACAATTTGTGCAAAAGAAAGAAAAGCAGCTATGTGAAACAACCCCATTGGGTTCCAACTCTGCTATTGCCTTTATATCTTCAAGTGTCTCATCACTTTGTTACTTGGCCGAAGGTTGATCAGATTGATTGACGCTGTCCGAGCTTGATAGCTGATACCGAAGTCTGGTTGCAAGATGATCCAATGAGACATAGTGATACACTTTAATCCCTAACTTTTTCCTGGATTGCCCTTTCGGGTTTTCAATCCACCAGGATACCCTTTTTTGCCCAAGCCTCCCTTTCGGGTTTTCGACTTGCCGGGTGTTCATATTTTTTCATTTTCATCCCTTACGCGAACCCTTTTGGTTCTCCGGGAAGCCCTTATTTTTTCCTAGGCCAGTCAACCTAGCGGGTCTTTGATTATGCGTAGTATCTTTTCACTATGTCTTCATTGATAGGGTGAGGAAGGTCGTCACCATCCATGTTGGTTAGAATCATGGCTCCTCCCGAGAAAATGTTCTTAACCACAAACGACACTTCGTACGTGGGGGTCCATTTGCCCCTGGGATCACCTTGCAGAAGTATGATGCGTTTGATCACCAGATCCCCGACTTGATATTCTTGACGCCTGACTTTCTTGTTAAAAGCCTTTATCATTCGCTTTTGGTATGTCTGACCATTGCAGATAGAAGTAAGCCTTTTTTCATCGATTAGATTTAACTGATCAAGTCGGGTTTGGATCTAGTCGTCTTCGTTTAAACCTGCATCCTTCATAATCCTGAGAGAGGGTATCTGGACTTCGATGGGTAGGACTGCCTCCATGCCATATACCAGAGAGTAGGGTGTTTCCCCTGTCGACGTCTGTGCGGAGGTACGGTACCCATGAAGAGCGAATGGTAACATCTTGTTCCAGTCTTTATATGTCACAGTCATCTTCTGTACGATCTTATTGATTTTCTTGTTAGCAGCTTCAACAACCCCATTCATCTTCGGCCGATAGGGAAAAGAGTTATGATGCTGTATCTTGAACTATTTACAGAGCTCGGTGATCATTGTGTTGTTGAGATTCGTACCATTGTCAGTAATAATCCTCTCTGGTACAGCATATCGACAGATTAGGTTGTGTTAGATAAACCACGCTATGACATTCTTGGTTACTATAGCAAAGGAAGCTGCCTCAACCCACTTTGTGAAGTAATCAATTGCTACCAGAATGAAGCGATTCCCGTTAGACACAGTAGGTCTAATCTCTCCGATCATATCAATACCCCACATCGCGAAAGGCCAAGGGGCCGTTAAAACATTCAGGGGCACTAGAGGTACATGCACCTTATCAGCATAGACTTGGCATTTATGACAGGTTCGAGAGTGCTGATAAAAATAGGCTTCCATAGTAGACCAGTAATATCCTCCCCGTAGGATCTTCTTAGCCATGGTATGTCCACTAGAATGGGTTCTGAAGGTTCCTTCATGTAGATCTGTCACGATCCTCTCTGCTTCGCTCTTGTCTACACACCGTAGTAGTGTGGAGTCATGGTTACGTTTATAGAGGATCCCATTGCTAAGAAAGAACTTCGCAGCGAACCTTCTCATGAACTTCTTATCATTGAAGGATGCCCCTTCGGGATATTCCTGAGCCTCGAGATACCTTTTGACTTCGTGAAACCAGGGTTTGTCTGCCACTTCTTCGGTATAGATCTCACAGCAGTGTGCTGGTTCATCCAACCTCTTAATGGTAATTTGGGAAGCTTCATTGTCCCATCTAACCTTAAACATAGAAGACATGGTAGCTAGCGCGTCCGCCAACTGGTTCTCTTCTCGTGGGAAGTGTTCAAAGGTTATCTCCTCAAAGTGTGGGAGCAATGTCAGTACATATTCTCAGTAAGGAATGAGATTTGGGTGCTTCGTATCCCACTCACCCTTGATCTGACTTATCACCAGAGAAGAATCCATGAATACACTTAAGAATTTAATCCTCAGGTTAATAGCAGCTCGAAGACCCATGATACATGCTTCATACTCCGCCATGTTATTGGTATAGTTGAAACATAATCGAGCAGTGAATGGAGTATGACAGCCCTCAGGATATATGATTATGGCGCCAATGTCGTTACCCAGTGCGTTCGAGGCTCCATCAAAATACATAGACCATCAGGATCCCTCTTCAGGTCCTTCATCCGGTCCAGACACTTCGTAGTCAGTCACCACCATGATATTCTCATCCGGGAACTCAAAATTTATGGACTGGTAATCATCCACGGCCTGATGAGCCAAATGATCAGCCAATACACTCCTCTTTATTGCTTTTTGGGTTGTATATTATATGTCGTATTCAGTTAAGATCAGTTGCCACCTTGCTATCCTTCCGGAGAGGGCAGGCTTCTTAAAAATGTACTTGATCAGATCCATCTTTGATATCAACAAAGTAGTGTGAGTCAGCATATACTGTCTCAGCCGACGAGCAGCCCATGCCAAAGCGTAACAAGTTTTCTCGAGCAATGAGTATCGGGTCTCACAGTCGATAAACTTTTTGCTAAGGTAGTAAATGGCGTGCTCTTTTCGGCCAGACTCATCATGCTTCCCCAACACACACCCCATTGATTGTCTAGCACTGTCAAGTATAATATCAAAGGTCTTCCTTCAACTTGAGGCATCAGAATCGATGGTTCTTGAAGGTGTTCCTTGATTCTTTCGAAAGCGGTCTGGCATTCGTCATTCCACTTTACCATTCGATCTTTCTTCAACAGCTTGAAGATTGGCTCACAAGTAGCAGTCAAATGTGAAATGAACCGGGTGATGTAACTCAGACGTCCCAAGAAACCTCTAACCTCTTTCTCTGTGCGGGGAACCAGCATCTCTTGTATGGCCTTTACCTTCGCAGGGTCTACCTAAGTATCCTTATCACCGACGATAAAACCCAGAAGCTTACCAGACCTTACCCCGAAGGTAAACTTGTTCAGATTCAACCTCAGCTTATATGTCTTCAACCTGTCAAATAATTTCTGGAGATGATCAAGGTGCTCTTCCTCAGTCTGAGACCTGGCTATCATGTCATTAACATACACTTCGATCTCATGGTTAATCATATCATAGAATAAAGCGACCATAGCGCGCTGATATCTTGCCCCAACATTCTTCAACCCAAAAGGCACCACCTTGTAGCAGAAGGTGCCTCACTGTGTGATGAAAGTTGTCTTCTCCATGTCTTCAGGAGCCATCTTGATCTGGTTGTATCTCGAGAAACCATCCATGAAGGAGAAGATTTTATGTTGCACGGTGTTGTCAATCAGGACATCAATGTGAGGAAGTGGGAAGTCATCCTTGGGGCTTTCCCTATTCATATCTCTGTAATCTACGCACATCCGTACCTTACCGTCCTTCTTAGGTACCGGAACCACGTTATCAACCCATTATGGATACGAAGTGACAACTAAGAATCCTGCATCAAACTGTTTCATGACCTCCGCCTTGATCTTCTCTGACATTTCAGGATGCATACGATGTACCTTCTGTTTAACCGGGGGACAATCTTCTTTAGTTGGCAAGCGATGTAACACAATATCAGTATCCAAACCAGGCATGTCTTCGTAAGACCAGGCGAAGATCTCAACATAGTCGTGCAACATCTGTATCAACCTCTGTTTGATGCTAAGCTCCAAATTTGCACCTATTTTAACCTCTTTTCTTTCTTCCTTAGTACCCAAGTTCATTGTCTCAACTGGCTCTTCATGAGGCTATATTGCCCTCTCTTCCTGCTGTAATAGTCTAGCAAGTTCTCCAGGAACCTCACAATCATCCTCACCTTTGTCCTCGGCTTGGTTGATCAGATTTTTGAAGTCATAACCGACAATAGCAGAGCTGTTATCAATGGGATCCATAGTGGATATGAATCTGCATTATGATACGTGAGTGTGTGTAAGAGAATAGCTATTTTGATAAAGTGAAAAACAGAAAGGAAAAACAGAGAGCGCAAAATTTGTATGCAAGAAACGTCCAATGCTTTATTAATGATTATGAAATGTCAAACAATTGCCCTCACAAGAAAAGCCAAGGTGCCTCGGGCAAGGCACCAGGCCGTAAAGTTTCAAATTGTTTATTACAAATCTTAAAACAAATAAGTCAATTACTGCAGAATAAAAGAAATATGTATGAAGTCCATAGCCATCCAGTGACTCGGTCCACCGTTGGTAGTCGGGTAGATCCAGTTGTCAATGTCTGATTCCTCTTCACTGTCTTCAATGGTGTTAACCCCATGATTGTTGATGCGTAGGGGAGGTCCTCCAGCCCGAGCGCATCTAATAGCCCTTTGAGCCCCTGTAGTAAAGCCCAAACTAAATTTGTCAGTTTTATGGGTGAAATCAGTGAGCTGACCCCAATTGGCACACCCACCTTCTTCAACCACGGCCCTGGCGTCTTTGAGAGAAGCCATCTTCAGTGGAGGTTTGTTGCTGGTAGTTTCAGTCGAAGCCAAGATTTGAGGGACCTCTTCAAAATTCTGACAAGGAGTTTCGATGAATTCCCCGTCCATCTCTACGTAGCGAAAGGAGTTGAGGTGACTTACCATATATTCTTCCTCGCCCCGCACTGTGACAATCTTTCCTTTCACCGGATATTTCAGCATTTGATGGTGTGTGGAAGTGACTGCCCCAGCCTCATGGATCCAAGGATGACCCAGCAAACAAGAATATGATGGCCTGATATCCATCACATAGAAAGTGGACCCAAAAGTCTGAGAATCCACTTTGACAGGGATGTCCACCTCATCGTGCACCGTTCTCTTCGATCCGTCAAAAGCCATTACCACAATGCTACTAGGCTTTAGAGTTAGACCCTCGCAATCCAAATGGTCCAACGCCTTCTTCGGAAGAACATTCAGTGAAGACCCAATATCTACCAGCACATGAGCCATATTGGTGCCCCTGCATTCAATTGAGACATGCAGGGCATCATTATGCTTCCTTCCTTCGGAGTCAAATTCGCATCTGAAAAACCTAGCCCATTATCAGCAGTCAGACTAGACACACAATCTTTGAACTTATCAGCTGAAGTCTCTTGCGGCACATGCGCAATCTTGAGAAATGCAATCAAAGCCTTCGCATGGGCTTCAGAATACAACAGTATAGACAACATGGATATCTTCGATGGGGTCTGCCACAGCTACCCGACCACGTTGTAGTCGCTCTTCTTAATAATTTTCAGTATCTCCTCTATTTCTTGCTTAGAGGCCTCCATAACAATTTTCTTAGGCGCCTTCGTCTGGGCAGGTTCAACTACAACCTCTTTGCCGCGGGTATCAGACGATTCACCGACAGGGGTAATAACTGGAGTAAGAACAGGAACTATAGTTGATGTACTAGTAGGAACAACATATGTAATTACAATAGGCTTGTTAACAGTCTTAGGGGAAATCTCGGAAGAGAAGACCCTTCCACTTAGGGTGATTTTACTGGTTCCACCAATGTTATCAATATCAGGATCAGCTTCTTAATCTTTTAGATCTTGTTTGATTCCATGATAGTACACATCGGCACCATAATGCCAGGGGACAGCTGTTGTACCCCAAAATTTGCCCTCCCATATTTCTTAAGACATGTCAAGAATAATCTCCAAATGGCTCAAAGTTGCTCAAGAGTTGGACAGTCAAATCATGTCCTAAGGCAATCAACCTCAAATTAGGGTTTTGTGTTGCATCAAGGTCCTTGCATCCAAATGACCTCAAGTTCTCCCCAATGTCCTAATATGTTCTCAAGTCCATCCATGTCAAATTTCAAGCCTTGCAGAATAAGTTTGGTCAGTCAATTGCTCAAAGGGTCCCAAAATCGACTGTGTTAGGGCAAAAGTCAACTGTGACCTATATACAGTCAAAATTCAAGATTTTTGTCAACATTATCATTTTGAAGGATATTTCATCATTTGATCAAGGGTTGATCATGATTCATCAAGGATTTCCCAAAATTCATCAAGACTCAAAAGTTGCTAAATTAGGGTTTTGTAGGAAAAGTCAACTCAACTTTGACCAAGCATAACTTTCTCATACTTTATGAGAAATGACCCATCCAAAGCTCATTTTGAATATAATGCAATTTAATACAATCCATCTTCACACCCCAAGATCAAGAAATTCACTCACAAGTAGTTACAAATTTGGACATTATAGGTCATTTTTGAAAGTCAACAAAAACACCTTTTTTTCCAAAGCTTATAACTTGAGCATGGAAATTCAAAATGAGATGAGACCAAAAGGGTTAGTTAGAGGACATCTCAAGATTTCTAAAAAGTCCAAGAACACCTCGAAAAGATCAAAATTTAAGAAGTTACGTATTGTTGAAGTTGAGCATTTTTCCAAAATTGCCAAAAGTCAACTATCCCCAAAACTTCAAATTTTGTCAAATGGGCCCACTTTTTTCCACTTGATTTGATTTTTTCACACTACACACGTGTCCTATCTTCAGTCTTGGGTCCAATTATTAATTTTTATATTTTATTTGATTTTTATTGAATTAATTCATTTTTAATCAATTTAAATCCAAATAAAATCTAAATATTGATCACTTGGTATCTTTTTGATTGATACAAGTCTTAATTATCATTATGGACATGGTAAAACTCGAATCAAGCCATATCATGAACAAAATATTGGATTTGGAATCAAATTGGAAGCTTTTTAATGGAGGATCATATCATATCTCCAAGCATTGATACACCAAGATTCAGTCCACAAAACTTGACCTAATGCATTGCCTTATACATATACAAGACAAAGAGGCACAAAAAGGGGGCGAGAGGCTGCCAAATCACAAAAGCAAAACTTGAAAATTTGTCAAAAAAGCTTGACATCCACTGAATCTGTAGCAATCAGAAGCAAGACCATTCACCTCCTAAAACGCGCTGTAAGTGTTACACGACCTCCCTCTGAACTTGCTTTCGTGTTTCAAGATTTACGCATCATTACAAGAAACTAATGGCATATTTGCAATCACCAAACAATTTCCATGCTTTCCATATCGTTTGATTGCATTTATCTGACCTACAATCCAAAACGCCATTAAAAGGTTTTTTAGGGTTTTTTTAGGGCTTTCCATTACAGGGACAATTGGCTTGTGAGAAGGGTACTATCTTACTCAGGGGAACGAGACAAGTCCATCCATGGTTTCACCTTCCATTTATATGGCCTGAGATGGATTTTGGATTCAACCTGCGCTTTTTGCTGCGGATACGAATCCGTAGGCAATCCCTGTATATTTCTGAGGACAGGGATGACAACATGTCCCCATCCCATTGGACCATTCAAATATTCGCGCTTATTTTCTTTTTGTTCAGGCATATGAATCTATTTCCAATATATTAATTCTTGTCTATTCCACTAACAAAAGAAGTGCAGTGGTTGAGTGGCAATGAGTGTGCTTGGTAACTAACAGGACCTGGGTTCGAATCCCAGGTCCCCCCATATTACTTTGCTATTTTTCTTCAGGTGTTCTAGCGCTTTTCAGCAATCATGGCCTATCATACACCATCACCCAGAAAGCGCCAGATGGCCTCCAGGCCAGATCTGATGGCCTAAAGGTGATGCCTACCATATGCCAAGGTCAACGTGTCACATGGAATTGCAAAGGTCAACCAGGCTTGAATACAAATTGGCCTGGAAAATGCTAATCTCACCTCCAATCTGGGCCCAAACCCCTTGGTTATTTCTTTATTTTATTTATTTTTTTATTTGTTTATTAATTACTTTTATTGTTTAATTAACCAATTAAGTTTTTCCTCATAAAATCAAAAACACAAAATATATTTTATTTATTAAAAATTAAATTCAGTATTTTATTTTTTTGTAAATAAATATTAATTGAATTAACTTAGTTTTAATTTAGGTATAACTTTAATATTTTTTTTGCAATAATTAAAATTAATGTAGAATATTAGGTTTTATTAACTTTGACCAAATTTATTTTATTTCTTTAAATACTCAAAAATCCAAAAAAAATATTATTTTCTTTAATTAATTAATTAGATCATTTAATTTAATAATTAATTTAGATCTAGTTTCTTTTAATTCAAAAATAAGCCAAAAAAATACTTTTTTTCAAAAAGGGTCAAAACCCTAAAAATACTCGCATTCGATTTAATTTTTCTCGCGCGATTCATTTTACCATTGATGTAATTGTTTCCCGGAATGTAATAGCTTTTAATTAGGACTTTACTTTATCGCTTCATTTATTTTCCGCAATTTAAATTCAAGGGTTTGTTTTTGGCGATATAAATACCCGACGCCTTGTAATAGTTTAGATTTAATTTCCGCAACTTATAAACGGTTAGATGTTTGATAATAGGGAATGCATGACAAGATCGAATGTTAAACCTAAAATTAACATAGATAACCATTGACATGTATAAAGATAAAATTAACCGAAATAACACACTCGCACATGCGCACTCTTAGGGTACACCTCAATTGGTTGCCTTCGAACGTGGTCATTGAGTATAGGAAGTTTTATTGGTCGCCCTCTTGTCCATAGATCATAGTTGCCTCGAAACGGTTGCCTCGGAAAAATGATCTAAGACATTAGGGTTAACGCTAAGGCATCCTAACATTGCTTTAGTGACCACACGTCCCTTAATCGAATTGACCCTTAAAAACTCCAACGACGATGCTACCTGCTCATTCATAGTGGGATAGAATTGTCTAAAGGACATTAGCACAGATTGATTCCTTTTTTGAGTAGGTAGATGGTTCTTAAGTACTTGCTCCTTTCAAAAACAAAAATAAAACTTTTCGCACTTACACTTTCTTCAAAACAAAAACTCTTTTTAAACCCAAAAACACAAAGAAAAGCAAATTTTGAAAACACTTTGAGCAAGTACCTAAGACCCCGTGGATAACCACAGATAGAAAGGGTGCTAACACCTTCCCTTTCTATAATCTACCCCCCGAACCCGAGAAACATCTCGAAAAAGGAATTTTTCTGTGCTTTTTTCCTTTCCTTGTTGGATAAAATAAAATATGGTGGCGACTCTTGCTTACCGCGACATTTTGCAAAAACAAACGCAAAACACGAACCAGCATTCCAAAAAACAGTCAGTTCTCTCCCACCATATCACAGAACTGGCGACTCTGCTGGGGAATAATTTTATAAGTGAGGTGTACCTTAGGATTAGATCATTGTGTTTTCAATTGTATGCTTTGTATGATTTATATTTGTGGGCTTGTATCGGAGTTACTATAGATCCTAACCTGGATCTGGGGATACCCTTTAGGTAAGTAGCAATAAACTATGAGGGAACTATACGTTGTAGACCGATACGGTTGAAGCAGTAGCTACGTTGGTGTGGCACTTTAGATTGTACCGATATTCCTTGTGTTAGAACGAGGAGAATATGGGTCATACAAGGGGTCATTAAGCACCAACTGACCTTAGAACCTTTAAATTGACCAACTTGGCCATAGAACAGTAGCAGTATGCTACACTCATTGAGACTAAACTCTCGCGATGATTCCAGCCTGAAATCTAAGGGCTCTCTGTGTGACTTGTGTGCCTTTACCATGTTTGCTATTTGTGGATACTTGTGATGTGCTTTCTATAATGACATCATGACATCATAACATTGCATACATCTTGTATTGGACTAACCTATTTCAAAGACATAAGGGATTCATCTTTGTTCTGTTTTGTAGGTCATCATGATGCCCATGCGTAGGAATACCATCCGGATATACTTTGTCCAGGTTCCCACCTTGCTTAAAGAGTTGATTGCAAAGATGCCTGATACTACTTCCTTCCTCAGGAGACATGGTTATCTTCTCAGTTTGGTCACCTCCAAATTGGACGAGCAGATGATGAGTGTTTCGGTCCAATTCTATGATCCACTGTACCATTTCTTTACTTTTCAGGACTACCAGTTGGTTCCCACCTTAGAAGAGTTCTCTGATCTGCTCGGTATCTCTATTCTGGAGCAGACCCCGTTTACTGGTTAGGAAAATATCCTTAGGCCGGAAGAGATTGTTGCAGCCCTTTATATGACAAATGATGAGGTAATGGCTAAATGGGAGACTAGAAGTGGAGCAAAGGGCTTTCTGACTAAGTTCTTGGTTGGTAAGGATAACTATTTCTGGGATAGTCTAGACTTCAAGGCATTCGAGGATATTTTGGCTCTTCTGATATACGGTTTGGTATTGTTTCTGAACTCTGACTCCTTTGTTGATGTGAATGCGGTAAAGATATTCATCGCTCGCAATCCTGTACCCACTCTCTTGGGTGACATCCTTCATCAGCTTTATGCTCGTACTGCCCGAAAGCGGGGAACCTTGATGTGCTGTGCTCCGTTATTGGCGAGGTGGTTTAGTTTGCACCTTCCCAAATCAGTGCTGAAGAATAAAGAAGGCATGGGTTGGGCTTATAGGGTTATGTCTCTTTCTCATAATGAAATTATCTGGACTCTCAAGGGTATGGATGAAGAGGCTATCATTGATCGCTATGGGGAGTATCCCAATGTTCCACTGTTAGGAACCCATGGAGGAATTTATTACAACCCATGCTTAGCTCTACGTCAGTTTGGGCGTGCCAGAAGAGAAGGACCTCATGAGATGCTAATGCCTAGTATCATCTTTGATTTTCAAGGGGATAGCGATGAGCAACGTCGCAGATTCATAAAGGCCTGGGAAAGAGTTCACAGATCTGATCCACACGAGCTGGGTCCAAAGACTTCTCTTCCGATGGAGCCTCTTCTCAGATGGGTCTGTATCCGTGCCCAGAAGCTGGGTATGCCATATGAAGCCGTCCGGCCTATCATTGTTGAAGTTGCTAATAAAGAAGGGGTTATTCCAACCATCCTCCATCCTCATATGCCCACTGACATTGGGGCACTAAAGAGATCCTGGATGCAGCTGAGGGAAGAACATGATTCTTACCGAGAGAAGTTCAATGAGCAAGAGCAGAAGATCCAGAGGTTGACTAGGTAGCTGGAGAACAAGCGGATTCTCAATGACTATGTCCGCACTGATAAGAAGAGGCCATGGGAGCACTGATTGACCTTTGATTATTTCTTTTCCAGTTTTTATTTACTTTTTAGTATTTCCATTTCTTGTAACGCCCTGAGGGCATCAATTGAACAATTTGAATTCCAAAGTTTATCTAATAAAGTGTGTTTCCTTTCTTGTTTACAAATTTGAGTCTCCTGATTGTCTTTGAAATCATAAACATACGCATTTCATCCCATGCACTCCATAACAGGTACCCATTACAGGTCTCTTATCTTCTTCGCTGTTTATTTCAGCACTCATCATGTCTGCTGAACCTTCAACTGAGCAAGCTATCAAGGCCCTCTAGGCCCATTATGCCCAATTCCAAGAGCTGTTCATGAATCTAGCTAAGGGCCAGCAAGATCTGAAGACCCTGATTCTGAAAGAGAAGAAGAAGAAGAATAAGAGGACAATCATGTTTAACATAGGGCACAGGTTTGGAAACAGGCTACAAAATGAAGTTGATTTGACTACCTCATCTGGAGGGAAAGATAGTCAAGAGGAAAGGAGGGCTCCTAGCCCTGCGGTCTCCGACAACGAGACGGACTTCGATGAAGAACAGTATCCTCCTGCTGAGGATAGGTACAAGCAACTGGAAGACCGGTTGAGTGCTATGGAAGTTCAGAAAGTGCCTGGTCTAGACTTTGGTGATCTAGGTCTATCATCTGGGGTGGTAATCCCCCACAAATTCAAGGCACCAGCCTTTGCTAAGTATGACGGAGTTTCTTGTCCGAAGCTGCACCTCTGGTCATATGTGAGGAAGATTCAGCTGTACACCGCTGATAAAAACCTATGGATCCATTTCTTTCAAGACAGTCTCTCAGGGACTCAGCTTGAGTGGTTCTACCAGTTGGACGGAACCAGTATCCGCAGTTGGGAAGATTTGGCTACTGCTTTCTACAGGCAGTATCAGTACAACTCTGACCTTGCTCCCACGCGTACCCAACTCCAGGGTATGTCAATGGGAACGGGTGAAGGATTCAAAGACTATGCTCAGAAGCAGAGGGACCTCGCCGGAAGAGTACAACCACCCTTGGCTGATCGAGAGCTTGTGGACATGTTTTTGGGGACTCTGTCCGGTCAATTTTTCAACCACCTGATTGGAAGCTCTTCGGCTGGGTTTATAGAGCTAATCATGACCGGTGAAAGGATTGAGGCTGGTATTAAGGCTGGTAAGATACAGAAGGGTGCCTCATCAAGCACCAAGAAGAAACCCTTTAAGAAAGAGTCCAGTGCTGTCTACAGTTCGAGAAGACAGAATAAACCTGAACACCGCCAAGCTGTTAACGCGGTTGTTATTTCAAAACCTACTGGTGCTCCTCAGCACAACAATCAACAAAAGGACGAGAGGCCTCAAAGGCAATTCACCCGTCTCAACATGACCTTATCTCAGATTCTGCCACAGTTGCTGAAGACCAATCTAGTGATTCTAAAGGAAGCCCCGAAGAATCCAAATACAACATCACCGAAGTACAACCCTAATGCCCGCTGTGCTTTTCACTCTGATAGCCCGGGGCATAACACGAATGATTGTTGGGTTTTGAAGAACAAGGTACAATACTTGACCGATGCGAAGGAGATTGAGTTAGGAGCACCAGAGAAGCCTAAACAAGATGCATGAGTGAATGCCATTGAAGACGATGTAGAAGAGTCTGAATTCGACAGCTGGATCTATCCTACAACCGACGGTGGACAATCCAACTGGACAGCAAAGGACTTCATCCCTATTACTTTTGTTACCTAGTAATGTAACTTTTTGTTTTGAATATGTAATAGACAATGTTTTAAACTTTATGGCCCGGTGTCTTACCCGGGGCACCGTGGCTTCATTTGTGAGGGCTTTATGTGTGTCATTTTCATATATCATTAATAAAAGCATTGGACATTCTTGCATTTCAAATTTTGCGCTCCTTGTTTTTCTTTATTATATATTGCAAAGCAGCTATTTTACACACACTCACGTATACAGGTCCACATCCACTCTGGATCTCACTGGTAACGACTCTGCTACTGCCAGTTATGACTTTGAAAATCCGATCAACTTAGCCGAAGACGAAGGTGAAGATGATTGTGAAGTGCCTAGTGAACTTGCAAGACTGTTACTCCAAGAAGAGAGGGTTATTCAGCCGCACGAAGAGCCGGTGGAATCGATGAATCTGGGTACAGATATAGACAAGAAGGAAGTCAAGATCGGTGCAAACCTGGAAGCTAGGGTGAAGCGACGGTTGATTCAGATGCTACATGAATACATTGAGATCTTTGCATGGTCTTACAAAGATATGCCTGGTTTGGATACTGATATTGTGGTTCATCGCCTACCTACCAAGGAAGACTGTCCCGCAGTAAAACAAAAGGTCCGCCGAATGCGCCCAGAGATGTCTGAGAAAATCAAGGCTGAAGTTATGAAACAATTTGACGTCAGTTTTCTAGCAGTTACTTCTTACCCTCAGTGGGTGGCCAATGTGGTGCCTGTGCCGAAGAAGGATGGTAAGGTTCGAATGTGTGTTGACTACAGGGATCTGAACAGGGCAAGCCCCAAGGATGATTTCCCTCTACCTCATATCGACGTTTTGGTTGACAACACCGCTCAGCACAAGGTATTCTCCTTTATGGATGGATTCTCTGGTTATAATCAGATTAAAATGGCTCCCGAAGACATGGAGAAGACAACCTTTGTTACTCAGTGGGGAACCTTTTGCTACAAGGTCATGCCTTTTGGACTGAAAAATGCTGGGGCAACGTATCAGCGTGCCATGGTTGCTTTATTTCATGACATGATCCATCGTGAGATTGAGGTATACGTCGATGACATGATTGCAAGGTCCCAAACTGAGGAAGAACACCTTGACCACCTTCAGAAGTTGTTTGACAGGTTGAAGTTGTACAAGCTGAGGTTGAACCCGAACAAGTGCACCTTCAGGGTGAGATCTGGTAAGCTGCTGGGTTTCGTCGTAAGTGACAAAGGTATTCAAGTGGATCCGGAAAAAGTGAAAGCCATACAGGAAATGCCAGCTCCCAGAACAGAGAAAGAAGTCAGAGGCTTTCTGGGACGTCTAAACTACATTGCCCGATTCATCTCGCACCTGACTGCTACTTGTGAGCCAATCTTCAAGTTGTTGAAGAAAGATCAAGTGGTACGATGGAATGATGAATGTCAGGCCGCTTTCGAAAGGATCAAAGAGTATCTCCAAGAGCCACCCATTCTGATGCCTCCAGTTGAAGGGAGACCTCTAATCTTATACTTTACAGTACTCGATAACTCAATGGGGTGTGTGCTGGGTCAACATGACGAGTCTGGCCGAAAAGAGCATGCTATTTATTACCTTAGCAAAAAGTTTACGGACTGTGAGGCCCGATACTCACTGCTTGAGAAAACTTGTTGCGCTTTGGCATGGGCTGCTTGCCGGATGAGATAGTATATGCTGGCTCACACTACTCTGTTGATATCAAAGATGGATCCAATCAAGTATATCTTCGAAAAGCCTGCCTTGTCCGGAAGAATAGCAAGATGGCAGATGATCTTGACTGAGCATGACATCCAATATATGATCCAAAAGGCAATCAAGGGGAGTGTGTTGGCAGACCATTTGGAACATCAGGCAGTGGATGATTACCAGTCTATAAACTTCAAATTCCCGAACGAGAATGTCATGTTAGTAACTGATTGTGAGACACCTAGACCGGATGAAGGACCTGAGGAAGGATCCCGATGGTCTATGTACTTTGATGGAGCTTCAAATGCTTTGGGTAATGGTATTGGCACTGTGATCATATCCCCTAAAGGCTCTCATACTCCATTTACCGCCCGACTATGTTTCAACTGCACCAACAACATGGCGGAGTATGAAGCATGCATCATGGGTCTTCGAGCAACAATTGACCTAAGGATTAAGTTTCTAAGTGTTTTCGGAGATTCCGCTCTCGTGATCATTCAGATCAAAGGTGAGTGGGATATGGAACACACAAATCTTATTCCTTACAAGGAGTATGTGTTAACTTTGCTTCCCCACTTCGAAGAGATAACCTTTGAACACTTCCCGAGAGAGGAGAATCAGTTGGCGGACGCGCTGGGTATGATGTCTTCTATGTTCAAAGTCAACTGGGACAACGAAGCTCCCCGGATTATCATTGAAAGATTGGACGAACCTGTGCATTATTATGACATTGAGACTGAAGGGGTAACAGAAAAGCCCTGGTTCCATGAGGTGAAGAGGTATCTAGAAGCTCAGGAATACCCCGAGGGTGCATCTGTTAATGACAAGAAGTTCCTGAGGAGGTTCGCAGCAAAGTTCTTCATCAGCAATGGTATCTGTTGTACCCCAAAATTTGCCCTCCTCTTTTTCCACAAGAAATCACAGCTTCGGATCTTTCCTGATTTTTTCAGATTGGCTTAAGAATCAGTCAAACAGACTTTTTCTTATCAGTCTATCCCAATTAGGGTTTCCATTAACTTTTGAAGCAGTTCAGGCAGATTGCTAGGGTTTGGTTGAATTGGCTCAGGTTTTGATCAGGCAGACGCTTCTTTGACATTTAATCAAGAACCAGGGTTTGTGCGCACATTTCTCAGAAAGAATTAATTCTGCCGTTCTTTTTCAATTTACTCTGGGATATGGGCTGAGGCTGTTGATTGAGAATTTGCAGTGTTTGGCTTAATCAGTAAAGGCAAAGGAATATGGACATTTGTTGGATTGACTGTGCATTATTATGTTTAATTGGGACTCCAGGTTATTAATTGATTGCAAGACTATAATTTTTGTTAATTATTTACGCTATCTAAGTTAGAATAATTGGATCTACTTCCAGTTATTTTAGTTCAAGAAAGCTTAAATAATTAAATAGACAGTAGAGTTAAAAGAGATTAATTGACAAAAGACTTTTATTTATTTGTACAAGTATTATTTAAATACAGTAATTATTTACAAGTATTTATAATAATATTTATTACATTGATTAAAAGTAAAATAAAACTCTATCCTAAAAATTTCCTAAGCCTTCATCTTTTGTTTGCTGCTCCCCGTTGCTCAATTATTTTTACCTGCAAAAGGAAGAAAAAAAGAAGTCAGCACAGAATAAATCAAAGGCAGACAGTGGATTTTAAGACTCATCATTAAAAGTAACTGGCCGGAATCAGTTTGTTTGCCCTCTCTGCAAATCACAAGATTACTCTTGGTTCACAAAGAGGGACAGAAATATGCTTGCAAAAAGTATGAAATGCACAAAGTTACAATTGCACAAATTCAAAATATCAAACATACTGCATAAATTGTCAAACCAAAGAATATGCCAAAAGAACAAATTGCCCATTTCAAAATTCCAAACCAAGTACAAAGTCCAAAAGGCAAACTGATGTACATTGGCAAACAAGCTGTCAAAGAAGCATAATGCCTAACCAAGTCACATATTGCAAACTGAACTGCATAAACTAAGCCAAAGATGTCAAACTATCCAAACTGTCCAAAGGCTATTAAAAGTTGTCAACAAAGTACACAAAGTATGCAAGAAATATGGAAAGTATGTAGAAGAAAGACCACAATGCAAGCGACATTCCAAGTCATCATTTTCAAAGCCAGTTACTTTTTCAGAAAAGACAAATTTAAGCAATAAAAATGCTTTTTTTAAATCTGGAGAGAGAAAGAGGGAGGAAGGAAGCTTACAGTACAGCAGGCTAGAGGCTAGAAAAGAGATATAAACATGATGTATCAGAACACATAGAGGGAGGAGGCAGAATACATACAGCAGATGATATCACAAAGAATGAAAACCTCAAGCCTTGCAAACCTGCTCAAGCATTGGTATTCAAACCAAGACCAAATTCAAAAAGGAAACGAATACACACAAAAAAGATAACACATCCTGCCTTTCAAAAACACAAACCAAGATCCTGTAAGTTATAAAACAAAGCATTAGAGCCTTTATTCAGAGAGAGAAAAAAGAGCCTAAAAACTGTCAAATTCCAAACAGCCTCAAGCCTGTAACCTGTTTAAACAGCCTGAAGCCTCAAGCTCCAAGCCCAACCTGCATAAGCCTTAATCTGTAACAAACAAAAGCCATAGCCTAACCATACAAACCTATCATAACAGCCAACCAACAACATCAATATTTCCCAGATTCAGAAGCAAAATAGACAAAGTATCCAACATATCCAAACAACACCCTCAAAATAATTTCATCATAGGGTTTAACAATACTCAAAATCATCATCAAATAATCTCAGAAGCAAGTCATACAAGCAACTCAGATCCAAGTGTTCAAACCAACTAGACCCTCAAAATGTTTTCATCACAGGGTTAATATCCAAGGCATCTCTGAGCATACAGAAGCAAAGGGCAAACAGAAGAAGAGGAAAAGAATCAAAATCATACAGAGGCAGGCAGTCAGAAGAGGAAAAGAGGCGATTACAGCTAGGGTTTTCAGAGAAGAGCATCACAAAACCACAAAAGCGAGATAAAGGTACCAGTTTTTCCAAGCAAGCTCAGCATCGTATCCCTCCGTCTCCAGCCACCCTACGCGCCTCCAAGTCCGCCTCTCCTCCTCTCCAAGCAGCGAGCCAGCAAATGTATAACTCCTTTTCTTTTCTTCTCACACCTCACAAGACATAATAATAATCATAGAATCAGTACATAAAAGGTTAAGATCATGCAATTCCTAAAACCCTAAAACATAAAGAAAGGGGGCGTAATCGTTACCTTTTCTCGTTTTGCTTTGCCCAACCATGGAGGGAAGAAGAGACGGACGGTGGTGCCTGGTGTCCCAAAGGCGGAGATTTTGTTCAGAAAGCACGCTTTGAGAAAGTAAAGGGACGAAGAGAAATGGAGAAACGGCGCCTCTGTATTGCCTAACCCTAACGCCAAGTGAAACAAAACATTGAAACCCTTGCAAAATTTGTGAAGCCCGGTTGGGCCTGCCTCTGCCTTGACACGCCTTAAGCCCATTTCAATGCGCACCCCCCTCTTTTCCTTTATTCTGATTCAGTGTTTGGGCCAAATTCCCCTTAAGCCCATTTTAATTCTTTTTAACTAATACTTTTTTTTCTCTTATCATATCATATCTTTTTTTTTGTTAAATAAATTAACACATTAATTTTTTACATCAAATTTTATTAACTCTTTTATTTTCTTTTTATAACATAATTAAATTTTGTAAAGTAAAATAATCCACTAACTCTTTTTTTTAATTATTTTTCTCAATTACTCTTTTATTAGTATAATTAAAAATACATATCAATAAATACATAAGAAAATAGATTTTCATTTGTTTCTTTTTTTGATTAAACATTTGTTTATATATAAATACATAAACTTTAATTTTTCTTAAACTTAAAACTTTTACTTTCTTTAATTAAAACTTTTGTATATAAAACATTAACAAAATACATAAAAATAGTTTTTTTTAAAGTTAAATACTTTTCTTTTATTAAAACTTTTGTTTAATTAATCTTATACGAGTTTATAACATATTAACAAAAACCTAAAAAATCATAAAATACTTAATAATATATTAAGTTAACATCTTGCATCACTTGTAAATAAATCACATACATTTACACATATACTTTTATTTCTCTTTTTATTCTTATGCATTGATATATTTTACATTGCGATTGGTTCGATTTGGTTGTAAATATATTTGGACACCACTATTCCGATAAATCTCATCCCCCGTTTGTAAATACTTGTACCCCCATCCCCGGATACTCATTTGTAATAGTTTAGGACTTTAAATTCCCTCAATTTATCGCTTTCAATTATACCATGTTTAGACCTAGGGTTTGTATGTAAATAAAATCAACCGCTAGATAACCTAATACAAGACAAATGCATGACAATCAATACACCATTCACACTTGCACCCCTAGGGTAATCCCACTCGTTGCCTTCCAAAATGGGCCATGCTTGCATGTTGAGTTTCTTTGGCAAAACAATTCAAATGATCATAAGTCCCTCGATGACGCTTTCGAAAGTTGCCTAAACAAAATGATCATAGTCCCTTCAAGCAAATTGCCAAAGACACTTGGCACCATTGCATTCATGGTCCATATGATGACCCGCGCCTGTCCCGTTAAACATCCTAACACAAGATTGTCCACCAAATACAATGGTGGAACAAAACTGTTAAAAGGGTTAAAGCATGAGAAAAATCTTTGAGTAAATTTAGGGGTAGACAACTCTTAGTTACTTGATCAACTTGCAAAACACACTTGCCTACTTTTCAAAACCCACTCCACAAACACTTTCAAAACAAACTTCAAAAAACATTTGAAACATCTTTTCGAAAAGACACACACCTTTGTAAAACATTCGAGTAAAGAATTGTTACAACGGTTGCCTAGACAAGGCATCTTTTTCAAAAACATTTTCAAAAAACACATACACACACCACCATTTCAAGTAATTGAAAATCAAGGCAAGTGATCTAAAACAAGTAACTAAGAGCCCATGGATAACCATGGATGAAAAGGGTGCTAATACCTTCCCTTTTCATTATCTACCCCCCGAACCCACGAAACGTATCAAAAGGTTTTTCCTGTGCTTTTTAACCTTTCCTTAGGATAAAATAAAAAGTCGGTGGCGACTCTTGCTAAATCGAACAAGTACGAATACAAACGCAAAACCTCAAGTCAGTTCTCCCACCGTATCACAGAACTGGCGACTCTGCTGGGGAGTCATTTAAAAGTGGGGTTACCTTAGGGTTTTAGATCACCCATACATTCTTGCTTTGATTGCCTTGATTGCTTTACTTTTTGGGTCCTTGTTTGGGTTTGTTGTAAATCCTACACCCGGATTTGGGGCACCTTCTTCGGTAAATAGCAATAAAACTGTGAGGGAACTGTGCGGGGTATACCGACATGGTTGAAGCAGTAAGCTATGTTAGTGTGACATATTTGTGAGTACCGGTAACCCTTGAGTTCAATCAAGGAGAGTACGGGGCCGCTGAGTGATGTCGTAAAGCACTAACGAACTCTTAGAACCTTACTTGACCATCTTAGCCTTTTTAGGGGTAGTGAGATGACCGACTTTGGTGCAGTCCGAAGTTGGTAGATACTCGATACTACACTCATTGAGGGTTGTTTTCTTGGAATATTTTAGTCGCCAGTTAAGTGGCTAAACCAAAACAATGAACACAAAACAATCCAATGATATTGAGCTCCTTAGAAACTGGTTCCTATTTTAGGACAGGATGAGCCAACTAACTTCAAGAGGGTACTTACCTACAAACCCCATGCAAGCCTAAACCTAAGGACTTGTTTGCTTTGTGTGAATATGATTACCTGTATATACACTCACTTGCTTTTGCATACATGTACATAACATCATAACATAATACCATAACATTTTTCAATAACCATTTCAAGGATCTCGAGGGTCTTTTGATGCAGGGTTACGTTGAACCAGACGTCTACCGAGGGGGCAAGAGGTTTCTCCTCTAAACAAATTCCATCAAAGATCAAGTGCAACAACTTGAATCAGGGGCTATGACCCACTTGACATGGTGAGCTTGATTCTAGTGGAAAGGCATCCACCGGTGCAAAGTTCTCCAATCAAAGATCAAAGTTCAACCTCTAACGTTCTCTTGTGTTTACCCCAAGAGATCCTTGAATACATTGCATACATATATCATACATATCATTGCATAACAGGTTTCTCCCATGAAGGTTTTCTTATCTTCTTACTGTTTATTTCAGTAAGATGGATATGGAACAAACGGTGAAAGATCTCCAAGCTCAAAACGCTCAATTCCAACAAATGCTTCTGGCTATGGGTAAAGGGCAAGAGGATTTGACAGCTCTCCTTCTCAAAGACAAGAAGAAGAAGTCCAAGAAGGCAACCAACATCCTGAACTTGAGGAGAAGACCTAAAGCCCTAGACCTTGCAACTCCATCCAACATGGGGGATAGTCTTGAAGAAGACCACAATTTGGAGATTGATGAAGCTGACTACTCCGAGGAACAATATCCTCCCGCTGATGACAAGTACAAACAGTTAGAGGATCGCCTCAATGCTATGGAGGTTCAACAAATACCTGGTTTGGATTTAGGAGATATGGGTTTGGTTCCTGGATTGGTCATCCCGCCAAAGTTCAAAGTCCCTACCTTTGCCGTGTACGATGGAGTTTCTTTCCCTAAGATGCACCTAACGTCTTATGTCCGTAAGATTCAACCATACGCAACTGATCCAAAGCTTTGGATCCATTTCTTCCAAGAAAGTCTGGTAGGGGCTCAACATGAGTGGTTCTATCAATTGAAGAGTTCTCGCATCCACACCTGGGAAGATTTAGCTAGGGCTTTTTACAAACAGTATCAGTACAATGCTGATCTTGCACCAACTCGTGTGCAATTGTAGAACATGACCATGGGTTCTGACGAAAGCTTCAAAGGATATGCCCAAAGGTGGAGATATCTGGCTGGTAGGGTGCAACCCCCTTTAACTGACAGAGAGTTGATTGACATCTTCATGGGAACTCTGACTGGGCCTTTCTTCAATCACTTAATTGGAAGCTCCTCAGCCGGGTTCACCGAGCTAATACTAACCGGCGAGAGGGTCGACGCTGGCATCAAAAGTGGAAAGATCCAAGGAACTACATCCTCGGACACTCAGATAATTCCCTACAATGGGAGGAAAGAGTCCAGTGCTGTGAACAGTCAAAAGAATCGTCGTGACCAACATGTAGGGGCAGTCCTGATTTCTGGTTATGCGTCACACCAACCACAACAAAGGGGAAATCAACGAAGGTTAGACGCGCCTAAAAGACAATATACCAGGATCAACATGTCACTAGCTCAAGCACTACAATACTGTAAGTCTCAGAGTGCATAAGAGGGGGGAGGGTGAATTAGGTCTTATAAAATTTATTCGGTTTTATGAGAATGCTTGGTAGTAATTTTTGGTTAAGTGTTTGAAGGTTTTGATTATATCTTTATCTTTTCCTGATTATGATGATGAAAGCGATAAATGCGGAAAAGTAAAGAACACAATGATATATCCCGGTTCCCCTCACAATCCGAGAGTACTCCAGTCCCTTTTCCAACACGAAAGAGATTTCACTATAGTTAGAATGATTGTACAGCCTATGCTTACTATCTAACCTATAGGGTGATCAAAGGTTCTTAACACCTTTAAGACCAAACAAACACTAATGTGAATGAAGAACAATCCTCTTCAAATCACAACACTTACTTCCAACAATCCTGGATAGTAAGGGAAAAATCTTTAAGTAATACAATGATTTAGTTTGAAGTATATGGAGAGCTTTATCAATCTTCAATTGATCTTCTTCTTCAAGATAAAAACAATTCTCAACAATGTATATAAATGTTCACAATGTATGAATGAAACTTGAAATGATAATGAAAGTGTATATGGCAAGTTTCACAAAATTATGAACACATGAAAGTTTAAATTCAAATGTGAGTAAATGAGAAAATTGTTAATGAAGAAGTATATTTGTTAATTTGAAAATTGAATTATTGAACCTTGTTTGAAAATAAGAAAATCTGCATTTTATAAAGTTATAAGAACCTCTTCATTCATGCCAATTCATATGAAAAGTTGCAATGCATTCATGAAAAGATACCACTTGAAAAATGTTCAAAAAACAAAGTAAAAGCTGCATTGGTTCGCTAGGAACCGGTTCCGACACTGACAGAACCCGGTTCTTAGTGAACGTTAGAAGTTGGAATTCAAATTTATCATGCAGGAACCGGTTCCCCTATTGGTACAACCCGGTTCCTGGTACAAAATCCAGGGACATGTTTTTTGAGAAAAGCTGGAACCCGGTTCCCTGTTAGGGAGGAACCGGTTCCTAAAGGTTTATTTTCAAAAATACTTTTTGAAAGATATTTCAAACAAAGTTTTTCTTGATGTTAAAGTTATGGAATATGTATATGTTGATGAATGCATATTGTGAACATCTATATTCAAGATTTTAAGAATTATTTATACCATATTGACATTTGATGATTTCTTCAATAATTCTTCAATAATCTTCAAGACTTTTATTTGATGTTGATCAGATTTTTGCACATCCTTTAAAAGTTGATGTCCATGTTGTCTTCATCAAAACACATGCTTTAAATATGACTTGAGAAGCTTGCAATTACATTCTCCCCCTTTTTGATGATGACAACCAAGTCTTGAAAACGATTTCTTGAAATGTTCATGTTGTTTTGTGTAGCAAACATGTTGAGCAAATGCAAGGCTCCCCCTAAATTGTATGCTCCCCCTAAGTCCATGATTCTTTGAATTTTGGAGAGAGTTTGATATTTTATTTGGGCCTGCAATTTCTTTGAGACAAAACAACACACATGCATACTCTTCTCCCTCTTTGTTAACATCAAAAAGGATGGGGAAAAAGAGTGAAATAGATACATATAAAAATTTAGACGTGTATCTTAAGAGAAACATTAGATATCACCTTCATCCAAAATACCAAGTTCTCTTCGGATTTTGAAGAAAGGTTCTCGAGCAAGCGGTTTAGTGAAGATATCTGCGAGTTGGTTATGAGTATCCATAAAAGTGACTTCGACATCTCCTTTAAGTACATGATCACAGAGAAAATGATGTCGAATATCTATATGTTTGGTTCTTGAATGCATGACCGGATTCTTTGTAATATTGATAGCACTTGTATTGTCGCATCGAAGAGGAATGCATCCGAGATCAAGTCCGTAATCACGGAGTTGTTGCTTGAGCCAAAGAATCTGTGCACAATAACTACCCGCTGCTATGTATTCTGCTTCGGCCGTGCTAAGAGCAACACATGCTTTCTTTTTACAAGCCCATGATACTAATGCATTTCCAATAATGTGACAAGTACCACTTGTGCTTTTACGATCAGTTTTACAACCTGCATAATCCGCGTCAGAATAACCAATTAAAGTGCAAGTACTACCTTTTGGATACCATAGGCCAACATTGATTGTTCCTTTAAGATACTTCATGATCCTTTTAACTGCCATGAGGTGTGATTCCTTTGGATTTGCTTGAAAGCGAGCGCAAAGACAAACACTAAACATGATGTCAGGACGGCTTGCCGTCAAGTATAATAAAGAACCAATCATACCTCTGTATTTTGTAATATCAATTGGAGTACCGGATTCATCTTGATCAACATATGTACCGGAGCCCATTGGAGTATTCATGGTTTTACAATTGTCCATATCAAACTTTTTCAATAATTCTTTGCAATACTTAGATTGATTGATGAAGATTCCATCTTCTAGTTGCTTGATTTGTAGTCCAAGAAAGTAGTTCATCTTTCCCATCATAGACATCTCGAATTCTCCTTGCATCATCAATTAGAATTCCTCACACATTTCTTTGTTAGTCGATCCAAAAATGATATCATCAACATAGACTTGAACCAATAAAGTGTTACTTTGGATTTTCTTAATGAACAAGGTTTTATCAACCTTACCCTTTTCGAAACCTTTTTCACACAAAAAATTGCTAAGTCTATCATACCATGCTCTTGGTGCTTTCTTTAAGCCATAAAGAGCCTTTCTCAACTTAAATACATGTGAAGGATGTTTGAAGTCTTCAAATCCCGGGGGTTGTTTGACATAGACTTCTTCATTGATGTATTCATTCAAGAATGTGCTTTTGACGTCCATTTGAAAAAGCTGAAAATTTAATGAACAAGCATAAGCAAGTAAAAGACGTATAGCTTCTAACCTTGCAACCGGAGCAAATGTTTCTTCAAAGTCGATTCCTTCCTCTTGATTGTAACCTTGAGCAACCAACCTTGCTTTGTTTCGAACAATTAGACCATTCTCATCAAGTTTGTTCTTAAACACCCATCGGGTACCTATGATGTGTTTACCACTTGGTCTAGGAACAAGTTCCCAAACTTGATTTCTCTTGAATTGATTTAATTCTTCTTGCATAGCAATAATCCATTGATCATCTCCTAAGGCTTCATCAACTTTGGTAGGTTCAATTTGAGAAACAAACGCCATGTTTAAGCAAGCATCTTTTAGATTCAATCTTGTTGATACTCCTTGGCTAATGTCACCAATAATTTTGTCAATAGGATGGTCTCTATGAGTTCTCCATTATTTTGGTAGATCATTGGTGTTTGAATCTTGTTGAACAATGTTTTCTGAATTTTCCGGTGATTTCTTAATTTGATCAAATGAAAGATCTTCCGGGGGTAAATCTATAGGATCATCATCATCACAAACAACTACTTCCTCCTTAGAGGGGTTAGTTTCATCAAAAGATACATGCATAGATTCTTCAATAGTTAAAGTTCTTTTATTATAAATTCTATATGCTTTACTAGAAAGCGAATAACCAAGAAATGTACCTTCGTCGGATTTCTCGTCAAACTTATCGAGATTATCCTTGTCATTGTTAAGAACAAAGCACTTGCATCCAAAAATGTGAAAGTGAGCAATATTTGGCTTTCTTCCTTTGAAGAGTTCATATGGAGTCTTCTTTATTATAGGTCTAATGATAACTCGATTTCCAACATAACATGCCGTACTAACCGCATCCGCCCAAAAATATTTAGGAAGATTTGCATCACTAAGCATTGTTCTTGCAAGTTCCACTAGAAACCTATTCTTTCTTTCAACTACTCCATTTTGTTGTGGAGTTCTAGGTGCTGAAAAATTATGAGAGATACCATGTTCTTCACAAAATTCTTCAAATTGAGCATTTTGGAATTCTCCACCATGATCACTTCTTATGGATACAATCTTTAGTGATTTTTCATTTTGGATTTGCTTAGCATACTTCTTAAAGGCTTTGAAAGCATCACTTTTATGCACAAGAAACAAAGTCCAAGAATATCTAGAAAAATCATCAATAATGACTAAAGCGTATACATTACCTCCGAAGCTTTTTGTTCTTGATGGACCAAAGAGATCCATGTGTAACAATTGTAGTGGTCTTGTAGTAGACACCACATTCTTAGATTTGAAAGTTGTTTTGGTCTGTTTTCCCTTTTGGCATGCATTACATAATTTGTCCTTGATGGAATTCATCTTTGGTAGACCAATAACTAAGTCATGCTTAACCAATTTGTTCAAGTGCTCCATGTGAATGTGAGCGATCCTCTTGTGCCATAACCAAGCGTCATTGTTGTTTACCATAAGACATTGTACCTTCAGAGACAAATCATCTAAAGTAATCATAAAAATATTGTTCGTTCTTATACCTTTGAATTTTACCTCATTGGTTGCCTCATCCATAGAGACATTCATCTTTGTTGAATTTGATCTTGAACCCTCTATCGCAAAGTTGACTTATGCTAAGAAGATTGTGCTTTAATCCTTCAACATAGAGAACATCCTCAATTTGAATGGATGGAGGTGTGCCAACTATTCCAACGCCAAGAATCTTTCCTTTGGTGTTGTCTCCATAGGTGACATACCCTTTGGCTTTATGTACTAGATATGAAAATTGGTGTACATCTCCTGTCATATGCTTTGAACATCCACTATCAAATTACCAAACATTTGATGTGGATTTCAAGCATTCCTACACAAACAAATTATTCTTTGTTAGGTACCCAAGTTGCCTTGGGTCCTTCATAGTTGTTCCCTTTTTCACCCACACATAATGCCCACTTGCTATACTAAAGTTTCTAACATAGCAAGCATTAGGTGTATGGCCTTTAATACCGCAATAAAAACAAATAGGTTCAAAGTTACTTCTATATCTAGAAGGATAAGATTTCTTCTTAGGAAATGTTTTCTTTTTCGATACATTAGCCTTTTTCTTTTGATGATTATGAATAACTTGCTTCTTTTCTACTTTCTTGGGATTGGAACTATTACTAGCCTTTACAAAAACAGTGGGATTGTTACTTGGTTTCTTAGAATTCACATAACCAAGACCCCTTTTATCATTAGGATAACGTTGTTGGCTTAGTAATCCTTCCAATCCTATTTGTCCTTTTTCATATCGTTCAATGACTCTTTTCAATTGAACAATTTGAAAGACATTTGATTCACACTTGGAGCATGCAAAGTTTTCTTTTTCTTTAATAAAATTCTGTTTTTGAAGATCAAAATCTTTAGTCATGGTGTCAATTTTTTCTAAACAACTTAGAAGTTCTTTTTCTTGATTTGACACCTTTTTGTATAAACTTTTGCATTCTTTCAAGAGTTCATCAATAGCATCTTGAACATCATCATCAAAAAGATTAAATTCATTACTAACCTCTTCTTCATTGTCGGAGTGATGTGAAGCCATTAATGCTAGATTTGCACATTCCTCGCTTTCCAAATCGGATGAAGAACTTATCTCATTATCTTCCCATACAACATAAGCCTTTTTGTTCTTGAACTCCTTTTTGCCTTTGAATCCATTTTTCTTGGAGAGTTTTGGACAATCCGGCTTTATGTGACCTTGCTTTCCACATTCATAACATGTGACATCTTGTGTTGATGTGGAGGCTTCTTTATCTTTATGATTATAAAATTTCTTCCTCTTGACAAAGTTAGCATTATGAAGATTATTTTTATGACCAAAATATTTTCCTAACCTTTTTACAAGAAGCAAGAAGTTTTCATCTTCCTCCGATGCATGTTTATCTTTACTTTCCTTTGAATCAACTTTCAAGGCAATGCCTTTGGATTTCTTCTCTAAATTTTCATGTTTTTCAAGTCTACCGAGTTCCGTTTCATATTCTTGAAGTTTGCCAAATAATGTAGCGGAAGTCATTGCGGAGAGACTCTTCTTTTCCGAGATTGCCGTTACCTTTGGTTGCCATTCCCTAGTCAATGATCTAAGGATTTTCAAGTTGAGTTCATCATTTGTCAAGGTTTTACCAAGAGCATTTAAGTGATTTGTCAAATGCACAAATCTCTTTTGTAAGTCAAGAATGGATTCTCCGGGCTGCATTCGAAATAGTTCATATTCTTGACTCAAGGTATTTAGCCTTGATATTTTTACTTCAGCCGTTCCTTCATGATTTTGAACCAGGGTATCCCATATTTCTTTTGATGTCTTGCAGTTCGAGACACGGAAAAATTTGTCCATACTGAGTGCACCTTGAAGAAGGTTTATTTCCTTTTTGTCATAGAGAACTTTCTTTTTATCATCGTTGTCCCATGCAGTTTTGGGCTTTACAGAACCAATGCCATTGATTACTAATATTGGAATAAATGGACCATTTTCAACAGCATCCCATACTTCCTCTCCTTGTGCTTCTAAATGCGCCTTCATGCGTATTTTCCAGAAGTCAAAATATTCACCACAGAATAGAGGAGGCTTGTTGTTACTACCACCATCTCTGAAAACTGGTTGATGATTTGCGGAAGCCATTCTGGATCTTTAGGAACAAGTTACCTATAACTTGCTCTGATGCCAATTGTAAGTCTCAGAGTGCCTAAGAGGGGGGGGTGAATTAGGTCTTATAAAATTTATTCGGTTTTATGAGAATGCTTGGTAGTAATTTTTGGTTAAGTGTTTGAAGGTTTTGATTATATCTTTCTCTTTTCCTGATTATGGTGATGAAAGCGATAAATGCGGAAAAGTAAAGAACACGGTGATATATCCTGGTTCCCCTCACAATCCGAGAGTACTCCAGTCCCCTTTCCAACACGAAAGAGATTTCACTATAGTTAGAATGATTGTACAACCTATGCTTACTATCTAACCTATAGGGTGATCAAAGGTTCTTAACACCTTTAAGACCAAACAAACACTAATGTGAATGAAGAACAATCCTCTTCAAATCACAACACTTACTTCCAACAATCCTGGATAGTAAGGGAAAAATCTTTAAGTAATACAATGATTTAGTTTGAAGTATATGGAGAGCTTTATCAATCTTCAATTGATCTTCTTCTTCAAGATAAAAACAATTCTCAACAATGTATATAAATGTTCACAATGTATGAATGAAACTTGAAATGATAATGAAAGTGTATATGGCAAGTTTCACAAAACTATGAACACATGAAAATTTAAATTCAAATGTGAGTAAATGAGAAAATTGTTAATGAAGAAGTATATTTGTTAATTTGAAAATTGAAGTATTGAACCTTGTTTGAAAATAAGAAAATCTGCATTTTATAAAGTTGTAAGAACCTCTTCATTCATGCCAATTCATATGAAAAGTTGCAATGCATTCATGAAAAGATACCACTTGAAAAATGTTCAAAAAACAAAGTAAAAGCTGCATTGGTTCGCTAGGAACCGGTTCCGACACTGACAGAACCCGGTTCTTAGTGAACATTAGAAGTTGGAATTCAAATTTATCATGCAGGAGCCGGTTCCCCTATTGGTACAACCCGGTTCCTGGTACAAAATCCAGGGACATGTTTTTTGAGAAAAGCTGGAACCCGGTTCCCTGTTAGGGAGGAACCGGTTCCTAAAGGTTTATTTTCAAAAATACTTTTTGAAAGATATTTCAAACAAAGTTTTTCTTGATGTTAAAGTTATGGAATATGCATATGTTGATGAATGCATATTGTGAACATCTATATTCAAGATTTTAAGAATTATTTATACCATATTGACATTTGATGATTTCTTCAATAATTCTTCAATAATCTTCAAGACTTTTATTTGATGTTGATAAGATTTTTGCACATCCTTTGAAAGTTGATGTCCATGTTGTCTTCATCAAAACACATGCTTTAAATATGACTTGAGAAGCTTGCAATTACAAATACATGTTGAAGAGAGAGTTGATTACATTGAAGGCTCCTCATCCGAACCCTAAGACTTCTTTTCCAAACTACAACCCGAATGCAAGATGTGCTTATCATTGTGGTAGCCCAGGGCATGACACAGACAACTGTTGGGCTCTGAAGAACAAGATCCAAGACATGATTGATGCCAAGGAAATCGAGTTTGACCCTCCAGAGACTCCAGCATAATCACTGCTCCTGTGCCAAATCATCGAGAATGTCTTTCTTTCATTTGAATTTTCAAAGTTGTAATATCTTTTGTTATTCAAACAATTATCTATTAATGTCAAACTTTGTTTCATTAATGCATTGCATATGTTTGTCTTGATTTAATCCACTCATTTTCATTACACTTGAACTATGCTTTCTACTTTCTTTATGACATTTGACTCTTGATAAAAAGCTGCAAGCCTTTAGAGGGAGGATGACGAAACAATACCATAATCTCATACAGTATACTTTTGAACAGGCCGTGCTGATGATGTACAGGAATTTCTTTCAATTCCCAAACACTGGAGTTATAAGGAAGATAATCCCTAGTCAACCCCTTTGAGCCAAAGAAGTAGGAGTTTTCTGTTCTAAACAATTTGAAACCTTTGATTTAAACCTGGGGCAGGGTAGTCTCTCAGTTAATTCAAAAAAAAAGAAAGAGGTGTGCATTGAAGTCGCAAACCCTCAGTTCGTAATACAACGAACGACATCAAAGAAAAGCATTCCTTTGGAATCAAAAGACAGTGATGGTTCTTTATCACATAGGCAGTCATTATCTCTCAAAAAAGAAAAGCCCACTGAGCCAAAACCTACAAAGGAGGCTTAAGAAAGTTGGGGCATCCCGCTGACTGTAATCTCGAAAACAGGAACAGTCAGGCAAAAGTTAGGGATAAAAAATCAAAAGAACGAGGTCATTATAAATCCTCAACAACATGAAAAATGTTGCAAAAGAAAAAGGAGATAATGACTGTCTTCCAAAATTCAACTGGTGAACCATCACCCAAAAAGTCGTTCCAAATTCGAATGGAGTTCGACGCACAATTAACTGAGCTTAGGATTGAAGAACATCACGAAGAGTGGGTGGGTACAAATATACTTTGAGCCTTTATCCCTTGTTTCTTAAACCGTGAACCAAGCCACGTTACAACCCCTCAGAAGTCCTAATTGAAGCATGGGTTAGTTCAAAAGCATACTGTTACAAAAAGGTATCCTGACTCCTGTAAGGCTTTGCTCTAAATCTTGTGTTGATTGGTCTTATGAAAAGTTTTCTGCTAAAAAACGCATTTTTCAAAACTTCGAAACAAACATAAACTTTGCATTGCTTGAATATCATTGTTTGCACATGGTTATTTGTTTAACAGCAAAGAAATTCATACAGCGAATGTTCGGAGGAACGAAAGCTCTCTCAGTGAGTAAAATCACTTCAAAAAGGATGACACTTCCATTGACAAATCTCCTATCAACAAGGGGCATGACATGTCACTATCCAGCACATCTGGGGCAGTCCAGTCAAGGTTTCAACAGATCTTTCAAAGTTCAGTTAACCTGGGGCAGTCCAGTCAAGATTTCAAGAAATCTCTCAATTTGCAGAGTAACCTGATTTAAGACTCCTTCATCATCACTGGGGGTATTCGAATGTCAAAAGTGTCCAACAATTCCTTCATCACCTGTTGGAAGATACAGTCCAGATATGCTCCAGACACGGTTGCCATTCTGTCACCTTTCTTAAGTTCTGGATTAATACCTGTAGCAAGCCAGGAAAATATCTGTGGACGACTGATTGTGGATCAACACCTGTAACAAGCCAGGAAATTATCTACATGAAGAGATTGAAGATCAATACCTGAAACAAGCCAGGAAAACTATCTTTCTTTCTCAAGTCAGAGATCAACACCTGAAACCAGCCAGGATAGTATCTCCTTGACCAACCTTTCTTAAGTTCCAGATTAATACCTGAAACAAGCCAGGAAAATATTTGTGGACGACTGATTGTGGATCAACACCTGAAACAAGCCAGGAAATTATCTACATGAAGAGATTGAAGATTAATACCTGAAACAAGCCAGGAAAACTATCTTTCTTTCTCAGGTCAGAGATCAATACCTGAAACCAGCCAGGACAATATCTCTTTGACCAACCTTTCTTAAGTTCCGGATTAATACCTGTGATCGGTGGATCTGGAACTGACTATTTAACGCTGGTTCGTGAAATGTCGCGGAAGCAAGAGTCGCCACCGTCTTTTATTTTCTCCAACATGGAAAGGACAAAAGCACAGAAAAATTCCTTATGAGATTATGTTCTCGGTTCGGGAGGTAGATTTATAGAAAGGGGAGGTGTTAGAACCCTTTCTATCCATGGTTATCAATGGGCTCTTAGATACTTGCTCATTTGTGTTTTCAAAAATGTTTGTTTGCTTTTCAAGGTGAATGGGTTTGAAAAAAGTTTCTTTGAAAGTTTCAGATCGACTCTTGTATCAGTCCTCAAGAGTGTTTGAAAAGTTGTTTTGAAAGCTTTTTGCAAAGTGTCGGTGTGAAAATAAGTTTTTGATTTGTTTTGAATTAGAGCAAGTATCTACGAGTCGTCTACCTACCCTAAGGAATTAGTCTGTGTAAATGTCCTTAAGGTAGTGCCATCCCACCATTGAGGGGTAGGTAGCACCGCCGTTGGAGGTGTTCGGGTCAATTCGAGTTTAGGGACAGTGTGGTCACTAGAGCAACAGTAGGACACCTTAGAAGCTACCCTTATGCCATTGATCCTTTTTAATTCGAGGCAACTTTTCCGAGGCAACTTGTTTTGAGGCATATGGATCAACGGACATAAGGACTTACTAAAACGTCCTATACTCGACGACCACGTTTCGAGGGCAAGGCAACAGTGAGGCGTACCCTAAGAGTGGTGTGTGAATTGTGTGTCATTTTCAGTTATTATTTGTCTTGTCATGCATTTAGTGAGCTACGCTTTGATTTTATTTGGGCATACATTCTTTCATGTGATTAACAGTTTAAAGGTGCGGAATTTAAAATGCGGAAAAATAAAGGTCCTACGCTATTACAAGGCGCGGGTCTACATCACCAAATTAAACAAAGACCCGATTTTGAATAAAGGTACGGAAAGTAAATGTCCTAATTATCTATTACAAAGCTTTGGGGCAAATACATTATATTCACAAAAGAAATAAAAATAAATGCGCGAAAAGAAATAAGAATCGAGTGCGAGGGCGTTGGGCCCTTTAAAGAAATTAAATCGAAATTAAAAAATTAATTAATGATTAAATAAAGAAAGGGACTTATTTTTGATGTTTTTGTATTTAATGGAAATAAAGAAAATTAATTGGAATTGAAACCCTAATTCTAAGCATTTTTAATTATTAAAGAAAAAGATTCAAGTTTGACCTAATTTACTAATTATTTAATATACATATTTACTTACAAAATAATTAATGGTTAATAATAATAAAAAAATAAATTATTTATTGAGAAAAAAGAATGAAAATGCTAAATCTAATTTTTATGTATTTTATTTATTTAAGAAAATAACATTAAAATTAAACCTAAAAATTAAACTAATTTGGTTATTTAGAATTTATTTACAAAATTAATAGAAATTAATATTAATAAAACATATTTTTTTGTTTTATGATTTCTAACTTTTTTGTATTATAAATTTTTTTGGTGAATTAAAGGAAAACAATTAATTAAAAAAAAGAATAAATAAAAGAAAAGAAAAGAGAGAAAGAAATGCAAACATGGGGGGATGGTTGACCCAAATTGAGGAGGTTTATAGAAAGCAGTTTGGCCCAAGAATTCCAGGCCCATGTGGACTTTTAGCGTTTGTGTGAGAAACAGTTGACCAATGCGTATGGTGGATTGCTGGTGATGGCCATTAGATTGGCCTTTAGGGACATGTGGCAAGCACAGATCTGGAGTTGCATGGTAGCCTTCTGGAAGCGTACTGCACAGAATCATGTTAAAAGAAAAAATATTGAATAAAGTGGGGGGACCTGGGAATCGAACCCAGGTCCCAATGCTTGTAACCATTCCTTTCCACCAACTGAGCCAGCGCATCCATTCGTATGTATAATGGAACATGATAAATATAATAAGAAATAAGCGCTAGTGGTGTTAAAACAAAATTCACGCACGAACATTCAAACTCCTCAGTCACGTATGGACACGCCAGCTTCATCTTCATCATTTGGCCTGTAAAAGAAATCAAATAGCGGGGGTTTTAAACCCCCACTAACTGCAGTATACAATAATAGCGATTAGAGCATGGTCCATCATAAATTGAGCGCGAGGTATGGTTTTGAATCGTCAGGAAGTCCTGGCTCCAATGGTATAGGTCTCGTTACCTAATTTTTCCTCATGAAGAAGTCCCTAATTTCAAGCTCCTGAAACCCTAGAAAATTTCCATGGCAACTTTGGATACAGGCGATATTAATTCAATTCAATGGCACCATTAGCTTCAGTATGATCATGTTAGTGTAAAACAATAATGAAAATGCATGAACAAGGCCTGGAAATCGAAACACGATTATTCAATATTTCAAGAAAAGTTTGATTTTGTTATACCGATTCCTTGGATATGGGGGCGTGATTTTGATTGGAACAGCTTCCTGATAATGTCAGGAGTCTATTGGAATACTTTTTGGACCTTGAATCACCCTCTAGCTATGAAAACAGTTTTGAGATTTTTAAGAAAAAATGCAAGTTTTGCTTTGAGGTTTCAGCGCAGCATTCGTGTCCTCTTGATTAGGGTTGTGTTTGCATATGTATGAGGAATGATTTAGGTTAGAAAACAAAGCCCAAAATCCATTCAATCAATGTTTCAATATTTGATTTTTCAAGCATCTTTTTTCAATCTTTTTTCCATCAAAACATTGCCAATCATGGGAGATTCTTTCCCTTTTGGATGTGCACGAAATCTTGAGTGAATAAAGAGTGCATATGCTGCATAAAAAGATTTGCAAGACATGTTTTTGTATTTTTCTTATATTTAATTTTAATTAAATGAATTAATAGAATTAAAAACTCAATTAATTAATTAAAAATAAGAAAATAACTCCCCTTTGGGTCAATGGGTCGTGCATAGCTTTTGGGTGAGGATTCTTGGAAGAAATTGAGGCCCATTAGCAATTTTGAGGCATTTGAAGCAAAGTTGACTTTTCAAAATTCCCAAAACATTCCCAACTTCCACAAGGCATATCTTGCTCAATTTTTAAGCTTTGATCATGTTCTTGGACATTTTGGAAAGGCCTTGAAGTCCTCTAACCAATGCCTTTGGTCCCATGTCATTTTGATTTACCAATCTCAAGTTGTGGTCTTTGACTTAAAGTGCCTTTTTGTTGACTTTTGAAAATGACCTATAATGTTGAGATTGATAACTTTTTGTGAGAGCATTTCTTGGACTTGAAGTGTGAAGATGAGTTGTAGGAAATGTCATTCTCTTAAAAATGAGCTTTGGATGGAATTTTTCTGATAAACCATGTGGAAGTTATGCCCTGGTCAATTTGCAGTTGACTTTTTCAACTGTCCAAATATAGAAACGTTTGCATCTTGGGACTTTTTGAGCCATGCCTTGAGAATCATGATCAATAATTGATCAAATGATGTTTGTGGCTTCAAAATAATATGTTGACCAAAATTTTTGACTTTTGACTGTCAAATGACCATTTTGCCCCTACAGTTGACTGTAGGGCAATTAGGGTTTTTGACTGTGCAGTTTTATGCTGGGAGTCTTGAAACTTGGCATATGGATGCTTGACCATGTTTGTAGGCATGTGGGACTTGTTTGGACCCTTGGAAACTTCAACTTCTTTGCCAGAACCAAAACCCTAATTTTTGACTATTAGGAGGCAATTGGACTGTGCAACCCTTGGGAGATTTTGAAGCATGCTCTTTGCAAATCTTGAAGAATATGGGAGGGCAAATTTTGGGGTACAACAGTTTCCCCTGTTCAATCTTCTTAGACCTGAGGATGTAGATTGGCTGACGTGCCTTTCGTAATCCGAAGGTGGAAGATGATTGAACACTAGAGTGCCCAGAAATTTGCGCTCACATGTTAACAGTGTGATGATGGGAATGGGCTTACAGATGCCATTTGGAGATTAATGGATAGGAAGATGGGCTTATAGATGCCATATTGAGAGGTGATGGATAGATGGATGGGCTTATAGATGCCATCTGGGTGTCGATCGCGTAAGAGATTCCTTAGCGAGAACTTGCGTACCTGAAAAAGAAAATGATTACCTGGCCTGTTACAGGAGTTGGTCTTCAAACTCTTTGTGTAAATGTGCCCTGACTGGTTACAGGAATTGAATCCTTAAACCTTTTCAGACGTGCCCTGGCGAGATACAGGAGTCGAGTCTGGAGTTTCTAAAGGTGATGAATGAATCAGGGATGGTTACTACCTCAACGGGACGATGAGAGAACCTTGGGCGATTACTACCTCAACAGTAACGATGAGAGAATCTGGGGCGATTACTACCTCAACAGTAACGATGAGAGAACCTTGGGCGATTACTACCTCAACAGTAACAATGAGAGAATCTGGGGCGATTACTACCTCAACAGTAACGATGAGAGAACCTTGGACAATTACAACCTCAACAGTAACGATGAGAGAACCTTGGGCGATTACTACCTCAACAGTAACGATGAGAGAATCTGGGGCGATTACTACCTCAACAGTAACGATAAGAGAGTCTGGGGCGATTACTACCTCAACAGTAACGATGAGAGAATCTGGGGCGATTACTACCTCAACAGTAACAATGAAGGAATCTGGGGCGATTACTACCTCAACAGTAACGATGAGAGAATCTGGGGCGGTTACTACCTCAACAGTAACGATGAGAGAATCTTGGATGTCTTCTACTGAGTCTTCATCAGGAAAATCTTTAGGAATCGATTTACTGGACTAGAGAAGGCCTTTGACTGGATCGGCATCAGAAAAATCTTTAGGAGTCGATTTAACTGAAAAAGGCAAGGTCTTGGAATCTTCAACTAGAATAAGAATCAGGGAGATCTTAGGGTCGATCTGACTGAACCAGAGAAGGCCTTTGACTGGATAAGAATCAGAAAAATCTTTAGGAGTCGATTTAACTGAACCAGGCAAGGTCTTGGCCATAGCTGAGAATTTAACTGGATCTTTCCTGAAAGGTAAAGGTCAGTCATATGCAATGCATGATATGGATCGGACAATGATGTTCTCAACATAAATGAGATTGTAAGATATGATGCGTATATGCATGCCATAATGTATGGAAATGCGATGTTTATGAATGTATGTTTTCGTCTTAGGAAAATAAATCCTTGACGGGCGCCGGGAAATCACATCCTGGGCTGATGTTGGAGAATAGTACTTGGTTGTTTCCGCTGGGGATGATAGTTGCAAGAATACCGGTAGGAGAAGATAACTCCGTTGGAGAATAAACTTGGCGAACGGGTTTCTCTGCGGGGAGAAAATTTATTCTAGTGATCTTGCTGGGGAATAATACTCTGTGGGGAGAGAGGTACCTTGTTGGGACATTGATGGTAACTCCGCTGGGGATACCGTTGTCATGTTGGAAGTGTTAATAGACTTCGCTGGGGATAAGAAGACTTCGCCGAGGACGATCTTTCCGTGGCTTTTGGCTGAGGATAAACCAGTTATATCCTGGTAGGGAAATAACCTTTGGATAAAGCCGGGAGACGCGTTCGTGCTCTGCGGGGGAGAAGCTTCCAGAATCTACTGGGGATAAGCTTCCTGCTGGGGAGATGGGTTCAAACTTTCCTGGGGAAATCTTGAACCATGCTGGACTCTCTTGGGGAAATCTTTGAGATATACTGGAAGTGACTCCACTGAATGTCTGGTATACCGCCGGGGAACAATCTTAGATCAAGACTGCCGGGGATGTTTGTTAAGGATGTATGTATGATGTGTTGGGGAATGTTGAGATCTGCTGGAGGATACCCAACTTCCTTAAGGCTGATAGTATAGCTCTGCTTGGGGAGAGTGCATTGACTTGCTGGCCCATTCTCTGGGGAGTTAAGGTATACTGGTTATGTTCTTCAGCTGAACTTACCTTGATACCTTGGCGGACAGAGCAATTAGATCGTTTGGACAACTCATTATTTCCCCTGTTTCCGATATTAGAAGATACTTGTGGAGGTGCTTGACGGCCGTCGATTGACAAATCTTCCTCTGGTAGGCGAGTGACGAGATGCCGGGATATAGTCGTACGCTTTTGATCCCTAACTTTTGCCTGGACCGCCCTTTCGGGTTTTCAGTCCACCGGGATACCCATTTTTGCCCAAGCCGCCTTTTCAGGTTTTCGACTTGCCGGGTGTACAGATTTTTCATTTTCATCCCTTATTTTGCCCGAACCCTTTTGGTTCGCCGGGAAGCCCTTATTTTTTCCTAGGTGTGTCAACCTAGCGGGTCTTTGATTTTGCGTAGTATTTTTTTGACTATGTCCCTGCTTTTAGGATGTAGAGAGGTGCCCCTGTCAGAAGTGTTTTGCCATGCCACCAGAAGATGTTTGATCAGGCAAGATTCGTTGCTGGAATGCCCCAAGTGACTCAGGCGGAGATTTGCCCCAGGCTGTTTGGCCTTTGAGAGATTCTCCGAATCTTGATTTAACTGCCCCAGGTGATAGACCATGATCATGTCTGCCCCTTGATTGGAAGTGCTTTTGTTCACCAGGTATTCATCGTGCGAGCTTCTATGCTGTTCAAACAAATAGTCGTATGCAAACAAGGTTATGTTAAAAATGCAACGCTTATGTCTGTCTTGAAGTTTTTTTTTTTTGAAAATGCATTTTTTAGCAAAAACGAGTGAATCTTGTAAACTGCGATGTCAACTCGTTATTTTACCGCAAGCCTTAAGGAGTCAGGATACCTTTTGTAACAGTATGCTTTCGAGCTAACCCATGCTTCAGCTAGGACTTTTAAGGGTTATAACGTGGCCTGGTTCACGGTTTAAGAAACAAAGGATAAAGGCTCAAATTATATTTGTACCCACCCACTCTTCGTGATGTTCTTCAAACCTAAACTCAGCTGATCGTGCGTTAGACCTTTTTTGAGTCTTTGCTCTGATATTCCAGTGATGGTTCGGATACTGAAAGTTTATTTTGAATAGGCAGTCATTTCTTTTTTTGTCGAGGGTTTGTAGGACCTCTTTATTTTTTGATTTCATTATCCCCTTTTTTTTTGCCTGAACTGTTTCTTTTTGTAATTACAGTCAGCGGGATGCCCCAGTTTTGTAAGTCTCCTTCATAGGTTTTGACTTATTGGGCTTTTGATTTTTGAAAGATAACGACTGCCTGTCTTTATGATTATTCGGAACCATCACTGTCTTTCTTTGTAAGGACCTCTTTGGTGCCATTTGTTATGCACTTGGATCAACTGAGAGAACTACCATGCCCCAGGTTATGATAGAGGGTTTTAATTTTCGAAAAGAAAAACTCCTACTTCTTTGGCTCAGAGGGGTTGACGAGGGATTATCTTCCTTATAACTCCAGCGTTTAGGGATTGAAACAATGCATGTACCTCATCAGCGGGGTCTGTTCAAAAGCATACTGTAGATTGCGGTATCGTTTTCGTCATCCTCCCTCAAGAGGCTTAGAATTATTAACCGAGAATTGATCACCACAGAAAAATGAAAACAATTTGCATATAGTGAATACAAATATATTGCTTCAAAACAGACATGTGCAATGCATTAATGAAATAACAACGTTTAACATGAGTAAATGTTTGAACAAAAGAAAATTACAACTTGAAAATCCTAATGAACAAAAGTCTTTTCATCTCAGGGCTTGTTACTTCAATTGGTGAATCCTGTAGGGATGGTAGAAGCACTCAGCCTGGCCATCTTGGGTGAATTCCACAGCTCCTTCATCGATCAGGTCCTGGATCTTATTCTTCAAGGTCCAACAATCATCTGTAGCATGCCCCGGGCTGTTAGAATGATAAGCGCAGCGGGCGTTGGGGTTATACCTTGAAGGTGTCCTGTTGGGATTCTTAGGAGGATCCCTGAGAGTTACCAATTTCAACCTCAACAGTTGTTGTAGAGCTTGAGGCAGTGACACGTTGAGCTTGGTGAATTGCCTTTTGGGCTTGTCTGCCTGAAGCTGGTGAATTTGTAACCTTGAAGCCAGTTGAGGAGCTTTTCCCTTGTCTTCTTGTCTCAAAGGTGGTTGAATGGTGACTGGCCTTTTACCCTTAGACGTTTGCCCCAGTTGGTTACCCTGAAGCAGTTGGTTGACGAGAACCCCGAGCTCTTCTTGTCTTTGAGCTAAGCCTTGAATGATAGTCATCTGCCCCAACATCTGGGCTTTCATTGTATCCATTTCAGCTTGCGGGTGTTTCAGCCATTCATCCTCAGCACTGTTCCTGACCAAAGTCCCCATGAGAAGCGTCCTCAGCTCTTCCTGCCCCTTGGATAGATTCAGGAGGATTTCCCCGAACCGAGTCTCTTGAGCATGAAGGTCCTGGTTATCTTGTTGGGAAGTCATGGCTGAAATAAACAGCGCAGATGGTGAGTGACCTGTCAAAAGGGTACCTGTTATGCAATGATATGTATGCATATATATGCAATGTTTTCAAAGATCTCGCGGGGTAAACAAGAAAAAATTGTCAGAATTTGAATCCGGTAGCTTGATTGAAAGAACTTCATGTTGTTGAGAGTCCTTCTTCAAGGATCAAAGGCTCACCATATCGAGTGGGTCATAGCCCCTGACTTAAGTCATCATGTCTGGTTTTGGTTTCCAAACAAACTTGGTTAGGGGAACCTTCTTCAAGAGTCAGAGCTCACCATGTCAAGTGGGTCATAGCCCCTGACCCCCTTGGCTAGAGGAAAATAAATCCCCTTTGCCCCTTGCTAGACAGTCGGTTCATCATGACCTGCATCACAAGCCCTTGAGATCCTTGAAACGGGTCAGTCTTTATGCAGGATGCATGCAATGGTATGATGTTATGCTATGCATGGAGTGATATATGTAACCATGTTATGAGTCCCAATTAAGGACTGTAAACAAAACCTGCAAGAAACTCAGTAAACCCTGTCATGAGCCCCATTTAAGGACTATAAACAAAACCTGCAAGAAACTCAAGTGTCAGATAATAAGCATGCAAGTAGTCAAGTTGGAAAGCACACAAGTCACACAAGAGAGCCCTTAGAGTTTAGGCCAGCATGGGGTCTAGGTATTACCCTCTTTCAGTTTGTTGGTTCAAACCTGTCCTATCAGAAGTAATCGGGTTCTAGAGGATCCCAATATCACTGACTACCCTCAATCGGTCATAACTCCAGCATCGCAATCTTTTCTTGCGGCCAGAACCATCACGAGAGTTTAGCCTCAATGGGCGTAGCATACTGCTACTGTTCTATTGGCCAATTTGGGTCATTTAAGGTTCTAAGGTCGGTTGGTGCTTAATGACTCCTCAGAAGACCCATATTCTCCTCGTTGTGACACAAGGGATATCGGTACAGACCAAGGTGCCACACCAACGTAGCCACTGCTTCACCCATGTCGGTCTACGCCGGACAGGTCCCTCACAACTTATGCTACCTAAACAGGGTATCCCCAGATCCGGGTTAGGATCTATGTAACTCCGATGCAGCCCACAATTTAAAGCAAACAAGTCAAAACAATTGAAAACACAGTTATGAACTATCCTAAGGTACACCTCACTTTATAAGATTCCCCAGCAGAGTCGCCAGTTCTGTGATTGGTGGATCTGGAACTGACTGTTTAACGCTGGTTCGCGAAATGTCGCGGAAGCAAGAGTCGCCACCGTCTTTTATTTTCTCCAACATGGAAAGGACAAAAGCACAGAAAAATTCCTTATGAGATTATGTTCTCGGTTCGGGAGGTAGATTTATAGAAAGGGAAGGTGTTAGCACCCTTTCTATCCATGGTTATCCATGGGCTCTTAGATACTTGCTCATTTGTATTTTCAAAAATGTTTGTTTGCTTTTCAAGGTGAATGGGTTTGAAAAAAGTTTCTTTGAAAGTTTCAGATCGACTCTTGTATCAGTCCTCAAGAGTGTTTGAAAAGTTGTTTTGAAAGCTTTTTGCAAAGTGTCGGTGTGAAAAGAAGTTTTTTATTTGTTTTGAATTAGAGCAAGTATCTACGAGTCGTCTACCTACCCTAAGGAATTAGTCTGTGTAAATGTCCTTGAGATAGTGACATCCCACCATTGAGGGGTAGGTAGCACCACCGTTGGAGGTGTTCGGGTCAATTTGAGTTTAGGGACACTGTGGTCACCAGAGCAACAGTAGGACACCTTAGAAGCTACCCTTATGCCATTGATCCTTTTTAATTCGAGGCAACTTTTCCGAGGCAACTTGTTTTGAGGCATATAGATCAACGGACATATGGACTTACTAAAACGTCCTATACTCGACGACCACGTTTCGAGGGCAAGGCAACAGTGAGGCGTACCCTAAGAGTGGTGTGTGAATTGTGTGTCATTTTCAGTTATTATTTGTCTTGTCATGCATTTAGTGAGCTACGCTTTGATTTTATTTGGGCATACATTCTTTCATGTGATTAACAGTTTAATGGTGCGGAATTTAAAATGCGGAAAAATAAAGGTCCTACGCTATTACAAGGCGCGGGTCTACATTGCCAAATTAAACAAAGACTCGATTTTGAATAAAGGTACGAAAAGTAAATGTCCTAATTATCTATTACAAAGCTTTGGGGCAAATACATTATATTCACAAAAGAAATAAAAATAAATGCGCGAAAAGAAATAAGAATCGAGTGCGAAGGCGTTGGACCCTTTAAAGAAATTAAATCGAAATTAAAAAATTAATTAATGATTAAATAAAGAAAGGGACTTATTTTTGATGTTTTTGTATTTAATGGAAATAAAGAAAATTAATTGGAATTGAAACCCTAATTCTAAGCATTTTTAATTATTAAAGAAAAAGATTCAAGTTTGACCTAATTTACTAATTATTTAATATACATATTTACTTACAAAATAATTAATGGTTAATAATAAGAAGAATAAAAATTATTTATTGAGAAAAAAGAATGAAAATGATAAATCTAATTTTTATGTATTTTATTTATTTAAGAAAATTACATTAAAATTAAACCTAAAATTAAACTAATTTGGTTATTTAGAATTTATTTACAAAATTAATAGAAATTAATATTAATAAAACATATTTTTTTGTTTTATGATTTCTAACTTTTTTGTATTATAAATTTTTTTGGTGAATTAAAGGAAAAAAATTAATTAAAAAAAAAGAATAAATAAAAGAAAAGAAAAGAGAGAAAGAAATGCAAACATGGGGGGATGGTTGACCCAAATTGAGGAGTTTTATAGAAAGCAGTTTGGCCCAAGAATTCCAGGCCCATGTGGACTTTCAGCGTTTGTGTGAGAAACAGTTGACCAATGCGTATGGTGGATTGCTGGTGATGGCCATTAGATTGGCCTTTAGGGACATGTGGCAAGCACAGATCTGGAGTTGCATGGTAGCCTTCTGGAAGCGTACTGCACAGAATCATGTTAAAAGAAAAAATATTGAATAAAGTGGGGGGACCTGGGAATCGAACCCAGGTCCCAATGCTTGTAACCATTCCTTTCCACCAACTGAGCCAGCGCATCCATTCGTATGTATAATGGAACATGATAAATATAATAAGAAATAAGCGCTAGTGGTGTTAAAACAAAATTCACGCGCGAACATTCAAACTCCCCAGTCACGTATGGACACGCCAGCTTCATCTTCATCATTTGGCCTGTAAAAGAAATCAAATAGCGGGGGTTTTAAACCCCCACTAACTGCAGTATACAATAATAGCGATTAGAGCATGGTCCATCATAAATTGAGCGCGAGGTATGGTTTTGAATCGTCAGGAAGTCCTGATTCCAATGGTATAGGTCTCGTTACCTAATTTTTCCTCATGAAGAAGTCCCTAATTTCAAGCTCCTGAAACCCTAGAAAATTTCCATGGCAACTTTGGATACAGGCGATATTAATTCAATTCAATGGCACCATTAGCTTCAGTATGATCATGTTAGTGTAAAATAATAATGAAAATGCATGAACAAGGCCTGGAAATCGAAACACGATTATTCAATATTTCAAGAAAAGTTTAATTTTGTTATACCGATTCCTTGGATATGGGGGCGTGATTTTGATTGGAACAGCTTCCTGATAATGTCAGGAGTCTATTGGAATACTTTTTGGACCTTGAATCACCCTCTAGCTGTGAAAACAGTTTTGAGATTTTTAAGAAAAAATGCAAGTTTTGCTTTGAGGTTTCAGCGCAGCATTCGTGTCCTCTTGATTAGGGTTGTGTTTGCATATGTATGAGGAATGATTTAGGTTAGAAAACAAAGCCCAAAATCCATTCAATCAATGTTTCAATATTTGATTTTTCAAGCATCTTTTTTCAATCTTTTTTCCATCAAAACATTGCCAATCATGGGAGATTCTTTCCCTTTTGGATGTGCACGAAATCTTGAGTGAATAAAGAGTGCATATGCTGCATAAAAAGATTTGCAAGACATGTTTTTGTATTTTTCTTATATTTAATTTTAATTAAATGAATTAATAGAATTAAAAACTCAATTAATTAATTAAAAATAAGAAAATAACTCCCCCTTTGGGCCAATGGGTCGTGCATAGCTTTTGGGTGATGTTTCTTGGAAGAAATTGAGGCCCATTAGCAATTTTGAGGCATTTGAAGCAAAGTTGACTTTTCAAAATTCCCAAAAATTTCCCAACTTCCACAAGGCATATCTTGCTCAATTTTTAAGCTTTGATCATGGTCTTGGATATTTTGGAAAGGTATTGAAGTCCTCTAACCAATGCCTTTGGTCCCATTTCATTTCGATTTACCAATCTCAAGTTGTGGTCTTTGACTTAAAGTGCCTTTTTGTTGACTTTTGAAAATGACCTATAATGTTGAGATTGATAACTTTTTGTGAGAGCATTTCTTGGACTTGAAGTGTGAAGATGAGTTGTAGGAAATGTCATTCTCTTCAAAATGAGCTTTGGATGGAATTTTTCTGATAAACCATGTGGAAGTTATGCCCTGGTCAATTTGCAGTTGACTTTTTCAACTGTCCAAATATATAAACTTTTGCATCTTGGGACTTTTTGAGCCATGCCTTGAGAATCATGATCAAGAATTGATCAAATGATGTTTGTGGCTTCAAAATAAGATGTTGACCAAAAATTTTGACTTTTGACTGTCAAATGACCATTTTGCCCCTGCAGTTGACTGTAGGGCAATTAGGGTTTTTGACTGTGCAATTTTGTGCTGGGAGTCTTGAAACTTGGCATATGGATGCTTGACCATGTTTGTAGGCATGTGGGACTTGTTTGGACCCTTGGAAACTTCAACTTCTTTGCCATAACCAAAACCCTAATTTTTGACTGTTAGGAGGCAATTGGACTGTGCAACCCTTGGGAGATTTTGAAGCATGCTCTTTGCAAATCTTGAAGAATATGGGAGGGCAAATTTTGGGGTACAACAGTTGCCCCTGTTCAATCTTCTTAGACCTGAGGATGTAGATTGGCTGACGTGCCTTTCGTAATCCGAAGGTGGAAGATGATTGAACACTAGAGTGCCCAGAAATATGCGCTCACATGTTAGCAGTGTGATGATGGGAATGGGCTTACAGATGCCATTTGGAGATTAATGGATAGGAAGATGGGCTTATAGATGCCATGTTGAGAGGTGATGGATAGATGGATGGGCTTATAGATTCCATCTGGGTGTCGATCGCGTAAGAGATTCCTTAGCGAGAACTTGCGTACCTGAAAAAGAAAATGATTACCTGGCCTGTTACAGGAGTTGGTCTTCAAACTCTTTGTGTAAATGTGCCCTGACTGGTTACAGGAATTGAATCCTTAAACCTCTTCAGACGTGCCCTGGCAAGATACAGGAGTCGAGTCTGGAGTTTCGAAAGGTGATGAATGAATCAGGGATGGTTACTACCTCAATGGGACGATGAGAGAACCTTGGGCGATTACTACCTCAACAGTAACGATGAGAGAATCTGGGGCGATTACTACCTCAACAGTAACGATGAGAGAACCTTGGGCGATTACTACCTCAACAGTAACGATGAGAGAATCTGGGGCGATTACTACCTCAACAGTAACGATGAGAGAACCTTGGACGATTACAACCTCAACAGTAACGATGAGAGAACCTTGGGCGATTACTACCTCAACAGTAACGATGAGAGAATCTGGGGCGATTACTACCTCAACAGTAACGATAAGAGAGTCTGGGGCGATTACTACCTCAACAGTAACGATGAGAGAATCTGGGGCGATTACTACCTCAACTGTGACGATGAAGGAATCTGGGGCGATTACTACCTCAACAGTAACGATGAGAGAATCTGGGGCGATTACTACCTCAACAGTAACGATGAGAGAATCTTGGATGTCTTCTACTGAGTCTTCATCAGGAAAATTTCTTAGGAATCGATTTACTGGACTAGAGAAGGCCTTTGACTGGATCGGCATCAGAAAAATCTTTAGGAGTCGATTTAACTGAACCAGGCAAGGTCTTGGAATCTTCAACTGGAATAAGAATCAGGGAGATCTTAGGGTCGATCTGACTGAACCAGAGAAGGCCTTTGACTGGATAAGAATCAGAAAAATCTTTAGGAGTCGATTTAACTGAACCAGGCAAGGTCTTGGAATCTTCAACTGGAATAAGAATCAGTGAGATCTTAGGGTCGATCTGACTGAACCAGAGAAGGCCTTTGGCTGGATCGGCATCAGAAAAATCTTTAGGAGTCGATTTAACTGAACCAGGCAAGGTCTTGGAATCTTCAACTGGAATAAGAATCAGGGAGATCTTAGGGTCGATCTGACTGAACCAGAGAAGGCCTTTGGCTGGATCGGCATCAGAAAAATCTTTAGGAGTCGATTTAACTGAACCAGGAAAGGTCTTGGAATCTTCAACTGGAATAAGAATCTGGGAGATCTTAGGGTCGATCTGACTGAACCAGAGAAGGCCTTTAACTGGATAAGAATCAGAAAAATATGTAGGAGTCGATTTAACTGAACCAGGAAAGGTCTTGGCCATAGCTGAGAATTTAACTGGATCTTTCCTGAAAGGTAAAGGTCAGTCATATGCAATGCATGATATGGATCGGGCAATGATGTTCTCAACATAAATGAGATTGTAAGATATGATGCGTATATGCATGCCATAATGTATGGAAATGCGATGTTTATGAATGTATGTTTTCGTCTTAGGAAAATAAATCCTTGACGGGCGCCGGGAAATCACATCCTGGGCTGATGTTGGAGAATAGTGCTTGGTTGTTTCCGCTGGGGATGATAGTTTCAAGAATATCGGTAGGAGAAGATAACTCCGTTAGGGAATAAACTTGGAGAACAGGTTTCTCTGCGGGGAGAAAATTTATTCTAGTGATCTTGCTGGGGAATAATACTCTGTGGGGAGAGAGGTACCTTGCTGGGATATTGATGGTAACTCCGCTGGGGATACCGTTGTCATGTTGGAAGTGTTAATAGACTTCGCTGGGGATAAGAAGACTTCGCCGAGGACGATCTTTCCGTGGCTTTTGGCTGAGGATAAACCAGTTATATCCTGGTAGGGAAATAACCTTTGGATAAAGCCGGGAGACGCGTTCGTGCTCTACGGGGGAGAAGCTTCCAGAATCTACTGGGGATAAGCTTCTTGCTGGGGAGATGGGTTCAAACTTTCCTGGGGAAATCTTGAACCATGCTGGACTCTCCTGGGGAAATCTTTGAGATATACTGGAAGTGACTCCACTGAATGTCTGGTATACCACCGGGGAACAATCTTAGATCAAGACTGTCGGGGATGTTTGTTAAGGATGTCTGTATGATGTGCTGGGGAATGTTGAGATCTACTGGAGGATACCCAACTTCCTTAAGGCTGATAGTATAGCTCTGCTTGGGGAGAGTGCATTGACTTGCTGGCCCACTCTCTGGGGAGTTAAGGTATACTGGTTATGTTCTTCAGCTGAACTTACCTTGATACCTTGGCGGACAGAGCAATTAGATCGTTTGGACAACTCATTATTGCCCCTGTTTCCGATATTAGAAGATACCTGTGGAGGTGCTTGACGGCCGTCGATTGACAAATCTTCCTCTGGTAGGCGAGTGACGAGATGCCGGGATATAGTCGTACGCTTTTGATCCCTAACTTTTGCCTGGACCGCCCTTTCGGGTTTTCAGTCCACCGGGATACCCATTTTTGCCCAAGCCGCCTTTTCAGGTTTTCGACTTGCCGGGTGTACAGATTTTTCATTTTCATCCCTTATTTTGCCCGAACCCTTTTGGTTCGCCGGGAAGCCCTTATTTTTGCCTAGGTGTGTCAACCTAGCGGGTCTTTGATTTTGCATAGTATTTTTTTGACTATGTCCCTGCTTTCAGGATGTAGAGAGGTGCCCCTGTCAGAAGTGTTTTGCCATGCCACCAGAAGATGTTTGATCAGGCAAGATTCGTTGCTGGAATGCCCCAAGTGACTCAGGCGGAGATTTGCCCCAGGCTGTTTGGCCTTTGAGAGATTCTCTGAATCTTGATTTAACTGCCCCAGGTGATAGACCATGATCATGTCTGCCCCTTGATTGGAAGTGCTTTTGTTCACCAGGTATTCATCGTGCGAGCTTCTATGCTGTTCAAACAAATAGTCGTATGCAAACAAGGTTATGTTAAAAATGCAACGCTTATGTCTGTCTTGAAGTTTTTTTTTTTTTGAAAATGCATTTTTTAGCAAAAACGAGTGAATCTTGTAAACTGCGATGTCAACTCGTTATTTTACCGCAAGCCTTAAGGAGTCAGGATACCTTTTGTAACAGTATGCTTTCGAGCTAACCCATGCTTCAGCTAGGACTTTTAAGGGTTATAACGTGACCTGGTTCACGGTTTAAGAAACAAAGGATAAAGGCTCAAATTATATTTGTACCCACCCACTCTTCGTGATGTTCTTCAAACCTAAACTCAGCTGATCGTGCGTTAGACCTTTTTTGAGTCTTTGCTCTGATATTCCAGTGATGGTTCGGATACTGAAAGTTTATTTTGAATAGGCAGTCATTTCTTTTTTTGTCGAGGTTTTGTAGGACCTCTTTCTTTTTTGATTTCATTATCCCCTTTTTTTTTGCCTGAACTGTTTCTTTTTGTAATTACAGTCAGCGGGATGCCCCAGTTTTGTAAGTCTCCTTCATAGGTTTTGACTTATTGGGCTTTTGATTTTTGAAAGATAACGACTGCCTGTCTTTATGATTATTCGGAACCATCACTGTCTTTCTTTGTAAGGACCTCTTTGGTGCCATTTGTTATGCACTTGGATCAACTGAGAGAACTACCCTGCCTCAGGTTATGATAGAGGGTTTTAATTTTCGAAAAGAAAAACTCCTACTTCTTTGGCTCAGAGGGGTTGACGGGGGATTATCTTCCTTATAACTCCAGCGTTTAGGGATTGAAACAATGCCTGTACCTCATCAGCGGGGTCTGTTCAAAAGCATACTGTAGATTGCGGTATCGTTTTCGTCATCCTCCCTCAAGAGGCTTAGAATTATTAACCGAGAATTGATCACCACAGAAAAATGAAAACAATTTGCATATAGTGAATACGAATATATTGCTTCAAAACAGACATGTGCAATGCATTAATGAAATAACAACGTTTAACATGAGTAAATGTTTGAACAAAAGAAAATTACAACTTGAAAATCCTAATGAACAAAAGTCTTTTCATCTCAGGGCTTGTTACTTCAATTGGTGAATCCTGTAGGGATGGTAGAAGCACTCAGCCTGGCCATCTTGGGTGAATTCCACAGCTCCTTCATCGATCAGGTCCTGGATATTATTCTTCAAGGTCCAACAATCATCTGTAGCATGCCCCGGGCTGTTAGAATGATAAGCGCAGCGGGCGTTGGGGTTATACCTTGAAGGTGTCCTGTTGGGATTCTTAGGAGGATCCCTGAGAGTTACCAATTTCAACCTCAACAGTTGTTGTAGAGCTTGAGGCAGTGACACGTTGAGCTTGGTGAATTGCCTTTTGGGCTTGTCTGCCTGAAGCTGGTGAATTTGTGACCTTGAAGCCAGTTGAGGATCTTTTCCCTTGTCTTCTTGTCTCAAAGGTGGTTGAATGGTGACTGGCCTTTTACCCTTAGACGTTTGCCCCAGTTGGTTACCCTGAAGCAGTTGGTTGACGAGAACCCCGAGCTCTTCTTGTCTTTGAGCTAAGCCTTGAATGATAGTCATCTGCCCCAGCATCTGGGCTTTCATTGTATCCATTTCAGCTTGCGGGTGTTTCAGCCGTTCATCCTCAGCACTGTTCCTGACCAAAGTCCCCATGAGAAGTGTCCTCAGCTCTTCCTGCCCCTTGGATAGATTCAGGAGGATTTCCCCGAACCGAGTCTCTTGAGCATGAAGGTCCTGGTTATCTTGTTGGGAAGTCATGGCTGAAATAAACAGCGCAGATGGTGAGTGACCTGTCAAAAGGGTACCTGTTATGCAATGATATGTATGCATATATATGCAATGTTTTCAAAGATCTCGCGGGGTAAACAAGAAAAAATTGTCAGAATTTGAATCCGGTAGCTTGATTGAAAGAACTTCATGTTGTTGAGAGTCCTTCTTCAAGGGTCAAAGGCTCACCATATCGAGTGGGTCATAGCCCCTGACTTAAGTCATCATGTCTGGTTTTGGTTTCCAAACAAACTTGGTTAGGGGAACCTTCTTCAAGAGTCAGAGCTCACCATGTCAAGTGGGTCATAGCCCCTGACTCCCTTGGCTAGAGGAAAATAAATCCCCTTTTCCCCTTGCTAGACAGTTGGTTCATCATGACCTGCATCACAAGCCCTTGAGATCCTTGAAACGGGTCAGTCTTTATGCAGGATGCATGCAATGGTATGATGTTATGCTATGCATGGAGTGATATATGTAACCCTGTTATGAGTCCCAATTAAGGACTGTAAACAAAACCTGCAAGAAACTCAGTAAACCCTGTTATGAGCCCCATTTAAGGACTATAAACAAAACCTGCAAGAAACTCAAGTGTCAGATAACAAGCATGCGAGTAGTCAAGTTGGAAAGCACACAAGTCACACAAGAGAGCCCTTAGAGTTTAGGCCAGCATGGGGTCTAGGTATTACCCTCTTTTAGTTTGTTGGTTCAGACCTGTCCTATCAGAAGTAATCGGGTTCTAGAGGATCCCAATATCACTGACTACCCTCAATCGGTCATAACTACAGCATCGCAATCTTTTCTTGCAGCCAGAACCATCACGAGAGTTTAGCCTCAATGGGCGTAGCATACTGCTACTGTTCTATTGGCCAAGTTGGGTCATTTAAGGTTCTAAGGTCGGTTGGTGCTTAATGACTCCTCAGAAGACCCATATTCTCCTTGTTGCGACACAAGGGATATCGGTACAGACCAAGGTGCCACACCAATGTAGCCACTGTTTCACCCACGTCGGTCTACGCCGGACGGGTCCCTTACAGCTTATGCTACCTAAACAGGGTATCCCCAGATCCGGGTTAGGATCTATGTAACTCCGATGCAGCCCACAATTTAAAGAAAACAAGTCAAAACAATTGAAAACACAGTTATGAACTATCCTAAGGTACACCTCACTTTATAAGATTCCCCAGCAGAGTCGCCAGTTCTGTGATCGGTGGATCTGGAACTGACTGTTTAACGCTGGTTCGCGAAATGTCACAGAAGCAAGAGTCGCCACCGTCTTTTATTTTCTCCAACATGGAAAGGACAAAAGCACAGAAAAATTCCTTATGAGATTATGTTCTCGGTTCGGGAGGTAGATTTATAGAAAGGGAAGGTGTTAGCACCCTTTCTATCCATGGTTATCCATGGGCTCTTAGATACTTGCTCATTTGTGTTTTCAAAAATGTTTGTTTGCTTTTCAAGGTGAATGGGTTTGAAAAAAGTTTCTTTGAAAGTTTCAGATCGACTCTTGTATCAGTCCTCAAGAGTGTTTGAAAAGTTGTTTTGAAAGCTTTTTGTAAAGTGTCGGTGTGAAAAGAAGTTTTTGATTTGTTTTGAATTAGAGCAAGTATCTACGAGTCGTCTACCTACCCTAAGGAATTAGTTTGTGTAAATGTCCTTGAGGTAGTGCCATCCCACCATTGAGGGGTAGGTAGCTACACCGTTGGAGGTGTTCGGGTCAATTCGAGTTTAGGGACAGTGTGGTCACCAGAGCAATAGTAGGACACCTTAGAAGCTACCCTTATAACATTGATCCTTTTTAATTCGAGGCAACTTTTCCGAGGCAACTTGTTTTGAGGCATATGGATCAACGGACATAAGGACTTACTAAAACGTCATATACTCGACGACCACGTTTCGAGGGCAAGGCAACAGTGAGGCGTACCCTAAGAGTGGTGTGTGAATTGTGTGTCATTTTCAGTTATTATTTGTCTTGTCATGCATTTAGTGAGCTACGCTTTGATTTTATTTGGGCATACATTCTTTCATGTGATTAACAGTTTAAAGGTGCGAAGTTTAAAATGCGGAAAAATAAAGGTCCTACGCTATTACAAGGCGCGGGTCTACATCGCCAAATTAAACAAAGACCCGATTTTGAATAAAGGTACGGAAAGTAAATGTCCTAATTATCTATTACAAAGCTTTGGGGCAAATACATTATATTCACAAAAGAAATAAAAATAAATGCGCGAAAAGAAATAAGAATCGAGTGCGAGGGCGTTGGACCCTTTAAAGAAATTAAATCGAAATTAAAAAATTAATTAATGATTAAATAAAGAAAGGGACTTATTTTTGATGTTTTTGTATTTAATGGAAATAAAGAAAATTAATTGGAATTGAAACCCTAATTCTAAGCATTTTTAATTATTAAAGAAAAAGATTCAAGTTTGACCTAATTTACTAATTATTTAATATACATATTTACTTACAAAATAATTAATGGTTAATAATAATAAGAATAAAAATTATTTATTGAGAAAAAAGAATGAAAATGCTAAATCTAATTTTTATGTATTTTATTTATTTAAGAAAATAACATTAAAATTAAACCTAAAATTAAACTAATTTGGTTATTTAGAATTTATTTACAAAATTAATAGAAATTAATATTAATAAAACATATTTTTTTGTTTTATGATTTCTAACTTTTTTGTATTATAAATTTTTTTGGTGAATTAAAGGAAAACAATTAATTAAAAAAAAGAATAAATAAAAGAAAAGAAAAGAGAGAAAGAAATGCAAACATGGGGGGATGGTTGACCCAAATTGAAGAGGTTTATAGAAAGCAGTTTGGCCCAAGAATTCCAGGCCCATGTGGACTTTCAGCGTTTGTGTGAGAAACAGTTAACCAATGCGTATGGTGGATTGCTGGTGATGGCCATTAGATTGGCCTTTAGGGACATGTGGCAAGCACAGATCTGGAGTTGCATGGTAGCCTTCTGGAAGCGTACTGCACAGAATCATGTTAAAAGAAAAAATATTGAATAAAGTGGGGGGACCTGGGAATCGAACCCAGGTCCCAATGCTTGTAACCATTCCTTTCCACCAACTGAGCCAGCGCATCCATTCGTATGTATAATGGAACATGATAAATATAATAAGAAATAAGCGCTAGTGGTGTTAAAACAAAATTCACGCGCGAACATTCAAACTCCCCAGTCACGTATGGACACGCCAGCTTCATCTTCATCATTTGGCCTGTAAAAGAAATCAAATAGCGGGGGTTTTAAACCCCCACTAACTGCAGTATACAATAATAACGATTAGAGCATGGTCCATCATAAATTGAGCGCGAGGTATGGTTTTGAATCGTCAGGAAGTCCTGATTCCAATGGTATAGGTCTCGTTACCTAATTTTTCCTCATGAAGAAGTCCCTAATTTCAAGCTCCTGAAACCCTAGAAAATTTCCATGGCAACTTTGGATACATGCGATATTAATTCAATTCAATGGCACCATTAGCTTCAGTATGATCATGTTAGTGTAAAACAATAATGAAAATGCATGAACAAGGCCTGGAAATCGAAACACGATTATTCCATATTTCAAGAAAAGTTTGATTTAGTTATACCGATTCCTTGGATATGGGGGCGTGATTTTGATTGGAACAACTTCCTGATAATGTCAGGAGTCTATTGGAATACTTTTTGGACCTTGAATCACCCTCTAGCTGTGAAAACAGTTTTGAGATTTTTAAGAAAAAAAGGTAAGTTTTGCTTTGAGGTTTCAGCGCAGCATTCGTGTCCTCTTGATTAGAGTTGTGTTTGCATATGTATGAGGAATGATTTAGGTTAGATAACAAAGCCCAAAATCCATTCAATCAATGTTTCAATATTTGATTTTTCAAGCATCTTTTTTCAATCTTTTTTCCATCAAAACATTGCCAATCATGGGAGATTCTTTCCCTTTTGGATGTGCACGAAATCTTGAGTGAATAAAGAGTGCATATGCTGCATAAAAAGATTTGCAAGACATGTTTTTGTATTTTTCTTATATTTAATTTTAATTAAATGAATTAATAGAATTAAAAACTCAATTAATTAATTAAAAATAAGAAAATAACTCCCCTTTGGGTCAATGGGTCGTGCATAGCTTTTGGGTGATGATTCTTGGAAGAAATTGAGGCCCATTAGCAATTTTGAGGCATTTGAAGCAAAGTTGACTTTTCAAAATTCCCAAAACTTTCCCAACTTCCACAAGGCATATCTTGCTCAATTTTTAAGCTTTGATCATGTTCTTGGACATTTTGGAAAGGTCTTGAAGTCCTCTAACCAATTCCTTTGGTCCCATGTCACTTTGATTTACCAATCTCAAGTTGTGGTCTTTGACTTAAAGTGCCTTTTTGTTGACTTTTGAAAATGACCTATAATGTTGAGATTGATAACTTTTTGTGAGAGCATTTCTTGGACTTGAAGTGTGAAGATGAGTTGTAGGAAATGTCATTATCTTAAAAATTAGCTTTGGATGGAATTTTTCTGATAAACCATGTGGAAGTTATGCCCTGGTCAATTTGCAGTCGACTTTTTCAGCTGTCCAAATATAGAAACTTTTGCATCTTGGGACTTTTTGAGCCATGCCTTGAGAATCATGATCAAGAATTGATCAAATGATGTTTGTGGCTTCAAAATAAGATGTTGACCAAAATTTTTGACTTTTGACTGTCAAATGACCATTTTGCCCCTGCAATTGACTGTAGGGCAATTAGGGTTTTTGACTGTGCAATTTTGTGCTGGGAGTCTTGAAACTTGGCATATGGATGCTTGACCATGTTTGTAGGCATGTGGGACTTGTTTGGACCCTTGGAAACTTCAACTTCTTTGCCAGAACCAAAACCCTAATTTTTGACTGTTAGGAGGCAATTGGACTGTGCAACCCTTGGGAGATTTTGAAGCATGCTCTTTGCAAATCTTGAAGAATATGGGAGGGCAAATTTTGGGGTACAACAATACCTATAGAAAGCCAGGAAAATATCTGTGGATGACTGATTGTGGATCAACACCTGAAACAAGCCAGGAAATTATCTACATGAAGAGATTGAAGATCAATACCTGAAACAAGCCAGGAAAACTATCTTTCTTTCTCAGGTCAGAGATCAATACCTGAAACCAGCCAGGACAATATCTCCTTGACCAACCTTTCTTAAGTTCCGGATTAATACCTGTAGCAAGCCAGGAAAATATCGGTGGACGACTGATTGTGGATCAACACCTGAAACAAGCCAGGAAATTATCTACATGAAGAGATTGAAGATCAATACCTGAAACAAGCCAGGAAAACTATCTTTATTTCTCAGGTCAGAGATCAATACCTGAAACCAGCCAGGACAATATCTCCTTGACCAACCTTTCTTAAGTTCCGGATTAATACCTGTAGCAAGCCAGGAAAATATCTATGGATGACTGATTGTGGATCAATACCTGTAACAAGCCAGGAAATCATCTACATGAAGAGGTTGAAGATCAATACCTGTAACAAGCCAGGAAAACTATCTTTCTTTCTCAGGTCAGAGATCAATACCTGAAACCAGCCAAGACAACGTCTCCTTGACCAACCTTTCTTAAGTTCCAGATTAATACCTGTAGCAAGCCAGGAAAATATCTGTGGACGACTGATTGTGGATCAATACCTGTAACAAGCCAGGAAATCATCTACATGAAGAGATTGAAGATTAATACCTGAAACAAGCCAGGAAAACTATCTTTCTTTCTCAGATTAGAGAATCAACACCTGAAACTAGCCAGGACAGCTATCTCATCAACCAACCTTTTCAAATACCTGCAGCAATCAAAAGATTCTTGCAATCCCCAGCGAAGCTAAAACTTCCAACTATCAATCCCCAAGCAGAATGAAGATTCTCATTCTCAGTTCCTTACAGAATATTCAGATATTCCCCAGTGAAGATCTCTTCAAGACAGGAATCCCCAGTAGATTGACATACAACCCAAGCTCCTGATTCCCCAACAGCGGTCCCAGGACTTCTCATCTTCAACGATCCAAGGATTTTCAATCCCCTGCAGCAGTCAAGGAATCACTTTCCCTGGCAGCAGTCAAGATTCTTTTATCTCCAGCCATCCGGGACTCGTCTATCCTCAGCAAGACAGCTCATCAGCTTACATGCGCATTCATCACATTCATATCATAAACATTGATATAACATACATTGCATCATGACATTGCATACAACTAACTCTTCACCTTTTCAGGAAAGATCAGTCAACATACAAAGATCTTCATCTTCCGAGATTCTTTCTAGAAATAGTACAGATGTGACCCAGACATGGCGACATTCTGATACTTATGCCAGATTCACTCAGGTGCAGTTTTACACGAACTCATCATCAGGAAAACCTACACCGGTTCCTTCTCCACTTCCAGATTTCTGAAAACAATTTACGGGTTCTCCAGTAACGGATGTTAACCTATCGTTTGTTCAGATTCTTCTCAACTTTTGAAAACAGTTTACGGACGCTTCCCAACAACGGATGCTGCTCTATTGCTTATTCAACTCCAACTCTTGAAAACAGTTTACGGATTCTCCAAACATGGATGTCAATCTATCACTTGTTCAAGAACCCCAGTTCAGAGATATTACAAAGCATGGATACCTTTCTGATACTCGTCCACTCGCCAATGACATACAGTTCAACAAACATTTCCAGATGGCATCTTTAAGCCCATCCTCCTACCAGCAATTTCCAGATGGCATCTCTAAGCCCATCCCCCGACAAGATTCTGTCACATCTCCAGATGGCATCTTTAAGCCCATCACCAAATGGCATCTTTAAGCCCATTCCCTCTACCATCACATCACCGAGTGAAAATTTTTTGGGCACTCTAGTGTCCAATCTCCTTTTACCCTCAAGTCGCGAAAGGTAAGCTCGCCAATCTAACTCTTCAGGTTCAAGAAGATTGAACAGGGGCAACTGTTGTACCCCAAAATTTTCCCTCCTTTTTTTCCACAAGAAATCACAGCTTCGGATCTTTCCTGATTTTTTCAGATTGGCTTAAGAATCAGTCAAACAAACTTTTTCTTATCAGTCTATCCCAATTAGGGTTTCCATTAACTTTTGAAGCAGTTCAGGCAGATTGCTAGGGTTTGGTTGAATTGGCTTAGGTTTTGATCAGGCGGACGCTTCTTTGACATTTAATCAAGAACTAGGGTTTGTGGGCACATTTCTCAGAAAGAATTAATTATGCCGTTCTTTTTCAATTTACTCTGGGATATGGGCTGAGGCTGTTGATTAAGAATTTGCAGCGTTTGGCTTAATCAGTAAAGGCAAAGGAATATGGACATTTGTTGGATTGACTGTGCATTGTTATGTTTAATTGGGACGCCAGGTTATTAATTGATTGCAAGACTATAATGTTTGTTAATTATTTACACTATCTAAGTTAGAATAATTGGATCTACTTCCAGTTATTTTAGTTCAAGAAAGCTTAAATAATTAAATAGACAGTAGAGTTAAAAGAGATTAATTGACAAAAGACTTTTATTTATTTGTACAAGTATTATTTAAATACAGTAATTATTTACAAGTATTTATAATAATATTTATTACATTGATTAAAAGTAAAATAAAACTCTATCCTAAAAATTTCCTAAGCCTTCATCTTCTGTTTTCTGCTCCCCGTTGCTCAATTATTTTTACCTGTAAAAGGAAGAAAAAAAGAAGTCAGCACAGAATAAATCAAAGGCAGACAGTGGATTTTAAGACTCATCATTAAAAGTAACTGGCCGGAATCATCTTGTTTGCCCTCTCTGCAAATCACAAGATTACTCTTGGTTCACAAAGAGGGACAGAAATATGCTTGCAAAAAGTATGAAATGCACAAAGTTACAATTGCACAAATTCAAAATATCAAACATACTGCATAAATTGTCAAACCAAAGAATATGCCAAAAGAACAAATTGCCCATTTCAAAATTCCAAACCAAGTACAAAGTCCAAAAGGCAAACTGATGTACATTGGCAAACAAGCTGTCAAAGAAGCATAATGCCTAACCAAGTCACATATTGCAAACTGAACTGCACAAACTAAGCCAAAGATGTCAAACTATCCAAACTATCCAAAGGCTATTCAAAGCTGTCAACAAAGTACACAAAGTATGCAAGAAATATGGAAAGTATGCAGAAGAAAGACCATAATGCAAGCGACATTCCAAGTCATCATTTTCAAAGCCAGTTACTTTTTCAGAAAAGACAAATTTAAGCAATAAAAATGCTTTTTTTTTATCTGGAGAGAGAAAGAGAGAGGAAGGAAGCTTACAGTACAGCAGGCTAGAGGCTAGAAAAGAGATATAAACAGGATGTATCATAACACATAGAGGAAGGAGGCAGAATACATACAGCAGAGGATATCACAAAGAATGAAAACCTCAAGCCTTGCAAACCTGCTCAAGCATTGGTATTCAAACCAAGACCAAATTCAAAAGGGAAACAAATACACACAAAAAAGATAACACATCCTGCCTTTCAAAAACACAAACCAAGATCCTGTAAGTTATAAAACAAAGTATTAGAGCCTTTATTCAGAGAGAGAAAAAAGAGCCTAAAAACTGTCAAATTCCAAACAGCCTCAAGCCTGTAACCTGTTTCAACAGCCTGAAGCCTTAAGCTTCAAGCCCAACCTACATAAGCCTTAATCTGTAACAAACAAAAGCCATAGCCTAACCATACAAACCTGTCATAACAGCCAACCAACAACATCAATATTTCCCAGATTCAGAAGCAAAATAGACAAAGTATCCAACATATCCAAACAACACCCTCAGAATAATTTCATCATAGGGTTCAACAATACTCAAAATCATCATCAAAAAATCTCAGAAGCAAGTCATACAAGCAACTCAGATCCAAGTGTTCAAACCAACTAGACCCTCAGAATGTTTTCATCACAGGGTTAATATCCAAGGCATCTCAGAGCATACAGAAGAAAAGGGCAAACAGAAGAAGAGGAAAAGAATCAAAATCATACAGAGGCAGGCAGTCAGAAGAGGAAAAGAGGCGATTACAGCTAGGGTTTTCAGAGAAGAGCATCACAAAACCACAAAAGAGAGATAAAGGTACCAGTTTTTCCAAGCAAGCTCATCATCGTATCCCTCCGTCTTCGACCACCCTACGCGCCTCCAAGTCCGCCTCTCCTCCTCTCCAAGCAGCGAGCCAGCAAAGGTATAACTCCTTTTCTTTTCTTCTCACACCTCACAAGACATAATAATAATCATAGAATCAGTACATAAAAGGTTAAGATCATGCAATTCCTAAAACCCTAAAACATAAAGAAAGGGGGCGTAATCGTTACCTTTTCTCGTTTTGCTTTGCCCAACCATGGAGGGAAGAAGAGACGGACGGTGGCGCCTGGTGGCCCAAAGGCGGAGATTTCATTCAGAAAGCACGCTTTGAGAAAGTAAAGGGACGAAGAGAAATGGAGCAACGACGCCTCTGTATTGCCTAACCCTAACGCCAAGTGAAACAAAACATTGAAACCCTTGCAAAATTTGTGAAGCCCGATTGGGCCTGCCTCTGCCTTGACACGCCTTAAGCCCATTTCAATGCGCACCCCCTCTTTTCCTTTATTCTGATTCAGTGTTTGGGCCAAATTCCCCTTAAGCCCATTTTAATTCTTTTTAACTACTACTTTTTTTTCTCTTATCATATCATATCTTTTTTTTTTGTTAAATAAATTAACACATTAATTTTTTACATCAAATTTTATTAACTCTTTTATTTTCTTTTTATAACATAATTAAATTTTGTAAAGTAAAATAATCCACTAACTCTTTTTTTTAATTATTTTTCTCAATTACTCTTTTATTAGTATAATTAAAAATATATATCAATAAATACATAAGAAAATACATAAACTTTAATTTTTCTTAAACTTGAAACTTTTACTTTCTTTAATTAAAACTTTTGTATATAAAACATTAACAAAATACATAAAAATAGTTTTTTTTTAAGTTAAATACTTTTCTTTTATTAAAACTTTTGTTTAATTAATCTTATACGAGTTTATAACATATTAACAAAAACCTAAAAAATCATAAAATACTTAATAATATATTAAGTTAACATCTTGCATCACTTGTAAATAAATCACATACATTTACACATATACTTTTATTTCTCTTTTATTCTTATGCATTGATATATTTTACATTGCGATTGGTTCGATTTGGTTGTAAATATATTTGGACACCACTATTCTGATAAATCTCATCCCCCGTTTGTAAATACTTGTACCCCCATCCCCGGATACTCATTTGTAATAGTTTAGGACTTTAAATTCCCGCAATTTATCGCTTTCAATTATACCATGTTTAGACCTAGGGTTTGTATGTAAATAAAATCAACCGCTAGATAACCTAATACAAGACAAATGCATGACAATCAATACACCATTCACACTTGCACCCCTAGGGTAATCCCACTCGTTGCCTTCCAAAATGGGCCATGCTTGCATGTTGAGTTTCTTTGGCAAAACAATTCAAATGATCATAAGTCCCTCGATGACGCTTTCGAAAGTTGCCTAAACAAAATGATCATAGTCCCTTCAAGCAAATTGCCAAAGACACTTGGCACCATTGCATTCATGGTCCATACGATGACCCGCGCCTGTCCCGTTAAACATCCTAACACAAGATTGTCCACCAAATACAATGGTGGAACAAAACTGTTAAAAGGGTTAAAGCATGAGAAAAATCTTTGAGTAAATTTAGGGGTAGACAACTCTTAGTTACTTGATCAACTTGCAAAACACACTTGCCTACTTTTCAAAACCCACTCCACAAACACTTTCAAAACAAACTTCAAAAAACATTTGAAACATCTTTTCGAAAAGACACACACCTTTGTAAAACATTCGAGTAAAGAATTGTTACAACGGTTGCCTAGACAAGGCATCTTTTTCAAAAACATTTTCAAAAAAACACATACACACACCACCATTTCAAGTAATTGAAAATCAAGGCAAGTGATTTAAAACAAGTAACTAAGAGCCCATGGATAACCATGGATGAAAAGGGTGCTAATACCTTCCCTTTTCATAATCTACCCACCGAACCCACGAAACGTCTCAAAAGGTTTTTCATGTGCTTTTTAACCTTTCCTTAGGATAAAATAAAAAGTCGGTGGCGACTCTTGCTAAACCGAACAAGTGCGAATACAAACGCAAAACCTCAAGTCAGTTCTCCCACCATATCACAGTATCCTTTACAAGCGTAACCATGATTCGACCTTTTTGTGTTATGTGGATAAGAATGAAGCAGAAAGGATCATGGCGGAGTTACATGAAGGTACTTTCGGAACTCATTCCAGTGGACACACCATGGCAAAGAAAATCCTTCGGGCAAGATATTATTGGTCCACAATGGAAGCTGACTGTTATCAGCATTCTCGGACATGTCACAAGTGCCGGGTTTATGCTGATAAGGTGCACATACCTCCAGTTCCTCTGAATGTCTTGATGGCACCTTGGCCTTTTGCAATGTGGGGCATTGATATGATCGGCGAGATCTGATCTACAACATCCAACGGGCATCGTTTCATCCTGGTAGCAATCGATTAATTTATGAAGTGGGTTGAAGCAGCTTCCTTTGCTACTGTAACCAAGAACGTCGTGGCACGGTTCATTCGGCATAATCTGATCTATCGATATGGTGTACCAGAGAGGATCATTACGGACAATGGTACCAATCTCAACAACAAGATGATCACTGAGCTCTGCGAGCAATTCAAGATACAACATCATAACTCTTCTCCCTACCGGCCGAAGATGAATGGGGCTGTTGAAGCGGCTAATAAGAATATTAAGAAGATTATGCAGAAGATGACAGTGACATACAAAGACTGGCACGAGATGTTACCATTTGCTATTCACGGGTACCGTACCTCAGCACGGACGTCAACAGGGGCAACACCTTATTCCTTGCTATACGGCATAGAGGCAGTCTTGCCCATTGAAGTTCAGATACCCTCTCTTTGGATCATGAAGGATGCAGGTTTGAGCGAAGATGACTGGATTCAGACTCGGCTTGATCAGCTGAACCTAATCAACAAAAAAAGACTTACTGCTATTTGTCATGGTCAGACGTACCAAACACGAATGATCAAGGCATTTAACAAGAAATTTAGACGACAAGAGTATTAAGTTGGGGATCTGGTAATCAAGCGCATTATCTTACTCAAGGTGATCCCAGGGGAAAATAGACCCCTACTTACGAAGGGCCATTTGTGGTTAAGAACATTTTCTCAGGAGGAGCCATGATTCTAACCACCATGGATGGTGACGACCTTCCTCACCCCGGCAATGCAGACATAGTGAAAAGATACTACGCATAATCAAAAGACCCGCTAGGTTGACTGGCCTAGGCAAAAATAAGGGCTTCCCAGTGAACCAAAAGGGTTCGGGCAAAAATAAGGGATGAAAATAAAAAAATCTATATACCCGGAAAGTCGAAAACCTGAAAAGGCGGCTTGGGCAAAAAAAGGTATCCCGGTGGACTGAAAACCCGAAAGGGCAGTCCAGGCAAAAATTAGGGACCAAAGCGTAACACTATGTCTCATTGGATCACCTTGCATCCAGACTTTGGTATCGACTATCAAGCTCAGACGACACTAATCAATCTGATTCATCTTCAACCAGTAGAAAAGTGGTGAGAGGCTTGAGGACATAAAGGCAATAGCAGAGTTGGAACCCAGTGGGATCATTCACATAGCTGTTTTGTTTAGTTTTTCACAAATTATGTAAATTCTATTGTTCGGCGGCGTTCTCCTACTAGGACGTCAGCCTCTTGTACAAAAACGCCTATTTACGGGCCAAACTTCAAATCAATACAATTCATTTTCAAAGAAATTTCAAACTGTTTTTCCTTTATCTGTTTTGTTTTGCAAAGAACGTCCAATGTTCATTTTTGATATATGCATTTGACATTAATTGCTGCTCATAAATATTTACATGCGAAGCAAAAGGTCAATTACTGGTAATATCAGAAACAGGGGCAATAAGAAGTGTCTAAGTTGTACAGTTGTTCTGTCCACCAGGAACAAAGGTAGATTCAGCTGAAGAATACGGCTAAGATACTTTCACTCCCCGCAGAGTAGGACAGTAATGGTAGCTCTCCCAACTGAGACTTGCAACTATGAACAAATCATTAATGCTCTCCCCAAGCAGAGTTTATCTACCATCAGCACTAAAAAGGCTCGGTACCCCCGACAGTCTTAATATTACCCGAAAGAATACAAGATACCCCCCAGTGGAGTCAATATTTCCCCAGCACGGTCTGAAGAAACTTCCCCAACGGAGTCGAAGCATCGTCCCCAGTAGACTCTGGAAGTTTATCCCCAGCGGAGTACAAAATAACTCCCCCAGTCAAGTTCAAAGGATCATTCCTAGCAGAATTTAGAGGATTATCCCCACAAAAGTCTAACATGGTTATCCCTAGCAAGTTGCAACTGAAAGATCATCCCCGGCGAAGTTCTTTCCTTTCACAAACAGGAATTCAATCCTCAACAGATTCAGTGTCACCAGCAACGACAATCCATCCCTAGCGGAGTTTATCAGTGGAATCTTTAGCAGAGCATCTCTTCCTCACAGAGTAATCTCCTCATCGGTTTATTCCCCAATGTAGTTCTCCTCTCCTGCAGATTTATTCTTGCAATCACCTTCGTTCATCATCCCCAGCGGAAACGAAGAATTCAACTCTACTCTCCAGCAGCTCCGGGATTTATTCTCCCATGCTAAAACACTGCATTTCCATACATCATGATACATGCATAAACGCATCATACCGTACAATCTCATTTATGTTGAGAACATCATTGCTTGATCCATATCATGCATTGCATATGACTGACCTTTACCTTTCAGGAAAGATGCAGTTAAATTCTCAACTATGTGGAAGACCTCCTCTGGTCCAGTTAAATCGATTCCTAAAGATTTTCCTGATGCCGATCCAGTTGAAGTTATTCCAAGACCTTGCCTGGTCCAGTTAAATCGATTCCTAAAAAATTTTCTGATGCCAATCCAGTAAAAGGCCTCCTCTGGTCCAGTTAAATTGATTCCTAAAGATTTTTCTGATGCCAATCCAGTCAAAGAAGACAAAACCTTCTCTGGTCCAGTTAAATCGATTCCTAAAGATTTTCCTAATGACGATCCAGTTGAAGATTCCAGGACCTTGTCTGATCCAGTTAAATCGATTCCTAAAGATTTTCCTGATGCCGATCCAGTCAAAGGCCTTATCTGGTCCAGTTAAATCGATTCCTAAAGATTTTTCTGATGCCAATTCAGTCAAAGAAGATAAGACCTCCTCTGGTCCAGCTAAAATCGATTCCTAAAGATTTTGCTGATGCTGATCCAGTTGAAGTTATTCCAAGACCTTGCCTGGTCTAGTTAAATCGATTCCTAAAGATTTTTCTGATGCTGATCCAGTCAAAGGCCTCCTCTGGTCCAGTTAAATCGATTCCTAAAGATTTTTTTGATGCCAATCCAGTCAAATAAGACAAAACCTCCTCTGGTCCAGTTAAATCGATTCCTAAAGATTTTTCTGATGCCAATCCAGTCAAAGAAGACAAGACCTCCTCTGGTCCAGTTAAATCGATTCCTAAAGATTTTTCTGATGCCAATCCAGTCAAAGAAGACAAAACCTCCTCTGGTCTAGTTAAATCGATTCCTAAAGATTTTTCTGATGCCAATCCAGTCAAAGAAGACAAGACCTCCTCTGGTCCAGTTAAATTGATTCCTAAAGATTTTTCTGATGCCAATCCAGTCAAAGAAGACAAAACCTCCTCTGGTCCAGTTAAATCGATTCCTAAAGATTTTTCTGATGCCAATCCAGTCAAAGAAGACAAGACCTCCTCTGGTCCAGTTAAAACGATTCCTAAAGATTTTCCTGATCCAGTCCAGTCAAAGAAGACAAGACCTCCTCTGGTCCAGTTAAATCGATTCCTAAAGATTTTTCTGATACCAATCCAGTCAAAGAAGACAAGACCTTGTCTGGTCCAGTAAATCGATTCCTAAAGATTTTTCTGATACCGATCCAGTCAAAGTCAATCCAAGACCTCTTCTGGTTTAGTCAGATCGCTGATAAGATCTCCCTAATTCGTATTCTAGTCGAAGTTCAGACCTCCTATCAACAATCTCCAAATGGCATCTGTAAGCCCATTCCCGACATCACGATGCTGATACCACTTCATGCGAGTGCAAATTTCTGGGCACTCTGGTGTTCAATCATCTTCCACCTTCGGATCACGAAAGGCCCGAAAGCCAATCTATATCCTCAGGTTTAAGAAAATTTAACAGGGGCAGCTGTTGTACCCCAAAATTTTCCCTCCCATATTTCTCAATACATGTCAAGAATAATCTCCAAATGGCTCAAAGTTGCTCAAGAGTTGGACAATCAAATCATTTCCTAAGGCAGTCAACCTCAAATTAGGGTTTTGTGTTGCATCAAGGTCCTTGCATCCAAATGACCTCAAGTTCTCCCCAATGTCCTAATATGTTCTCAAGTCCATCCATGTCAAATTGCAAGCCTTGCAGAAGAAGTTTGGTCAGTCAATTGCTCAAAGGGTCCCAAAATCGACTATGCTAGGGCAAAAGTCAATTGTGACCTATATACAGTCAAAAGTCAATATTTTTTGTCAACATTCTCATTTTGAAGGATATTTCATCATTTGATCAAGGGTTGATCATGATTCATCAAGGATTGCCCAAACTTCATCAAGACTCAAAAGTTGCTAAATTAGGGTTTTGTAGGAAAAGTCAACTCAACTTTGACCATGCATAACATTCTCATACTTTATGAGAAATGACCCATCCAAAGCTCATTTTGAGTAGGATGCAATTTCCTACAATCCATATTCACACCCCAAGATCCAGAAATGCACTCACAAGAAGTTACAAATTTGGACATTATAGGTCATTTTTGAAAGTCAACAAAAACACTTTTTTTGCCAAAGCTTATAACTTGAGCATGGTATATCAAAATGCGATGAGACCTAAAGGGTTGGTTAGAGGACATCTCAATATTTCTAAAAAGTCCAATAACACCTCCAAAAGTTCAAAATTGAAGAAGTTGTGCATTGTTGAATTCGGGCATTTTTCCAAAATTGCCAAAAGTCAACTATCCCCAAAACTTCAAATTTTGTCAAATGGGCCCACTTTTTTCCACTTGATTTGATTTTGTCACACTACACACGTGTCTTATCTTCAGTCTTGGTTCCAATTATTAATTTTTCTATTTTATTTGATTTTTATTAAATTAATTCATTTTTAATCAATTTAAATCCAAATAAAATCTAAATATTGATCACTTGGTATCTTTTTGATTGATACGGGTCTTAATTATCATTATGGACATGGTAAAACTCGAATCAAGCCATATCATGAACAAAATATTGGATTTGGAATCAAATTGGAAGCTTTTTAATGGAGGATCATATCATATCTCCAAGCATTGATACACCAAGATTCAGTCCACAAAACTTGACCTAATACATTGCCTTATACATATACAAGCTAAAGAGGCACGAAAATAGGGCGAGAGGCTGCCAAATCACAAAAACAAAACTTTAAAATTTGTCAAAAAAGCTTGAAACTGAAATCACCCCTAGAGGCGAATTCAAGGTCAAACCTCAACGTTATCCTCTTGCTGGACATCCACTGAATCTGTAGCAATCAGAAGCAAGGCCATTCACCTCCTAAAACGCGCTGTAAGTGTTACACGACCTCCCTCTGAACTTGCTTTCGTGTTTCAAGATTTACGCATCATTACAAGAAACTAATGGCATATTTGCAATCACCAAACAATTTCCATGCTTTCCATATCGTTTGATTGCATTTATCTGACCTACAATCCAAAACGCCATTAAAAGGTTTTTTAGGTTTTTTTTAGGGCTTTCCATTACAGGGACAATTGGCTTGTGAGAAGGGTACTATCTTACTCAGGGGAACGAGACGAGTCCATCCATGGTTTCACCTTCCATTTATATGGCCTGAGATGGATTTTGGATTCAACCTACGCTTTTTGCTGCGGATACGAATCCGTAGGTAATCCCTGTATATTTCTGAGGACGGGGACGACAACGTGTCCCTATCCCATTGAACCATTCAAATATTCGCGCTTATTTTCTTTTTGTTCAGGCATATGAATTTATTTCCAATATATTAATTCTTGTTTATTCCACTAACAAAAGAAGTGCAGTGGTTGAGTGGCAATGAGTGTGCTTGGTAACTAACAGGACCTGGGTTCGAATCCCAGGTCCCCCCATATTACTTTGCTATTTTTCTTCAGGTGTTCTAGCGCTTTTCAGCAATCATGGCCTATCATACACCATCACCCAGAAAGCGCCAGATGGCCTCCAGGCCAGATCTGATGGCCCAAAGGTGATGTCTACCATATGCCAAGGTCAACGTGTCACATGGAATTGCAAAGGTCAACCAAGCTTGAATATAAATTGGCCTGGAAAATGCTAATCTCACCTCCAATCTGGGCCCAAACCCCTTGGTTATTTCTTTCTTTTATTTATTTTGTTTATTTGTTTATTAATTATTTTTATTGTTTAATTAACCAATTAAGTTTTTCCTCATAAAATCAAAAACACAAAATATATTTTATTTATTAAAAATTAAATTCAGTATTTTATTTTTTTGTAAATAAATATTAATTGAATTAACTTAGTTTTAATTTAGGTATAACTTTAATATTTTTTTTGCAATAATTAAAATTAATGTAGAATATTAGGTTTTATTAACTTTGACCAAATTTATTTTATTTCTTTAAATACTCAAAAATCCAAAAAAAAATATTATTTTCTTTAATTAATTGATTAGCTCATTTAATTTAATAATTAATTTAGATCTAGTTTCTTTTAATTCAAAAATAAGCCAAAAAAATACTTTCTTTCAAAAGGGTTAAAACCCTAAAAATTCTCGCATTCGATTTAATTTTTCTCGCGCAATTCATTTTACCATTGATGTAATTGTTTCCCGGAATGTAATAGCTTTTAATTAGGACTTTACTTTATCGCTTCATTTATTTTCCGCAATTTAAATTCAAGGGTTTATTTTTGGCGATATAAATACCCGACGCCTTGTAATAGTTTAGATTTAATTTCCGCAACTTATAAACTGTTAGATATTTGATAATAGGGAATGCATGACAAGATTGAATGTTAAACCTACAATCAACATAGATAACCATTGACATGTATAAAGATAAAATTAACCGAAATAACACACTCGCACATGTGCACTCTTAGGGTACACCTCACTTGGTTGCCTTCGAACGTGGGCATTGAGTATAGGAAGTTTTAGAGGTCGCCCTCTTGTCCAAAGATCATAGTTGCCTCGAAACGGTTGCCTCGGAAAAATGATCTAAGACATTAGGGTTACCACTAAGGCATCCTAACATTGCTTTAGTGACCACACGTCCCTTAATTGAATTGACCCTTAAAAACTCCAACGACGATGCTACCTACTCATTCATAGTGGGATAGCATTGTCTAAAGGACATTAGCACAGATTGATTCCTTTTTTGAGTAGGTAGACGGTTCTTAAGTACTTGCTCCTTTCAAAAACAAAAATAAAACTTTCCGCACTTACACTTTCTTCAAAACAAAAACTCTTTTTAAACCCACAAACACAAAGAAAAGCAAAATTTGAAAACACTTTGAGCAAGTACCTAAGAGCCCGTGGATAACCACTGATAGAAAGGGTGCTAACACCTTCCCTTTCTATAATATACCCCCCAGACCCGAGAAACATCTCGAAAAAGGAATTTTTCAATGCTTTTTTCCTTTCCTTGTTGGATAAAATAAAAGACGGTGGCGACTCTTGCTTACCGCGACATTTTGCAAAAACAAACGCAAAATGCGAACCAGCATTCCAAAAAACAGTCAGTTCTCTCCCACCGTATCACAACAACTTTATCGGAGACATACGGGACAAGACCAGGAACAATGATTATCAGAAGAGAAATTCTTGGAGCAGGTGTAATCCTAACAGGTCTTCTCGAGGAAACCTTATAAGAATTGGCGGAAATGGTTATAATGGCAACGTCTTCAACTGGAACAACAGGAACTATAGTTTTCTCAAACAAAATTTCTTTGCTATCTATCAGGCGTTGGACGCCTAATTTCAACAAACGACAACCAGAAGGTAGAAACGAACACATGTGTCAACCTTCACCACAACTTGGAAATAAACCGGCCAACAACAAATTCTTCTTGACAGTCATGAGAGGAGTAGAAACTTCATCAACAAAGGTAACAAACAAATCAGTATCAATAGATGGCACTGTCCTTCTTACCAACAAAAGACTTCTTTACTGAACTTGAAGAGGCATCCTTCTGTATTTTTCCGCTTCGAATCTCGGCTTCTACTCTTTCCCCAGTTAAAATCAGCTCGGTGAAACCAACTGACGAGCTGCCGATCAAATGATTGAAAAATGGACCAGATAGCGTCCCCAAGAACATATCAACCAACTCCCTATCAGACAACGGGGGTTGAACTCTCCCAGCCAAGTCTCTCCATTTTTGGGCATAATCTTTAAAGCCTTCACTTGCACCCATGGACATACTCTGGAGTTGAGTACAAGTGGGAGCAAGGTCGACATTATATTGATACTGCTTGTAGAAAGCAGCAACCAGATCCTCCCAGTTCTGGACATTGTCTCCCTCCAACTGGTAGAACCATTCAAGCTGAGTCCCTGACAGACTATCTTGAAATAAATGCACCCACAAATTTCGATCAGGTGTGTGGGGCTGAATCTTCCTGACATAGGAGCGGAGATGGATATTTGGGCAGGACACCCCATCATGCTTGGCAAAAACTGGAGATTTGAACTTCTGCGGGATGACCACTCCCAACACCAATCCTAATTATTCTAAATCCAGGCCAGGTATCCTCTGAACTTCCATGGCACTCAGACGGTCTTCTAACTGTTTGTATCTATCCTCAGCAGGAGGATATTGCTCGTTGTTATAGTCAGTATCATTGTCGGAGACTGCAGGACTAGGGTCCTTTTCTCCTTCTTGGTTCCCCCCTTCCTTAGATGAAGAGGTCAGGTCGGCTTGTCGCTTCAACCGCTCTCCAAACCTTCGGCCCGTGTTCAGAATACCAGCAGCCTTCTTCCTTTTCTTCCTCTCTTTCAGAATGAGGGCTTTCAGATCCTCCTGCCCCTTGGCCAGACTGATGAACATTTGTTGGAACTGGGCGTTTTGTGCCTAAAGGTCCTTAATGCTTTGTTCGGAATACATTTCTGCAGAAATAAACAGCGAAGAAGATGAGAAACCTATAATGGTACCTGTAATGATGTGTATGATAATGGTATGTGCATGAAATGATTTCAAAGACTTCGGGAAATTTAAATTTGTAAACCAAAAATAAACAAAACTTTATTAGCTGAATTTGAAGTTCAAATTCCTTTAAGGCGTTACAATTAAAAATAAATCTAAAACTATAAAGAAAAATCAAAAGTCCCATGGATGCTTCCTCTTTGCGCCGAGATAATCATTCAGTCCTTTTTCCTCATGCAACTGCTTTGTGAGCTCTAAGACCTTCCTCTCCTGAGCATGGAACTGATCCCTGTAAGTATCCCTCTTGTTGTACCCCAAAATTTTCCCTCCCATATTTCTCAATACATGTCAAGTGAGGTCCTCAAATTGCTCAAGGAAGTCCAAGAGTTGACCAGACAAACTCTCTCCTAAAGCAGTCTACCTCAAATTAGGGTTTCATTTTGCATCAATATGTTTGAATCCAAAGGGTCCCAAATGGTCACCATTGTCCTAATATGTTCTCAAGATCATCCATGTCAAGTTTCAAGCCCTGCAGAGGAAGTTGGCTTAGTCAATTGCTCAAAGGCCTGAAAATCGACTGTGCTAGGGCAAAAGTCAACTATGGCCCACATACAGTCAAACTTCAAGATTTTTGGTCAACATTCTCATTTTGAAGTATATTCATCATTTGATTAAGGGTTGATCATGATTCCTCAAGGATTGCTCACAATTCATCAAAACCCAAAAGTTGCTAAATTAGGGTTTTGCAGGAAAAGTCAACTCAACTTTGACCAAGCCTTACTTTCTCATACTTTACCAAAAATGACCCATCAAAAGCTCATTTTTAAGAGGATGTAATTCCCTCCAATTCATCTTCAGCTCCCAAGCTCAAAATATGCGCTCACAAGAAGATATGAATTTGGACATTATAAGTCATTTTGAAAAGTCAACAAAAACACCTTTTGGGTCAAAGCTTCATACATGAACATGGAAGACTAAATTCAGATGAGACTAAAATGGTTTCTTAGAGGACATCTTAAGCTTTCTAAAAAGTCCAATAACACTTCTCTAGGGTCAAAATTGAGAGAGTTGTGCATTGGCCAAGTTGACCCTTTAAGCAAAATTGCCAAAAGTCAAATGTGTCCAAAATTGCATTTTTTGCTAAATAGGCCCAACTTTTTATGCTTGCACTGAGTTTGTAATGTGACCCACGACCCATGAGCCCTTCCACTTGTTATTCTTTTATTTTTGTCATTTATTTTGATTTTATTTCATTTAAATCAAATAAAATCAATATAAAATAATGAAAATATCAAAAACTAATTAAAGCTTGAGATTTTGTGCATGATTAGGTCCATTACACAGCTGGAAACAAGATCAAATTGTGCAAGGTTCAAAATGGACAGAAAAAGATTGAGTTTGCTTGTTTTGGAAAGATTTTGCACAAGGATCAAATCATGAATCAATATTCATAATTGGAAGAGATTTGATACATAATTGTAACCCTAATGCATTCTACTATACATAAGGATCAAGTGCAGACCAAAAAACAAGAGGCTGGAGGCGTGCAAGAGAGAAAACAAGTTTCAAAAATTCAAGAAGAAAGTTGCAGACCAATTTCCATGTTTCAGATCACTTCAAGGCATTCTAGTCATCCCAATCGTTTGCTGGACATCCCTGGACCAAGATTCAATTGCTAGTAAGCTTCTCCACACTCAGAATCACGCGGTAAAAGTCACACGGTTTGCATAATTTCTTGAATTCGAATACATTAATTCTGGCATACTTAGCATGATTAATTGATATATTCATAATCCTTGAGATGTTTGCAAGCTTATGGTTGTATTTAATTGTATTTTTATTGACTGTACACTAAGATGCCATGGCTAGGGTTCGTGGTTCATTTTTAGGGATTTTTCATACAAGAACAATTGGCCATTAATAATGGTACCATGATGCTCGTGAGGTTGCAACGAGTGGATTGGTACCATTGGTTTTGATTTATCATGCGTATACAAGATTTTGGAATGAACAGGGGTTGTAGTTACACTCAGATGTCCGTAGGTAAAAGCTTCCAAGGCTAACACGACGGTGGGAGGAAGAAGAAGGATATGTGGCGCTTCATGGTTTGCCAGTTTAAATTTTGCGCGTTCCAACGATTAGCTTTTTATTTTTATCATATAATATTTATTTGTTATTATTTATACAACTAACACAACCAGCTCAGCTGGCAAGCGCGCAGTGGAGGAATGCTTAAGGACCTGGGTTCGATCCCGAAGTCCCAACCTTGGTTTCATATTATTTTGCTTTGCATAATCAGGTGCACAAGTGTCCCTTGCGTCCACTATACATCATCAGTATCCAACCATCAGATCATCAACATGTCAGATCTAAGGCCTTCTCCCATGAGGGTCCACCATACGCCCTGTCAAGCAAGCACATGTGATTGGAAAAGTCAAAGGGGCCAGGAATTATTGGGCTCAGATTTGCGAATAACACCCCCTTCTTGCTAAACAACACGAGGCCCATTCTTTTTTCTTTTCTATTTATTTTCATTTATTTATTTAATTAGTTTAATATTTTTCTTAACAAAATCAATTTCTTTTTTCACAAAAAAATCATCAAATCAAGTTTCACAAAATTTAGAATTAGGTTTTTATTTTATCAAATTTAATTTAATGTTAGTTTAATTTAATTTAGGGTAATTTTATCTTTTTTTATAATTAAAATCAATTACAAAAGTTAGGGTTAACTTTTGATTTAAATTTTATTTCTTTCTTAAACTAAAAAGGTACAAAAAATAGATTAATTTAATTATTTTTCTTAAATTTAAATTAATTAGTAATTAGGTTTTGTATTATTATTCAATTAAACTTTATTTTCTCAAAATAGCACAAAAACCATAAAAAATATTTTTTCTTTTAAAATTACAATTAGGTAGTTGGGGTCAAAACCCTAAATCTCTCGTTTCCGATTCATCGCGCGCGTTTATTATTTTTGCAATATTAATGTAACTGCTCATGGTATGTAATAGTTTAATCTAGGACTTTCTTTATTTATCGTTTTACGGGTTTTTTAGCTATGTAATTAATCTCTACCCCGAAGCCTTGTAATAGCATAAGGTTTATTTCTCGCATTTTAATTCCTGCAAATATTAACTGTTAGATGTATGTTAATAGGATTGTATGACAAGATTGTATGATAATTTAAAACGGCTAGAAAACCCTAATGTGAAAAGATAATAACTGAAATCAAATCACTCGCACATGCGCACTCCTAGGGTATACTCTCACTTCGGTTGCCTTCGGTAAACGATCATTAAGTATAGGGTGTCTCAGTGGTTGCCCTCTTGTCTAACAAAGATCAAAAGTCCCATTCGGAAATGTTGCCTCGTAAATGTTTCCTCGAATATGATCTTAAGGCTCTAGGGTTATTACTAAGACGTCCTAACATTGCTTTAGTGATCGTACGTCCCTCTCGAATTGACCCTTACAACTCCAACGATGATACTTCCTATTTCTCAATAGTAGGGTAACATTGTCTAAAGGAAACAAGAATAGAAACAATCCTTTTTTTTCGAGTAGGTAGATGCTAGTAGGTACTTGCTCAACACAAACTTTTTCACACTTACACATTTTTCAAACAAAGTTTTCAAAAAACACTTCGTAACACTCTTGAGGACAAAAACAAGGGTTAAAACGAAGTAAAACAAAAAATTTCAAAAGAAACTCACACAAGCAATTTTAAAAGATGAGCAAGTACCTAAGAGCCCATGGAAAACCATGGATAGAAAGGGTGCTAATACATTCCCTTTCCGGTTGGATAATCTATCCCCCGTACTCAGAATATCTCGAAAAAGGACTTTTTCTGTGCTTTTTTTCCTTTCCGGTTGGATAAAATAAAAGTCGGTGGCGACTCTTGCTTACCGCGACATTTTGCGAATACAAAACGTAAAACGTAAACCAACATTTTTCAAAACAGTCGGTTTTGCCACCGCATCAGAGAACTGGAGACTCTGATTGGGACTAATAAGTGGGGTATACCTTAGGATTTAGTTCATCATAAATTGCTTCTCTTGTTTGTTTTGGTTGCTTTACTTTTAAGGGTTTTGTTTGGGAGTTACTATAGATCCTAACCCGGATCTGGGGACACCTTTTAGGTAAGTAGCAATAAATTGTGAGGGAACTGTACGGCATAGACCGATACAGTTGAATCAGTAGCTATGTTGATGTGGCACATTGGTTGGTACCGGTATCCCTTGTGGAGAAACGAGGAGAATACGGGGCCGCTATGTGTGTCGTTAAGCATCAACTTACCTTATAACCTTTAATCGACCAACTTGGCCATTAGAAAGTAGTGAGATAGCCGGCCTCGATATAAAGCTAAGAACTGGTTGATACTCGATGCTACACTCATTGAGACCATACTCTCGAGATAGTTCCGGCTGCAAGAAAAGATTGTGTGAGTTAAAACTATGACCGATGGAGGATGGTCAGTGATATTGAGAACCTATAGAACCCAGTTACTTTTGCTAGGACAGGTTGAAACCAACTGAACTTCAAGAGGGTAGTACCTTTGACCTCATGCAAGCCTTAAACTTAAGGGCTTTTGTGTGACTTGTTTGCCTTTGCCATGCATGTTATCTGCTATACCTGTTGTTTTTATCATGACATCATGCATCATAACATAGCATGCATACTTCATTACACTAACCATTTCAAAGACCAATGGAATTTATCTTTGTTCTATTTTGCAGATTATGGCTTCCGTGCGTAGAAATACCATCCGAGTTAACTTTGTGCAAAAACCTGCTCAACTTAAAGAGTTAGCCTCAAGAGTTTCTGAGACTTCTACGTTAATTAAGAGACATGGTCAGCTTCTTAGCCTGGTTACCTCAAAACTTGATGAGAAGATGATGAGTGTACTTTTCTAGTTCTTCGATCCTGTGCATCATTGCTTCACCTTCCCAGATTATCAACTGGTTCCCACTTTAGAAGAGTTCTCTCATTTATTGGGCATATCCATCCTTGAGCAGGTACCCTTCACAGGTATGGAAGAGGTTCCTATACCAGAAGACATTGCCTAAGCTCTGCATCTAAAACGGGCTGATGTAGTATCCAATTGGGAAACACGAAGCAGGGTCGAAGGGTTCTTAGCCAAATTTCTGATAGACCAGGCTCATCTATTCTGGGATAATTTGGATTTTCAGGCTTTCAAAGATGTCTTGGCTCTCCTTATCTATGGTTTGATTCTCTTCCCAAATCCGGATTCCTTTGTGGATGTGAATGCTGTCAAGATTTTCCTTTCTCGCAATCATGTGCCTACTCTACTGGGTGATATCTTGCATGCCCTCTACACTCGTACCATGTGAAGAAGAGGGACTCTTATGTGTTGTATGCCTCTGCTGTCGAGGTGGTTTATTTCGCACCTCCCTAAGTTTGTGTTGAAGAACGAAGAAGGTTTGGGATGGTCCTACAGAATAATGTCACTTGCCCATACAGACATTCTTTGGTGTTCCCGGGCTATGGAGGATACTGCCGTCATTGATCGTTGTGGGGGATATCCTAATGTCCCGTTGCTCGGAATCAGAGGGGGTATAACCTATAATCCTTGTCTAGCTTTGCAACAGTTTGGTCGTTCTCAGAGAGACGGTCCCCATGAGCTACTTTTTGAGAATATTGCATTTGACTAGAAGGAAGACGTAGATGAGCATCGCTGGAGGTTTATACGAGCTTGGGGTATGGTGAACCGATATGACCCCCAAGAGTTGGGACCAAGGACTTCGCTTCCTATGCAGCCTTACCTCCAATGGGTCTGAGCTCGTGCCCAGAAGCTTGGGATGCCTTATGAAGCCGTATTGCCTATGGTTGTGGAGCCCACTGATGAAGAAGGTGTTCCTTACACGGTTCTTTATCCTTACATGCCCACTGATTCTAGGGCATTGCAGAGGTCTTGGATTCAGCTGAAAGAGGAAAGGGATACTTACCGGAAGAAATATCATGAGCAAGAAAGGAAGATTTTGAAGCTCACCAAGCAGCTCGAGGAAGAAAGAGTGATCAATGACTACGTCAGCACAAAGAGCAAGCATCCATGGGATTTTTGATTTTTGCTTTTCTAGTTTTAGATTTGTTTTTCATTTACTTCTTTGTAACGCCTCAAAGGCATTGTTGAACCTTTTACAAGTTAATCTAATAAAGTTTGTTTATTTTTGGTTTGCAAATTTAAATCTCCCAAAGTCTTTGAAATCATTACATACGCATCCCATTATCATGCATATCATTACAGGTACCATTACAGGTTTCTCATCTCCTTCGTTGTTTATTTCAGCAGAAATGTCTTCTGATCAAGCCATCAAAGATCTTCAGGCACAGAACGCCCAATTCCAAGAGATGTTCTTGAGCTTGGATAAAGGGCAAGAGGATTTGAAGACTCTCATTCTGAAAGAGAAGAAAAATAAGAAGAAGAAAGTCTTTCTTCTGAATATGGGAAGAAGGTATGAGGAAAGGTTGAAACAGCAAGCTGATCTGACCTCTTCATCCAAGGAAAGGGAGAACCAAGAAGAAGAAAAGGGCCCCAGTCCTGCAATCTCTGATAATGATACTGATTTTGATGATGAGAAATATCCTCCTGTCGAGGATAGGTACAAGCAGCTAGAAGACCGGCTGAGTGCTATGGAGATTCAAAAGATCCCTGGTTTGGATTTCGGAGAACTGGGACTGGTATCAGGAGTGGTGATCCCTCATAAGTTCAAAGCTCCGGTTTTTGCCAAGTATGATGGAGTATCCTGTCCAAAACTCCATCTCCGCTCGTATGTTAGGAAAATCCTACCCCACACTGTTGATAGAAATTTGTGGGTGCATTTCTTTCAAGATAGTCTATCAGGGACTCAGATTGAATGGTTTTATCAATTGGAAGGAGCCAATGTCCGAAACTAGGAAGACCTTGCTGCTGCTTTTTACAGACAGTATCAGTATAACGTCGACCTTGCTCCCACTCGCACTCAGCTCCAGGGTATGTCTATGGGTGCAAGTGAAGGTTTTAAGGACTATGCTCAAAAGTGGAGAGACTTGGATGGAAGAGTACAACCCCCTTTGTCTGACAGGGAGTTTGTTGACATGTTTCTAAGGACGCTGTCTGGTCCATTCTTTAATCATTTGATCGACAGTTCGTCATTTGGGTTTACTGAGTTGATTTTGATTGGAGAGAGAGTAGAAGCTAGTATTCGAAGTGGTAAAATACAGAAGGATACTTCATCAAGTACAATGAAGAAGCCTTTCACCGGTAAGAAAGAATCTAGTGCAGTCTACGGCCCGAGGGGCCAAAGCAGACCTAAACACCGTCAAGCAGTAAATGCGGTAGTGATATCAAGACCCACAGTTGCTCCATAATGCAACAATCAACAAAGGGTGGAAATACCACAGAGGCAGTTCACTCGGCTCAATATGACCCTGACCCAAATTCTACCATAATTATTGAAGACCAATTTGGTGACTATGAGGGAAGCCCCGAAGAACCCCAACACCACTTCTCCCCACTATAACCCGAATGCCCGCTGTGCCTATCACTCCGAAAGTCCAGGTCATGATACAAACAATTGTTGGGCCTTGAAAAAAAAAGTGCAAGACTTGATAGAAGCCAAAGAGATTGAGTTTGACGCTCCGGAGAAGCCCAACGTCATAACTGCACCCATGCCCAAGCATGGCTCGGGAATCAATGCTATTGAGGTTGTCTCCACCACAGAGGATGCTAATGATAAGAACCCGGATATCGACAGCTGGATCTACCCTGCAACCAATGGTGGATTGAACAACTAGACGGCGAAGGACTTCATACCTATTTCTTTTATTCCACGGTAATTGACTTTTGTTTTAAGAGTTGTAATAAACAGTTTGAAACTTTACGGCATGGTGCCTTGCCCAAGGCACTTTGGCCTTGCTTGTGAGGGCTTATTATTTGTCATTTTCATATATCATTAATAAAGCATTGGACGTTTCTTGCATTACAAATTTTGCGCTCCTTGTTTTTCTTTTTTTTTTGTCTCTCACTCTATTAAAATAGCTATTCTCTTACACACACTCACGTATCATAATACAGATCCATATCCACTCTGGATCCCATTGATAACAACTCTACTATTTCCAGTTATGACTTCGAAAATCTGATCAACCAAGCTGAGGACGAAGGTGAGGATGATTGTGAGGTTCCTGGAGAGCTTGCTAAACGATTACTGCAGGAAGAAAGGGCCATACAGCCTCATGAAGAGCCAATTTAATCAGTGAATTTGGGTATAGAGGAAGACAGGAAAGAGGTTAAGATAGGTGCTAATCTGGAGCCTAGTATCAAACAACGGCTAATACAGATGCTGCGCGACTATGTTGAGATCTTCGCTTGGTCCTACGAAGATATGCCTGGTTTGGACACCGATATTGTGGTACACCGCCTGCCGACTAAAGAAGACTGTCCTTCGGTAAAACAGAAGGTTCGCCGAATGCGTCCTGAGATGTCTGAGAAAATCAAAGCTGAAGTCATGAAGTAATTTGACGCATGATTTTTAGCTGTCACTTCTTATCCACAGTGGGTTACCAACGTTGTTCCGGTGCCTAAGAAAGATGGTAAGGTACGGATGTGTGTGGACAATAGAGATCTGAACAGGGCAAGCCCCAAGGACGACTTCCCACTTCCTCATATTGATGTCCTAGTCGATAACACCGCGCATCATAAGATCTTATCCTTCATGGATGGTTTTTCTGGTTACAATCAGATCAAGATGGCTCCCGAGGACATGGAGAAGACAACCTTCGTTACAAAGTGGGGAACCTTCTGTTACAAGGTAATGCCTTTTGGGTTGAAGTATGCTATGGCAACTTATCAGTGCGCCATGGTCGCTTTGTTCCACGACATGATTCACCATGAGACCGAGGTTTATGTTGATGACATGATAGCCAGGTACCAGACTGAGGAAGAGCACCTTGACCATCTCCAGAAATTGTTTGACAGGTTAAAGACATATAAGCCGAGGTTGAATCCGAACAAGTGTACCTTCGGGGTAAGGTCTGGTAAACTCCTGGGTTTCATCGTCAGTGATAAGGGTATTCAGGTGGACCCTGCCAAGGTAAAATCCATACAGGAGATGTCGGCTCCCCGCACAGAAAAGGAAGTTAGAGGCTTTTTGGGACGTCTGAATTACATTTCCAGGTTCATTTCACACCTAACCTCTACTTATGAGCCAATCTTCAAGTTGCTGAAGAAAGATCAAGTGGTAAAGTGGAATGACGAGTGCCAGAATGCTTTTGAAAGAATCAAGGAATATCTTAAAGAACCGCCAATTTTGATGCCTCCAGTTGAAGGAAGACCGTTGATCTTATACTTGACAGTACTGAATAATTCAATAGGGTGCGTGCTGAGGAAGCATGACGAGTCTGGCCGAAAAGAGCATGCCATTTACTACCTTAGCAAAAAGTTTACCAACTGTGAGACCCGATACTCATTGCTCGAGAAAACTTGCTGGCTTTGGCATGGGCTGCTCGCCGGCTGAGACAATATATGCTGACTCACACCACCTTATTGATATCAAAGATGGATCCAATCAAGTATATCTTCGAAAAGCCTGCCTTATCCGAAAGAATAGAAAGATGGCAGATGATCTTAACCGAGTATGACATCCAATACACAACCCAAAAAGCAATTGTAGGTGTTTAGGTATTGGCTTGCATTTTTGGTAAATCCCAAGTGTATGTGTGAATGTCATGACTGATGTCATAACATTCTAGTTCAGGTTGTACTAACTCATTAGGTACATGTGCAGAAAAATATTGTAATTCAAATACTGATGTTTATAAGTGTGTATCTGAGCATGTTTGCAAAATGATCACATTTTGCTAAATCAGTAGACAGGCTTTCTCAGATGTCATAACAGATGTTATGACATCCTGTTCTGAACTAACAGGATTGCAGGATTGGATAAGTCTGAGTTTTTTCAGGAAATAACTCAGTCCTTTCTGAACAGAATCCTGCGTTTTCTGAGGAGTAACCTAGCTCAACCCTAACCTGGTTAATAAAGTCCTGTGACCTGGTCTTTAGGTCAAACGGAATCAACCCTAGGTTTTTGGAAACCCTAACTGAAGTTGCAGCTGCTATATATTCAACAGAGCTGATGTTTTTCAAGACATCCCTGCTGATTTATTAGAAGATCAATTTTGTAATCTGTATAGATTTGTTTATTGTACTCCAAGCAATTATCATTGTGATAAGTGCCTTGGAATAGGTTTCGATTGTAAGGGTTGTGTAGCACTCAAAGCTTTGAAGCAAGAGTGTTTGAATGTCCCTTGACTAAAGCTGTGAAGCAGAGTCAAGTTAGTTGTGTACATCACTCAAAGCTGTGAAGCACGAGTGATTGTGTTGCTTGATTAAAAAGCTGTGAAGCTTAATCAAGTGTGTGTTTTTTTGAAGAGTGTCTTCATCAATTCTTAAGTCAAATTGGTTTATGTATCACTGCTGTGATTGAGGGGGAGTGAGTAGGAACTCAGGTTTAAGTTGTACTTAGATTAGAATTGCATTGGGTAGGTCTTAAGTGAAGGAGATAAACTGGTTGGTTTATTCCTGAATTAACATCTCTTATAGTGGATTCTCTCCCTGGCTTGGTAGCCCCCAGAGTAGGTGTTGTTGCACACCGAACTGGGTAAACAATTGACTGTGTTCTTTACTGCTTTTGTATTTACTGTCATATAGTAAGTCAGATACGGTGTCATAACATTGGACGTGACATTGAGTATCTGCAGCCAGAATTTTCAATTGGTATCAGAGCAGGCACCCTTCCTGTATTACTGGGTGAGATCTAGGGATATCACTTTCTGGCACTATGGACAAAGAAGGAGTTTTTTGAAATAGACCACCCATTCTGGATGGAACCAATTATGACTACTGGAAACCTCGTATGATTGCCTTCCTAAAATCTCTGGACAAAAAGGCTTGGAGGGCTGCTGACAAAGGATGGATTCATCCCACCATAACTGAGAGAGATGGGACAATCAGTCTGAAGCCTGAGGAAGATTGGAGTAAAGAAGAAGATGAGTTAGCTCTGGGAAATTCAAAAGCTTTAAATGCCTTGTTCAATGGAATTGATAGAAACATCTTCATACTAGTACATCAATATGAACTGGCCAAGGAAGTTTGGGACACTCTCAAAACTACTCATGAGGGCACTTCCAAAGTAAAAATGTCAAGGCTTCAGATGTTGACCACTAAGTTTGAGAATCTAAAAATGATGGAAGATGAAACCATTCATGAGTTTCACATGAACATCTTGGAGATTGCCAACACCTCAGGAGCACTGGGAGAAAAAATGTCAGAAGAAAAACTGGTGAGGAAGATTCTCAGATCCTTGCCTAAAAGATTTGCAATGAAGGTAACTGCCATAGAGGAAGCCCAGGACATTAGCAAGTTGAAAGTGGATGAACTTATTGGGTCTCTTCAGACTTTTGAGATGGGGATCACTGATAATGGTGACAAGAAGAACAAAAGCGTAGCACTTGTATCCAACACTGATGTTGAATACAAGGAGGATGAAGAAGAAAACATATCAGAAGCCATTGCCATGCTTGGAAGACAGTTTAACAGGCTCATCAAAAGAATGGACCCAAAGTCAAGGTCTAATGTTCATAACATTCCTTCTGACATTGACAGTTCCAGCAGAAGACCAAGGTCAGAAGAAAAGGGAAACCAAGGCAGAGGTATTAAATGCCATGGATGTGAAGGATATGGACATATTCGAGCTGAATGTCCTACCTTTCTTAAGAAGCAAAAGAAAGGAATGACTGTTACTTGGTCTGACTATGATTCAGAAAGTAATTCTGAAGAAGAATCTGCCAAACTAGTTACTGCCCTAACTAGTGTTTGTACTTCTGAAAGTGACACTAGTGATGAAGAAGTGACATTTGAAGAACTGGCTGATACCTACAAGAAATTGTGTATCAGAAGTGGTGAAGTCTGTGTGCAAAATGAGAAACAATCAAAACTCATTATAAAGCTGGAGGCTGAAAAGAGGGCAAATCTTGAAACTATAAGTCATTTAGAAGGAGAAGTTCAACTGCTGAACTCACAACTGAATCAAATGACCAAATCTGTCAAGATGTTGACCAATGGAACAGACAAATTGGAAGAGATCCTTCAGGTTGGACAAAATGTGGGAAATAAATCTGGACTAGGATTTATGGAAGCAAAAAAATCTGGTAATGGTAAGCAAATGTCAAAACGGATGTCTCAACACAACTCTCAACATCAGGAACAGAGACATATGAAGAAAAGGTACCAAAGATGGAAATGCCATCATTGTGGTAGATATGGCCACATAAAGCCCTTCTGCTTCAGATTACATGGATACCCTAATCAGATCTCAGGTGTCAAACCTAAGTCTAAAAAGGTACCACATGCTCCTAAATGGAAGAAAAAGGCTACTGCACTGATAGCTCACACTTCCCTGAGGGTCTCTGCAAAGGAAGACTGGTACTTTGACAGTGGATGTTCCAGACATATGACTGGAATCAAGAACCTCCTCAATAATGTTAAGCCTCACACCACCAGTTTTGTGACCTTTGGAGATGGGGCTAAAGGTGAAATCAAAGGAGTTGGTGATTTGGACTGCCCTGGAGTTCCAAGTCTGAATGAAGTACTGCTGGTGAAAGGACTGACCGCTAATCTCATTAGTATCAGTCAACTGTGTGATCTAGGATTCAAGGTCAATTTCTCAAAATCCGAATGCCTTGTAATCAATGACAAACAAGAGATAGTAATGAAAGGAGTCAGATCCAAAGACAACTGCTACTTGTGGGAGGCTGAGAACACTAATTCCTCATCTGTGTATTCCATTGCAAAAGAAGAAAAAGAGGTGAAACTGTGGCAGCATAAGCTTGGTCTCCTTCATCTAAGAAGAATGAAGAGAGCTATCTCTATGGAAACTGTCAGAAGAACTCCAAAACTACAGGTTGATAATATCTGTGATGTGGGAAATAAACTTGAAGAAGAATGTGTTGTCAGAACCTTAAGTCATCTTGACAAGGATGTTGGAAATAACAAGTCTCATAAATTCTGTTCTCAAAACATCTGGTCAAAACAGATGCTCCCTGAGTACAATGTTACACAAGATGTTGTGACATTGTGTTGTGACAATCTGAAAACATTCAACATTTCCTTGAACCCTATTGACCTTGAAGAGAAGAAGTCATTTAAACTGGAACATAGTTTCTCTAAACTTCAGCTGACTGATTCTTCAACCAAGGCTCTTGTTGGAAATAAACTTGAAAATTTGAGGGGCAGGTTGGGTATTCACCAGCATGAGAAATTATAGCAATTAGTTTTGCTTAAAACAAGGGTTGAAGGGATTAATTTTATTAAGTCTATATTTAGTGGGTTAATCATATTCTTTCACAATTCCTTCAAAAGTTTTAAGAAGTTGAAGAGACTCCCTTTTACCCCCTACCTCTCTCATCCTTGCAACCTGTTTCCTCCTCCCAATCAAAGATTTTTCTCAAACTGCTACTATTACTCAAAGTTAAACAAAATGTCTCAGACATCGTCTTCCACCATGGCGGCTTCGTCTTCCTCATCATCGTCATCATCTGATCAAGATTCTAGGGCAATCACTACATGCATAGAATCTGAAGTTCTTGAGGTCACTCCTCTCAGGGAGATGGCAACTGACCCAGCCAGAGTCAAAAAGCTCAGAACCAGACATGCAGGAAGAGCTCAAGCTACAGTCTCTGGTAATTCTTCTCATCCTTCGTCTTCTATACCTAATAGAGAAGGATCAGTTCAAGTACACCAAGCTATTGCTAGGCTGGTTACTAGCATTCTGAGTGGCAACCAATCTGTACCGGGGATTTCTATCCCTTTGAATCAATCAGAAAGTCCAAATGTGGAAGGTTCTGAAAATGTAGATGTCACTGAGGATGTTGTGACACCAAAAGACAACATTCAGAACCCCTCTGAAAAGGCTGCTGATCCACCTATCATTGATGTGGATGAAGATTACTCAGATAATGAACTGATTGCTAATGTGAACCCTAGCATTGCTAGGAGATTGATGAAAAGAAAGAGTAGTCAGAATGTTAAACCTGATGCTAAGAAATCCAAGGCTGAAGGGATGGCTGAGAAAATTCAGACAAAAGGGAAGAAGGCACAGGTGCAGACTGCTAGACAACCAATCTCTAAGAAAAGTAAAGAACCTGAAACTTCTGATTCTGATGATGAATCAAAATTTGAGATTGATATTGAAGAAACTCCCATCAGAAGGAAGCTCCCCTCCAGCAAGATTGCTAGAGTTCCTGAAGTGCCAACATACAACATCTCCTTTCATCATCCTGACAATGCAAACAGATGGAAGTATGTTTGCTTAAAGAGAATAGCCTTGGAAAGAGAACTCAACAATGATGCCTTGGAGTGCAAAGACATCATGGATCTGATCAGGAATGCTGGGCTAATGAAGACAGTGATGAAGTTTAACAAATGTTATGAAAATCTGGTTAAGGAGTTTGTAGTGAACTTGTCCAATGATTGTGCTGATGGGAGGTCAGCTGACTTTGAGAGTGTGTTTGTTAGAGGAAGAAGGGTCAAGTTCTCTCCATCAGAAATCAACAAGTTTCTTGGAAGAACAAATAAGGACTGTCCTGATCTAGAGGCAACTGACAATGAAGTGTGTTTAACCATCACAGCCAGGCAAGTAAAGTGCTGGCCATTGAAAGGGAAGCTGAATGCTAGTAAACTCAGCATGAAATTTGCCATCTTGCATAAAATAGGTGCAGCAAACTGGGTGCCTACAAATCACAAATCAACCATCTCCACAGGATTGGGGAGATTTATCTATGCTGTAGGAACCAAGACTGCCTTTGACTATGGAAGGTACATCTTTGAACAAACTTTGAAGCATGCTGGCAGTTATGCTGTCAAAGGACCAATTTCCTTTCCCTCCCTCCTTTGTGGAATCATCCTTGCACAATACCCTGACATCCTTGTAGCAAGAGATACAGTCTGCAAAAGAGCTCCTGCCCTTGGCCTGCACTACAAACTGTTTCAGGGATCTCATGCTCCAGACATTGTCATAACATCAGCTGAGACATCGTCTGCAAAGACCCAGTCCAAGACATCAGATGTCATAGCTGTTTTAAAAGAAACTTGCAAAGATCTGGATGCTAGAAAAAGGACCCTAGAAGCTCTAATTGCCAGGCTAGAAAAGGAGGAAGCTGAAGAAAGCAGAAGGGAAGAAGGTATAGAAGCTGAAGGACAGCTCAACATTGAAGAAACTAGCTCCTCTGAGTCTGATGACAGTGCTTGAAGGTTGATTGCTGCTTGGTGGTGTTGCTGGTGGAGTTTGGAAGTGTGTTCTGTTGTTGTCAGCTGTTGATCTCATTATTTTGTTTTGGATAACTGTATAATTTTATGAACATGTAACTTTGGCCCATTTGTGGCTAAAGAGGGGGAGAATATTTTGGTACTTGCTTAATTAGTACTTGACATTATATTTTTCTGCTGTCACTTATTTCTGCTGCTATCTATCTCTGATTGTTTAGGGACTTTAGCCAAAAATCTGCCAAAGGGGGAGTTTGTAGGTGTTTAGGTATTGGCTTGCATTTTTGGTAAATCCCAAGTGTATGTGTGAATGTCATGACTGATGTCATAACATTCTAGTTTAGGTTGTACTAACTCATTAGGTACATGTGCAGAAAAATATTGTAATTCAAATACTGATGTTTATAAGTGTGTATCTGAGCATGTTTGCAAAATGATCACATTTTGCTAAATCAGTAGACAGGCTTTCTCAGATGTCATAACAGATGTTATGACATCCTGTTCTGAACTAACAGGATTGCAGGATTGGATAAGTCTGAGTTTTTTCAGGAAATAACTCAGTCCTTTCTGAACAGAATCCTGCGTTTTCTGAGGAGTAACCTAGCTCAACCCTAACCTGGTTAATAAAGTCCTATGACCTGGTCTTTAGGTCAAACGGAATCAACCCTAGGTTTTTGGAAACCCTAACTGAAGTTGCAGCTGCTATATATTCAACATAGCTGCTATTTTTCAAGACATCCCTGCTGATTTATTAGAAGATCAATTTTGTAATCTGTATAGATTTGTTTATTGTACTCCAAGCAATTATCATTGTGATAAGTGCCTTGGAACAGGTTTCGATTGTAAGGGTTGTATAGCACTCAAAGCTTTGAAGCAAGAGTGTTTGAATGTCCCTTGACTAAAGCTGTGAAGCAGAGTCAAGTTAGTTGTGTACATCACTCAAAGCTGTGAAGCACGAGTGATTGTGTTGCTTGATTAAAAAGCTGTGAAGCTTAATCAAGTGTGTGTTTTTTTGAAGAGTGTCTTCATCAATTCTTAAGTCAAATTGGTTTATGTATCACTGCTGTGATTGAGGGGGAGTGAGTAGGAACTCAGGTTTAAGTTGTACTTAGATTAGAATTGCATTGGGTAGGTCTTAAGTGAAGGAGATAAACTGGTTGGTTTATTCCTGAATTAACATCTCTTATAGTGGATTCTCTCCCTGGCTTGGTAGCCCCCAGAGTAGGTGTTGTTGCACACCGAACTGGGTAAACAATTGACTGTGTTCTTTACTGCTTTTGTATTTACTGTCATATAGTAAGTCAGATACGGTGTCATAACATTGGACGTGACATTGAGTATCTGCAGCCAGAATTTTCAGCAATCAAGGGGAGTGTATTGGCAGATGATTTGGCACATCAGGCCGTGGATGACTACCAGTCCATGAATTTCGAGTTCCCGGATGAGAACATCATGTTGGTAATCGACTGTGAAGAATCTGGACCGGATGAAGGACCTGAGGAAGGATCCCGATGGTCTATGTATTTTGATGGAGCATCAAACGCGTTGGGTAACAACATTGGCGTTATGATCATATCTCCTGAGGGTTTTCATACTTCGTTCACTGCCCGATTAGGTTTTAACTACACCAACAATATGGCGGAGTATGAAGCATGTATCCTGGGTCTTCGAGCTGCTATTGACCTGAGGATTAAGTTCTTGAGTGTATTCGGAGATTCTGCTTTAGTGATCAGTCAGATCAAAGGCGAGTGGGATACGAAGCACCCAAATCTTATTCCTTACAAAGAGTATGTATTGATGCTGCTCCCACATTTTGAGGAGATAACCTTTGAACACTTCCCGAGAGAAGAGAACCAGTTAGCGGACGCACTAGCTACCATGTCTTCTATGTTCAAAGTCAGGTGGGACAATGAAGCTCCCCAGATTACCATCGAGAGGTTGGACGAACCCGCGCATTACTGTGACATTAATACTGAAGAGGTAGCGGATAATCCCTGGTTTCACGAGGTAAAGAGGTATCTTGAGGCTCAAGAATACCCCGAGGGTGCATCTGTTAATGATAAGAAGTTCTTGAGAAGGTTCTCCGTGAAGTTCTTCGCCAGCAATGGTATTGTTTACAAGCATAACCATGATTCAACCTTACTGCGATGTGTGGATAAAAGCGAGGCGAAAAGGATCATGGTAGAGTTACATGAAGGTACCTTCGGAACTCATTCTAGTGGATATACCATGGAAAAGAAAATCCTACGGGCAGGATATTATTAGTCCACTATGGAAGCTGATTGTTATCAGCATTCTCGCACCTGTCATAAGTGCCAAGTCGATGCTGATAAGGTGCATGTACCTCCAGTTCCTCTGAATGTTCTGACAGCTCCTTGGCCCTTTGCAATGTGGGGAATCGACATGATTGGAGAGATCAGACCTACTGCGTCTAACGGGCATCGCTTCATTCTAGTAGCAATTAATTATTTCACAAAGTGGGTTGAGGGAGCTTCCTTTGCTACAGTAACCAAGAACGTCGTGGCACGGTTTATCCGACACAATCTGATATGTCGATACGGTGTACCGGAGAGGATCATCGCGGATAATGGTACAAATCTCAACAATACGATGATCATCGAGCTTTGCAAATAGTTCAAGATACATCATCATAACTCTTCTCCCTACCGGCCGAAGATGAATGGGGCTGTTGAAGCAGCTAACAAGAACATCAAGAAGATTGTGCAGAAGATGACGGTGACATACAAAGACTGGAACGATATGTTACCATTCCCTCTTCATGGGTACCATACCTCAGCACGGACGTCGACAGGGGCAACACCCTACTCTCTGGTGTATGGCATGGAGGCGGTCCTACCCATCGAAGTCCAGATACCCTCTCTCCGGATTATGAAGGATGCGGGTCTGAATGAGGACTACTAGATCCAAACCCGGCTTGATCAGCTAAACTTAATCGATGAAAAGAGACTTACTGTTATTTGTCATGGTCAGATGTATCAAAAGCGAATGATCAAACCTTTTAGCAAGAAAGTCAGACAACAAGAATATCAAGTTGGAGATCTGGTGATCAAGCGCATCATACTACCGTAAGGTGATCCCAGGGGAAAATGGACTCCCACATACGAAGGGCCATTTGTGGTTAAGAACATTTTCTCGGGAGGAGCTATGATTCTAACCACCATGGATGGTGACGACCTTCCTCACCCCGTCAATGCAGACATAGTGAAAAGATACTACACATAATCAAAGACTCTCTAGGTTGATCGGCCTAGGAAAAAATAAGGGCTTCCCGACGAACCAAAACGGTTCAGGCAAAAGTAAGGGATGAAAATGAAAAAACGGTACACCCGGAAAGTCGAAAACCTGAAAGGGCAGCTTGGGAAAAAAGGGGTATCCGGGTGGACTGAGAACCCGAAAGGGCGGTCCAGGAAAAATTAGGGATTGAAGCGTAACACTATGTCTCATTGGATCATCTTACAAACAGACTTCGGTATCGACTATCAAGCTCAGACGACACCAATCAATCTGATCTACCTTTGACCAAGTAGAAAAGTGATGAGACGCTTGAAGATATAAAGGCAATAGCAGAGTTGGAACCCGATGGGATTGTTTCACATAGCTGTTTTTCTTTCTTTTACACAAATTGTATAGTTTCTATTCTTCGGCGGAGTTCTCTTACTAGGACGTCAACCTCTTTGTATAAAATGCCTATTACGGGCCCACTTCAAAAATCAATACAATTCGTTTCCACAATAAATTCCAAATTGTTTTTCTTTTTCTGTTTTGTTTTGCAAGAACGTCCAATGATACATTTTTGATATATGTATTTGAGAATAATTGCTGCTTATAAATACTTACACAAGAAACAAAAGACAATTACTCGTAATTCCAGGAACAGGGGCAAATAAGAAATGTCCAAACCTTACAGTTGCTCTACTCACCAGGTACAGGGATAGAGCCAGCTTGAGAATATGACTAAAGGTACATACGCTCCCCGCAGAGTAGGAAGTATCCAAATACAGTGGTGTTAGCTCTCCCCAGCCGAGGTTCATAATCGCGAATGAGTCGGCAAAATTCTTCCCAAGCAGAGTTTATCTATAACCAGCAAGAGAAGTTCACTGCCAGCGGAGTTTATTTCTCCAAATCAGCAGATCGTCCAACAGAGTATCTCTCTTCCTCGTAGAGTCATTCTCCCACAGGGTTATTCTCAAATAGAGTCTCTCCCGACGGATTGTTCTCAAGCAAAACAGACGCAAGTCTCCAATTAATCATCTGCGGTCACTATCCCCAGCGAGAACGAAGAACTCACCTCCTTATACTCTCCAACAGCAGCCCGGGATTTATTCTCCCCAGCCGGAGAATATCACAAGAACATTGCATATTCATACATTGTAGCATGCGCATATGCATCATACCGCACAATCTCATTTATTTTGAGAACATCATTACTCAATACATTTCATACATCATGACATCACATACGACTAACTCTTTACATTTTAGGGAAAGATACAATCCAGTTCTCACAAGTTTTCTCTGGTTTAGTCAAATCGATACTAAGATTTCTATTCCAGTTCAAGCTATGAAGCCCGGAAATCGACCGGATAATATCTTGATTTCTCCAAAATACTACGAAGCCTGGAATCGGCCAGATAGTGGTATATCTTAAATACAAGCTATGAAGCCTGGAAATCAACCAGAAAACAGCTTAACCCCACTATGCCAAACATTGGATTAGACAACACTTTTTTAGGCCTTTAACAGCGCTTAAAAGCGCTGCTAAAACCTCGGCTGCTAAAGGTATAGACAGCGCTTATGTAATTTCAAAAGCGCTGCTATAGGTACCCCTTTTAGCAGCGCTTACACTTTAGACAACGCTTTTAATGTGGAACTTTAGATAGCGCTTGGTAAAAGCGTTGTCTATTCCCCCCCTTTAGCAGCGCTTTTCCTTATTATTTTTTAATATATATTTTTTTTCAATCACTTTAGACAGCGCTTTCATTAAAAGTGTTGTCTATTCCCCCCCCCCCCCCCTTTAGCAGCGCTTTTCCTTATTATTTTTTAATATATATTTTTTTTCAATCACTTTAGACAACGCTTTCATTAAAAGTGCTGTCTATTCCCCCCCCCCCCCCCCCCTTTAGCAGCGCTTTTCCTTATTATTTTTTAATATATTTTTTTCAATCACTTTAGACAGCGCTTTCATTAAAAGCGCTGTCTATTCCCCCCCTCCCCCTTTAGCAGCGCTTTTCCTTATTATTTTTTTAATATAATTTTTTTTCTAACACTTTAGACAACGATTCTCATTAAAAGTGTTGTCTATTCCCCCCTTTAGCAGCGCTTTTCTTTATTATTTTTTTAAATATAATTTTTTTTTCATTTAAAACAAAACGCTGCCTATCAAATTTAATCTCACCATTTCTGCACCAGAATTTATAGCTTCATTATAACATTTTAAACAACAACAACATCAATATACCACAATGAAACAATATTATAACAACATCAATATTCATCTCTTCAATCATTTTTGCACAATATACACAACAACAACATTAGTATATACAACAATGAAACAAAATCAACAATGAATTACAAAATAACTTTATCTTCTACATCGAGCTGCACCTATATAACCTAAAACAAAATCAAAAAATCAAAATTCATACAAGTTACCAAATAACAACAACAAAAACAATAATATTGTAACACAACTATAACGACATATATTATATTCTCAAAACTCAAAGTTATACCTTATAATAAAACTCTCAACTCCATAACAAATCGGCACCAATCCTCCATAAGTTCATCCAATTGATCTTTTGAGTATGAAGCACACTTGAATTCATCAAAGTATTACATAATAATATACCATAGTATGATTTAATTAAAATACTAAGTCATTTTATGAGAAATATTAAAATAATTCCTAAGTTAGAAATTCATACCGTGGATGGAATATCTAATCGCTCCAAAAGAATAGTTTCTTTCATAAACCTCAACGTAAAATAACCGCAATCTACACCATTGCGCTGACCAGGACACTACACATGGAAAGAAAATACGGATATACATCAAGATATACACCTTAACTTGTTTTATCAAGTATCATCGCTATATAATCAAAATTGTGAAAATCTATACCTCCACTTTGATTCAAGAAATATTGTTGACTCTACTCCTTGGTACTTGAATATCTCTTTGTGCTCGAAAACTTTGTAGAATGCTATAATAAAATAATAACGAATATTTAGAACTATCGCACATAAATAATTAAATATACACAGTAATATTTTGGAACAATCTCACTTACGTGTCAATCGTCTTCTTCATATCTGGGTATGTTGTCCAATCATTACCCAATGAATCCAGATAATATACAATTTCTCTCACAGGATTAGTTGCAACCAATAACCAGTGTCCACTGGAATATTAAACAGAGGTTAGATGGAAATTTTCTACAATACTTTAAAAAACGAAAAATTATAATAGAGGAAATTTATAATGAAAATCTTACTTAGGGCCAGTATTATATGGTAAAAAGAACAATTTTTCTATATCTTTGCTGGCCATAAATGAACTGAGCATAAATGCTATTACTTCATCTGGTTTTGAGATGATTGACCCTGCGTGGACAACGTTGGGATTTATGAAAGCGAATCTGGACTCCAACCCACGCGGGCGAATCAACTTGTCATACAGAAACCTTAAATAAAAACATCATTAACATTAATTATTCATTGAAATGAGTAAATAAATTCTGCAATTAATTAAACAAAGTTGATTGGAGTATACCTGATGTATGTATTGATAACAACGATGCCTAATGTCAAGTGTCCAAAAACTTCTTCCAAATCCTCCTTACCAATTGTTGTCATGCCTTCAAAACCATAAATCCCTTCATCCAGGGGTATAAGAGAAGTACCACCTTGTGAAATAGTTTTGAAGCTTATATATGTCTGAAGGCACGACCTATATTGTGAAGTAGTTTCTTTCTCGCCCCGGTCCTCTTAGCAACACTCTTTGTTTCTGTGGGAATGTTGCTAATTACAGGCTCCTTACCCCTACTTACAGCTTCAATATCTTTAGCAGGAATAATCTAAATATCATAAAATTAGAGTGGTCAAGTATAGGACGACAAATTAACATTATCTAAGCATAAATATCATATAATTATGTTGTACCTGTTTTTTTGTTGTCACTGACTCCTTTGGCCGCGTAATCCCTTTATCTTTTGGTTTGGGTTTTGTAGGAGTCTAATATTACCATGCAAAAAAAATGTAAGTAAAACGAACGTAAAAAATTTGAGTACTAAAAGGTTCATAACGGTTTTAATTATACCTCATCATCTATGCGAACGAGTCTTGACGGCCATGCAATAAACGCTCATATTGCCTCTCCCACCAATGTTGCATCCGAAACTTCATCTGGGATTGGTAATAACGCACCCTCCTCTAAAGCAATATCAATCGACACTTTCAAATATCCAGAAGGGAGCGGTTTATGATGAAGTACTTCTCCCAGAGTGTTATGGACTTTTCCCTTGCCAACCATGCGATAAGTTGGTGTCTCTAAAAAGAGTTGACAAGGTGAAATGCCCTAAAATTAATAATAAATATGACATCGTTAATGTGTATATATGTCAGTTAAATAAATTACACTAATTTAATTTCATAATAATATATGTAAGTACCTCGGGAATACTCGGTTGAGCTGCACAATTGACACTAGCTATGTCACTAGTTTCTTTAACACCCGAAGCTTTCCTTTCTGATTAGTGTTGTCTTGCTTTTTCCTTCCTGAATTCAAGAACTTCAGCTTCTAATGCATCCAACCTTGCCTGCAGTTCTTTATTGCTAGCAGATTTTGTCTTTGGGTTGTTCTTTTTCAAGGAGCTTGGAGTAACCCCATGTCCTTTACCCCTCACCCGACCAGAATATTCACGAACATCTAATGCTCGACTATGTATGCTCCTGCAATCATCTGGTAGAGATGTAGACTGAGACAGACTCTCCTGAAATTCATATGAATATTGGAAAAACATGAATACTATATGTAAATAAAATTTTGATTTAATTAGAATTAATGTTATACTTACGCACTTTTCAAAAATTTGTTGTACATCTTCTTTAAGAACTCCATCCTTACCTACACGGGCAGCCTTCCACAAAACATGCTCCGGAAGAGATGTTTCAGAACTACTCTCCTCTTTTAACTACACATTAACACAAAAAACAAGCTCAGTTATAACTCTTGATGAACAAGTATATCATTGCAATTTGTAAATACTTACTATTTTTTGTTCTAATCGTGCATATCCCAAACGCCCTTTTTGTATGAATATGCGGGAGATGATGCTCTTTGATGATTTACGTCACTTACACTCTGAAATTTTGGGGTTTTCCATTTGGCTTTAAAAACATCCCATTCTTTAACTGAAATCACATCTGCATATTCTGCTGGACGCTCTGCATCAACAAATTTTTTTTCGGCATCTCTAAGATATTTTCTGTTTAAATATGTTCTAAACCCTCTTAGTATTTTTCCGGCCAATCCAAGACAATAATCTTTTCTTGTGTTATCAATGTTGAAAGACCTCTACAAAAAACATACACAAAGTGCGTTAGTATAAGTAATTTAAAGACATAATTTAAAGTACATAATCGTAAATTAAAGACATAATTTAAAGTACCTGTATCTCTTTCTAGATTTTGTTTTTAGCATCATCCAGCTTATCATCTCTCCACTCATCACAATTTATTGGAATTTCTCTCCTTACAATTGTACCAATGTAACTTGTCAATTTAGAACCGTTAGGCTCAATTAATTGGTCATTTGTACTCCAATGCACATCGTATTTTATACCTCTATCTCTATCACGAATGATATTCTTCATAATAGTTTTTTCTCTTTTAATTTATTTTTCCACTCCCTTACTGGATTTTCCTCAATCATTGTCTCCATCATTAATAGAATCATCGTGTGGTTGCTCCTCGTTACTAGCCATCTAACCTGTAATAAAGAAAAACATTAGTATCTAATGACAAATATTTAATTCCAAATATATAATTCCAAATATCTATTCAGTATATAAAATGACAAATATCAATTGAGTATATAAAATGACAAATATATCATTTATTAGAAGTTTGCTAAGTGTTAACAGGTATGGAGGAATATATATTACTTCTTTCACTAACATCTCTTTCTTTTCTTGGTTGGATTCCGAATTACTTGTCTCTTAAGAACGCGGACGGAGGGATTGATCCAAATTCCCTCATCATGATCTTTTCTGATATATGATTCATCCGCTGTAGTATTTTCATCTCGATCGTTTCTAATATACGACTCATTCTCAACATCAACATCACCTTGATCCACACTTTTATCATCAATCACTTTGTTAGATAAAAGCACTATAGACCATTTCGTACTCTTCGGGTCTGTGACATAGAACACTTGTTTAGCTTGAGAGGCTAGAATAAAAGGCTTATCTTTGTACCCCACCCTACTAAGATCCACTTGCAAAAACCCTGACGTATCCATTCGTATGCCACTAGTATGTACCCACTTGCAACCAAAGATAGGAATCTGAAACTTCTCGTAATCAAACACCCAGATGTGATTGATAACCCCAAAATATGACAAATTTTCATATTTGGGGTTTAAGTCCTTCATACTAGAAATGTGCATTGCTTCACATACCACCGTGACACCACTATTTTGCATAGTACTTTTCTCATCTTGTTCTTTGGTATAAAATGTGTATCCATTAATTTCGTATCCTCTATAAGAGAACACAATCGAACTTGGATCATATGCCAGATATCTCAACCTGTTTGATATTGAAGCGAGATCTGAATGAAACTTTGAATATATATGATCCTTAAACCACTGTATAAAACTTTGATTGTGCTCTCGTACTATCCAATTTTCATTTCTACTTTGATTCTCACCTTGGAGTATAGCCTTGTACATTTCAACAAACGGCTCAACCTCAGTGTCATTGTGCAGAACATACAAATGCACTTGATCCCGTTCATCCCTTGATACTGTCACAATTTCATTTCCAAATAATTTTTTACCTTCTTTTTTTTCGAAAAAATGAGATTTGGGGAGTCCAATGGATTGCACATTGGACAAAAAATCAGTACAAAACTCAACCGCTTCTTCAACAATGTATCGCTCAATGATACAACCCTCTGGACAACTTCGTTTTTTCACGTACCCTTTTAATATTTTCATATAATGTTCAACAGGGTACATCCATCTCATATAAGCTGGTCCACACAATTGTGTCTCTTTCACAAGATGAACAACAAGATGTACCATAATGTCAAAAAATGATGGAGGAAAATACATTTCAAGGTCACACAAAGTAATAACGATTTATTTTTGTAATACTGGTAAGATCTCAGGATCGATCACCTTACTAAAAATTGACCTGGAAAAAAAACACAATTTCGTTATAACGCTTCTTACTTTTTCTGGCAAAATATAATGTATGCCTATTGGTAGAAAATGTTCCATTATGACATGGCAATCATGTGTCTTCAGACTCTTTAACTTGAGGTCTTTCATGGACACGAGTCTTCTAATTTCTGAGGAGTAACCTTCTGGAACTTTAACTTCACTCAGAAACTTACACAATATTTTCTTTTCCTTTCTAGATAGATTATAAGCAGCAGGTGGTAGATATGTTCGTCTTCCTTTCATCACAGGTCCTAATTCAGTTCTTATTCCCATCTCAACCATGTCCTCTCTTGCTTTAAGGTCATTGTGATACGATGGGAGAACTGACTTGAGGTTTTGCGTTTGTATTCGCACTTGTTCGGTTTAGCAAGAGTCGCCACCGACTTTTTATTTTATCCAAAGGAAAGGTCAAAAAGCACAGGAAAGACCTTTGAGATGTTTTCTTGGGTTCGGGGGGTAGATTATAAAAAGGGAAGGTGCTAGCACCCTTTTCATCCATGGTTATCCATGGGCTCTTAGTTACTTGTTTTAGATCACTTGCCTTTGCTTTTCAATTTGTTTGAAACGGTGCTTTGTGTGTGTGGTTTTGAAAATGTTTTGAAAAAGATGCCTTGTCTAGGAAACCTTTGTAATGATTCTTGTTTGAATATATACAAAGGTGTGTGTCTTTTTGAAAAGATATTTCAATGTTTTGAAAGTTGTTTTGAGATTGTGTTTGTGGAGTGTTGTGAAGTGTGTTTGAAAATGGCAAGGATGTTTTGCAAGATTTTTTGATCAAGTAACTAAGAGTTGTCTACCCTATTTTATTCAAAGATCTTTCTTATGTTTTTAACCCTTTTAACAATGTTGTTTCACCATTATATTTGGTGAACAACATTGCATTTAGGATGTTAAACGGGACGGGCGCGGGTCATCGTATACAATCATTGAAGGCAACTTGTGAGACGCTCTAGCAATTTTGTAAGGGACAAGATCGTTTTACCGAAGGCAACATCGAGGGTCATCGAGGGACCACGATCTTTGTTTATCAAAGGGACATTTGCTAGAGTGTCTCATACTCGAGGGACATGATTGCATTTTCCGAGGCAACAAGCGAGGTTACCCTAGAGGTGCAAGTGTGAATTGTGTATTGATTTTCATGCATTTATCTTGTATTAGGTCATCTGGCGATTGATTTTGAATCTTCGCATACAAATCCTAATTACTATACAGTATATCGAAAGTGATAAATTGCGGGAATTTAAAGTCTAAGTTATTACAAATAAGTATCTGGGGATGGGGGTACAAATGTTTACAAATGGGGATGAGTCTTATCAGAATAATAATGTCCAAGTATATATTACAACCAAATCGAACTGTCGCATTTTTAATGTAAAATTATAACAAAGTATAAGATAATGAAAATCAAAGAAATATGAGATACGTATATTTATTTACAAATGAAACAAATAAAATTTAACCTAAGGAAAATTAAGTATTTACTTATTTTTTGTGTTTTTTATTGATTATGTAAATAAAGAGTTTTTTTTAAAGAAAAGAAAAATTATTTAATTTAAAGTTTTATTATTTATGTACTTTTGTGTTATTAAATGTAATAAATATTAAGGAAAACTATTAAGAAAATTGTATACAAAAAAAATTTAATATATTTTTTAACAATAAGAGAAAAAGAATTATATTGTAAAAAAAATGAAAATAATATTGATAAAAAGGTATTAGTTCAACAAAAAATGATGATGGGCCTTATGAGTTTGTGAAGGAGCAGGCCCAAGACAAGGAAAGGAGAGAAATAAGGTTTAGAAAGAAAAAGGGGGGTGTTCACGTTGGAAAACGCCTGGGCTTAGGCTGAATGGGGCGCACGGGCCCAATTGAAATGTTGTACAACATTTTTAGGGTTTTTCCTATTAGAACAGTTTGAATCTACTACCCTGTATTTAAGTTTTAATGATAACAAAGTGAAAAGATATAGTATTTATAAGTTTCATGTATGAACTATCTACTGCCTAAAATTATTATGTTCTGACTTGCAGATACTCTGATTGATATAAGCAAGATCACATCTACTCAGCATCAGAACTTGATTTCATACACCAGCATCAGAAGTTGCCATATCAGAATGTCAGAATCAGATGATCAACTCACGTACATGCTGAAGCCTGATGAACAAGACTGCGCTCAACACTCTGATAAAGAAACACAACAATTCATCAGCAGCGAAGCAGAGTCAGAATGAGCCAAGCCAGAACTTGCATTAAGTAAGCAACGGTACTGTGCATTGAAAGCAAATTAATTCCAACGGCCGCATTCCAGACAAGATCTGCTCAATAAGGAAAGTTTGTTATTAGCATTGAATCAATAATATTGCATCCAACGTTTATCATCTCAGTGCTATATAAACAAGACTTTGAAGATTGAAATGGCTAATGCTCTCCAAATCTCTACACGCACAAAAGCTAATCATAATCTTCTTTCTCTCAGTTTTGCTAAACCACACACTCTGATATTCTATCATTGTTTAGCAATCTAGTTTCTAAGCTTCAATTTGTGTATACATCACAGTTGTGATACAGTTTTGTAGAAAACATCCACACACTTAGTTTTATCTCTTTGTAAGAAAGTGTTACCTTGACAAACCGGGTTGTGGTTTGGATCAAGAAGGCTTTAGCAGTTGTTAAAGCAGTCTGTAATATTCAGTTGAATATAGTGGATTAAGACCTCGTTGGAGAGAGGCGAAATCACCTTGACGGGTGGACTGGAGTAGTTTGAGATCAAACGAACCAGGATAAAAATATCTTGTTCATTGCATTAGATTTCAGTTTTACAATTCAACCCCCCCTTCTTGTGTTTTTCACCACTTCAATTGGCATCAGAGCGTCTGGTTCTGAGCTAAAACACTTAACCGTGTCAGTACAAGATCCAGCGTCAGAAAAACACAATGGCAGGAAACAATTCTCACATCAGCAATGACAACAATGAGGACAGAGACAGATTCAGTGGCAAACCTCCAGTCTTTGATGGAGAAAACTTTGATTACTGGAAAGACAGAATTGAAAGCTTCTTTCTGGCACATGATGCTGATCTGTGGGATATGGTGACAGATGGATACACGCACCCTGTGAATGCAAGTGGTCAGAAGATTGATAGAAAAACAATGTCTGATCAACAAAAGCGTGACTTCAAGAATCACCACAAGGCCAGAACCATCCTCCTCAGCGCCATCTCCTATACTGAGTATGAAAAGATCTCCAACAGAGACACAGCAAAGAATATTTTTGACTCACTCAGAATGACGCATGAGGGCAACGTTTAGGTCAAAGAAACAAAAGCTCTGGCGCTCATTCAGAAGTATGAGGCGTTCAAAATGGAAGAATTTGAATCCATTGAAACCATGTTCTCTAGATTCCAGATTCTGGTAGCTGGTCTCAAAGTTCTGGACAAAGGATACTCTACTGCTGACCATGTCAAGAAAATCATCAGAAGTTTACCCAAGCAGTGGAGACCTATGGTTACAGCTCTGAAGCTAGCTAAAGATCTCAACAAAATCACTCTGGAGGAACTTATCAGCTCCCTCAGAAGTCATGAGATAGAGCTAGAAGCTGATGAGCCTCAGAAGCAAGGTAGGCCTTTAGCATTAAAATCTAACAGAAAATTTGAGTCTAAAGTTTTGCAGGCAGTTGAAGAAACATCTGATGGATCCTCATCAGAAGAAGACGAACTCTCCCTTCTCTCCAGAAGAGTAAATTAACTGTGGAAGCAAAGACAAAGGAAGTTCAGGAATCCCAGAAGATCTGATCAGAACGAGTCTTCTTCCAGATACAGAAGGACAGATTCTTCCTCTGGATACAGAAGATCTGAAGGCTCCTCCAGTAGCAAAAAGCCAAACACCAAAGACATCATCTGCTATGAGTGCAATGAGCAAGGACACTATAAGAGTGACTGCCCAAAGCTTCAGAGGGAAAAGCCCAAAAAGAAGTTTGGAAGAGAGAAGAAGAAAAGTCTCATGGCTACATGGGATGACTCTGACTCGTCTGAAGCTGACTCAGAATCAGATGATGAAAGGGCAAACATAGCTCTCATGGCTAACATTTCAGAAGATAGTGAAGCTTCTGAATCAGACTCAGAATCGGACACTGAAGAGGTATTTCCTAACTTTGCTGTTAACTTTACAAAGGCTGAACTTGCTGAAAGCCTTAATGAGATTCTGGAACGTTATCAACAAATTAGAGCTAAATTCAGAGACCTAAAAAGGAATCTTGAATCTGACTCTAATAAGACTGAGAGTCTCAAATTGGAAAATTCTGAGCTGAGAAATAAGATTTCAAAATTAGAAAACACTTTACAAAACTCTCAGAAGGAACCAGTTTCTGAAACTCCCAGCAACGCTGATGAGATCATCAAGGAGTATGATCACAGTTTCCAGAAGTTCCTAGCTAAAAGCATAGATAGAAGCAGAATGGCTTCAATGATCTATGGAGTTAGCAGAAACGGAAGGAAAGGAATAGGATACCAAGGTAAGGTTCCTACACCAAAGAATGTCATGGACTTAACCATTAAACACACTCCTCTGAATTCACATTTTGTATATGGTCACACACATGATATCAAATACACTAGCAGTAAGCACTCTGTGAAACCAAAATTCAACCAGAGTTTTGGTAAAACTAACAAATCAGGACCCAAGAAAATCTGGGTACCTAAGGATAAAATAATACATGTTGCAGATATCTTTAGCAGCAAGTCAGAAACACCAGTCATGGTACCTGGACTCTGGCTGCTCACGACACATGACGGGAAGAAGGCATATGTTCCAAAGCCTGGAACTTAAGCCTGGAGGCCACGTTGGCTTTGGAGGCAATCAGAGGGGAAAGATAATTGGCTCTGGAACTGTAGGTAATGGAAATCTTCCCTCTATTAATAATGTTCTACTAGTAGATGGATTGATGCATAATCTGTTATCCATAAGTCAATTAAGTGATAACGGTTATGATATAATCTTTAATCAAAAATCATGTAAAGCTGTTAGTCAGAAAGATGGGACTATCCTGTTTAATGGTAAGAGGAAAAACAACATTTACAAAATCAAACTTTCTGAACTAAAGAGTCAGAATGTAAAATGTCTTCTGTCTGTTAACAACGAGCAGTGGATATGGCACAGAAGATTGGGGCATGTTAGTATGAGAAGAATATCTCAGATTAACAAACTCAATCTGGTCAGAGGACTTCCTAATTTGAAGTTCAATTCAGATGCTCTGTGTGAAGCATGTCAGAAAGGCAAATTTGCAAAACCTTCTTTTAAATCCAAAAATGTTGTTTCTACCTCTAAGCCATTAGAACTTCTGCACATTGACTTATTTGGACCAGTTAAAACTGCTTCAGTCAGTGGTAAGAAGTATGGGTTAGTAATCGTAGATGACTATAGCAGATGGACATGGGTAAAGTTCTTAAGACACAAGGACGAGTCACACTCTGTGTTTGTTACCTTCGGTAACCAAGTTCAGAATGAAAAGGATCTTAGAATCGTTAAAGTCAGAAGTGATCATGGTGGAGAATTTGAAAACAAAGATTTTGAGTCATTCTTTAATGACAGAGGCATTCTGCATGATTTCTCTTGTCCTAGAACTCCCCAACAAAATGGAGTTGTAGAACGAAAGAACAGAACATTGCAAGAAATGGCCAGAACCATGATCAATGAGACAAACGTTGCTAAGACCTTCTGGGCAGAGGCAATAAACACAGCGTGCTACATTCAGAATAGAATCTCAATAAGACCTATTCTGGAAAAGACTCCATATGAATTGTGGAAGAACAGAAAGCCCAACATTTCATATTTTCATCCATTTGGATGTACTTGCTTTATATTAAATACAAAGAATTATTTGAACAAGTTTGACTCTAAAGCACAGAAGTGTATTATGTTAGGATACTCTGAACGCTCAAGAGGGTACAGAGTATACAATACAGAAACACAGATTGTGGAAGAATCAATCAGTGTTCATTTTGATGATAAGCTTGACTCTGAAAAGTCAAAGCAGAATGAAGTTTTTGCAGGTATAGAAATTGAATTTGCAGGTTCTGAAGACAAGTCATCAGAAGCTCTCAACACAGACATTCCTTCAACGTCTGAAAGGAGCACTGCTAGCAATCCTACAACAGCTGCTGATCAACCTCAAAAGAGATTACCCAGAAGCAGCTTGGATCACCCAGAAGAGACTATCCTAGGAAGAAAGGAAGATCCAATCAGAACAAGAGCAAGCTTCAGAAACTCTGAAGAAACACTTATGGGACTTGTGTCTCTGATTGAACCTTCTTCTATTGATGAAGCACTTCTGGATAATGACTGGATTCTGGCAATGCAAGAAGAGCTGAATCAATTCACCAGAAACGACGTATGGGATCTCGTTCCCAGACCAAAAGGATTCAACATCATTGGAACAAGATGGGTGTTCAGAAACAAGCTAAATGAACAAGGTGAAGTCATCAGAAACAAGGCACGACTGGTTGCACAAGGTTATAGTCAGCAAGAGGGGATAGACTATACAGAAACCTTTGCCCCAGTCGCCAGGTTAGAATCTATCAGACTTTTAATTTCATTTGCTGTTAATAGAGGCATCACTCTGTATCAGATGGATGTCAAAAGTGCATTCTTAAATGGTTATATAGAAGAAGAAGTTTATGTACACCAACCCCCAGGTTTTGAAAATACAAAACATCCAGAACATGTTTTCAAACTAAAGAAGTCACTGTATGGTCTGAAACAAGCTCCCAGAGCTTGGTATGAAAGGCTAAGTAACTTTCTGCTAGAAAATGAATTCACCAGAGGGAAAGTGGACACTACTCTATTCTGTAAATCAGTTAAGAGTGACATCTTAGTCTGTCAAATTTATGTTGATGATATTATTTTTGGTTCTACTAATCCTTCTCTTGGAAGAAAATTTGCTAAGTGTATGCAGGCAGAATTTGAGATGAGCCTCATGGGGGAACTGAAATTCTTTCTAGGAATTCAGATCAATCAAACTCCAGAAGGAACTTACATTCATCAGAGCAAATACATCAGAGATCTTCTGAAGAAATTTGACCTCTCAGAATGTAAGCCATCAAAGATTCCAATGCATCCCACGTGCATTCTGGAAAGAGAAGAGGTAAGCAAAAATGTAGAACAGAAAGTCTACAGAGGTATGATTGGTTCTCTCCTCTATCTGACTGCTTCAAGACCTGACATATTATTCAGTGTTTGTATCTGTGCTAGATTCCAATCAGATCCTAGAGAATCTCACTTAACAGCTGTTAAGCGAATTTTCAAGTACCTGAAAGGTACTACTAATCTGGGTTTGTTTTATAGAAAATCTAGTGATTACAGCTTAGTAGGCTACTGTGATGCTGATTTTGCTGGAGACAGAGTGGAACGTAAAAGTACTTCTGGAAGCTGCCAGTTTCTGGGAGAAAATCTGATCTCTTGGTCCAGCAAAAGGCAATCAACAATTGCTCTATCAACAGCAGAAGCTGAGTACATAGCAGCAGCAGGATGTAGCACACAAATGCTCTGGATGAAAAGTCAGCTTGAAGACTTCCAGATTTTTGAGAGTAACATTCCTATACTTTGTGATAATACTTCTGCTATTTGCTTAAGTAAGAATCCCATTTTACATTCTAGAGCTAAGCATATAGAAATAAAACATCACTTCATTAGGGACTATATTCAGAAAGGTATTTTGAACTTAAAATTTATAGATACAGACCATCAATGGGCTGATATCTTTACTAAACCCCTTTCAGAAGATAGGTTTAATTTCATTCTGAAACATCTCAGCATGAAAGTGTGTCCAGAGTGAAAATGGTTTAATTCCATATATTTACCTTCAGAATGTAATTGTTTTACTGTGAACTTCTGATCAATCTCCTTTCAGAAAGATAGAACATGCAGATTGTATCAGATGCAAGTCTAAAAGATCTGAGAGTCTAAGCTCAAAGACAGACGTGCTGATCACTACATCAAACAAGTGTCATCCAATCATCAGCATATCTCTGAAGCAGAACGCGTGCACGCCTCTGAGAAGGCAAAGCGCTGATTGGGTGCATTGAGACACATGTCTGGTAACCGTTTTTAAGTATCTTTCTCAAATCCCCCAAAATCAGCAAGCATTTAATGAAAAGTAATCATGCTTTTAAAATGCAATCATTATTTTTCTCTCTCTTAAAAAACGTTTATCTTTTCAAAATAGTTTTGAAAACTCTATTTAAGCACATTAATCTCTCATTCTCATTCTTTACGTTTTCTCACTGATACTCAAGCATCTTCTGCATATTTCTGTGTTCATCTCTTGCAAAACCTATTTTCCTCAGTTTATTCTCAAAACCCTTTTAGTGTGAACATGGCAACCTCCAGCAGTGCTTCTGCAGGTCCTCAGAAGAAAGCATCATCTGAGCAATATCAAGTGCCATTCAGAACTCTCCTCACTCCTGTGAAGAATCTTGAAGTGCTTTCTGAATTAATCATTGATTTTGGAAGCTTGAAGGAGAACGGTTTTGACCTAACTGAAGAAGTTAGGGCTCAGAAGTGGGAAAGGTATTTTGACAGGTTGGTTGGACCAACATTCCCAATGCTAGTCAAGGAATTCTGGATTCACGCCAAGGCTTCAACACATCTAGTCACCTCCTTTGTTATGGGGAAGAAGATTGTGATCACTGAGGATCACATTGCAAGGCTAATCGGTTACAGTGGCGGTGGCGTCCGCTGTGTGGACATGGCTGAAAGATGTGCTGATGTAGGTGTGATAGCTGCAAGGATTTTCACTCATGGGGTGCCCAGCAGCAAGATTAAAGATCTGAAGGATCATTACAGAGTGTGGGCTAAGATAATTCTGGGGTGCTTCAACCACAGGAAACCAACCAGTTCTCCTGATTACATAAATGTGGATCAGCAGTTTCTAATCTACTTTATTGATCAGAAGGTAAAGATCAATTTGGCTCACTTCCTGTTCAACCACCTCAGAACAAGTGTGAAGGAAACCAGGGAAGAAGAAAGAACCAAGAGGGATTGGATACCTTTTGGAAGGTTGATATCAGATATTCTGACAGAGAATAGGCTGATTGAGCATCTGATAGAAGCTCAAGAGCTAAGCACTATTGAACCAACAGTTGGGAAACCTCTGAATGCAAAGAACTTGAAGAAGATGAAGCTGATAGAGAATATTCAGAAGGAACCCAGAGCTACTCCTATTGCTGATATCACCAGCAGAAGAGTGCCTCTGAGTGACTTTCCGTTATTTTCTGAAATTGAATCCAATCCAGAGGTGGTTCTCAGGTACTTGGATGCGTGCAAGGCAGATGGTTCAGATCCAAATCTGATTATCAAAGCTCTGCATCAACCTCGGCAAGAAGTGACTCTGAAGAAGTCGAAGAAGAGGAAGGCACCATCAGAAGGATCATCCCAGCAGACACCCAGGAAAAGAGGTAATTCATCTGCTACTTCTGTTTTAAATTCTTCTACTATTCCAGCATCTATTCCTCCTCAAACCTCTCATAGAATCTCAATCCCCATCCCTACCATAGATGAAACTGTATCAGAAGAGGACCCTTCTGAGGCATTAAAACTCAGAAGACCCAGAACCAAACATCCCAAACAACCAACAATCTCAATAACATCAGCAATTGACCAAGTGCTGTCTGACATTGATCAACACACCTCTGATCAACCAATCTCTGAACCACAAACTGTTCCTCCTCCACAACCAGAACAACAACAACCACTCTCATCAATTCCAGAAGAACCCCTTATCCCTGAACAATCAGAAATTCCAACAACTTCTCCTCAACCAATAATTCCGTCTCCCTCTCCCCAACCAGAAATTAATCCACCATCACCTCAAACAGAGTTTCATCACTCTGAAACTCCTTCTCCTCAACCATCTGAACCTCATTCACCTCAACCATCACCTTTGGCAATCCAGCTGCCAGGTGGAACAACTATCACCTTAGCACAATTTCCATCCTCATCAGAATCTACACCACCAAATACTCCCAAAACACCACCCAGTCCAATCATAATCTCTGATTCTGATACTCCATCTCCAAAACAAACAGCTGCTCAGAAAACCTCCGAAAACCCCAGCAGGACTTTCATAGACTTAACCAGTCTTGACCGTCTTGCTGATCTGAAACACAAAATTGCCATTCCAAAACCAAAACAACCAGATGTTGGCTCTGGTATTATGAATTTTGAAACAGGTGTGCTGCAATGGATTGCTTCTTTGAAGCAAGTCTGTCCTGGAATGATTGACCCAACTGCTTCTGATCAGCTCTGGTCACAATTCAGACTTTGGGTACGTGCTGAAGTCCTCAAGTTGCAGGATATCAACTATGAGCAGGCACAACAAAATTTCAGCAAGCTTCTGAATGAAGTTGGAAGTCAGCTTCTGAAAGAAGACGTGCTCCCTCTGGATAGTGAACCTTGGTCTGAGAAACAGCAAGCTGCAAAGGTGCAATCAGAAGAAGACAAGACCATTCAAGCTGAAGAAAGTCTAGCAGAAGATGTTGCTGAAAGCTCTCAGAAGCTTCCTGCTTCTGATGCTTCTCAAGCTGCCTTGGACAGGCAGACTCTGGAAGAACTAAGGCTGAATGACATGCGTCTGCAGCATCAGATGGATGAAAGCGATCAGAAGATGAAAGAGAGAATGGATGTGCAGGATAGCAAGATTGACACTGTTGTCAGCATGGTGCACAAGCAGAATGAGACTGCTGAAAAGATCCAAGCCATGCTGGAGAACCTGTTCACACGCTTGCCTCCTCAACCTTAGTCTCTTTTTTCATTCATGTTCTTTTTCATGTTTTCCTTGATTTTCTGATGTACTGTTTGAATATGTTTTGTACTATTTTCTTGTTTTGATTCTGAACTATCTTAATATGATTAGTTTTTCTGATCTTAATTGTTTTAGCACATCACCTACACTTTTTGATTGCTGACAAAAAGGGGGAGAACAAGAATGATATTTTAATCAATAACGGCTAACTAGACAGAAATTCTCAAACATTCTAACTCTATTACTTGAAAATGTTTTTTCTGTTTTGCTTAAAGTCTACAGGTACAAGGAAGCTCCTGGACACTCTGAAGACTAGAAGCTCTGAAGCTATGATCACTATGAAGTTCTGATCCGCTCTGATATTCTGATCCAAAGCAAAGCTCTGACAACAAAAGCTCTGAAGCTCTGCTCTGACATAAAGCTTCTGATAAGTCAAAGACTCTGATACTCTGATGTTCAAAGAAAGGCAAAAAGATCTGATCCTGAAGAACACGTGTAATCAAAGGGAAGTAATAAACTCAGGGGGAGTATCTCTCAACTCTGATATCTCTTTACTCCTTATCCTTTTACTTCTTACTCTGATACATATCTCAGATACCTTTTCACGTTATTTTCATTTAAAAAATATCTAGTTTTTGTCATCATCAAAAAGGGGGAGATTGTTAGAACAGTTTGAATCTACTACCCTATATTTAAGTTTTGATGATAACAAAGTGAAAAGATATAGTATTTATAAGTTTCATGTATGAACTATCTACTGCCTAAAATTATTATGTTCTGACTTGCAGATACTCTGATTGATATAAGCAAGATCACATCTACTCAGCATCAGAACTTGATTTCAGACACCAGCATCAGAAGTTGCCATATCAGAATGTCAGAATCAGATGATCAACTCACGTACATGCTGAAGCCTGATGAACAAGACTGCGCTCAACACTCTGATAAAGAAACACAACAGTTCATCAGCAGCGAAGCAGAGTCAGAATGAGCCAAGCCAGAACTTGCATTAAGTAAGCAACGGTACTGTGCATTGAAAGCAAATTAATTCCAACGGCCTCATTCCAGACAAGATCTGCTCAATAAGGAAAGTTTGTTATTAGCATTGAATCAAGAATATTGCATCCAACGTTCATCATCTTAGTGCTATATAAACAAGACTTTGAAGATTGAAATGGCTAATGCTCTCCAAATCTCTACACTCACAAAAGCTAATCATAATCTTCTTTCTCTCAGTTTTGCTAAACCACACACTCTGATATTCTATCATTGTTTAGCAATCTAGTTTCTAAGCTTCAATTTATGTATACATCACAGTTGTGATACAGTTTTGTAGAAAACATCCACACACTTAGTTTTATCTCTTTGTAAGAAAGTGTTACCTTGACAAACCGGGTTGTGGTTTGGATCAAGAAGGCTTTAGCAGTTGTTAAAGCAGTCTGTAATATTCAGTTGAATATAGTGGATTAAGACCTCGTTGGAGAGAGGCGAAATCACCTTGACGGGTGGACTGGAGTAGTTTGAGATCAAACGAACCAGGATAAAAATATCTTGTTCATTGCATTAGATTTCAGTTTTACAATTCAACCCCCCCTTCTTGTGTTTTTCACCACTTCATTTCCATTTGGTTAGGGTTTGCAGTTTTCATTACAACGGCACCGCTCCTCTCATCTTCTTCGTCTCTCTTCCTTGTTCTCAGCCATGGGCTTCTGATCCTTGCAACTCCCTCCTAGCCACCGGAGCATCGCCCTATCTCACTTCCTGCTCTCTTCACAGCGATCCAGAATCTTGAATGTACGTGGTACAATTTTGTTTCAAACGTTTTTTGGGAATTTTACAGTTATGTTTTTTGTTTTCTTGATTGTTACATGCATACTTTTATTCATGGGTTTTTTGATGTTTGATGCGTAGTAAAAAGTTGAGAACGAGCTTACCTTGAACGTTGTGCTTCTGAAAAGTGAGAGAGGGAGGGTGAGCTGGCCGGTGGCGCTCCCAGGAGGCTAGGCGGAGGAGGAGCGTGATGGTGACAACGTTTCTGGTATTTTGTATCTTTTGACTTCCTTTTTTGAATCGTTTGATGATTCGTTGATGATGAATGTTTTGAGACTTGTTCTTGTTTTGATTCGAGTTGATGCTGAATATATTCTGATGATTAGGTTGATGATGAATGTTTTCTGAGACTTGTTCTTGTTTTGATCTTTCCCTTCTGAGCCTCTTCCTCTTCTTTATTATGTTGATGATAATGAATCCTTGTTTATGAATCGTGTTGCTTCTTTGGGTGTTTGAGTATTGATGATGATGAACTTGTTTGTTCTTTGTTTGTCTTTGTTGGCTACTGATTCGTTGATGATGAAGCTATATTCTGAAACTTCTTTGTTGTTTTGCTTCTACACTCTTCCTTTCTTTTGGCCATTGATATTCTGATGATGATGAACTTTGTTTATTCTTTGTTTTGGTTAATGATGAACAAATGATCTGAGACCTGTTCTTGTTTTGATTTTTCACTTCTGAGCCTCTTCCTCTTCTTTTCTATGTTAATGATGAGGGTGCTGCTGAAACTAGCTCATGTTTGAACTGTTTCCTTGATGGTTGATGAAGCTAGAATGTGTTTGTAGTTTAGGCAGTTTTTGGCCTTTTGAACTATCACTTATAGTTTTACAGGTTTGACAACAGTTTTATGCAGTTTTTGCTTTGATAGTAGGTTTGTTTTGGACTTACAGGTTTGCTGTGTAGTTGGACAGGTTTGTGAGTTTTTGAGTAAGCTTTGAACTTGTTTGGGTTTTTTATTATTTGGAAGCAGGCTGGCTTCTGGTGTTTGAGATGCAGATTTGTTGTGTAGTTGGGCAGGTTTGTGAGTTTTTGGTTGCTCAATGTTTGTTGGAACAGGATGATACAGTTTGAGCAGGTTTGTGAGTTTTTTGGTTGATGAGTTTTTTGTGCAGGTTTGTAACTTGCAGTTTTTGTGACTGCAGTTTTGACTTGTTGGTGAATAAGTTTTTTGTGGCTTTGAGAGACAGGCTTCAGGTTTTGTTGTTGGAACAGCAGATTTGCAGTTTTTTACACATTTGTGATGTTGAAGCTTGTAGTTCTGATATGTTTTGCAGGCTTGAGTATTTGTATGGCAGGCTTTCTGTTTTCTTTTTGAAGGCAGGCTACTGTGATTTGTTGTGCTTGTTTGTGTTTACAAGCAGGTTTCAGGTTTTGGAAAACAGGCTTGAGTTGTTTTTTGCTCAATGTTCTCCTCCCCTCTACTGAACTGTTAGACTTGTTATATCTATTTGTTTTCTTACTGCCTTTTACAGCCTGCCCAAAACTACAAACCCCCCACTTAACTCTCTTTCTCCCTCCCTCAAAATCACTTTTAATTGCTTATTATATTTTTTTTCCTGAAAAGCTGCTGGCCAGAACATGATGAGGGCTAGGACAAGCTCTTGCTTGTAATTTGGTTCATCTCTGCATTGTTGTACTTGTTTCCATATTTCCTGCATTGTACTTTCTTGGACAACTTTGTGTAGCTTTGTGACTTGCTGTGACAGTTTTGCAACTTAGTTTGTCATTTAGTTAATGCCTTTTGAAACTCAGTTTGGCAATTCAATTTACTTTGTGTGCCGCCTTGTGCCTTTGGTTGACTAGTGCAATTTTGGAATTCAATTTGCTTTGCCTTGTGACTGCCTTGTGCCTTTGCATTTTGAATAACTTGTATGCTTGCAATTTTATATATTTTATTTTTCTCTCTGTGAACCGAGAAAAGAAATCTTCTCGTGATTTGCAGAGAGGAAAATGAAACATGATGAACATAGCATTTCTGATTCCGGCCAGCAAACTTTAATGATGATTTTTTTATTTATCTGCTTGAAAATGCTTTACAGTTAATTGCACTGATTTCTTTTTCTTCTGTCTTTTGCAGGTAAGTACCAGTTGGATAATGGAGGAAACAGTAGAAGTAGAAGTCAAAGATCTCCAGAGATTTAGACTTAGATTCATTATATTGTTTTTTCATATATTGTAAACAAATATTACTGTAAAATACTGCAAATTGTAAATTCACAATATTCGAATAAAATTTGTAACAACATTTGAAATAAATTAAAAATAAAAAAGTCTTTCTCAAATATCTTTCAACTTTTCCCTGTATTGTCTATTTAATTATTTAAGACTCTTAAATTAAAATAACTGGAAATGTATCCCAATGACTTTAATCCAGATAAAATAAATAATCAACAAACTTTGCAGTCTCGCAATCTCGCATTAATCACCATATGCCTGGCATTCCAATTAACATATGCTTTGTACAGTTAAACAAACAAGCATCCCATACACTTTTCACTCCACTGATCAAACCAATGCCTCAATGTTTCAAACAAAAGCCTCAGCTCCTATCCCAGATATTTAGGTTTTGAGAAACAACCAGTAATCTTGAACAAGCGTAAAAATAATGTAACAGTCAATTGAATTATTATGGATTCAATTTCTTCTAAGAAATGCGAGCGCAAACCCTAATCCTGGATTACTGCCAAAGAAAGAACTGCTTGATCAATTCTTGAGCCAATTTCAACAAAATCAGTGGAAACCCTAATTCTGGATTTACTGTTAAAGAAGAGTCTGTTTGACCGATTCTCGAGCCGATCTGAAAAATCAGAGAAAACCCTGAGATTGTGATTTCTTATGAAAAAGGGAAGGAAAATTTTGGGGTACAACAGTTGCCCCTGTTCAATCTTCTTGAACCTGAAGAGTTAGATTGGCAATTTTTTCGTTCGCGACTCGAAGGTAAAAGATGATTGGACACTAGAGTGCCCATAAATTTGCACTTGTCAAAATATATATGAGGAAATGGGCTTAAAGATGCCATTTGGAGATGTGACAGAGTCTTGTCAGAGATGGGCTTAAAGATGCCATCCAAGAATTTTGTTGAACTGTATGTTGAAGGTGAGTGGGTGAGTATCAGAAAGGTGTCCATGTTTGGAATGTCTCTGAGCTAGGGGTCTGAATAAGCAATAGATTAGCATCCATGTTGGGAAGCATCCGTAAACTGTTTTCAAAAGTTGAATCTGAACAAGCGATAGATTAACATCCGTGTTTGGAGAATCCGTAAACTGTTTTCAGAAGTCTTGAAGTTGAATAAACAATAGATTAGCATCCATGTTGGGAAGCATCCGTAAACTGTTTTCAAAAGTTGAGTCTGAACAAGCGATAGATTAACATCCGTGTTTGGAGAATCCGTAAACTGTTTTTAGAAGTCTTGAAGTTGAATAAGAAATAGATTAGAATCCATGTTTGGAAGCATCCGTAAACTGTTTTCAAAAGTTGAATCTGAACAAGCGATAGATTAACATCCATGTTTGGAGAATCTGTAAACTGTTTTCAGAAGTCTTGAAGTTGAATAAGCAATAGATTGACATCCATGTTGGGAAGCATCCGTAAACTGTTTTCAAAAGTTGAGTCTGAACAAGCGATAGATTAACATCCGTGTTTGGAGAATCCGTAAACTGTTTTCAGAAGTCTTGAAGTTGAATAAGCAATAGATTGACATCCATGTTGGGAAGCATCCGTAAACTGTTTTCAAAAGTTGAATCTGAACAAGCGATAGATTAACATCCATGTTTGGAGAATCCGTAAACTGTTTTCAGAAGTCTTGAAGTTGAATAAGCAATAGATTGACTTCCATGTTGGGAAGCATCCGTAAACTGTTTTCAAAAGTTGAGTCTGAACAAGCGATAGATTAACATCCGTGTTTGGAGAATCCGTAAACTATTTTCAGAAGTCTTGAAGTTGAATAAGCAATAGATTGACATCCATGTTGGGAAGCATCCGTAAACTGTTTTCAAAAGTTGAGTCTGAACAAGCGATAGATTAACATCTGCGTTTGGAGAATCCGTAAACTGTTTTCAGAAGTCTTGAAGTTTGAAACTTACTAAACTTATCCTGCGAAGGGTAAAGTATTTGCTGAAACACAAAGTCATGATGTATGATGCAATGTATGTGTTATATAAATGTAATGAATGCGCATGTAATCTGATCAGCCGTCTTGCTGAGGAGGATAAATCCTGAATGGCTGGAGATAATAAAATCTTTGACCGCTGTCGGGGAAAATAAATCCTTGACTTCCGCTGGGGATTGAAAATCCTTTGATTGTTGAAAATGAGAAATCCTGGGACCACTGTTGGGGAAATCAGGAGTTTGGGTTGTATGCCAATCTACTGGGGATTCCTGTTTTGAGGAGATCTTCACCGGGGAACATCTGAAAACTATGTGAGGGATTGATAATGAGAGTCTTCATTCTGCTTAGGGAATAAGAATTCTGTGGGGAATAGCCATACTGTTGAAAAGTAGCTATCCTGTTGGAGAGTAAGAACTCAGGACTCTGGGAAAAGTTTATTCATGTCTGGAAGAAGTTCAGGTTTAGGTTGTATGCCACTTTAAGAATGAGAATCTTCACTCTGTCGGGAATATCAGAAATTCAGATGTTATACCACTTTGAGAATGAGAATCTTCATTCTGTCAGGAATATCAGGAGGTTGGGTGTAAACCAATCTACTGGGGAAGCGAGAAATGAGAATCTTCATTCAGGCGTTTTGGGTCAGAAGGTTGGGAGTATACCAATCTACTGGATTTTTAAGGATGAGAATCTTCATTCTGTTAACGGTCAGGAAGTTGGGAGTATACCAATCTTCTGAGGTTTCAAGGATGAGAATCTTCATTCTGTTAAGGCTCAGGAAGTTGGGAGTATACCAATCTTCTGAGGTTTCAAGGATGAGAATCTTCATTCTGTTAAGGGTCAGGAAGTTAGGAGTATACCAATCTTCTGAGGTTTCAAGGATGAGAATCTTCCTTCTGTTAAGGGTCAGGAGGTTGGGAGTATACCAATCTTCTGAGGTTTCAAGGATGAGAATCTTAATTCTGTTAAGGATCAGGAAGTTGGGAGTATACCAATCTTCTGAGGTTTCAAGGATGAGAATCTTCATTCTTGAGAGAAACAGATTTTTAGGAGCTTCAGTTGTCCGTTATTCTGTTGGTGGGTGCAACTTCCAACAGGTGATGAAGGAATCTTTGATGACGACTGTAACTTCCAACAGGTGATGAAGGAAATTTTTAACGACCGTGACTTCCAACAGGTGATGAAGGAAATTTTAATGACGACCGTAACTTCCAACAGGTGATGAAGGAAATTTTTAACGACCGTGAATTCCAACAGGTGATGAAGGAATTTTTTATGACGACCGTAACTTCCAGCAGGTGATGAAGGAAATTTTTAACGACCGTGAATTCCAACAGGTGATGAAGGAATTTTTAATGACAACCGTAACTTCCAGCAGGTGATGAAGGAAATTTTTAACGACCGTGAATACCAACAGGTGATGAAGGAATTTTAACGACCGTGACTTCCAACAGGTGATGAAGGAAATATTTAACGACCGTGAATTCCAACAGGTGATGAAGGAATTTTTTGATGACGACCGTAACTTCCAGTAGGTGATGAAGGAAATTTTTAACGACCGTGAATTCCAACAGGTGATGAAGGAATTTTTTGATGACGACCGTAACTTCCAGCAGGTGATGAAGGAAATTTTTAACGACCGATCAATTTGAAATGTAATTTTGTTTTAGAGAATAAATCCTTGACAAATGTTGGGGAAATAAACCCATGAATGTTGGTCTGCTAGAGAGGTGATGATCTTCTCGAGGACGCTTGAATTCCTTTTCAGAAGGAGTTTGGAGAGATTCGTCATTGCCCCTAGTATCAAGTGCTTGTGGCACTGCTGGGAAACTTGGACCGTTTGTAACCTTTTGATGAGATTGACGTTTTAAATTCCCCAAGTGATGGTGAGGGAGACTTGCCCGTAAATTAATCTGCAATTGAGAGATTTCTTGAAATCTTGACTGGACCGCCCCATGTTTACTGAACTTTGAAAGATTTGTTGAAATCTTGACGAGACTGCCCCTGATTTACTGGACAATACCAAACCAAGTCCCCCTTTCTGTTGATAGGAGATTTTTACCACGGGAGTGTCATCCCACTTGAAGTGATTTTACTCACTGAGAGAGATTTCGTTCCTCCGAACATTCACTATTGTGAATTTCTTCGCTGTCAAACAAATAACATGTGCAAACAACGATATTCAAATAATGCAAAGTTTATGCTTGTCTCAAAGTTTTGAAAAATGCGATTTTTAGCAGAAAACTTTTTATAAGACAAATTCAACACAAGATTTAGAGCAAAGCCTTACAGGAGTCAGGATACCTTTTGTAACAATATGCTTTCGAACTAACCCATGCTTCAATTAGGACTTTTGAAGGGTTGTAATGTGGCTTGGTTCACGGTTTAAGAAACAAAGGATAAAGGCTCAAAGTATACTTGTACCCACCCGCTCTTCGTGATGTCCTTCAATCCTATAATCAATTAATTGTGCATCGAACTCTATTCGAGTTTGGAATGACGTTTTGATGATGGCTCACACAAGTTGAATTTATTGGAAGGCAGTCATCATTTTTTTGCAACATTTTTCATATTGTTGAGGATGTATAATGACCTCTTTCTTTTGATTTGTTATCCCTAATTTTTGCCTGACTGTTCTGGTTTTCGAGATTACAGTCAGTGGGATGCCCCAACTTTCTTAAGCCTCCTTTGTAGGTTTTGGCTTAGTGGGATTTTCTATTTTGAGACATAATGATTGCCTATGAGATAAGGAACTATCACTGTCTTTTGGTTCCAAAGGAATGTTTTTGATGTCATTCGTTGTATTACGAACTGAGAGTTTGCGACTTCAATGCGCATCTTTTGAATTAATTGAGAGACTACCCTGCCCCAGGTTTAATAAAAGGTTTCAATTTGTGTTTAAAACAAAAAAAAACTTCTACTTCTTTGGCTCGAAGGGGTTGACTGGGGATTATCTTCCTTATAACTCCAGTGTTTAGGATTTGAAAGAAATGCATGTACATCGTCAGCAAGGTCTGTCCAAAAGCATACTGTATGAGATTATGGTATTGTTTCGTCATCCTCCCTCTAAAGGCTTGTAACTTTTATCAAGAGTTAAATATCATAGAGAAAGTAGGAAGCATAATTCAAGAATAGTGAAAACGAATGGATGAATTCAAGATAAACATATGCAACGCATTAATGAAACAGAGTTTGACATCAACAGATAATTGTTTGAATAACAAAAGAAATTACAACTTGAAAATTCAAATGAAACAAAAGTCTCTTAGTTTGAATTTGTCATTTCAGGTGGAGAACCCTCAGCGGAAGATTTTCATCTCGCCATCCGGCATGAATTCCAGCACTCATCTGTCAATCAAGTCTTGAATTTTGTTTTTCAAAGCCCAACAGTCGTCGGTGTCATGTCCAGGACTATAGGAGTGGTATACACAAAATGCGTCGGGGTGATATCCAGGAGCAAAGGTATAGGGATTCCGAAGAGGATCCTTTAAAGCAAGCAGATTGACCTCCAACAAGCGTTTCAGTATTAAAGATGATGGCATGTCAGTCTCAGTGAAATGTCTTCCAGATGTATTTTGCTTACGCCGATTACCCTGTTGACGCTGGCGAGGTTGTTGTTGGGCTTGTGACCCTAAAGCAAGTTGAGGAGCCTTTCCCTTGTCTTCTTGTCTCAAAGGAGGTTGAATGATGACTTGGTATTCAACCCTATTTGTTTTCCCCACTTGGTTATCTTGAAGCAGTTTGTTGATGAGAACCCTGAGCTCCTCTTGTCTTTGAGCCAGGTCTTGAATGAGAGCCATCTGGCCCACCAGTTGTCCCATCATTTGGATCTTCATTGTTGCCAGCTCAATCTGTAGCTCTTCCAACTGATCATTCTTGACGCCTCCTGGATTTCCTATGACCATGCCCCTTGTGAGGAGAGCTTTCACTTCTTCTTGCCCCTGGGACAGGTTCAAGAACAATTCTTGAAGTTGAGCGTTTTGAGCCTGGATATCTTCGACAGTCCTCTCTAGAGCCATCTCTACTGAAATAAACAGTAGGAGAATAAGGAAACCTGAAAAGGAAAATCTGTTATGATACAATGCATGATATGTGGATGCATGTTTTCAAGGATCTCTCGGGGTAAACACAAGAAAATGTTAGAGGTTGAACTTTGATCAGCATCTTTGGCTGGAGAACTTTGTATCGGTGGATGTCTTTCCACAAGAATCAAGCTCACCATGTCAAGTGGGTCATAGCCCCCGATTCAAGTTATTGCACTTAATCTTTGACGATGTTTGTTTAGAGGAAAATGAAACCTCTTTCCCTTTGGTAGACGTCTGGTCCAACGTGACCCTGCATCAAAGACCCTTGAGATCCTCGAAATGGTTATTGAAAATGCTATGGTATGATGTTATGATGTTATGTACAGGTATGCAAAAGTAAGAAAGTGTATATACAGGTAATCATATTCACACAAAGCAAACAAGTCCTTAGGTTTAGGCTTGCATGGGGTTTGTAGGTAAGTACCCTCTTGAAGTTAGTTGGCTCAACCTGTCCTAATAAATAGAAACTGGGTTCTAAGGAGCTCAATATCACTGGATTATTTTCTGTGTTCATTGTTTTGGTTTAGCCACTTAACTGGCGACCAAAATATTCCCAGAAAATAACCCTCAATGAGTGTAGTATCGAGTATCTACCAACTTCAGACTGCACCAAAGTCTGTCATCTCACTACCCCTAAAAAGGCCAAGATGGTCAAGTAAGGTTCTAAGAGTTTGTTAGTGCTTCATGACATCACTCAGCGGCCTCGTATTCTCTTTGATTGACTCAAAGGATACCAGTACCCACAAATATGTTACACTAACGTAGCTACTGCTTCAACCATATCGATATACCCTGCACAGTTCCCTCACAGTTTATTGCTACTTGCCTAAAAGGTGCCCCCAAATCCGGGTGTAGGATTTAAAACAAACCCAAACAAGGAACCCAAAAAGTAAAGCAATCAAAGCAATCAAAGTAAGCATGTAAAGGTGATCTAAAACTCTAAGGTAACCCCACTTTTAGAAAAGTCCCCAGCAGAGTCGCCAGTTCTGTGATACGGTGGGAGAACTGACTTGAGGTTTTGCATTTGTATTCGCACTTGTTCGGTTTAGCAAGAGTCGCCACCGACTTTTTATTTTATCCAAAGGAAAGGTCAAAAAGCACAGGAAATACCTTTGAGATGTTTTCTTGGGTTCGGGGGGTAGATTATAAAAAGGGAAGGTGCTAGCACCCTTTTCATCCATGGTTATCCATGGGCTCTTAGTTACTTGTTTTAGATCACTTGCCTTTGCTTTTCAATTTGTTTGAAACGGTGCTTTGTGTGTGTGGTTTTGAAAATGTTTTGAAAAAGATGCCTTGTCTAGGAAACCTTTGTAATGATTCTTGTTTGAATATATACAAAGGTGTGTGTCTTTTTGAAAAGATATTTCAATGTTTTGAAAGTTGTTTTGAGATTGTGTTTGTGAAGTGTTGTGAAGTGTGTTTGAAAATGGCAAGGATGTATTGCAAGATTTTTTGATCAAGTAACTAAGAGTTGTCTACCCTATTTTATTCAAAGATCTTTCTTATGTTTTTAACCCTTTTAATAGTGTTGTTTCACCATTATATTTGGTGAACAACCTTGCATTTAGGATGTTAAACGGGACGGGCACGGGTCATCGTATACAATCATTGAAGGAAACTTGTGAGACGCTCTAGCAATTTTGTAAGGGACAAGATCGTTTTACCGAAGGCAACATCGAGGGTCATCGAGGGACCACGATCTTTGTTTATCGAAGGGACATTTGCTAGAGTGTCTCATACTCGAGGGACATGATTGCATTTTCCGAGGAAACAAGCGAGGTTACCCTTGAGGTGCAAGTGTGAATTGTGTATTGATTTTCATGCATTTATCTTGTATTAGGTCATCTGGTGATTGATTTTGAATCTTCGCATACAAACCCTAATTACTATACAGTATATCGAAAGCGATAAATTGCGGGAATTTAAAGTCTAAGTTATTACAAATAAGTATCAGGGGATGGGGGTACAAATGTTTACAAATGGGGATGAGTATTATCAGAATAATAATGTCCAAGTATATATTACAACCAAATCGAACTGTCGCATTTTTAATGTAAAAAATTATAACAAAGTATAAGATAATGAAAATCAAAGAAATATGAGATGCGTATATTTATTTACAAATGAAACAAATAAAATTTAACCTAAGGAAAATTAAGTATTTACTTATTTTTTGTGTTTTTTATTGATTATGTAAATAAAGAGTTTTTTTTTAAAGAAAAGAAAAATTATTTAAGGTAAAGTTTTATTATTTATGTACTTTTGTGTTATTAAATGTAATAAATATTAAGGAAAACTATTAAGAAAATTTTATATAAAAAAAATTTAATATATTTTTTAACAATAAGAGAAAAAGAATTATATTGTAAAAAAAATGAAAATAATATTGATAAAAAGGTATTAGTTCAACAAAAAATGATGATGGGCCTTATGAGTTTGTGAAGGAGCAGGCCCAAGAGACAGAAAAGGAGAGAAATAAGGTTTAGAAAGAAAAAGGGGGGTGTTCACGCTGGAAAATGCTTGGGCTTAGGCTGAATGGGGCGCACGGGCCCAATTGAAATGTTGTACAACATTTTTAGGGTTTTTCCATTTGGTTAGGGTTTGCAGTTTTCGTTACAACGGCGCCGCTCCTCTCATCTTCTTCGTCTCTCTTCCTCGTTCTCAGCCATGGGCTTCTGATCCTTGCAACTCCCTCCTAGCCACCGGAGCATCGCCCTATCTCACTTCCTGCTCTCTTCACAATGATCCAGAATCTTGAATATACGTGGTACGATTTTGTTTCAAACGTTTTTTGGGAATTTTACAGTTATGTTTTTTGTTTGCTTGATTGTTACATGCATACTTTGATTCATGGGTTTTTTGATGTTTGATGCGTAGTAAAAAGTTGAGAACGAGCCTACCTTGAACTTTGTGCTTCTGAAAAGTGAGAGAGGGTGGGTGAGCTGGTCGGTGGCGGTCCCAGGAGGCTAGGCGGAGGAGGAGCGTGATGGTGACAGCGTTTCTGGTATTTTCTATCTTTTGACTTCCTTTTTTGAATCGTTTGATGATTCGTTGATGATGAATGTTTTCTGAGACTTGTTCTTGTTTTGATTCGAGTTGATGCTAAATATATTCTGATGGTTAGGTTGATGATGAATGTTTTCTGAGACTTGTTCTTGTTTTGATCTTTCCCTTATGAGCCTCTTCCGCTTCTTTTTTATGTTGATGATGATTGTTGTACCCCAAAATTTGCCCTCCCATATTCATCTAGAATTGTCAAAAGTCAAGGTCACAAAATTCCCCCAGGGTTGTGCAGCTCAACTGTCTCCTAGACAGTCAAAACTAGGGTTTGAGTTCTGGTCAAGCAAATGAACTTTTCAAAGGCCCAATCAAGTCTCATGTGCCTACAAAGATGGTCAAATATCCTCATGTCAAGTTTCAAGGCATTCAGCTCAAAATTGCACAGTCAAAACCCTAGATTGCACTACAGTCAACTGTAGGGGCAAAATGGTCATTTGACAGTCAAAAGTTCAAATTTTTGGTCAATATATCATTTTGAAGCCACAAACATCATTTGATCAATGCTTGATCATGATTCTCAAAATTTGGCTCAGAAATCATCAAAGATGCAAAAGTTGCTATATTTGGACAGCTGAAAAAGTCAACAGAAATTGACCAGGGCATAACTTTCACATGGATTATCAGAAAAATTCCATCCAAAGCTCATTTTGAAGAGAAAGACATTTCCTACAATTCATCTTCATGTTCCAAGTCCAAGAAATGCTCTCACAAAAAGTTATCAATTTCAACATTATAGGTCATTTTCAAAAGTCAACAAAAAGTGACTTTAAGTCAAAGGCCATAACTTGAGATTGGTAAACCAAAATGACATGGGACCAAAGGCATTGGTTAAAGGACTCAAAGACCTTTCTAAAATGTCCAAGAACATGTGAAAAGCTTAAAAATTGACCAATTTATGCCTTGTGGAAGTTGGGAAATTTTTGGAAATTTTTGAAAGTCAACATTGATGCAAAAGGCCTAAAAATGCAAATGGGCCCAATTATCTTCCAAATTTCTTCATGCCAAGCCTATGCACGACCACTAGGCCCAAAGGGAAGTATTCTCATATTTTTTAATTATTTATTTGAATTAATATTAATTTATATTCATTTAAATGATTTTAATTCATGAAAAATATAAACCTTAACCAAAAAAATCTTTTTATACATGTTTTGATCCAATATTTCGTGCATATCCCATTTAGGAAAGTTTTGGATTGATTTGGACCTAATTGACACAAAGAACATGAAAAAAAGATATGAAGAAGATTTGCCAAAATCAAATATATGAAATCATCAATGCATAAGATTTTATACAATTTTTCTTGACCTAACATGCTCCATATATGATCAGAAGAGAACCCTAATCATCCAAGACTGAAAAGCTGCGCATAAACAAGCATTCAAAACTTGCAAAATTTCACAAAAAAGTCAATACTGAATTCAAGGTTCTAAGGCGATTCAAGCTTGGATTTTTGTTTCAACAGCATCCTGAGACCCTCCTGAGTCTTTCTCAATCAAAAACCACGACTCAAACGCCTTGGACTGGTACCTGGAACCCAAACCGTATCAAGAACATATTGAAATTGCATAGCACGATTTAAGCATCCTCATGCATTTTTCTTTATAGATTATTGTTTGTCATGATGTTCTAAAGCTAACCAACGTGTTTGATTTTGTTTTTGTGTCATATATGAGAAGTTGCCATTGTTACAAACTAGGTTTTCAGGTTCTCAAAATTGGGGCTTTGTCAATACAGTAAAATTGGCCACTAAAACCACCATGGTTGAACTCAGCGTGGTCTCATGAACAAGAAGCATGCCTCGCGATGGATTTATGTAGCAAGGAATTCTATTCGCTATTTTCCTGTAGGTCTCTTTAAACCACGCGTGAAAACCGTTGCCCATTAGTTCTGTGTTACAGGGGTGGTGAGGAAGAAGATGGCGTGTCCATCAGCCATTGGACGTTTTGAATTGCGCGCGAATTTTCAACAGCATTAACATTTTCTTTTTATATTAATTGTGTTATATTATATATTAAAGGTGAACGTGATGGCTCAGTGGTGACACGCTATGTTGGTAACCCCAAGGACCTGGGTTCAAGTCCCAGGTCCTACATATTTGCCATATTATTTTGCAAACTGAAATTCTATGCAGCGCTAATTAAGATCCATGCTATGCATCCTCAAGAATCCACCAGCCATGTGTCCTGGAAAGCAAATCAAGGACCATGATCAAAGGAGTACCCTAAGCACCAGTCAACGCATCATACCTGATCCCAGAAAGTCAATGAATCAACCCTTATTGGGCCAGGCCTATTAAATTTGAACCTCCTAAATTGGGGACAGCACCCCCACTCTGGTTTGATTTCTTTTTTTTTATTTCATTTATTTTAATTGATTGTTTATTTTAATTATTTGTTTTAATTAATTATTTTTCTATAAAATATAAAAAAAACATTATAAAAAAATCAGAAAAAACACAAAAACATAATATTTATTTTATAATAATTATTTTTATAAATAAATTAATATGTCAATATTTAGTTAATTAGGTTTTAATTTTAATCTCTTTTTAATAAAAATCCAACAAAATAGAATTAGGTTAATTAATTTATTCCTTTTAATATTTTTCCCTTTTTTAGAATTATAATAATTATTTACTTGTTTATTTTCCTATTTAAATTGTACATAATAAATTTTAGGTTTAATCTAGACTATATTTAAATCTTTCATAACAAATAAAAAATACTAGAATTAGGGTTTGCCGTCTAATTTAATCTCAATTAATTTCCTTTTTCTTTTAAATCTTAAAAAATACAAAATATCAAAAACATTTAATTTCCTTTTTTTATTATTTAATTTTTAATTCCCGTTAACTTTTAATTATTTGCAAAAGGGTCCAACGCCCGTCATTAATCATTTAATTCGCGCATTTATCTTTTATCGTTTATATAATCATGTAATTGCCCCAAAGCGTTGTAATTTACTTTTCGCACTTTATTTCTTCGCGTTATTTATTTTTTCCGCTAAATCGGGTCCGGTTTAATTTTGGCGATGTGGACCCGCGCCTTTGTAATAGTCGTAGATTTATCTTTTCCGCACTCTTAACTGTTAACAAATATGCATGAAAGAATGAATGTCTAATTAAAATCAAGCGTAGAACACGACAAACATGACAAGACCAATAACTGAAACATGACACACGATTCGCACACACCACCCCTAGGGTACGCCTCACTGCTGCCTTGCCTCGAAAGGTGATCGTCGAGTAGAGGATGTCTTAGTAAGTCCTCATGATCCGGGAACCTGGCATGAGGGTAGCTTCTAAGGTGTCTTCCTATTGCTCCGGTGATCACCATGTCCCGAACCTTCGAATTGACCCGAACACCTCCAACGGTGGTGCTACCTACCTCTCAATGGTGGGATGGCACTACTTTAAAGGACATTTACACAGACGAATTCCTTAGGGTAGGTGGATGACTGGTAGATACTTGCTCTAATTTCAAAACAAATCAAAAAGACTTTTCACACTGACACATTTTCAAAAGCTTTCAAAGCAATTTTTTCAAACACTCTGACGTACGAGTCGAACTGAAATTTTTCAAAGAAACTTTTTTAAACCCACATTGAAAAGCAAACAAACATTTTTGAAAACACATTGAGCAAGTATCTAAGAGCCCATGGATAACCATGGATAGAAAGGGTGCTAACACCTTCCCTTTCTATAATCTACCTCCCGAACCGAGAGCAATCTCTTTAAGGAATTTTTCTGTGCTTTTGTCCTTTCCATTTGGAGAAAATAAAAGACGGTGGCGACTCTTGCTTACCGCGACATTTCGCGAACCAGCGTTAAACAGTCAGTTCCAGATCCACCGATCACAGAACTGGCGACTCTGCTGGGGATATACTTTATAAAGTGAGGTGTACCTTAGGGCTAAGTCATAACTGTGTTTTCATTTGTATTGTTTTGCTTGCTTTACTATTGTGGGTTGCATCGGAGATACATAGATCCTAACCCGGATCTGGGGATACCCTGTTTAGGTAGCATAAGCTGTGAGGGACCTGTCCGGCGTAGACCGACACAGGTGAAGCAGTGGCTACGTTGGTGTGGCACCTTAGTCTGTACCGATATCCCTTGTGTCGCAACGAGGAGAATATGGGTCTTCTAAGGAGTCATTAAGCACCAACAACCTTAGAACCTTAATTGACACAACTTGGCCTTTAGAACAGTAGCAGTATGCTACGCCCATTGAGGCTAAACTCTCGTGATGGTTCTGGCCGCAAGAAAAGATTGCGATGCTGGAGTTATGACCGATTGAGGGTAGTCAATGATATTGGGATCCTCTAAGAACCCGGTTACTTTTGATTAGGACAGGTATGAACCAACAAACTGAAAGAGGGTAGTACCTAGACCTCATGCTGGCCTAAACTTTAGGGGCTTGCCTTGTGTGACTTGTGTGCCTTACTATGTTTGCCTTTGTATCTGTATGTGGTGTGCTTTATCATAACATCATAGCATCATGAGCATTGCATGCATAAGAACTGACCATTTCAAAGACAAGAGGGTTTCATCTTTGCTCTGTTTTGTAGGACATTATGATGCCTGTACGAAGGAATACTATCCGGTTCAACTTTGTTCGTTCACCTGAGTTGCTTGATGAGTTGGTTAGCAGAATTCCAAACACCACTTCCTTCATTCAGAGGCATGGTTCTCTTCTCAGTTTAGTCACTGCAAAGCGGGATCAACAGTTGATGAGTGTTCTGACCCAGTTCTATGACCCTCAGTACCAGTGCTTTACCTTTCAAGACTTCCAGCTGGTCCCTACCCTGGAAGAGTTCTCTAATCTGCTTGGTATCCCTATCTTGGATCAGACTCCCTTTACTGGTTGGGAAAAGACCCTCAGGCTTGAGGACATTGCTGCAGCTCTTCCTTTGACCCATCAAGAGGTAACAGACAACTGGGTAACTAGAAGCGGAGTTAAGGGTTTCTTGGCCAAGTTTCTGATTGGTAAAGCTAACAGCTTCTGGAATGACTTGGACTTTAGGGCATATGAAGACATCTTGGCTCTCCTAATCTATGGGTTAGTCCTGTTTCCTAATCCTGACAACTTCATCAATGTCACTTCCATTAGGATCTTTATGTCTCAGAATCCTGTGCCCACTCTCTTGGGTGACATCTTGCAACAACTCCATGCCCGTACTACCCGACGACGAGGAACCCTATGGTGTTGTATCCCTTTGTTGGTGAGGTGGTTTATTTCGCACCTCCCTAAGTCCGTACTGAAGAACCAAGAAGGAAGAGGTTGGGCTCACAGGCTAATGTCTCTCACCGATAAAGACATCATTTGGACTTGCAGAGGTTTGGATGAGATGGCTATTATTGATCGATGCGGGGAGTATCCTAATGTTCCTCTGATCGGTACTCAAGGAGGGATCTCGTACAATCCATGTCTAGCACTCCGTCAGTTTGGAAGAGCAAGAAGAGCAGGCCCCCATGAAATGTTGGTGCCTCACATCAGTTTCGAGTTTCAGGTGGATAGTGACGAGCTACGTCGTAGGTTCATCAAGGCTTGGGAGAAGGTTCATAAAGCTGACCCACAAGAGCTAGGGCCAAAGACTTCTCTACCTATGGAAGCCTACTACAAATGGGTCCGCATCCGTGCTCAGAAGTTAGGTATGCCGTATGAAGCTGTCAGACCAGTCATCCTTGAGTATCCTGATAAAGATGGTGTTCCTCCAACTGTTCTTCCTCCTCAGATACCTACTGATTATGAGACATTGAAGAGATCTTGGTCGCAACTGCAAGAAGAACGGGATTCTTACCGGGAAAAGTTCAACGAGCAGGAATCAAAGATCCAGAAGCTGACAAAGCAGTTGGAGAGTGAGAGAGCCCTGAATGCCTACCTCCGTACTGAGAAGAGGAGACCATGGGATCAATGAGGAATTCTGAATGTGCCTTTACAGTTTTTATTTCCTTTCCAGTTGTTTCATTTCATGTAAACGCCTAAGGGCAACTTGTTGAATAATTTCAGTTACAAAGTTGAATCTAATGAAGTGTGTTCCTTTTTGTTTAACAAAGTTGATTCCCGATTGTCTTTGAAAACATAATTCATACGCATTTCATACATCATGTGCATAGCAGGTTTTCCCCTTTTTCAGGTTGCTTACAGTTCTTCGCTGTTTATTTCAGCATCATGAATGCCGGATCTGAATCAACTGAGACTTCAATCAAGGCTCTCCAGGCGCAGAATGCGCAGTTTCAAGAGTTAATCCTGGGTCTAGCTAAAGGCCAAGATGAGCTGAAGGCCATGCTCCTGAAGAAGGAGAAGAAGAAGAAAAGAAGGACTGTTCTATTCAACACGGGCCGAAGGATGGGTAATACTCTGCACCAGGAAGAGGTTGCTTCTTCTGTTGGCAAGAGTCCTTCTCAGGCAGAAGCAAGGGTTCCTAGTCCGGTAGTCTCCGACAACGAGACAGATTTTGATGAGGAACAATATCCTCCTGAAGACAACAAGTACAAACAACTGGAGGACAGGTTGAAGGCCATGGAAGTTCAACAGGTACCTGGGCTGGATTTCGGAGATCTGGGTTTGTCAACTGGCGTGATCATTCCACATAAATTCAAAGCTCCCACCTTCTCCAAGTATGACGGGGCATCCTGTCCCAAGCTGCATTTGAGGTCCTATGTGCGAAAGATTCAGCCGTACTCTGCGGACAAGAATCTATGGATCCACTTCTTCCAGGAGAGTCTTTCAGGGACTCATCTCGAATGGTTCTATCAGCTGGATGGGACCAAAGTTCGTAACTGGGAGGAGCTGGCCACTGCTTTCTATAAGCAGTATCAGTATAATGCCGACCTTGCCCCCACGCGTACCCAACTCCAGGGTATGTCGTTGGGCGTAAGCGAAGGTTTTAAAGAGTACGCGCAGAAATGGAGAGATCTGGCTGGCAGGGTGCAGCCACCTTTGACTGATCGAGAATTAGTGGATATGTTCTTGGGGACCCTATCTGGGCCGTTCTTTAATCATCTCATTGGGAATTCTTCTGCTGGTTTCACTGATTTGATCTTAACTGGAGAGAGAATTGAAGCTGGGTTGAAGTCTGGGAAGATTGCAAAGGCTGCATCATCATCTGGGTCGGACAAGAAACCATTTAAGAAGGAGTCTAGTGCTGTGTATGGCTCCAGAAAATCAGAAAGAAATGAACACCGCCAATCTGTCAGTGCGGTCATGATCGCTAAGCCTGCTGCCGCTCCCCGGCCAAATAATCCTCAAAGGGTTGATAGACCCCGGAGAGAGTTCACCCGGTTAAGCATGACCCTATCGCAGATTCTGCCACAGCTGCTCGCAACCAATTTGGTATCTGTCAAGGAGGCTCCAAAGTTCCCTAACACTACCTCTCCTAAGTACAACCCGAATGCCCGTTGTGCTTACCATTCAGACAGCCCGGGGCATGCCACTGATGACTGTTGGGCGTTAAAGAATAAGGTGCAAGACCTTATCGATGCTAAAGAGATACAATTCGAAGCGCCCGCAAAACCGAATGTAGTTACTGCCCCTATGCCTCAGCACGGGGTAAATGCCATTGATGAAGGTGTTTATGCTGTTTCTGTGGATGATCTAGCCACTCCTTTAAAGATCATTAAGAAGAACCTACTGCAGGCCGGTTTATTTCCGGGTTGTAGTGAGGGTTGCCTGTTCTGTGTCGTGTCCCCATCCGGTTGTCCCTTGCTCAAGTTAGGCATCCAAAGCTTAATGGATAGCAAGGAGATCTTATTCAAGAAGTCTGCTGTTCGTATGGTTCCAATGGAAGAAGTCTCTGTGGTGACTATCTTCAACAATCCGATCCCGGCTCTCCAGAAGAAGCCTGTCCAAATTCTGACCGTTGCACCTGTTACTATCACTGTTCCTGGGCCCCTGCCCTATGTATCCAACAAAGCTGTCCCTTGGCACTATGGGGCAGATGTATATATAAACGGAGTGAAACAAGAGCTCAACGCTGGCGCCAGCATCTGTGACATCACTGGCCCGGCCAAAGTTACCCGCAGTGGCAGGCTCTTCTCGCCTGACATTGCGCCACCTGCTGCTAGAAGACCACTCCTGATAATTCCTGCAAGTGTACCTACTCCCGTTGCTGATCAAGTTGTTATTCCTGCTGCTGATCCTATTGTTTCTCCTGCTGCCGAGTCATCCAATGCTCGGGGCAAGGGAATTGAAACTGAGCCTGCCCAGATGGAGGTACCCATACCCATAGCTGCTGAGGCCTCCCCACAAGAGATGGAGGAAATTCTAAAGATTATAAAGAAGAGTGACTTTAATGTTGTGGAACAGCTGGGGCATACGCCCTCCAAAATCTCCATGCTCTCTTTACTGCTGTGCTCTGAGGCCCATGCAAAGGCCCTCATCTCATTCCTTAAGAAAGCTCATGTGCCACATGAAACTTCTGCAGTCCAATTCACTGATTGCGTGGCAAGTCTAACGGCGGACAATGGCTTGGGTTTTTCAGATGCTGACTTGACCATGAAGGGGAAAGATCATAATGATGCTCTGCATGTCTCAATCGAATGCAGGGGCACCACCTTGGCACATGTGTTGGTTGATACGGGGTCATCTTTGAATGTGCTACCCAAGAAAGCTCTGGATCGTCTAGATTGTGAAGGCCTGGATTTGAAGCCCAGCAACATCATTGTCAGGGCCTTTGATGGTTCAAAGAGGATGGTCCATGGGGAGGTGGACATTCCAATTCGTGTGGGTTCTCAGGTGTTCGATTCCACTTTTTATGTGATGGATATCCGTCCATCTTACTCTTGTCTGCTGGGTCGACCCTGGATACACAAGGCTGGGGCAGTGACCTCTACCTTGCATCAAAAACTGAAGTACCCCGTCAGAGGGAAGATCGTCACCGTGCAAGGTGAGGAAGAATACATGGTGAGCCACCTAAACTCGTTCAGATACATTGAGATGGATGGGGAGTTCATTGAGACCCCCTTTCAGCATTTCGAGGAGGTGTTTCCAATCGCAGCAGAAACAGCAGAAGCAGGTGGTCCTCTGAAGATGGCTTCCCTAAAGGATGCCAGGGCTGTAGTGCAAAAGGGTGAAGATGCCAACTGGGGCAGACTGCCAGACTTCACCCAGAAGACTGATAAACTTGGGCTGGGTTTCACCTCAGAAGGGCAGAGAGCTATGAGGAAAGAGAAGATCGGAAGGCCTCCGGTGTTTATTAAAGGTTCGGAAGCGAATGCTGTCGGGGAAGACTTTGAAGTGGACGAAGCCGAATTCAACAGCTGGATTTATCCGACGGCCGAAGAAGGATTGAACAATTGGAGTGCAAAGGATCATACCCCTGTTACCTTTGTGACACAGTAATGAATTCCAATGTTTTTGTTATTTTGTAATAAACATTGATAAACTCTATGGCCCGGTGTCTTACCCGAGGCACCGTGGTTCTATTTGTGAGGGCATATGAACTGTCATTTTATACATCATAAATGAAAATCTTGGACTATTTTCGCATTGCAAATATTGTGTTCCTTTTTCTGTCTTTTATTTCCTTTACATAATTTTCAAAACAGCTGTATTTACACACACACTCACTCATACAGGTTCCAATCCACTCTGGATCTCACTGATAACAGCTCTGCTAATGCCAATTATGACTTCGAAAATCCGATCAACTTAGCCGAAGACGAAGGTGAAGATGATTGCGAAGTGCCTGGCGAGCTTGCTAGACTGTTGCTTCAGGAAGAGAGGGCAATTCAACCCCATGAAGAGCCAGTGGAAACCATAAACCTGGGTACTGAGGCAGACAGAAAAGAGGTAAAGATTGGTGCTAACCTAGAGCTCAGCGTAAAGCAACGGTTAACCAAGATGCTGCATGACTATATGGAGATCTTTGCCTGGTCCTACGAAGACATGCCAGGGTTGGATACCGATATTGTTGTCCATCATCTGCCAACTAGGGAAGACTGCCCTCCAGTTAAACAAAAGGTTCGTCGGATGCGTCCAGAGATGTCCGAGAAGATTAAAGCCGAGGTCATGAAACAGTTCGATGCCGGGTTCCTTGCAGTGACTTCTTATCCTCAGTGGGTTGCTAATGTGGTGCCAGTACCTAAAAAGGATGGCAAGGTCAGAATGTGTGTTGATTACAGGGATCTAAACAGGGCCAGCCCCAAGGACGACTTCCCCTTACCTCACATTGATGTCCTTGTGGATAATACAGCTCAGCACAAGGTATTCTCTTTCATGGATGGCTTTTCAGGCTACAATCAGATAAAGATGGCACCTGAAGACATGGAGAAGACTACATTTGTTACTCAGTGGGGCACCTTCTGTTACAAAGTCATGCCATTCGGGCTGAAGAATGCCGGGGCAACCTACCAACGTGCCATGGTTGCCTTATTTCATGATATGATCCATCATGAGATCGAAGTGTATGTGGACGACATGATCGCTAGGTCCCAGACCGAGGAAGAGCACCTAGATCATCTGCAGAAGTTATTTGACCGTTTGAAACTGTACAAGCTGAGATTGAACCCGAACAAGTGCACCTTCGGGGTAAGATCTGGGAAGTTGCTAGGCTTCGTGGTCAGTGATAAAGGTATTCAAGTGGACCCTGCTAAGGTCAAAGCTATTCAAGAGATGCCAGTCCCTAAGACAGAGAAGGAAGTCAGAGGCTTTTTAGGACGCCTGAATTACATCGCTCGATTCATCTCTCATCTGACTGCTACCTGTGAGCCAATCTTCAAGCTGCTGAAGAAAGATCAGGTAGTACGTTGGAACGATGAATGTCAGGTTGCTTTCGACAAAATCAAAGAGTATCTCCAAGAACCACCCATCCTTATGCCACCGGTTGAAGGGAGGCCTCTGATCCTATATCTAACAGTGCTTGACAATTCAATGGGGTGCGTGCTGGGGCAGCATGACGAGTCTGGCCGAAAAGAGCATGCCATTTATTACCTTAGCAAAAAGTTTACCGACTGTGAGACCCGATACTCACTGCTTGAGAATACTTGCTGCGCTTTGGTATGGGCTGCTCGCCGGCTGAGACAGTATATGCTGACTCACACTACTTTGTTGATCTCAAAAATGGATCCTATAAAGTACATATTTGAAAAGCCTGCTCTGTCTGGGAGAATTGCAAGATGGCAGATGATCTTGACGGAATACGACATTCAGTACACAACCCAGAAAGCCATCAAGGGGAGTGTATTGGCAGACCACTTAGCTCATCAAGCTGTAGATGACTACCAATCAATGAACTTCGAGTTTCCGGATGAAAGCATCATGATTGTGACTGATTGTGAAGTGCCTGGACCGGATGAAGGACCTGAACCAGGATCCCGATGGTCTATGCACTTTGACGGAGCTTCCAATGCTTTGGGAAATGGTATCGGCGCCATAATCATATCTCCACAAGGTACTCATACTCCACTCACTGCCCGGCTGTGTTTCAACTGTACCAACAACATGGCAGAGTATGAGGCGTGTATCATGGGTCTTCAAGCTGCGATCGATTTACGGATCAAGTTCCTCAGTGTCTTCGGAGATTCCGCTCTAGTGATCAATCAGATCAATGGAGAGTGGGATACGAAACATCCAAACTTGATTCCTTACAGAGAATGTGTGTTGGCCATGATTCCCCACTTCACAGAGATAACCTTCGAGCACTTTCCAAGAGAAGAGAATCAGTTAGCGGACGCGTTAGCTACAATGTCTTCAATGTTCAAGGTTAAATGGGATAATGAAGCTCCCCGGATCATCATCTGGAAACTGGACGAACCGGCATACTGTTGTGATCTCGAAACTGAATTGGTGACTGAGAAGCCTTGGTACCATGAAGTGAAGAGATATCTGGAAGCTCAGGAGTACCCTGAAGGTGCCTCTGTCAACGATAAGAAATTCCTGAGGAGGTTCGCAGCCAAGTTCTTCCTAAGCAACGGCATCTTGTACAAGCGAAACCATGATTCTACCTTACTGCGCTGCGTGGACAAGACTGAAGCAGAGAGAATCATGGAAGAGCTACATGAAGGGACCTTTGGTACGCATTCCAGAGGGCACACTATGGCTAAAAAGATCCTACGGGCAGGATATTATTGGTCCACCATGGAAGCTGATTGTTACCAACATTCTAGGACATGCCACAAGTGCCAGATCTATGCAGACAAGGTGCATGTTCCTCCGGTTCCCCTGAATGTTCTGACTGCGCCTTGGCCGTTTGCAATGTGGGGCATAGACATGATCGGTGAGATAAGACCTACGGCATCCAATGGACATCGCTTCATCCTAGTAGCGATTGATTATTTTACAAAGTGGGTTGAGGCAGCATCCTATGCTACAGTAACCAAGACTGTTGTGGCACGGTTCATTCGGCACAACCTGATTTGTCGATACGGCGTCCCTGAACGGATTATTACAGACAACGGTACCAATCTGAACAATAAGATGATTGCTGAGCTCTGCGAACAGTTCAAGATACAGCACCACAATTCTTCTCCTTACAGACCGAAGATGAATGGGGCTGTAGAAGCAGCAAATAAGAACATCAAGAAGATCGTGCAAAAGATGACAGTAACGTACAAAGATTGGCACGAGATGTTACCGTTCGCTCTGCATGGGTACCGTACCTCAGCAAGGACGTCAACCGGGGCAACTCCTTTCTCTCTGGTTTATGGCATGGAGGCAGTCTTGCCGATCGAAGTGCAAATTCCCTCTCTCCGGATAATGAAGGATGCAAACCTGAACGAAGATGATTGGATCCAGACACGACTTGACCAACTCAACCTTATTGATGAAAAGAGACTTGCTGCTATCTGTCATGGTCAGACGTATCAAAAACGAATGATCAGGGCATTTAACAAAAAGGTCAGGCCACAAGAATACCAAGTCGGGGATCTGGTTATCAAAAGAATCATCCTACCTCAGAGTGATCCAAGGGGCAAATGGACCCCTACGTATGAAGGGCCATTTGTAGTTAAGCATGTATTCTCAGGAGGAGCAATGATCTTAACTAACATGGATGGTGACGACCTTCCTCACCCCGCCAATGCAGACATAGTTAAAAAATACTACGCATGAAAAAGACCCGCTAGGCTGACATGCCTAGGCAAAAGTTAGGGCTTCCCGTCGAACCAAAAGGGTTCGGGCAAAATGTAGGGATGAAAATGAAAAAATCTGTACACCCGGCAAGTCGAAAACCTGAAAGGGCGGCTTGGGCAAAAATGGGTATCCCGGTGGACTGAAAACCCGAAAGGGCGGTCCAAGCAAAAGTTAGGGATAAAGCGTAAAACTATGTCTCATTGATCACTTTGCATCCAGAATCCGGTAGCTGCATCAAGCTCAAACGGCATTAATCAGTCAGCTTCACCTTCAACCAAGGTCATCAAGTGATGAGACGCTCGGAGTTATAAAGGCAATAGCAGAGTTGAAACCCAGTGAATCACTCATCTTTCACACAGCTGTTTTATTTTCATTTGTACAAAATTTGTATAAACTCTTTTGATCGGCGACGTACCTCTTACTAGGACGTCAGCCTCTTGTACACAAAAACGCCTATTTTCAGGCCATTCAAAAAATCAATAAAAATATATCTTCAGTTAAATGTGCCAAGTGTTTTTCTTTTTCTGTTTTGTTTTGCGAAGAACGTCCAAGGTTCAATTTGTGATGTATGCATTGACAATAATTTGCTAACTCATAAATATTTGCATACGAAACAAAGGAATTCATTGCAGGTGACACTAGAAACAGGGGCAATAAAGAGTTGTCCGAGCAGCTAATTGTTCTATCCCCCAAGGTACTAAGGTAGGTTCAGCTAAAGAATACGGCCAAGTGTATCTTAATTCCCCAGAGAGTGGTTCAACAAAGTCAATACCTTCTTCTCCAAGCAAATCATCAAATATCAAGGAAGTTGAGTATCCTCCTGTAGATCTCAATACCTCAGCAGCAGCATATATTCTTAACAAGTATCCCCGGCAGTCTTGGTCTAAAGATTGTTCCCCGGCGGTATCTCAACATTCAAAGGAGTCACCTCCCCTGCAATTCAAACCTCCACCAGAAGAGTCCAATCCAGTTTCCCCAGGAAAGTTGGAATTCATATCCCCAAACAATAAGCTTATCCCCAGTAGATTCTGGAAGCTTATCCCTCGCAGAGCACGAACGCGTCATCCCGGCTTGATTTAAAGAGTTATTTCCGTAACAGGATATAACTGGGTTATCCTCAGCCAAAAGCCACGGAAAAAGCGTCCTCGGCAAAGTATCTTCCTACCCCCAGCGAAGTCTATCAACACTTCCAGCACAACAAGGATATCTCCCAGCATAACTCATCAACGGTATCCCCAGCGGAGTTATCTTCATCAATTCAGCAAAGCAGCGCTATCCCCACAGAGTAACACTCCCCAGCATGATCGCTAGAGTATCTTTTCTCCCGCAGAATTATTTCATTTGCCAAGTTTATTCCTCAACGGAGTTATCTTCTCCTATCGGTATTCTTGCAACAATCATCCACAGCGGAAGCACAATCTCTTCCTCAACATCAGCCCAGGATATGGCTTCCCGGCACCCGTCAAGGATTTATTTTCCTAGACGAAAACACACACGAATCATCACATACATCATTGTAGCATGCATAACGTATTGCATCATACAAGTCCCATTTATATTGATAACATCATTGCTTGATCCATATCATGCATTGCATATAACTAACCTCTACCTTTCAGGAAGGGTGCAGTTGAAATTCCCAAACATATTTCAAAGATGTCTCTAGTCCAGTTAAATCGACTCCAAACAGATTTTTCTGATAAAGACTCAGTAGAAGTTATGGTTCCCTCTCCAACGGCGTGTGAGGTAGTAATCCCTTCTTTAGATGTTCTCCTCTCCGACGATGAGCGTGAGGTGATAGTCTTTTGTGGTCCCCTCTCCGACGGTGAGCGTGAGGTGGTAATTCCTTTTTCAAGATGTTTTCCTCTCCGACGATGAGCGTGAGGTGATATTCTTTTGTGGTCTCCTCTCCGACGGTGAGCGTGAGGTGGTAATTCCTTTTTCAAGATGTTTTCCTCTCCGACGATGAGCGTGAGGTGATAGTCTTTTGTGGTCCCCTCTCCGACGGTGAGCGTGAGGTGGTAATTCCTTCTTAAGATGTTCTCCTCTCCGGCATGAGCGTGAGGTGATATTCTCTTATGGTCCCCTCTCCAACGACGTGTGAGGCGGTAATTCCTTTTTTCAAATGTTTCCCTCTCCGGCATGAGCGTGAGGTGACATTTCCTTCCAGATTATAATTTCCTATAGTTCCCTCTCCAACGGTGAATGAGGTGACTCCCTGTGAGATCATAATGTCCTTTGGTTCTCTTCCTGACACTACAAAGATGGTAATTCTCACCAAGATTTTTCTCAACGAGCGTTGTTGAAGTTAAAATCACCCAAGGTTCTCTTACCATTCATGATTAAGGCAGTAACCATTCCTGGTTCATTCATCAGCGTTTGAAGCTCCAGACTCAGCTCCTGTAACCAATCAGGACATATCTATATCAAGCATCTAAAATCAGCTCCTGCGACGTGTCAGGTACTCATTTTTCTGTTTTGCAGGTATGCAGGTTCTCACTAAGGAATCTCTTACGCGACCAACGTCCAGATGGCATCTATAAGCCCATCATCCTATCCAAGCAACATCCAAATGGCATTCCCTCATCAGCACCGCTACTATGTGAGCGCAAATTTCTGGGCACTTTAGTGTTCAATCATCTTCTACCCTCGGATTACGAAAGGCACGTCAGCCAATCTGCATCCTCAGGTCTAAGAAGATTGAACAGGGGCAGCTGTTGTACCCCAAAATTTGCCCTCCCATATTCATCTAGAATTGTCAAAAGTCAAGGTCACAAAATTCCCCCAGGGTTGTGCAGCTCAACTGTCTCCTAGACAGTCAAAACTAGGGTTTGAGTTCTGGTCAAGCAAATGAACTTTTCAAAGGCCCAATCAAGTCTCATGTGCCTACAAAGATGGTCAAATATCCTCATGTCAAGTTTCAAGGCATTCAGCTCAAAATTGCACAGTCAAAACCCTAGATTGCACTACAGTCAACTGTAGGGGCAAAATGGTCATTTGACAGTCAAAAGTTCAAATTTTTGGTCAATATATCATTTTGAAGCCACAAACATCATTTGATCAATGCTTGATCATGATTCTCAAAATTTGGCTCAGAAATCATCAAAGATGCAAAAGTTGCTATATTTGGACAGCTGAAAAAGTCAACAGAAATTGACCAGGGCATAACTTTCACATGGATTATCAGAAAAATTCCATCCAAAGCTCATTTTGAAGAGAAAGACATTTCCTACAATTCATCTTCATGTTCCAAGTCCAAGAAATGCTCTCACAAAAAGTTATCAATTTCAACATTATAGGTCATTTTCAAAAGTCAACAAAAAGTGACTTTAAGTCAAAGGCCATAACTTGAGATTGGTAAACCAAAATGACATGGGACCAAAGGCATTGGTTAAAGGACTCAAAGACCTTTCTAAAATGTCCAAGAACATGTGAAAAGCTTAAAAATTGACCAATTTATGCCTTGTGGAAGTTGGGAAATTTTTGGAAATTTTTGAAAGTCAACATTGATGCAAAAGGCCTAAAAATGCAAATGGGCCCAATTATCTTCCAAATTTCTTCATGCCAAGCCTATGCACGACCACTAGGCCCAAAGGGAAGTATTCTCATATTTTTTAATTATTTATTTGAATTAATATTAATTTATATTCATTTAAATGATTTTAATTCATGAAAAATATAAACCTTAACCAAAAAAATCTTTTTATACATGTTTTGATCCAATATTTCGTGCATATCCCATTTAGGAAAGTTTTGGATTGATTTGGACCTAATTGACACAAAGAACATGAAAAAAAGATATGAAGAAGATTTGCCAAAATCAAATATATGAAATCATCAATGCATAAGATTTTATACAATTTTTCTTGACCTAACATGCTCCATATATGATCAGAAGAGAACCCTAATCATCCAAGACTGAAAAGCTGCGCATAAACAAGCATTCAAAACTTGCAAAATTTCACAAAAAAGTCAATACTGAATTCAAGGTTCTAAGGCGATTCAAGCTTGGATTTTTGTTTCAACAGCATCCTGAGACCCTCCTGAGTCTTTCTCAATCAAAAACCACGACTCAAACGCCTTGGACTGGTACCTGGAACCCAAACCGTATCAAGAACATATTGAAATTGCATAGCACGATTTAAGCATCCTCATGCATTTTTCTTTATAGATTATTGTTTGTCATGATGTTCTAAAGCTAACCAACGTGTTTGATTTTGTTTTTGTGTCATATATGAGAAGTTGCCATTGTTACAAACTAGGTTTTCAGGTTCTCAAAATTGGGGCTTTGTCAATACAGTAAAATTGGCCACTAAAACCACCATGGTTGAACTCAGCGTGGTCTCATGAACAAGAAGCATGCCTCGCGATGGATTTATGTAGCAAGGAATTCTATTCGCTATTTTCCTGTAGGTCTCTTTAAACCACGCGTGAAAACCGTTGCCCATTAGTTCTGTGTTACAGGGGTGGTGAGGAAGAAGATGGCGTGTCCATCAGCCATTGGACGTTTTGAATTGCGCGCGAATTTTCAACAGCATTAACATTTTCTTTTTATATTAATTGTGTTATATTATATATTAAAGGTGAACGTGATGGCTCAGTGGTGACACGCTATGTTGGTAACCCCAAGGACCTGGGTTCAAGTCCCAGGTCCTACATATTTGCCATATTATTTTGCAAACTGAAATTCTATGCAGCGCTAATTAAGATCCATGCTATGCATCCTCAAGAATCCACCAGCCATGTGTCCTGGAAAGCAAATCAAGGACCATGATCAAAGGAGTACCCTAAGCACCAGTCAACGCATCATACCTGATCCCAGAAAGTCAATGAATCAACCCTTATTGGGCCAGGCCTATTAAATTTGAACCTCCTAAATTGGGGACAGCACCCCCACTCTGGTTTGATTTCTTTTTTTTTATTTCATTTATTTTAATTGATTGTTTATTTTAATTATTTGTTTTAATTAATTATTTTTCTATAAAATATAAAAAAAACATTATAAAAAAATCAGAAAAAACACAAAAACATAATATTTATTTTATAATAATTATTTTTATAAATAAATTAATATGTCAATATTTAGTTAATTAGGTTTTAATTTTAATCTCTTTTTAATAAAAATCCAACAAAATAGAATTAGGTTAATTAATTTATTCCTTTTAATATTTTTCCCTTTTTTAGAATTATAATAATTATTTACTTGTTTATTTTCCTATTTAAATTGTACATAATAAATTTTAGGTTTAATCTAGACTATATTTAAATCTTTCATAACAAATAAAAAATACTAGAATTAGGGTTTGCCGTCTAATTTAATCTCAATTAATTTCCTTTTTCTTTTAAATCTTAAAAAATACAAAATATCAAAAACATTTAATTTCCTTTTTTTATTATTTAATTTTTAATTCCCGTTAACTTTTAATTATTTGCAAAAGGGTCCAACGCCCGTCATTAATCATTTAATTCGCGCATTTATCTTTTATCGTTTATATAATCATGTAATTGCCCCAAAGCGTTGTAATTTACTTTTCGCACTTTATTTCTTCGCGTTATTTATTTTTTCCGCTAAATCGGGTCCGGTTTAATTTTGGCGATGTGGACCCGCGCCTTTGTAATAGTCGTAGATTTATCTTTTCCGCACTCTTAACTGTTAACAAATATGCATGAAAGAATGAATGTCTAATTAAAATCAAGCGTAGAACACGACAAACATGACAAGACCAATAACTGAAACATGACACACGATTCGCACACACCACCCCTAGGGTACGCCTCACTGCTGCCTTGCCTCGAAAGGTGATCGTCGAGTAGAGGATGTCTTAGTAAGTCCTCATGATCCGGGAACCTGGCATGAGGGTAGCTTCTAAGGTGTCTTCCTATTGCTCCGGTGATCACCATGTCCCGAACCTTCGAATTGACCCGAACACCTCCAACGGTGGTGCTACCTACCTCTCAATGGTGGGATGGCACTACTTTAAAGGACATTTACACAGACGAATTCCTTAGGGTAGGTGGATGACTGGTAGATACTTGCTCTAATTTCAAAACAAATCAAAAAGACTTTTCACACTGACACATTTTCAAAAGCTTTCAAAGCAATTTTTTCAAACACTCTGACGTACGAGTCGAACTGAAATTTTTCAAAGAAACTTTTTTAAACCCACATTGAAAAGCAAACAAACATTTTTGAAAACACATTGAGCAAGTATCTAAGAGCCCATGGATAACCATGGATAGAAAGGGTGCTAACACCTTCCCTTTCTATAATCTACCTCCCGAACCGAGAGCAATCTCTTTAAGGAATTTTTCTGTGCTTTTGTCCTTTCCATTTGGAGAAAATAAAAGACGGTGGCGACTCTTGCTTACCGCGACATTTCGCGAACCAGCGTTAAACAGTCAGTTCCAGATCCACCGATCACAATGATGAATCCTTGTTTCTGAATCGTGTTGCTTCTTTGGGCGTTTGAATATTGATGACGATGAACTTTTTTGTTCTTTGTTTGTCTTTGTTGGCTACTGATTCGTTGATGATGAAGCTATATTCTAAAACTTCTTTGTTGTTTTGCTTCTACACTCTTCCTTTCTTTTGTCCATTGATATTCTGATGATGATGAACTTTGTTTATTATTTGTTTTGGTTAATGATGAACAAATGATCTGAGACCTGTTCTTGTTTTGATTTTTCACTTCTGAGCCTCTTCCTCTTCTTTGCTATGTTAATGATGAGGGTGCTGCTGAAACTAGCTCATGTTTGAATTGTTTCCTTGATGGTTGATGAAACTAGACTGTGTTTGTAGTTTAGGCAGTTTGGCCTTTTGAACTGTCACTTACAGTTTTACAGGTTTGACAACAGTTTTATGCAGTTTTTACTTTGATAGTAGGTTTGTTTTGGACTTACAGGTTTGTTGTGTAGTTGGACAGGTTTGTGAGTTTTTGAGTAAGCTTTGAACTTGTTTGTTTTTTTTTTATTTGGAAGCAGGCTGGCTTCTGGTGTTTGAGATGCAGATTTGTTGTGTAGTTGGGCAGGTTTGTGAGTTTTTGGTTGCTCAATGTTTGTTTGAACAGGCTGATACAGTTTGAGCAGGTTTGTGAGTTTTTTAGTTGATGAGTTTTTTGTGCAGGTTTGTAACTTGCAATTTTTGTGACTGCAGTTTTGACTTGTTGGTGAATAAGTTTTTTGTGGCTTTGAGAGGCAGGCTTCAGGTTTTGTTGTTGGAACTGCAGATTTGCAGTTTTTTACACATTTGTGCTGTTGAAGCTTGCAGTTCTGATAAGTTTTGCAGGCTTGAGTGTTTGTAAGGAAGGCTTTCTGTTTTCTTTTTGAAGGCAGGCTTCTGTGATTTGTTGTGCTTGTTTGTGTTTACAAGCAGGTTTCAGGTTTTAAAAAAACCGGCTTGAGTCGTTTTTTGCTCAATGTTCTCCTCCCCTCTGCTGAACTGTTAGACTTGTTATATCTATTTGTTTTCTTACTGCCTTTTACAGCCTGCCCAAAACTGCAAACCCCCTACTTCACTCTCTTTCTCCCTCCCTCAAAAGAACTTTTAATTTCTTATTATATTTTTTTCTAAAAAGCTGCTGGCCAGAACATGATGAGGGCTAGGACAAGCTCTTGCTTGTAATTTGGTTCATCTCTGCATTGTTGTACTTGTTTCCATATTTCCTGCATCGTACTTTCTTGGACAACTTTGTGTAGCTTTATGACTTGCTGTGACAGTTTTGCAACTTAGTTTGTCATTTGGTTAATGCCTTTTGAAACTCAGTTTGGAAATTCAATTTACTTTGTGTGCAGCCTTGTGCCTTTGGTTGACTAATGCAGTTTTGGAATTCAATTTGCTTTGTCGTGTGACTGCCTTGTGCCTTTGCATTTTGAATAACTTGTATGCTTGCAATTTTATATATTTTATTTTTCTCTCTGTGAACCGAGAAGAGAAATCTTCTCATGATTTGCAGAGGAGAAAATGAAACGTGATGAACATAGCATTTCTGATTCTGGCCAGCAGACTTTAAAGATGATTTTTTTATTTATCTGCTTGAAAATGCTTTTCAGTTAATTGCACTGATTTCTTTTTCTTCTGTCTTTTGCAGGTAAGTACCAGTTGGATAATAGAGGAAACAGTAGAAGTAGAAGTCAAAGATCTCCAGAGATTTAGACTTAGATTTATTATATTGTTTTTTCATATATTGTAAACAAATATTACTGTAAAATACTGCAAATTATAAATTCACAATATTCGAATAAAATTTGTAACAACATTTGAAATAAATAAAAAATAAAAAAGTCTTTGTCAAATATCTTTCAACTTTTTCCTGTATTGTCTATTTAATTATTTAAAACTCTTAAATTAAAATAACTGAAAATGTATCCCAATGAATTTAATCCAGATAAAATAAATAATTAACAAACTTTGCAGTCTCGCAATCTCGCATTAATCACCATATGCCTGGCATTCCAATTAACATATGCTTTGTACAGTTAAACAAACAAGCATTCCATACACTTTTCACTCCACTGATCAAACCAATGCCTCAAAGTTTCAAACAAAAGCCTCAGCTCCTATCCCAGATATTTAGGTTTTGAGAAATAACCAGTAATCTTGAACAAGCATAAAAATAATGTAACAGTCAATTGAATTATTCTGGATTCAATTTCTTCTGAGAAATGCGAGCGCAAACCCTAATCCTGGATTACTGCCAAAGAAAGATCTGCTTGATCAATTCTTGAGCCAATTTCAACAAAATCAGTGGAAACCCTAATTCTGGATTTACTGTTAAAGAAGAGTCTGTTTGACCGATTCTCGAGCCGATTTGAAAAATCAGAGAAAACCCTGAGATTGTGATTTCTTGTGAAAAAGGGAGGGCAAATTTTTTGGTACAACAGTCATCCTTAGACTTTCCTTTTATATTGAGTAACGTACCAATAACACTTTCAAATACATTTTTTTCAATATGCATAACATCAAGAAAATGTCTTACGTACAAAGATTTCCAATATGGCAATTCAAAAAAAATTAACCTCTTCTTCCACCCACCTGTGACAACTTTATGTGCAAAAGGCTTGCCAAACTGAATACTCACATCTTTCACCTTTTCACAAATTTGATCACCTGTCAATCCAGGTGGAGCTCTACGTTGTTCGGTATTTCCATTGAACGCTTTTCTCCATCCACGATATTGATGTTTTGAATTTAAGAATCTACGATGACCGAGAAAGACATTCTTCTGACAAAGTTTCAATCGTGTCGTATCGATTCCATCTTCATAGACAGGACACGCTTTTTCACCTTTAATGCTATACCCAGATAGATTTCCATATGCTGGAAAATCGTTAATTGTGCCAAACAATATCGCCCTCAAATTGAAACTTTCTTTCCTATATCCATCATAAACCTCCACACCGTTCTCCTACAAAATCTTCAAATCTTCGATTAAAGGTTTCAAGTATACATCTATGTCATTCCCTGGTTGTTTAGGCCCAGAAATTAACATAGATAACATCATGTACTTGCGCTTCATACATATCCATGGAGGTAGGTTATAAATCATAAGAATCACAGGCCATGTGGAATGTGAGATACTTTGAAGACCATGCGGGTTCATTCCATCCGTAGATAATGCCAAGCGAAGGTTTCTTGTTTCTCCTCCAAAATCAGGATAATCATTATCAATTTTCTTCCACTGTGGTGCATCAACCGGATGTCGAAACTTTCCATCGATAATTCTTTCATCTGCATGCCAAGTCAAGTGTCTAGCATCGGTTTCACTATGAAACATGTGTCTAAATCTCGGAATAATAGGAAAATACCATAAGACTTTCGCTAGAGATAATTTTTTCTTATATCGATATAAACCGTACTTTGGGCACTCATTCAACGATGCATATTTATTTCGAAACAAAATACAATCATTTAGACATGCATGTATCTTATCATAGCTCATGCCAATAGAGCACAACATTTTTTTGGCCTCGTAGGTTCGATTAGGAAGAACATTATCCTCAGGAAGCATATCTCTCAAAAGGGCTAATAACTGTGTGAAACTTTTATCCGACCATCCATTGCGCGCCTTTAAGTTGTACAATTTTAATACCGCAGACAATCTTGTGAATTTGGGGCAATCTTTATACAACGGTTTCTCTGCATCGCTTACCAACCTCTCAAACATTTTGGGATAATCTTTAAGATCTTCTTCAAGTGCTTCTACAATCTCTTCGACTCGATCACAATCATATGTATCCGTGGCATTGTCCTACGAAACATAGGTCGCATTACTTTTCACCCCCGGTTCAACATTCTCGATGCTTTTCTCACCATGAAATATCCAACACGTATAACTTCGATCAATTCTGCGCATTAGTAAATGTGATTTCAATCCATCTGCGTCAACCCGACCCACATAACAACAACCCAAGCAAGGACATTTCATTCTATTCGGGTCTTCAGCATGTTCAACAGCAAACTTAACGAACTCTAATACCCCATTCTCGTACTCTTTTGACAATCGATCGACACACATCCATTTTTTATCCATGGTTTTAACTATTATCTAAGTTAAACAAAAACACTAATTAGGGCACAAAATGGTATACTGCGTTTCTGTCAAAACACAAAGTATACACGGATTTAAAATAAATTTGAGTTCTAAAAAATCAATTCGGAGAAAATATAAAAATTGGTCTAAAGTTCCAACATAACTAAGGAATACCATATCATAAGTAAGGGTAGTTAATTACGGTTCGGTTCAGCAAGTTATGGTTTGGTTAACTATGGTTTCAGTTCGGTTATTGAACTATTTGATGACAGGTGGTTCAGTTCATAACCCATGAATAATGGTTCGGTTATTTAAAAACGGTTCAGTTTGGTTCTGTGGTTCAGTTCAGTTCTGTGGATTTTTTGAATACCCCTAATTATGATTTATTTTTTCTTCACATTATCAATACCATAACCATAAGTTCACGAATCTCACTACACATTAGATTTTCATTTTAATCTATAGTGTATGCTTTTATTATTCAAGTGAATATGTCATTGTTACGTGAACCTCTTGTGTTGATTATTACTAACTTGGATTATAAGCAATGTGGTGGGAGTACAATGAATTTAAAGAGTGTGTGTTGTCAACAAAAATCAAACATGTGATTAGAACAATTCTAGAAATGAGGATTGTAACGTGTAAGTGAAAGGAGCATAGCCACGAAGGTGGTCCAACCTTAGAGGCCTAGTACATGTTATTGTTGTGGTCCTATAACATATTCAATCAATGATCTTCAACGTTACAATTTTAGAGACATTAGCTTAGTTGTGAACTCATTCGAAGATTCATGATTTGTGTTATTTTTTACTATTACTAAGTTGAATACTAGATTGAACAAACGGAAACCTATGATCTAAACTCAAGTAAACCAAAAAAAGTCCTCTCGCCGCGATAAACTCATTGAAAGGACCATTAACATTAAGAGTACTAGTAATCACAGTAACATTCCTCTCAGCCATAACCGCCGCAAAATACCCCGAACCAATTCCAATATCAAAACCTATTCTAATCCCACCATTTCCTAATTGCAAAACATCATCAACAAGAAAATCATTCTTACTCTTAGACTTAACAAATCTTTGATTCACTACGCCAAAAAAGACTTACGAAAGCGCTTTTTTTGGCCTTTAAAAGCGCTTTCGTAGGTGGCGCTGCTATAGGTTTTAGCAGCGCTTTTTGTTTAATGAAAAGCGCTTTCGTAGGTCTACCTAAAACAACGCTTTTTTATGAAGAAGCGATTTCATAGGTCTACCTAAGGCAGCGTTTTTTTCTGGAAAAGCGCTCTCATAAGTTTTCTTTTAGCAGCGCTTTTTTCTGGAAAAGCGTTGTCTTAGGTAGGCTTTTAGCAACGCTTTTTTCTGGAAAAGCGCTTTCATAGGTGGTCTTTTAGCAGCGCTTTTGCCTGGAAAAGCGTTGTCATATGTTTACCTTAGATAGCGCTTTTTATGAAAAAGCGCTTTCATAGGTTACCTAAGGCAGCGTTTTTCTTGAAAAAGCGCTTTCAAAGGGTGTGTTTTTTAGAGGTATAATTTATATAATTCATATACCTGCATTGTTTGCAGCATATTATTTATATAAACCAGTTGCCATAACCTGTAATTCATAAATCGCGGTAATGCATTGTATACCATTGTAATCCAAAATATATATACACCATTTTTGTACCTCAAAATATATAAAAACCATTGTTATCAGCATTGTAACTCAAAATCAGTCTTACAAAATCAACCCTAACAACAACTAAACCAGTCCTAATGTATGAAAGAAACACGGTCAATTATGTATTAAGGTCCTGGTCCTGCGAGGTTTGAACATAATAACACGGTCAATATGGTATTCCATGTACACATGTAACGTATTCATAACACTTTTCACATAATAATGTATTCATACCTTATATGATTCTCTACTCAATAAAATATTGACACAATTCCTCTTTGATTTCTTCCAACTGAAGTTTCGTGTAATATGCACATTTGTATTCATCGAAGTACTACATAACAAAACATAATATGCATGATTTAGTTAAAAGTAAAAAATTATATGAAATATCTGAGAAATAATAAAACAAATCCTAAGTTATAAATCCATATCGTGATTGGAATCTCTATTTGATTCAGTTGAAGGATTTCTTTGATAAACCGCATAACGAAGTATCCGCAATCTATACTGTTTTACTGTTGAGGACACTACATAGAGAAAAAAATAAGAATATATAGTTGTATTGTTTTATCAAATAGCATAAATATTATAAGCAAAATAGTGGAAATTAATATACCTGCACTTTGATCCAATTAATGTTGTTTGATTTAGACCGTCGTACCCGAGCTGCTCTTTGACACCAGAATACTTGTATCGCTCTAACAAAATAAAAATATATATTTAGAACAATGTCACAGAAATAATTAAATATATAAATACACACAAATATTTAGAATAATCTCACTTACGTATCAATCATTAACTTCATATCCGGATAATTTGTCCAATCACCGTCAACCGAATTCAGATAATAGACCACTTCTTTTATAGGATTGATAGCAACCAACAACCAGTGACGTCTATAAATTAAAACAACAGTTTAGAAGAAAATTTTCTACGCAAAAATTACAAATATTAAAATGAACTTAGAATGGAAATCTAACCCTGTAGGAATAGTATTATACGCCCAAAGATATAAGCTTTCTGTACTGCCAGTTGCCATGAATCTTTCGACTAAGTGCTCTCTTACTGAATCTGGTTCCCTACCAATTGTCGCTCCGCTGACACGGGAGGAAGACACGAAATGGAATTTGTTTGACAATTGATTCCCGCGCATCAATTTGTCATATAACAACCTTAAATAAAAACATAATTAATATTAGACTATATTCATTGAAATGTTTAAAAAAAATTTCAGCTAATTACATAATATAAAGATGGGGTTACCGAATGTATGCATGCATAATACTGACGCCTAATTCTTTATGACGGAAAATCTGTTCCACGTCCTCATGTCCAATTATTTCGGTGCAAGGAAAACCAAAGATACCTTGATCCATATCCATTTGACGAATACCACCATCCATCAAATCTGTTGTTCCCACTATTGTTTCAAGACACTGCCGGTATCGAGGAAAAAATCTAGTAGGAACCCTTTTCTTGGGTGGTACACCAACGATTTTCTGGCTCACTTGTTGTGACCCTTGAAAAGGTACCTAAAAATCATATAGACTCAGTTAAATTATAAAATTATGCAGTTTTTTATTCGGATCATATAATTAACACTTTAAACGCACCTCTTTTTGTGATACATCAGACTCGTCGTGCCGCAAAATCCCTTTACCCTTAGATGCGGGTTTTGTAGGAGTCTATAATTACCGTGGAAATAACTGAGGTCAGAACTGACAGTTGAAGACTTAAATATTCATAATGGTTTTCAACATACCTGATCATCTATGAAAATAAGGTCCGATGGCCATGCAACAAAAGATCTTATTGCATCTCGCAGCAATGTGGTCTCAGCAAAAATGTCAGGTACCAGCAGCAACGCATCCATATCTAAAGCAATATCAACCGATACTTTCATGTGTCCATTCGGAAGCGGTCTATGGTGAAGTAAATCTCTCAAAGTGTTATGGACTTTTCCCTTTCCAACTAGTCGATAAGTCGGCGACGATAGGTATAGCTGGCAAGATGAAATGCCCTAAACCAATAATAACCGTTAGAAGTGACTAAAAATGTTCTATAATAATAATGGATATATATTGAAAATTACCTCGGGAAATTTATGCTGACAGTTGATACTAGCTTTGTCACTAGTTTCTTTCAACTGTGAACTGCTCTTTTCTGCCATATATCTCTCTTTATCCTTCTGCAATTCATGGACTTGAGCTTGTAAATCCTGCAATGTTTGCATCACTTCTGCATTGCTAGGATTTATTCTCCTTGGATGCTTATACAAAGAGGTTGGAGTCACACCATGACCTTTACCCCTCACCCGACCCGGATACTCAGCAATATTTAGTGCTCGACTAAGTACACTCCTGGTATCCTGATCCTCACCTGGGGATACCGATTGCGACAAGGTCTCCTGTAATTCATCTACATATCAAAAATTATTAGTGGAGATAAAAATTGTTTAAATATTAATAAACATTTGATTTAATTAAAGACACAATCTTATACTTACACATTCATCATACACATGTTGAATATCGGGATTAACAACTTGATCCTTGCCCACACGAGCTTCCTTCCACAACAAATGTGCTGGTAGTGATGTTGCATCACTTTTCGTCTCTTCTAACTACGTATTGACACAAGTCTTAAGATCATCAATTATAACACATTGAGAGAATTAATAAGATCGTAGAGTTTATATTTACTTACAATTTTTTCCTCTAAGCGAGCATATCCCAAACGCCCTTTTTTGTATGGATATGCGGGTTTTGACGCTCTCTCGCGATTGATGGCACTCACTTTCTTGAAATTCTCGTCTCTTCTTTGGCCTACAAAACCAACCCATTCTTCAGGTGTAATGAAGTTCTCATATTTCTTTGGACGTTCTGGATCCTCTTCAAGAAAATTCCCTTCATCATCTTTAAGATACTTGTTTGTTAAAAATGTTTTCCACCCTCTGTGTCTTTTTCCAGCCAAACCCATTATATACTTTTTACGGGTATCTTCAATGTTAAAAGACCTCTACAAAAAAACATACGCATAAAGTGTGTTAGTAAAAGCAATTTAAACACATATTATCGTCAAGATAAAGCAAATAACAAAAACCATATATGTACCTTTATCTCAGTCCAAACTTTCTCTTTACCCTCATCTAACTCTCCTCTTTTCCATCTAGGAGTGGTGATCGGAATGTGTATACGAACAAGCGTACCAATGTAGCTTGTCAACTTTGTAGCATTAGACCCAATAAGTTGGTCATTATCATTCCAATCTACATTATATGTTACTCCTCTATCTCTATCACAGATGATTCCCCTCATAATAGTTATACCTCGTGTAATATCTTTTGCTGAAGTCTTTTCTGAAGTATTTTCTGGAGCATTTTCAGAAGCATTTGCATCTTGTGAGTTTTCTTGATTACTAGCCATTTGACCTGTAATAATGAAAAAAAATAAAAATGAAATGACAAATATAAAAATGAAATGACAAATAAAAATGAAATGACAAATAAAAATGAAATGAAAAATTAAATTTTATTGAATGATATAGGCTATAATTATATATACTATTACCTTTTTCACTAAGGTCTCTTTCTTTTCTTGGTAGGAATGTGTTCTACTCGTCTCTTAACAACGCGGACAGTTGGATTGATCCAAATACCCTCATTATGATCATTTCTAATACATGATTCATTATCATTTTGATCAGTTATGCTTAAAGATTCAATGTCAACACCAATATCACTTTGATCTCCAATGCTTTCATCAATTACTTTGTTAGATAATAGCACTATAGACCATTTCGTACTTGTTGGATCATTGACATAGAACACTTGTTTAGCTTGAGAGGCTAGAATGAAAGGCTCATCTTTGTACCCCACCCTATTAAGATCCACTTGCAAAAAACCTGACTTATCCATTCGTATGCCATTATTATTTTCAACCCACTTGCAACCAAATATAGGAATCTGAAACTTCTCGTAATCAAACACCCAAATGCGCCCGATAACCCCAAAATATGACAGCGATCAAGGTGACACCACTATTTTGCATAGTAATTTTATCATCCTGTTCTTTGTTATAAAATGTGTATCCATTAATTGCATATGCGCTATAAGAAAACACAACTAAACTTGGACCGTATGCTAAACATCTCAATCTTTCTGTTACTGAAGCAGGATCTGAACGATACTTTGAATAAATATGTTCCTTAAACCATGGTATGAAACTTTGATTGTGCTCTCGTACAATCCAATTCTCATTTCTATTCGAATTTAAATCTCGAAGAACACCCTTGTGAATTTCAACATATGGCTCAACTTCAAGCTCATTGTGCAGAACATACAAATGCACTTGATCCCATTCGACCATTAATATTGTCACAACTTTATTTCCAATTAGCTTCTTACCTTCTTTTTTTTCAACAACATGAGATTTGGGGAGTCCAATTGATTGAACATTTGACAGATATTCAGTACAAAACTCAACCGCTTCTTCAACAATATATCGTTCAGCAATACAACCCTCTGGTCGACTTTGGTTTTTCACATACCCTTTTAATATTTTCATATACCATTCAGTAGGGTACATCCATCTCATATAAGCTGGTCTACACAGTTGTGTCTCTTTGACAAGATGAACGACAAGATGAACCATTATGTCAAAAAACGAGGGAGGGAAATACATTTCAAGATCACACAAAGTAACAACTATTTCTTTTTGCAATGTTGGTAAGATCTCAAGATCAATCACCTTGCTGCAAATTGACTTGAAGAAAAAACACAGTTTAGTTATTGCGCTTCTTACTTTTTCTGGAAGAATAGAACGTATACCTATCGGTAGAAAATGTTCCATTATAACATGGCAATCATGCGTCTTTAAACTCTTTAACTTGGGGTCTTGCATAAACACAAGTATTCTAATATCTGATGAGTAGCCTTCTGGAACTTTAACCTCACTTAGGAACTTACACAATATTTTTTTCTCCTTTCTGGATAGAGTGTAAACAGTAGGTGGTAGATATGTTCGTCTTCCTTTTTTCATGGGTCCCAATTCAGTTCTTATTCCCATCTCTACCATGTCCTCCCTTGCTTTAAGGCCATCCTTAGACTTCCCTTTTATATTGAGTAACGTGCCAATAACACTGTAAAATACATTTTTTTCAATATGCATAACATCAAGAAAATGTCTTACGTACAAAGATTTCCAATATGGCAATTCAAAAAAAATCGACCTCTTCTTCCACCCACCTATGACAACTTTATATGCAAAAGGCTTGCCAAACTGAATACTCACATCTTTCACCTTTTCAAATATTTGATCACCTGTCAATCCAGGCGGAGCTCTACGTTGTTCGGTATCTCCGTTGAATGCTTTTCTCCATCCACGATATTGATGTTTAGAATTTAAGAATCTACAATGACCGAAAAAGACATTCTTCTGACAAAGTTTCAATCGCATCGTATCGGATCCATCTTCACATATAAGACACACTTTTTCACCTTTAATGCTATACCCGGATAGGTTTCCGTAGGCTGGAAAATCGTTAATTATTCCAAACAACATTGCCCTCAAGTTGAAACTTTCTTTCCTATACCCATCATAAACCTCCACACCGTTCTCCCACAAAATCTACAAATCTTCGATTAAAGGTTCCAAATATATGTCTATGTCATTTCCTGGTTGTTTAGGCCTAGAAATTAACATAGATAACATCATGTACTTACGCTTCATACATAGCCACAGAGGTAGGTTATAAATCATAAGAATCACAGGCCATGTGCTATGCGAGATACTTTGAATACCGTGTGGGTTCATTCCATCAGTAGACAATGCCAAGCGAAGGTTTCTTGCTTCTTTTCCAAATTCAGGATAATCATTATCAATTTTCATCCACTGTGGTGAATCTGCCGGATGTCGAAACTTTCCATCAACAATTCTTTCATCTGCATGCCAAGTTAAGTGTCTTGAATCGGTTTCACTATGATACATCCGTCTAAATCTCGGAATTATAGGAAAATACCATAAGACTTTTGCTGGAGACAACTTTTTCTTATATCGAGGGGCACCGCATTTAGGACACTCATTTAACGATGCATACTTGTTTTGAAACAAAACGCAATCTTTTGGACATGCATGTATCTTTTCATAGCTCATGCCAATAGAGTACAACATCTTTTTGGCCTCATACTTTCGATTGGGGAGAACATTATCCTCTGGTAGCATATCTTTCATAAGGGCTAATAACTTTGTGAAACTTTTATCCGACCGTCCATTGCCCGCCTTTAAGTTGTACAACTTTAATACCGCAGACAATCTTGTGAATTTTGTACAACCATTATACAACGGTTTCTCTCCATCGCTTACCAACCTCTCGAACATTTTGGGACAATCATTAAGATCTTCTTCAAGCGCTTCTACAATCTCTTCAACTCGATCATAATTGTATGTATCTCTGCCATTGTCGTTTGAAGCATAGGTCCTATTATCCCCCGATTCATCATTCCCGTCACTTTTCTCACCATGCATATTCCAACATGTATAACTTCTATCAATTCCATACCGTATTAAATTCGATGCCAACTGAACCGCGTCAACCCTATTCCCATAACAACAACACAAACAAGGACATGTCATTCGACTGGGGTCTTCGGCGTGCGCAATAGCAAACTTAACGAATTCTGATACCCCGTTCTCGTACTCTTTCAACAATCGATTAGAATACATCCATGTCTTATCCATGGTTTACGGTTTGAGTCAATCTGAGCTAAATGATAAATTCGAAAACAAAACCAATACTCAAAACTTGCACTTGCTCTTGCACAACCATATAACAAAACCAATACTCAAAACTTTTCACTAAATTCATTTTATTCTATCAACTACTTTAGTACACAAGTATAATACATTCCTACCAAGAAAAGAGATGAGTAGAACACATAAACAAGAAACCATCATTGCTCAAAATCAATCATAAAAAGCACACGAAAAAAACAATATATTAATAGAGTTAACAATATGGCTACCTTTATTAAATATTTTGTTACGCTCTCTATTATTTCTCTTTTAGCTTGTTTTACCAATGCACAACTTGTTAATGTAAATGATGTTTGATAAAATAATTGGACAGAGGAACTTCAATTTTTTTACTTAGTTGGGACCTTGGGGAGACATCAGTTTGAAAATATGTTGTTTTCTATTAATATCAGGACCATAGAATTTAATCGGATTAGAACAGCACGTAAGGAAGCAAATTAATTGTCTGTAAATATAATAAATTAGAATCAAAGCAAGCATAGAACAATTTATTCATACAAAACTATACTAGAAATTGAAATACCTGGAGCTGAGTTGTGTAACTTTGTGTTGTATATTGTTGTGATTTCTGATGCAGCAAACTTTATACTTCTAGTAAAATGATTATAAAGTTAGTTTTACTATAAATGGTAAGAGAAAAGGTAGTGAGATATGAGAATCTAAATCATTGTAAAAAAAGGTTTGTGTTCCCATCACTATGTGATGTTGTTCACATGGCTCCTAAACTTATATCTCATCATTTAGAATTGGGACATGAAGATTCAAGAGCTGAAAAGAAACAATCACCTTGCGGTTCTCCTGTGGCAAGCGATAGTCCTGTTGTTTTCTTTTCTACAAATCAAGCGGTAGTCCTGTTGTTCTCTCTGCAGATGCTAAAAGTGAAACTGCCCCTTCTGAATCGGAAGGTCCTGAAGAAGTTACAGAAACCAAGGAGGCAGAGGAACTGCTTGCTCCTGAAACTGGTAGCAATGGAAATTCAGAAACAAAACAAGAAGACGTAGAGGATGGGCTTGATCGTGAAGAAAATATGATTTAGGGTTTTGATCGTGAGCTCTGGTTTAGGGTTTTGATCGTGAAGAAAATCTGACTGAGAATAGAAAAGTGATGATACGAATTTTTGATATTTATTATAAAACTACCTACAAAAGCGCTTTTAAAGGTCATCTATAACAGCACTTTTACATCAAAAAGCGCTTTCGTAGCATATCCTATAGCAGCGCTTTTAAAAGCGCTTTCTAAAGGCCAGCTTTAGCAGCGCTTTGGACAAGCGCTTTCTAAGGCTGACCTTTAGCAGCGCTTTTGAAAAGCGCTTTCTAAAGGTACCCTCTGAAAGGCCAGCTTTAGCAGCGCTTCCCAAAAAGCGCTTTCTAAGGGTGACCTTTAGAAGCGCTTTTGAAAAGCGCTTTCTTAAGGCACCCTTTGAAAGCGCTTTTTTAAGCGAATTTTTTTTAAAACCTACAGCAGCGCTTTTTTCCAAAAGCGCTTTCTTTTATGTGCTGCTAAAACTTATTTTTGGCGTAGTGATTCTCCTATCCATTAACCAAATCAAAGCAATGAACACAATCTCTTTGAAACTCTTGCAGTTAAAACCATTCCAATTCACTGTTTTATTACTAACAGGCTTCCATAGTGAAACCGGAAAAGGATGAAGAAATTTTACCTTAGATGAAACCGATTTTGCGAAACTCTTCTTCTAGGTAAAGGCTCACACTATTTTTGAATCAGTTTCTCTGCTAAAATCCAATCATCTTGACAATTTCCAAACACATTGTAATTCATGTAACGAGACAACAAATCAGAAGCTTTCTGGCATGAACCACGGTTGGACGGTGAGGAGACGAGTTGGAGAAGAGTTGGAGGAAGAACCACGGTTGGACGGTGAATGGGAGGAGATGAGTTGGAGAAGAAGATGAACAGGAGAGATTTCTGGGTGTGGGGTTTTGTTTGTACGATTTGGGATTTCTGGAAATCTGATAACCAATTTAGGGATTAAGACACTATTTAATTACCTTAGACAGCGCTTTCAAGAAGTGTTTCTAAAGGTATTACTTTTAGCAGCGCTTTAGGCTTTAGCAGCGCTTTTAGAGTAATGCCTTTAGCAGCGCTTCTGGAAAGCGTTGTCTAAGGTATACCCTTTAGTAGCGCTTCTGGAAAGCGCTGTCTAAGGTATACCCTTTAGCAGCACTTTAGGCTTTAGCAACGCTTCCTAGAATAACACCTTTAGCAGCGCTTTTAGTAAGCGCTGTCTAAAGTATAACCTTTAGCAGCGCTTATTCTAATTTTTTAATTTTTTTTACTGAAAACCTATAGCAGCGCTTAGGGAAAGAAAGCGATGTCTATTGTAAGGCCTATAGTAGCGCTTATAATAAGCGTTGTCTATAGTATATCTTTAGCAGCGCTTCTCCTTTAATTTTTAATTATTAATTTTTCTGAAAACCTATAGCAGCACTTTAGGCATAAGCGATGTTTATGTGGCGCTGTCTAAAGTTAATTTTGGCATAGTGCCCTCAGCAAGTTATTGTGAAGCCTGGAAATCGACCAGATAGCAGTACAAGATACCATGAAGCCTGGAATCGACCAGACAGTGGTATAAGACACCGTGAAGCCTGGCGCACAACCAGATAGCAGCAAAAGACACAGAAGCCTGGGACACGACCAAATAACAGTATAAGGCATTGCGAAGCTTGGAATTTGACCAAATAACCGTTTACTTGGCCAACTACTATGAAGCCCGGAAATCGACTGGATGTTAGTATGCCTTAAATTCAAGTTGAAACCCGGATGCGACCGGATAACCACTTAATTCCTTCTGAAGCCTGGAGCACGACCAGATAAGAATTGAGAAATTGCAAAGCCTGGAGGACGACCAGATAGCAAGTTTTAATCTCATCTCCCCAGTAAGTCACTGTGAAACCTGGAGCATGACCAGATAGCAGTTAGTCTTATTTTCTTCAGCAAATCACTGTAAAGCATGGAGCACGACCAGATAGCAGTTCATTTTCACCTCCTCGAATAAGATGTGATTCCCTAGTAGAGTAACGGACAATCGAAGCTCCTAAAATTCTACTTCCCCCAAGACAGAGACCAGTGTTCCCTAACGAAGTCCTCCTCAACAACAGGTATATGGGCTCTCGCAAAGGAATCTCTTATGCGATCGACACTCCTTTGGATGGCATCTTTAAGCCCATCTTCCGTCATTGATTTCCAAATGGAATCTATAAGCCCATTCCCGATATCGCAAGACAACCACCACTTCGTGCGAGTGCAAATTTCTGGGCACTCTAGTGTTCAATCATCTTCCACCTTCAGATTACGAAAGGCAGACAAGCCAATCTACATCCTCAGGTTTAAGAAGATTGAACAGGGGCAGCTGTTGTACCCCAAAATTTTCCCTCCCATATTTCTCAATACATGTCAAGTGAGGTCCTCAAATTGCTCAAGGAAGTCCAAGAGTTGACCAGACAAACTCTCTCCTAAAGCAGTCTACCTCAAATTAGGGTTTCATTTTGCATCAAGATGTTTGAATACAAAGGGTCCCAAATGCTCACTATTGTCCTAATATGTTCTTAAGATCATCCTTTTCAAGTTTCAAGCCCTGCAGAGGAAGTTGGCTCAGTCAATTGCTCAAAGGCCTGAAAATCGATTGTGTTAGGGAAAAAGTCAATTGTGGCCCACATACAATCAAACTTCAAGATTTTTGGTCAACATTATCATTTTGAAGTACTATTCATCATTTGATCAAGGGTTTATCATGATTCCTCAAGGATTGCTCACAATTCATCAAAACCAAAAAGTTGCTAAATTAGGGTTTTGTAGGAAACGTCAACTCAACTTTGACCAAGCATAACTTTCTCATACTTTATCAAAAATGACCCATACAAAGCTCATTTTGAAGAGGACGTAATTCCCTACAATTCATCTTCATCTCCCAAGCTCAAAATATGCACTCACAAGAAGATATGAATTTGGACATTATAGGTCATTTTGAAAAGTCAACAAAAACACCTTTTGGGTCAAAGCTTCATACATGAACATGGAAGACTAAATTGAGATGAGACCAAAAGGGTTGCTTAGAGGACATCTTAAGATTTCTAAAAAGTCAAAGAACACTTCTCTAGGGTCAAAATTGAGAGAGTTGTGCATTGTCAAAGTTGACCATTTTTGCAAAATTGCCAAAAGTCAAACGTGTCCAAAATTGCATTTTTTGCTAAATGGGCCCAACTTTTTATGCTTGCACTGAGTTTGTAATGTGGCCCACGACCCATGAGCCCTTCCACTTGTCATTCTTTTATTTTTGTCATTTATTTTGATTTTATTTCATTTAAATCAAATAAATTCAAAATAAAATAATGAAAATATCAAAAACTAATTAAAGCTTGAGATTTTGTGCATGATTAGGTCCATTACACAGCTGGAAACAAGATAAAATCGTGCAAGGTTCAAAATGGACAGAAAAAGATTGAGTTTGCATGTTTTGGAAAGATTTTGCACAAGATTAAATCATGAATCAATATTTATAATTGGAAGAGATTTGATACAAAATTGTAACCCTAATGCATTCTACTATACATAAGGATCAAGTGTAGACCAAAAAACAAGAGGTTGGAGGTGTGCAAGAGAGAAAACAAGTTTCAAAAATTCAAGAAGAAAGTTGCAGACCAATTTCCACGTTTCAGATCACTTCAAGGCATTCTAGTCATCCCAATCGTTTGCTGGACATCCATGGACCAAGATTCAATCGCTAGTAAGCTTCTCCACACTCAGAATCATGCAGTAAGATTCACACGGCTTGCATAATTTCTTGAATTCGAATACGTTAATTCTGGCATACTTAGCATGATTAATTGATATATTCATAATCCTTGAGATGTTTGCAAGCTAGTGGTTGTATTTAATTGCATTTTTATTGACTGTACACCAAGATGCCATGGCTAGGGTTCGTGGTTCGTTTTTAGGGATTTTTCATACAAGAACAATTGGCCATTAATAATGGTACCATGATGCTCGTGAGGTTGCAACGAGTGGATTGGTACCATTGGTTTTGATTTATCATGCGTATACAAGATTTTGGAATGAACAGGGGCTGTAGTTACACTCAGATGTCTGTAGGTAAAAGCTTCCAGGGCTAACACGACGGTGGGAGGAAGAAGAAGGATACGTGGCGCTTCATGGTTTGCCAGTTTGAATTTTGCGTGTTCCAACTATTAGCTTTTTGTTTTTATCATATAATATTTATTTGTTATTATTTATACAACTAACACAATCAACTCAGTTGGCAAGCATGCAGTGAAGGAATGCTTAAGGACCTGGGTTCGATCCCCAGGTCCCAACCTTGGTTTCATATTATTTTGCTTTGCATAATCAGGTGCACAAGTGTCCCTTGCGTCCACTATACATCATCAGCATCCAACCATCAGATCATCAACATGCTAGATCTAAGGCCTTCTCCCATGAGGGTCCAACATACGCCCAGTCAAGCAAGCACATGGGATTGGAAAAAGTCAAAGGGGCCGTGAATTATTGGGCTCAGATTTGCAAATAACACCCCCTTCTTGCTAAACAACACTAGGCCCATTCTTTTTTCTTTTCTATTTATTTTCATTTATTTATTTAATTAGTTTAATTATTTTCTTAACAAAATCAATTTCTTTTTTCACAAAAAAATCATAAAATCAAGTTTCAAAAAATTTAGAATTAGGTTTTTATTTTATCAAATTTAATTTAATTTTAGTTTAATTTAATTTAGGGTAATTTTAACTTATTTTTTTTATAATTAAAATCAATTAGAAATATTAGGGTTAACTTTTGATTTAAATTTTATTTCTTTCTTAAAATAAAAAGGTACAAAAAATAGATTAATTTAATTATTTTTCTTAAATTTAAATTAATTAGTAATTAGGTTTTGTATTATTATTCAATTAAACTTTATTTTCTCAAAATAGCACAAAAACCACAAAAAAAAAATTCTTTTAAAATTACAATTAGGTAGTTGGGGTCAAAACCCTAAATCTCTCGTTTTCGATTCATCGCGCGCGTTTATTATTTTTGCAATATTAATGTAACTGCTCATGGTATGTAATAGTTTAATCTAGGACTTTCTTTATTTATCGTTTTACGAGTTTTTTGGCTATGTAATTAATCTCTACCCCAAAGCCTTGTAATAGTGTAGGTTTTATTTCTCACATTTTAATTCCTGCAAATATTAATTGTTAGATGTATGTTAATAGGATTGTATGACAAGATTGTATGATAATTTAAAACGGCTAGAAAACACTAATGTGCAAAGATAATAACTGAAATCAAATCACTCGCACATGCGCACTCCTAGGGTATACTCTCACTTTGGTTGCCTTTGGTAAACGATCATTAAGTATAGGGTGTCTTAGTGGTTTCCCTCTTGTCTAACAAAGATCAAAAGTCCCATTCGGAAATATTGCCTCAGAAATGTTGCCTCGAATATGATCTTAAGGCTCTATGGTTATTACTAAGACGTCCTAACATTGCTTTAGTGATCGTACGTCCCTCTCGAATTGACCCTTACAACTCCAACGATGATGCTTCCTATTTCTCAATAGTAGGGTAGCATTGTCTAAAGGAAACAAGAATAGAAACAATCCTTTTTTTTAGTAGGTAGATGCTAGTAGGTACTTGCTCAACACAAACTTTTTCACACTTACACTTTTTTCAAACAAAGTTTTCAAAAAACACTTCATAACACTCTTGAGGATAGAAACAAGGATTAAAACGAAGTAAAATAAAACTTTTCAAAACAAACTCACACAAGAAATTTTAAAAGATGAGCAAGTACCTAAGAGCCCATGGAAAACCATGGATAGAAAGGGTGCTAATACCTTCCCTTTCTATAATCTACCCCCCGTACTTAGAGTATCTCAAAAAAGGACTTTTTCTGTGCTTTTTTTCCTTTCCGGTTGGATAAAATAAAAGTTGGTGGCGAATCTTGCTTACCGCAATATTTTGCAAATACAAAATGCAAAACGCAAACCAGCATTTTTCAAAACATTCGGTTCTGCCACTGTATCACACCTCTCCTTCATCATCTGAATCCAAGCCCTCTGTAATTCCCCAAGATCAGTGGGTATGTAAGGATAGATAATCGTGTAAGGAATGCCTTCTTCAGTAGTAGGTTCCACAATCACTGGTAAAGCAGCCACATAGGGTATCATAAGCTGCTGAGCACGAGCTCGTACCCATTGTAGATAAGGTTCCATTGGAATGGAAGTCTTTGGCCCAAAAGCCCTGACGCTCAATCTGTTTACCATGCCCCAAGCTCGTATGAACCTCCGGCGATACTCTTGAATATCATCCTCATAGCTGAATACAATGCCCTTGATAAGTAACTCATGGGGACCATCCCTTTGAGCGTAACCAAATTGTCGCAGAGCTAAACAAGGATTTTAGGTTATACCCCCTCTGATACCGAGTAATGGGACATTAGGGTATTCCCCGCAGCGGTCAATGATAGAAATGTTTTCCATAGATCGAGAACACCAAAAAATACCCATATGAGCGGGTGACATTATCCTTTGTGACCAAACCAGACCTTCTTCATTCTTCAGTATGGACTTAGGGAGGTGAGAAATAAAACACCTCGACAGCAATGGCATGCAGCACACGAGAATCCCTCTTCTCCTCATGGTACGAGTATGGAGATTGTGCAAAATATCTCCGAGCAAAGTAGGCACCAGGTTGCGAGAGAGAAAGATCCTGATAGCATTCACATCTATGAATGAGTTAGAATTAGGAAAGAGAACTAAACCATAGATAAGGAGAGCCAAAACCTCCTCAAAATCCTGAAAATCCATATTATCCCAAAATAGCTGGGCTTTGTCTATCAGAGACATAGCTAGAAAACCCTTGACTCTGCTTCTAGTTTCCTAATTGGATACCACGTCGGCCCGTTTCAGATGTAAAGCTGAGGCAATGACTTCTGGCTTAGGAACTTCTTCTAGACCTGTGAAGGGTACATGTTCAAGAATAGGTATATCCAATAGCTGATAGTCTGGAAAGGTACCCTTCATCTTTTCATCAAAGTTTGAAGTAACCAGGTTGAGAAGTTGACCATGTCTCTTAGTGAACGTAGAAGTTTTAGAAACCCTTGATGCTAGCTCTTTGAGTTGGGAAGGTATCTTCACAAAGCTGATTCGGATGGTATTTCTATGAACGAAAGCCATAATCTGCAAAACAGAACAAAGATAAATCCCCTTGGTCTTTGAAATGGTTATTGCAATAAGCATGGATGCCATGTTATGATGCATGATGTCATGATAAACCACAAGTATAGAAAACACGGGCGTAGCAAGCACAATCAAATCACACAAAGTCCTTAGGTTTAAGGCTTGCATGAGGTCAAAGGTAGTACCCTCTTGAAGTTTAGTTGGTTCAAACCTATCCTAAAAAGTAATGGGTTCTAGAGATTCTCAATATCACTGACAATCCTTTATCGGGCATTGTTTCAGCTCTCAATCTTTTCTTGTGGCCAAAATATCCCGAAAGTCTGATCTTAATGAGTGTAGCATCGAGTATCAACTAGTTCTCAGCTCTACACCGAGGCCGGCTATCTCACTACTTTCTAATGGCCAAGTCGTTCAACTAAGGTTCTAAGGTGCGTTAGTGCTTCACGACACCACGCGGCGGCCCCGTATTCTCCTTGTTTCCCCATGAAGGATACCGGTACCAACCAAAGTTCCACACCAACACAGCCATCGCTTAAACCATATCGGTCTACACCGTATAGTCTCCACGATCTATTGCTATTTACCTAATGAGTGCCCCCAGATCCGGGTGTAGGATCTATAGTAACCCCAAACAAAACTCTCAAAAGTAAAGCAATCAAGACAATCAAGAGAAGCAATTTTAATGACCTATATCCTAAGGTATACCCCACTTATTTAGTCCCCATCAGAGTCACCAGTTCTGTGATACGGTGGCAGAACCGACTGTTAATACTGGTTTGCGTTTTGTGTTTGCAAAATGTCGCGGTAAGCAAGAGTCGCCACCAACTTTTATTTCATCCAATCATGGAAAAGGAAAAAGAACAGAAAAAACCTTTTTTCGAGATATTCTGAGCACGGGGGGTAGATTATAGAAAGGGAAGGTGTTAGCACCCTTTCTATCCGTAGTTATCTACGGGCTCTTAGGTACTTACTCATTTTTCAAATTGCTTGTGTGTGTTTGTCTTGAAAATGTTTTTACTTCGTGATAACCCTTGTATCAGTCCTCAAGGATGTGACGAAGTTGTTTTGAAAACTGTTTTTGAAAAGTGTTTATGTGAAAAGTTTTATTTTTAGAAAGTACCTACTAGCATCTACCTACTCGAAAAAAGATCGTTTCTGTTCTATATCCTTTAGACAACGCTATCCTACTATTAAGGAGTAGGTAGCACCGTTGTTGGAGTTATAAGGGACATTCGAAAGGGACGTACGGTCACAAAAGCAATGTTAGGACACCTTAGTAACCATCCTAGAGTCCTAAATATCTTTTCCGAGGCAACAGTCGAAAGGGTCATTTTTCGATCTTTTGGGACATAGAGGGTAGCCACTAAAACATCATATGCTTCATGACCGTTTACCGAAGGCAACCGGAGTGAGAGTATACCCTAAGAGTGAATATGTGCAAGTGTGCTTTTTCAGTTAATGTTATCTTTGCACATTAGGGTTTTCTAACTGTTTTAATTTTCATGCATTCTTTCCATACAACCTATTATCCATACATCTAACAGTTAAAGACTGTGGAAATTAAAAGTGTGAGGAAGTAAAAACTAGCTATTACAAGGCTTCGGGGAGGGGGATTAATTACATAACCAAAAATCGGGCATTTAAAGCAAGAAATAAAACCCTAATTTAACTATTACAAACCCTTAACAGTTACAAAATAATGGAAAAAATAATTAACAAGCGCGTGGCAAATTAAATACGAGGGCGGTAATTAATAACTTAAAACCCTAATTGAGAGGAATAAATTTTTGTGGATTTTTATTTGAGAAAACAATTAAATCACAAATTAATTAAACCTAATTTCCAATTGCTTTTAATTATGAAAGAAGTTGGAGTTGCCCTAAATTAATTAGACTAATTAATTAAAAAATAAAATTTATTAAGAAAATAAGTCTTTTTTGTGATTTTTTGATTTGTTAATTTAATAAAATAATTTTTGTGTTGATTAAAAAAACAAAATAATTAAAGAAAAGAAATTAAAGAAAAGTAGTAGAAATAACTAAATGGGCCTACTGTCAGCAGATCTGGGGGTGCTGAACTTCTGAAACCCAGATGGATGGCCCAGAGTCTGGCGCCTGATCTAATGAGACCATCTTCTGGGGACTCATGGTGGACCTGTGTATGCTGGCGTTGGATCTGGATGGAGATGGATCCAGAGGATGATGATCCTCAGAAGGTGAGGTGTGTTGGATCTGGCTGGAGATGGATCCAGAGGATGATGATCCTCAGAAGGTGAGGTGCACTGGATCTGGCTGGAGATGGATCCAGAAGATGATGATCCTCAGAAGGTGAGGTGCGCTGGATCTGGCTGGAGATGGATCCAGAAGATGATGATCCTTAGAAGGTAAGGTACGCTGGATCTGGCTGGAGATGGATCCAGAAGATTAGATCAGAGGGTGCTTGGTGATCCTCAGAAGGTGAGGTGTGCTGGATCTGGTGAAAATAATGGAGAAAATGCCAAAAGCTCACGCCTGGGATCGAACCCAGGACATGAGCTTCTGACTTCCTTCCTCTGACCAACTGCGCTGCATGTTAACTCATACATATAATCAAAAGATAAAACAAAAAGTGTAAAATAATGATTATGCCAAAAACGCGCCAGAATTCAAACCAGCCAGTCAGGTTGTGACACGATGTTGTCTTCTTCCCTGTCCATCGTTTTAGATAGGAGACTTTTACCCACGGCAGTTTTGCTGTAACTGTAAACCTGTATTATTCAATAATCAAGCACACGCAATATAAATTCATTTGGGGACCATGAATTAACTGGGTTTGAAGCTCTGATCATCATGGTACCCATTATCAGGCCTAATTTTGCTTAAATCACAAAACCCCAAATTGGAGCACGAAACCCTAGCAATGGCAAAAGCTTGTTCCTGCACTGTAACTTAAATCAAACTATCCAGAAACATTGCAAACATGATGATGAACACAAATATGTAACTTAAACATGCTAAAGATGCAAGAATTAGAGTACTCGAATTTGAATAATTTTGCAAACCATGAGAGTGATAGGGAGCGATTCTGGACGTGTAGAGGCGTGCAATCAATTGGAGAAGCTTCCTGAGATGTCCCTGAATGTATTGCTAGCCTTGAAACTCCTTGAGGACGGCTCTAAGATGGATTTCAATCTCACACTTTTTGTCCAAATTTTCAGTTTTGTTCTTGTTATTTCACGCGATCAACCCCTTTTTTTGTGTATTGGAATTGTTATGTATATGTAGTGCACTGAATTAGGTCAACAAAAAGTATTCAAATCTTGGCAAATTAGGAAGATTGGATTTGATTTCCTCATGTATGATTTCTTTCCAAAACTTGCTTCAATCCAATCTTTTTCAAACCTAATGAAACTTGCACGATTTGGTTGGCATGCTAGTTGTACATGGACTCAGAATATGCATAAAAATCTCAAGATTTGATTTGTTTTCATTATTTTATCATTTAATTTGATTTATTTTGATTTAATTGAACAAAAAATCAAAATACATGATAAAAGTAATAAAAAAATAGGTGGAAAAGCTCAGGAGTCGTGGGTCCTATTAGAAACATGTTTCAAGTAAGAAAACATGGGCCCCTTTGGAAAAAATGCAAATTTGATCAATGTTGACTTTTGACAATTTTGCAAAAAAGGTCAACTTTGACAAGGCATATCTCCCTCAATTTTGACCCTAGGAGGATGTTCTTGGACTTCTTAGAAATCTTGGGATGTCCCATAAGCAACCCTTTTGGTCTCATCTCAATTGAGTCTTCCATCTTCATGTAAGAAGCTTTGACCCAAAAAGTGTTTTTGTTGACTTTTCAAAAGGACCTATAATGTAGAAATTCATATCTTTTTATGAGTGCATATTTTGAACTTGTGGGCTGAAGATGCGTTGTAGGTAATTGCATCCTCTTCAAAATGAGTTTTGGATGGAAAATTTCTGATAAAGCATGTGGATGTTATGCTTGGTCAAAGTTGGGTTGACTTTTCCTATGAAACCCTAATTTAGCAACTTTTGGGTTTTGATGAATTTAGAGCATTCCTTGAGGAATCATGATCAACCCTTGATCAAATGATGGATAACACTTCAAAATGATGATGTTGACCAAAGATCTTGAAGTTTGACTATATGTGGGCCACAATTGACTTTAGACCTAGTACAGTCGATTCTCAAGCATTTGAGCAGTTGACTGAGCAAACTTCTTATGCAAGGCTTGAAACTTGGCATGGATGATCTTGGGAACATATTAGGACCTTAGGAAGCATTTTAGTCCCTTGTAGTTCACACATCTTGATGAAAAAGGAAACCCTAATTTGAGGTATACTGCCTTAGGAGAGAGGTGGTCTAGTCAACTCTTGGACTTCCTTGAGCAACTTGGGGACCTCAATTGACATGTATTGAGTAAAATGAGAGGGAAAATTTTGGGGTATAACAGTTGCAAATATGGTTCCAGTGCCAAAGAAAGACGGAAAAGTTCGCGTGTGCGTAGATTATAGGGATCTGAATAGGGCAAGCCCCAAGGATGACTTCCCTCTACCTAACATTGACGTCTTGGTCGATAACACTGCTCAGCATAAATTTTTATATTTCATGGATGTTTTATCTTGCTATAATCAAATTAGGTTGGCTCCCGAAGACATGGAGAATACCACTTTCATTACGCAATGGGGCACCTTTTACTATAAGGTCATGCCGTTCAGATTGAAGAATGCAGGGGCAACATATCAAAGCGCTATGGTAGCTTTGTTTCATGATATGATCCATCATGAAATAGAGGTATATGTGGATGATATGATATCCATATCACAAACTGAAGAGGAACATCTCGATTACCTGTGCAAGCTATTCGAAAGGTTGAAAAAGTATAAGTTGAGGTTAAACCCTAACAAGTGCACATTTGGAGTACGGTCTGGAAAACTTCTAGGTTTTGTTGTCAATAGTAAAGGCATCGAAGTAGATCCTGCCAAGGTAAAGGCCATCCAAGAAATTCCAGTCCCCCATTCTGAAAAGGAAGTTAGAGGATTCTTGGGTTGTCTCAATTACATCGCCCGCTTCATATCTCACTTGAATGCTACTTGTGAGCCAATCTTCAAACTCTTGAAGAAAGATAAAGTAGTAAGATGGAATGATGAATGCCAAGCTGCTTTCGACATAATCAAAGAATATCTGCAAGAACCTCCTATTCTCATGCCTCCAGTTGAAGGAATACCCTTGATCATGTACTTGACAGTGCTAGAGAATTCTATGAGGTGTGTTTTGGGCCAACATGACGAGTCTGGCCGAAAAGAGCATGTTATTTACTACCTGAGCAAAAATTTTACCGACTATGAAACTAGATATTCACTGCTCGAGAAAACTTATTATGCTCTGGCATGAGCTGCTCGCCGGCTAAGACAGTATATGTTGACTCATACCACTCTGTTGATTTCTAAGATGGGCCCAATCAAGTACATCTTCGAGAAACCTGCTCTTTCCGGATGGATAGTTAGGTGGCAAATGATCTTGACTGAGTATGATATTCAATACACAATGCAAAAGGCTATCAAAGGAAGTGTATTACTAGATCATTTGGCCCATCAAGCTGTCGATGATTATCAGTCTATGAAATTTGACTTCTCGGATGAGAATATCATGCTAGTAACCGATTGCGCGAAACCTGGACCGTATGACGGACCTGAACAAGGATCCCGATGGACTATGGTCTTCGATGGGGCTTCCAACGCCTTGGGTAACGGAATTGGTATTGTGATCATCTCCCCTGAAGTTCACCACACTCCTTTCACTGCCAGATTATGCTTCGATTGCACAAATAATATGGCTGAGTACAAAGTGTGCATTTTGGGTCTGAGGGCTGCCATTGATTTGAGGATCAGGCATTTGAATGTGTTTAGGGATTCCGCTCTAGTGATTAGCCAAGTAAAAGGAGATTGGGACACTAAGCACCATAATCTCATCCCTTACAAGGAACTTATGATATCCTTGATTCCCTACTTAGAAGATATCACCTTTGAACACTTCCCTAGGGAAGAAAATCAGTTGGCTGGCGCCTCGGCAACCATGTCTTCAATGTTCAAGGTCAGATGGGACAACTAAGCTCCTATGATTACAAATGAGAGTTTTGATGAACCTACACACTGCTATGAGGTTGACACTAACGCATAAAAGCCTTGGTACCATGAGGTGAAGATATACCTTGAAGCACAATGGGACTAACCTCAATAATGCTATGATTACTGAACTCTGGACTCAGTTCAAGATCAAGCATCACAATTCTTCTCCTTATAGACCTAAAATAGATGGCGCAGTAGAAGCGGCCAACAAAAACATTAAGAAGATTGTGCAGAAGATGGTAGTAACCTACAAGGACTGGCATGAGATGTTACCATTTTCTCTTCATGGCTACCGTACTTCAGCTAGGCCATCAATTGGGGTGACTCCCTTTTCTTTGGTCTATGGCATGGAAGTTGTTTTTCTAGTAGAAGTTAAGATTCCCTCACTAAGGATTATGAATGAAGCATGCATAGGCGAAGATGAGTGGGTTCAGACGATATTGGATTAGTTGAACTTAATCGACGAAAAACGACTGGCTGCTGTTTGTCATGGTCAGACGTACCAAAAATGTGCAATCAAGGATTTCAACAAAAAGATCAAACCTCGAGTATGTCAAGCTGGTGACTTAGTGATAAAGCGCATCATTCTGCCACAAGGAGACCACAATGGCAAATGGAATCCCACCTATGAAGGGCCATTTGTTGTTAAAAGAGTATTCTCTGGCGGTGCCATGATGCTGACTACCATGGACGGTGAAGACTTCCCACATCCTGTGAACGGGAACATAGTTAAAAAATACTACGCATAAGAGACCCGCTAGGTTGACACACCTAGGAAAAATAAGGGCATCCCGGCAAACCAAAAGTTTTGTGCAAAAATTAGGGATATATGCAAAAGATTGTACACCTGGCAAGTTGAAAACCCGAAAGGGCGACTTGGGCAAAAATGGGTATTCTGGTGGGCTGAAAACCTGGAAGGGCGATCCAGGCAAAAGCTAAGGATTGAAAGCGTATGACTATGTCCCGCAGAATCACCACAATCAACTTTATTACCAAGGTCCGAGTTCAAACGGTCCAAGATCAATCCAATCAACTTCTGTCAACGGCAAGAGGCATTCGAAGACATTGGGGCAATAGTAGAGTTGGAATGCAATGAGATCATTTCCACATGGCTATTTGTTTTTGTTTTCAAAATTTTGTTTTCCTTTCGACGATTTCCTCTTACTAGGATCTTCGTCTCTTTGTACAAAAAATGCTTATTCATGGGAAAAATACCAATACAAATATACTTTGAAGTGCAAACTTTCTGTTTTTGTTTTGAATGCAAAAATGTCCAATGACTAAAATTAAACGAGCATATGCATATGAACATGATTAAAACTGTTTGGCACATGTGTCCTGCTAAGTAGCAAGCATCTCTTTAATGTATATGGAATATCCTCACAAAGTTATTTCATTAGAATTATCTCCATAAAGACGACTACAATAAACCAATCTTCAATAGAGTTACCCACAAAGTCTTTTTGCATAGGTTGATCTCCGACCAGAGTCTCAATCTCTTGAGAGCTCTCTCCTCAGCTAAGTTGATCCTACTAGAAGAAGTCTTATAGATATCATCCTCAAAGAATTCACCTTATCAGCAGTTCATCAAGTATTCATCAACAGGGTTTATTCCCCTCAACATGGTTTATTTCCCCAACATACAACAATCAACGAATAACAAAATTCCCCTGGCATAGTCTATCCTCCCCAAGATGAGTCTGTCTTCCCCGGCTGAGTCTATCCTCTCCATCTTGAGTTTGCCTCTTAGACTATTACCAATCAGAGGGTCACAACCCCTAATCCCCAGTAAACTCATCAACAAAGTCTTTACTATCTCCAAAAGTTACTGTGAAGCCTGGATCCGACCAGATAATAGTCAACTCTATTCTTTAAAAACACAGTGAAGCCTAGACCCGACCAGATGTTAGTGTAACTTTTCAGATGCTATGAAGACTGGACCCGACCAGATAATAGCACAATTTTCCAAATGCTATGAAGACTGGACCCGACCAGATAATAGTGTAACATCTCCAAGTACTTTGAAGCCTGGACCCGACCAGATGATAGTTTAACTCTTTGAGATAATGAAGAACCTGGACTCAATCAAACCAGGGTCTAATTTCTTTTCCCCAGTAGAGTTTGCCTTTACCCCATCAAGTTGTTGTGAATCCTAGATCCGATCAGATATCAGTTTTCAACTTCATATTTTCAAATAGGTTATCATGAAGCCTGGATCCAACCGTATAGAAATTCCCCTCAGAAGCTCATTGGGAAACCTGGAATCTGACCAGATAACAACTAAGTTCCAAGCAAGTAACTGTAAAGCCTGGACCCGACCAGATATCATCTCAACCCTATCTTTTTTAGACAAGTTACCGTGAAGCCTGGATCAGACCAGATAGCAATTAACTTCATCCACCTCAAAATCTGTAAAGCCTGGATCCGACCAGATATCAGCTCAACTTCATCCATTCAAGCAAGTTATTGTGAAACCTGGAGTCCGACCAGATAACAACTAACTACAATCCCTAGCAAGACACTATAAAGCCTAGACCCGACCAGATAATAGTATAACTTTTCAAAGAAAAAAATATGAAGCCTGGACCCGACCAGATAGTAGTTACCAACTTCAAGTTATTGTGAAGCCTGGACCCGACCAGATAATAATTAGAGTTCAAGAAATTTTCTACGAAGCTTGGAATTTGACCAGATAATAGTTAATTCATTCCTCCCCAGTAAGTTATTGTGAAGCCTGAATCTGACCAGATAGCAGTTGACTTCCTCATCCTCAGCAAGTTATGAAGCCTATACCCGACCAGATAACAACTATCATTCAAGATATATTCCCCAGCGGAAGCATTCTTTTAACAAGTTTGAAGATGTGTATATTCTTCCTCCCCAATAACAATCCGGGATTCAACTTCCCAGGAACTCCTCAGCAGTAGTCATGGATTTATTTTCCTGGACAAACATGCATCTCACATTCATATATCATAGCATATACATACGAAATGCATTTAACATAATCTTATACCACATCATGTGGACATTATACATACATATGCATTTTACTAACCCTTTTTTCCTACAGGTGAAACATCAGGTTTTAGTATAAATCGACCAAAGATTTGTGTTGATACTTCTTCCAGTATTTACCACCATTCCTCCAAATGGCATCTATAAGCCCATTCCCAATACATCTTCGGGTGCAAATTTCTGGGCACTCTAGTGTTCAATCATCTTCCACTTCAAGTCATGAATGGTGGATCCACCAATCTAACTCTTCAGGTTTAAGAAGATTGAACAGGGGAAGGTGTTGTACCCCAAAATTTGCCCTCCCATTTTATTCAAGGCATGCTCATTAAGGTCACCAATTTCTCAAGGTTGACCAAGAATTGATCAGTTAAATTCTCCTCCTAAGCAATGGCCTTTCAACTAATTTCCCTTTTCACCCAGATGTGTGAGTTCCAAAGCTTCAAATGATTTCCATGACACCCTATATGCCTCAGCATAATGGCACAACTGAAAGAAAGAAAAGAAGTGTGCATGACAAAGTGTAGGTCGAAGGCTGAAAATATGCTTAAGGGCTTTTTGGGTTGAAGAAGCTTTGACAGCAGTGTGATGCCCAACGAAGCACTAACATCCAAGAAAGGCTAGATCAAAAGAAAGCGTGATGAGGATTTTTCTAAAGTCTTCGATTGGAAGATATAGTAAATTCATCGAAGGGTTTTTATTTTCGCATAAGGGAAATATAAGCTATTCGAAGCACTACAAGGAAGGACCTTTCGAATGGCACATTGTTTGAATGGAAACTTTGAAAAGAAGAATATTTTGGAATGAAAAGGCTTTTATTTTATCCAAAGAAAACATGTGAAAGGCTCATGATTCGAAGGACATTCCATATTCAAGCATGGCATGGTCAAAGGACAATTAGAGCTTATGGTGGACTAATGCGTATCATGGTTGTTTCTTGTAGGCAAGCAAAGGGAAAGAGTTGGGTAATCAAAGCAAAGGCTTGGTGCTCATAAGTTATCCTTCGATTGGCGCATATAAGCTATATTCACCAATCGAAGGTGAACTAGTGATCAACAAGAAATATATTTTTGCAGACATGAGAAAAGGGTGGGAGTTGGAATAAAAGATCCACCTATACAACTACATTCGAAGGAGATGACAAAATAAAGCTTCGACATGCCAAGAGGAAGAGGTGTTCGAATTGAAGTAAAGGAGACTGAAAGGAACGAGAGATGAATTCGATTGGGCTAATTGGATAGTTTCAGATCAAGAAACTAAGGCAGATAGTGGCTCAATCAACGAAGCCACAATGATAAGGCCTTGAGCCATTCAAATTGGAACTTAGAGCCAATCAAAGAACAAGGTTTGAGAGCATTCGAAAGAGTCAAGATGTGAAACCTGTCCAGGTTCACTCAAAACCCAAAATGGTAGAAAATCATCAAAAAAGGCAACCTTTTAAGACTTTCAATTCTGCCTTCAAAGCCATGGTTAATGGCTGATTCTTTCCATTTTCTCCCACCACCACACCCCTATAAATACAAGACACACACACATTGCCTACACACAGAGATTACCTATCAAGAACACAAAGAAATACATCAAAATTGTCAAAGTCGAAGCACACTTTTCAGGCCTCCTCACTCAAAACCAAACATCCTATTCCCCTCCTGAGATTCCTAGGAAGGCTTTCAGGCCCCTAAGCAAGCAGTTTCACGCCCAAAGCCACAGATCCACGCATCTTCGATTGGCAAGGGTTTGCAAAAAAAATGCATTTTCATGGCTTATTAATAGTTTTAACCATTTGATTCATGTTTAGGGATATTAATAGTACAGGTATAACGTGAATGAGATCGTGTCATTACTAGGGCACAATCTGATATTTCCTTCGAATCTCTGGGTTTAGGTTGTTTCAAGCCAAAATAAGCTCAGACCTGAGATCAGTGGATTCAAATTAGAGCCGATAAGGTTAAGGTGTTGCGTGTGTGCAGAGGCAGGGGTTCGATCCCCGCCTCTTGCAATTAATTTTTTGTTTATTTTCTTGCAGATCAAGTACCCTCCACCAGCAATCCATCATACACTATCAACAGCCTCTCTCGTTGGATCGAAAGGCCGCCCCTCCTTGGATCAAAAGGCTGTTTCCCTTATTGGATCAAAAGGCAACTTGAGCCTCTTTCCTAATCTGGGCATGCATTTTTAAACTTACCCCCTGTTTCTATTTGCTGCTCAGGCCCATTTATGTTTTTGTTTTGTTTTTATTACTTATTTCTTTTGTCCTTTTATTTAATCAGCAAAAATAATAAAAACTCATAAAAACATTAGGTTATCATTTTACTTAATTAAATTGATTTTGTAAATTAATTAATAATTATTTAAACCATCTTATTAATTTTAAAATCAATAGACTTAGGATTTATTCGAATTCAATTCTTTTCATAAAACAAACAAAAAAAAAAGATATCATTTTTTAGGATTTAGACGTCCTTTCAATTCGCACGCGTTTATTATTTTAGCATTGTTATTTTTATCATTAATGTAACTGCTTATGGGATGTAATAGAATTAACTAGGACTCTTTTACTGCTTTCTTTATTTCTCCCCCAAATTTTGGATATGTAATTATCCCCTCCCCAAAGCCATGTAATAGCGTAGGTTTTAATTTCCGCACTTTATATTTCATGTACATATATTAACCGTTTTGATGTATCGTAATAGGATTGCATGGCAAGAAATTAAAAACAAAATGTTAGTAAACCTAACATCAAGATAAATAACTGAAACACAATACAATTGCACATGTGCACCTTTAAGGTACTCCACTTGTTTCCTTCAGAATAAACAGTCACGGCTCTCGAACGTAAGAGATTTTAGTGGTGACCCTTTGGCTTAAAGATCATAAGTCCCTTGATGACTCTTTTGATGTTGCCTCGGTATATGATCTTAAAACCTTAGGGTAATTACTAAAGTATCTTACTAGTTGCTTTCGTGACTGTACGATGACCCTCGCCCGTCCCTCAAAAATCTAACGATAGGGCTACCTACTCAATAATAGTAGGATAGAACTGTCTAAAGGAAAAGAGGAAAAGAGCAAACCTTTCGAGTAGGTAGATAGCTCCTAGTTGCTTGCTCATAAAAACAAACAAAACAATTTTTCGCACATACACAGACTCTTCTCTAAAATATTTTCAAAGACAAAAAACACTTTGTATACGTTCTCACCGAAACGAGAAACATTACAAATTTCGTCGCACTAAGGCGTCTTTTCAAAATATCTTCAAAACACACTTACATAAAAAAGAATTTTCAAAGTGAGCTAGCAACTAAGAGCCCGTAGATAACTACGGATGGAAAGGGTGCTAACACCTTCCCTTTCCATAATTTACCCCCTTACTCAGAAAATTCTCGAAAGGTCTTTTTCTGTTCTTTTCACCCTTTCTTTTGTTAGATAAAAGAAAATTCGGTGGCGACTCTTTCTTACCACAACATTTGCAAACACCAACGCAAAACCAGTACAACAGTCAGTTCTGCCACCGTATCACAGATAAGATTTCCAACGCTTCTGACCGTGCGTAAGTTGAAGTTACTGTTCTCAAGTTGTGGTGAATACAAGAACTGATTTTTCTCAATGCTGTCAAATTTGGCCCCAAGCTCGTCGAGTGAATTTGTCTGAGCATAAACTCTTTAAAGCATAAACAAATTTTTGGAAATAAGTTATCATTTTAGGGTTTAGAAACCAATTTTAGTGAGTGATGGGCTTGGAAAACAACAAGAGAGGGTGCATCTTGAAGAAATGGAGCGGGGTTTGCATCAGTCGGCGATTGTTCTTATTCACTCTTCTTTTTGTATATAGTTGCCATGGGTTACTAAAACCTTTTTCTTGTTGGGATTGAAAGGATTTCACCATAGTAATATGTATTTCTTTTAAGATTTGTGTTGTGAACCTAGTTTTATATATATATATATATATATATATATATATATATATATATATATATATATATATATATATATATATATATATATATATATATATATATATATATATATATATATATATATATATATATATATATATATATATATATATATATATATATATATATATATATATATATATATATATATATATATATATATATATATATATATATATATATATATATATATATATATATATATATATATATATATATATATATATATATATATATATATATATATATATTTGTGTGTGTGTGTGTTAATCTTTGTTTTCATAAGTTTTGATTTGTGTTGAGAAATATATTTCAAACTATTAATCTAAAATTATTCATCTATCGATACCCAAACTCTAGACATAGATTTGGGAGTTGATATTCACTTTGTGTCAGATCTTAATGTTTGAGTGTTGTTTAATATGTTGAGACATCTTCTGTTAATCAACTGGTATAATCCCGCAATGCTGCTCTAGACATGGATGGTGTTGATGAGTGATACGTGATTATAGAGATGAATAAGTTAGTCCACATGATAAGATTAGGATAATAGATATTGTAATAAGTTTTTATTAATCATGGTGTTATTAGTAATCTTTTCCTGATTTAATATCGAGGGTATCTTTGTTGCATTGTTTAAGCTCTTGTATTTGAATTGCTATTGAGAAATACAATTTGAATCTGAATATAAGATAAGTCTTCGTTCGATGCTAAATGATAGAGGTAGATTTATGTTTAACATTCACATGGAGTATTGACTCTTAATGCTTCTGTATTGTTTGATAGGTTGGGAGATTGTCGATTAGACAATACGGTTGATATCTCAACTTTGAGATAGACATGACCTCTGTTGTGGGTGATACATGATGTTATTGATGAATGCTTAGATTGTATTTAGCTGATTGGTAAAATGTATATTCTATGGGTGAATGAAATCCAATCAAGATAAGTTATCTTCTCTCTGAAACCTTATTTATCTTTCATCCGCTTTACATTCTGCAACCTTTTCGCTTTCAAACCATTTGTAAACAACAACCACGTATAAATGATAGTATCCATTGATTGGACTTTGGTATCACACTAATACATGTGGATACGGTAAAACATATACTTACCCAAATCGTTTGATTGTACTGCAAGTTTGATCATATATCATTCAACTAGAGATTACAAGTTTTTCGACCCAGTGAACAAGCAAGTAGTGATCAGCGGGGACGTGATCATACATGAGTTAAGGAATGGGATTAGACTGAAAATGTAAACAAAGATTTAGTGAGAATCTTATGTGAAGAACAAGCCACTAGAATTTGAAAGAGAAGAAGTTCGACAGGAAGAAGTCAGAGGTGAAGCAGGCCCAAGGAGACCTTAAAGAACGAGACATGTGCTTGCAAGGTTGAAGAAATGTGTAACTACATCAGATGATGTGGTCGATAATGAAGTTGATATGATACATTATGCTTTCTATGCAGCTGTCGAACCAGTCAATGATGATGAGGCATTGAAGAATTTGAAGTGCGTGAAAGCTAATAATGAGGGGTTGAAGTCCACTGAAGTCAACAACACTTGGTCACTTATTGAATTAGTTTAATAGTTTAATTTTATTAGTTTTATAGCTTTAATTTCTTGCATTTTAGTTGTTTTTATTTGTTTAGTTTGGAGCACAATAGATTCTCCCATTTTATTATTAATATTTTTTTATAAGTAAAAGGTTAGTAAAGTCAAGCTGATGCAAGACAATAGTGGTCTATTGCATGGAGTACAAGCTGAAGAAGTTAGAAGGATGTAGAGGAAAAGAGAAATAATTGTTGCAAGAAGCTAAGGGCTTGATGTGATTTCCTCATATTAGGCCCATGATCCAGTTCAATACAAACCCTAATCCTTGATGTATAAATAGAGTTGCAATGAGAAATGAAAGGGAGTTTGATTTTTCTAAGAGAAGGAGACCAAGATTTTGAGTGTGTGGATAGTGGAGTGTGCAAGAGTTTCTTTCCTCGCCCAATCATGTATCAACTGATGAGTAATGACACGATTGAAGATATCTCTTGAAGACTAGTTGTCTCAAGTCATTTCCCAAGTCTCTTTTAGGTCTATATCTTTTCTTCATTTATTGTTTAAGAGATATTCATATTAAGAACCATTTTTGTAGCTTGTACTCAGCTCACTACGAGCTAAACCTTTTGTAGTTGAGCAATGTGAAATTAATATTAAAGTATTTTCATGTTATATGGTGTGTGGTTAAGTGATTTCTTTTATTATATGTTAGTCTATTATAAGTTTAAACTTTTGCTTGATCAACTTAGGAGTAGATGATAGCTTGTTGTTCTGCGAGGTCCAATAACAAGTGATTTTCTTAATAAAAATGGTTGAATGAGTAGGATAGAGATATTTACTTTCTTAGCTTACTTAGAGATAAGAAGCTAAAACTGTTGAAAATTTCAGAATACTAATAGATGCATATTAGGGTTATAAGTGAGGCTTAGAGATTTGTTTCATTTCCCTTGTTATGCATGCTTTGATGTTATAGAGATACACCACAAGATCACTGTGACCTCACCAGTCACAACACCACATGTCATAAACACTTGAATACACTAATGATATTAATGGAACATAGCTCAACTCAATCACTCTTAATATATTTCCATTTCCTTTCACCTTACTTTTGACATCTTTTTTAAATGAACTTGAACTCATAAATACCAATCATTATTTCTCTTTGCTCATGCTTAAATCAAAAGAATAGTTTCTATACAAAAATATAATCTAAGTAAATTTACTCCTCATGGGTACGATACTCTTATACTTACTACTTCTTGTAATTACAACATGTATAGTTGCATGTGACACTTAAAATAACAATAAGTATATAGGTTGAAGTTGAATCCGAAAGGGGAAGTAACTCGATGCAAGGCAATACTTATGGCGAAAGGATTTCTTTGAAAAGAAGGAATCGACTTTGATAAAGTTTTTGCACCTCTTGTTAGGATCGAAACAATCAGGTTGATTGTTGGTCTAGAAGAAATGAACAGTTAACACATATGTCAGATGGATGTGAAATATGCATTTCTAAATGGCCCCTTAGATGAAGAAGTTTATGTTGCACAATCAGTTGGGTTTGTGAAACCAGGCGAAGAAAGAAAGATGTACAGGTTGCATAAAGAAATGTATGGACTTAAACAAGATCCAAGAGCTTTGAATAAGAAGATTGACAGTTTCCTAAGGGAGAAGGAATTTGTGAAGTGTACAGTTGAGCGTGGAGTATATGTAAGAAGAAGAAATAGTGAATTGCTTATACTATGTCTCTATGTCGATGACTTGTTAATAACAGGTAGCTGCAAGAAAGAGATCAAAGACTCAAGTGAATATGGTGTTGACCTAACTCAGTATAGAAGACTTTTTGGTTCATTAAGGTACCTTTGTCAGACAAGGCTTGATCTAGCATACAGTGTGGGTAAGGTGAGTAGATTCATGCAGAAGCCAAAGGTATCATATCTAGCAGCGATGAAGAGGGTAGTAAGATATCTCAAAGGAGCTCTCGACTATGGCATTCTGTTTCCTACCGTTGATAAAGGAAAATAATATAAACTAGTGGATTACACTCATTCAAGTTGGTGTAGTGATGTTGATGATCAAAAATCCACAGATGGCTATGCGTTTATGATAGGTGGTGCACCAGCTGCTTAGAGTTCGAGAAAAGAACCAATAGTGGCATTATTGTCATATGAAGCGGAGTACATATTTCCTTCTCTTTGTGCATATCAAACAACATGGATGGTGAACTTGGTCGAAGAGATCACATTAAAGGATCATGGAGCAATTACCATGAATATCGACAACATGTCAGCTGTCAATCTGACGAAGAATCCAATAGCACATGGAAGAAACAAGCACATCGAAATGAGATTCCATTATCTTCGTGAGCAGGTAGCAGATAGAAAGATGAACTTGAAATACTAAAGAACCGAGAATCAGATTACATACATCATGACGAAAGGAGTGCGAGTCAAAGTGTTTAAGAGACTTAGAGTTATGATGAATGTAGATAGCTTAGACACAATGAATTAGGTGGTGTGTTGAGATTGTACTCCTTTGTGTCGACGTAAGTAGAGCTCGACAGAAGCAAAGCTGTGTGGAAACATATAGTGTGTGTCGAGTTGTGTTTTGTTGCCAAAGTGTCGAAGAAGGTTGATTGACACAGGATTTCCACTTAAGTCTAAATAGTTATTTAGAGTTTTTATATTTTTGGGCTTTGACTTAGAGAGCAATCAAGCTCAGTTATAAATAGAGGAAGTGACTCCTATTTTGTAATGACTCGTAACTAGTATTTATAGAATTTTGCAGTTGCAAAGTGAATAAGAAAGTTTGTTGGCAGGGAGAAATTATGCAGAAAATCATCTTCTTTTCCAAATTTGTCAAACCGTAACTCTTTCTTTCATTATTATTGTATATTGATAATAATCTTGTTCATCAAGATTGATAGAAATTCTCCATAAATTTTAGTGGATTTTCAACAATTTTCACTTCGCAACTCTCCTTTGTAGTCATGTGAATTTCATGTCACTAAATCACGTGGCTGGAGACAACTTTTCTTATAGTGAAAAGACGCTTTGAGTAATTTCTCCTTCAATGGACTTGGTCATCCACAACATAACCATAGTGTTGCATCAATCCCAAGAAAGGCTGACAATTTCAGTAGGACAAACTAGGGATTCCATCAAAGAACCCTGTTTTGTTTTCAGAACGCATGGCTACAAATATTGCTCTAGTCCAAGATAGTTGAAATTGTTTAGAAGGAATTAGACGATGGCTAGACCTGTGATGTCGTTATGATGCATAAATTACGTGTCTAGCATGTCATGTTGCTTGTTGTGGGTGGTAGAGGATTGAGTGGTGTTGGTGTTGATATTTGTAGGAAAGAGGATCTAGATGGCGGGGGTTTGTTGTTGATTCAACGATGGTTTCGAGGGAAGCCATTGCCAATGAGGAGTTAGGGTTAGAGAATGAAGATACAAACAAGTTTTGGAGAAGAATTGGAAGCGAAGATGAGAGAAATGAAACAACATCGAATTTGATTGATAACTGAACGAGATTACATTATCATGGTAATCTTGAGAAGAAAGATGGACACCTCAATAAATGTAATTGAAGATGGTAAAATAAGTATCGTCCAACTTATTAAACCCTATCTGTATGAGCAATCCAAATACACGTTTTTTGTATTTATTTACAGTTATATACTATTACTTTTTACCACTTCTATAATTTAAATTACTATTTAAAAATTATTTTTGAAAGAATATGTTCCATTATTATATTGTATTCAAATATTTATAGTTCCTCATTTTATTACAATTATCATAAGATAACATTAAAACAACATTGATATATTATTTTCACAACCTTAACAAAACATGTCACGTTATTGAAAGCTGAAAAAAAAGAGTGACAGCTCTATCAAAATGCATAAAACATCAATGTAAAAATCACTAATGAGGGTACTTTATGGAAATAGGAGTCCCAACACGATGCTTTCCGTCGGTCCAAATCAACTTCCCAAATTCAAAATCAGAAATATATTTACTGCCTGGTTTCAAAGTGAATGTAACCTTGAACTCTTTCTTCTCACCCTTTTGTTTAAATGTTAATATCTTAGGCTCAACAGTGACTTGAAATTGTAGAGGTTCCTCGATCTCCGCTCTATACGTACTTGGGGACCCGACATTGGTAAGTGTACGAGTAACACTGTAAGTCTTCCAAATTTTCCTAAATTCATAGATTGTGATGGATGGATAGTTGAAATCTTTTAAACTAAAAGATTTTGGACAAGTGTAAGGTTTTCCGTAGAACACTTTAAGTTGATCACTGGTGTATTCACGACCACATAAGTAGTTCAAATAATCAGTAACATTCAGGTCATATACAAGTCCAGGATCCACTGCAAGATTAGGTCGAACATGCCCTGCACCATATGCCAAAGGAGTGGCCTTTTCAAGTGATGAATCCAACAATTGCACTCCGTTGTTGGTTTTTGTTGTTGCTGTAAAAAGTGAAAATAATATAAATAAAACAGTATATGAAAATGAAATCAAAGATCTTGTAATAATTTGATTACATGTGGTCATGATCGCTGACTTGATAGCAGCTGGACTCCAATCTGGATGAGCAGATTTAACTAGTCCAACTAGTCCGGAAACATGCGGACATGACATTGAAGTGCCTGACATGGTAGAAAAAGGAACTCTACGCTTATCAGATGGTTGTTCCGTAGGAGATGTCGCTAGAGTATACGCTGCAATTATGCTGACGCCTGGGGCAGTGATGTCTGGCTGAAGTACAAAATTAAAATATACAATCACATTCACAATTTGTTGTAAGATAATCTAAATCATAATTGAATTATATAACTGTTGCAAGTTTTAACAAACCTTAAGGATTGTCGGGTCAAGGCCATTTGGACCTCTCGACGAAAATGAAGCAATGGTTGGAGTGTTCTTTACCCCCAATTGTGTTTTAACTTTAGTAAGGTAAGCCACAGGAGACCTACACAGTAGATATATAAAATATAAAATTCAATTTTGTGAAAATCCAAAGTGTAATATCAAAGGCATGATGAGAACTATTACTTTGTGCGATTGATGTAATTATAAATGGCACTGCCATCTGCAAAGCCAACATTTGTCGCGGGAAGAACATGAGGATCTGCTATAACTCCATTTCCTGAATCCTTGTCGTTAGCCAATATCATTCCAATAGCACCTACACGAGAAGCTTGCACGCCCTTGTCAACTCTAGCACCATCCCCTCGAAGACATACCAATATTTTTCCTTTAACCTTTTTCGGATCAAGAGATCCTTCTTTGCAAGTAGAGCTACACAAATTAAATGGATTAGAATATATATCAGTATTTGGAAAAGTTAGTTTGAACAAAATGAAAACGAGAATTCTTACGCAAAGGCAGGAGGCACATTATCAAATTTGGCATCTACAGCACTTATCAATGGATATAATTTATGTGGTGGTAAATCCAACTCTGAAAGACTAGATCCCTTGTATATCTTTTTGTTACCAAGAATAACATAACTAGTGAAGTCTCTATCAATTGTGCTAGCAGCAATTGTGAAAGTCCATGGTTCCAAATTTGCTACAGATGAGGGTTCAGGTCCTGAATTTCCTCCAGAAGCGACAACAACGATGTTGTTGGCCGTTGCATGGAAGGAACCTACGGAAATAGCACTTTCCAAAAACTCTGATGGAATACTTCCACCCAAGGACACAGAGAGTACATCAACACCGTCACTTATGGCAGCTTCAAAAGCGGCCAAAATATCAACATCATAACATCCATCCCAACAGACTTTATAGGCTGCAACTCTTGCTTTTGGTGATCCACCACTTGCTGTTCCATTTCCAAACCCTAATACATTGGCTCCAGCAACAAAGTTACCTCCAGCAGTTGATAAAGTATGTGAGCCATGGCCTTCAGTGTCGCGTGCGCTGTCAATTGTTACATTCGGCTTTCCTTTTGCTAGATAGCCTTTTGCAAAATATCTTGCTCCAATAAGCTTCCTACAATTGTAATGAAAGTTAAAACACGAGCTATAAGGAACTTGTATTTCATTGTTTGTTCAATTCATTTCATCAAAAATTAAAATTTCAGCATTCCAACAAAAATAGTTAGATGAAATGCAATATCGAAAAAATGTGACCTGTTGCAATAAAATTTATCTGGATTTCCTTTGGTAACTTGACAAATTCCTTTCCATTTTTTTGGAATTGGCCCGTATCCTTCATCACTAAAACTCTTGGATTCTGGCCAAACACCTATCAACAACAAAAACAAAAAGAAATTAAAATCAAAATATTCAATTAAATAAAAATATCATAAAAAACATTAAATTATATTTCATTACCTGTGTCCAAATTTCCAATAATAATGTCTTCACCCAATGTTTTTTTCCAAAGTGAATCATTAGGATATTCACCTCCCCTCTCTAATCCAAGGAATTCCCATGACCGGGTTGTGTGTAGTTCATATCTTTTATTCAAGAATATTGATACAACATTGGGGTGTTCTATATTAATCAAAAAATATTAATATATAGCAACGATTAAAAGATTAAAATAAAATAACATTTTGCAATATGAAAGATAAATTCATGAATTAATGTAAGTACTTACTAGCAATTTCAGCTGCTTCATCTTCATCAAGCATTGCAGCAAATCCATTAATATTTTTATTGTAAGAGTAAAATATTGCTTCTTTAGCCTTCTCAGTACTGTGTGAAATAAATAAATTAACTATCATCATTTCATAATTAACCACGCAAACTAATTCACTTAATTTTAGGGTTGTGTAGTTTCATACCTTCCAAGGAAAGATCCAAGTAAGTCATAGTGAGAGTTTGTGACATACTCAGAATCCAATAATGAAGGATTTGGACCAAAAGAATGTGATCCTAAATATACAATATAGGACTGTGACAAAATAAACATGAATTATCGAATATTAGACCATACACTTAAACACTCAAATATGAAAATCAAAATATATAAGTAAAAACATTATATTGAGAAAGAGATTTAACAATGAAAAGTTGGGAAAATCATGCCTGTTTAATTGCTAGGGTATCTTGCAGAAAAACAAAAATAAACAGTAATATTATCATGTGACAAATGGACGATGCCATTTTTTCTCTGAGTGATATTCAAATGTCTAGTTTCACTCGCTTTTATAACCCAGTTTAGAGATTTTTTTTAGTCTAACAGCCATTGTGAATTTGTAATTGAGTCCACTATTGTGATTAAATTCTTTCTACATTTTCCGATGGACATTTATGTTAAATTAATTTAATTTATTTTAATTAATTTTGATGGTTTTTTTGGCAAGAAATCAGGTGCATTTATTGAAAAATATGGAAAAGATGGTAACATATCAAGGCAACACCCATAATGTGCTGTTTTTATTTTCAAAAATAAAACCAAATCGTGTTAATTATGGAATACTCGTGTTTAAAAATTACTTTTAATTAAAAAATATAATCTACAAATTATTTCATATATTCGGAAAGTTGCCTGGCAAACATATGAAATACCTTTTATGGTATTTTTTTAGGTAGTATTATAGCAATTCAGAATGTTCTATTTAAAACATTAATTTTATTCAATGGCCTTTAAAGGGAAATATAACAAATTAAGTTGAATGTTGAATTGAATGAATTTGGACAAATATGTGATCAAGGAAAAAATTAAAAAGAAAATTTTAATAATAACTAAGAGTTAAAGAAATTATTATTTAAATAATAATGAGTAATGAAGAATATATAGGTGTTTGTATTCAAATTAGGGGTGTTCAAATTCAAACCAATTCAAATAAAAAATCGAAAACTGATCCAAAAAATCGAAAACCGCAAAAAATTGAAATTTATTGGATGTGTTTGGATGTTATTTTGTGAAAACCGATCAGTTCGGATCGAATTTCGGATTAATTTTTCAAAACCGATCCAAACCAAACCAAACCGCACATATATTTTTATACTTATTTACTTTTTATTAGTATGATATGTTATGTGAAATTATTATTAGATGATAATAATTTTTTTAATAATAGTTATTAGCTTGGTATAATTTATTTATTTTTATTATTTCAATCATAATCAACCACTCTCATTTTATAATATTAACTTTTAATATACTATATGTTATATAGTATATCAAATCTATGATTTATTTGTAGTTTTATAATATTAATAAAAATATAATATCTAATTTGGATATCTAAAAACTGATCCAAATTAAATCGCATAAAATTGGATCGGATCAGATTGGATTTTTTTAATATATCATCCAAAACCGAATCGAATCGCAAGTAAATTTATCTTTGGATCGGATGATTTTTCATCTTAAAACCGATTCAAACCGAACCGCGAACACCCCTAATTTAAATAGTTTTTAAAAATTCAATCTGATCATCCAATTTCATGGAATTAAATTTTTTATCAATTTTTTGATAACCAATTTGCATATATATTATTTATTAATATTATGAAATACTATAAAATAATATGTTTAATGTAATAAATAATATATAAAATATTAAAAAGTAATATTAGAAAAGAAAATTAAATGATTATGAATAAAAATAAATAAAATAATAAAAATAAATAGATTAAACAAATAGATTATTTTAAAAAATAAATATCAATGAACAATAAATAAATGCAATATATATCATAGTAATAATAAATAAATAAATATTAAAATATAAACATTCAATTCGGTTTTAAAAAATCTATTAAAAATATCATTTGACACAAACTACTTTTACAAAATGATATTCAAATACATTCAATAATATTTAATTTTTCTAAACTTTCAGATTTTTATAGATCAATTAATAATTTTTATTTTGATCGATTTGAATTTGAATAATAAATATAAAGAGTTAATAAAATAAAATAAAATAAAATAAAATAAAATAATTAAAGTTGACTCATTTGAAAATTTATGGATTAAACTTTATGTAACAAAAAATAGTTAGTAAAATAATAATTTGAATAATAATGATAATAATAATAATAATAATAATAATAATAATAATAATAATAATAATAATAATAATAATAATAATAATAATAATAATAATAATAATAATAATAATAATAATAATAAAAATAAAAGGAATTGATCGATTTATTTTTATTCATGTAATTTGCTCTATATATAAATATATAAAGAATCTCTGCATTAATAGTCTAACATATGATTTGTCTAAAATAAAAAATCTATTCAAACACATTTAAACTTATTTAAATGCAAGTGATATATTTAAATATAATTAAATACAATTGATATAATTAAATATAATTAAATTTATTTAAATAAAATGATATTACCATTATTTATATATTTATATACATTACTATAAAACGCATACAACAATACTAAAGTCATCACAGTTCTTTCAAACACGTGGTGAAATATATAAACTGAGACGCGAATATTTTTTTATTTTTTAATTAATAATTGTTAGGATATAATAATAATAATTTAATTGATTGTGGTGATATATTCATGCTTTCATGAGTTCGAACTTCAGCCGCTCAAGTATTGTATACCTTTAACATTAAGGCGCGCCTTTTATTTTTTATTTATTTTTAAATAAATAATAAAAGAAATAGCACAACGGTTGGTTAGTTCAACCGGTGTGATATATTTTGTTTTTTATTTAAAAATTTTAAATGGCTAAACACTGACGCTTCTTTATGAAATTTCATTATGCAAATAATATATCATTACAGTTTAGAGTTTGGACCGTGGTGGTATCTTTCTAAATATTATATACATCTAGGTAGCATGTCTCTTCGGTTTCCATTTTTCCGTTGAAAAAAGAAACAAGATGAAACAACCCTAACCTTCAATACCGTGAAACGATACACGATTTCAACCCTAACACGATAGTTCACTGTTTATTGTTCATTTTCGTCCAATACTTTGATATTGTCACTCTTTACTGGTCATATTCGTCGAGGAGGTTGACAACACCAACACGATCGTCGACGTCGAGGAGGAAGACTACACGAGCACCATCGTCATTGCCGGAAAGGAAGACAACACCAACACCATCGTCATCGCCATCGTCGGGAAGGAAGACAACACCAACGTAATACTCTCCTTTACTTAATCATTACATTTACAGTACGTAAAACTTTTTCCATATACATCTACAGTAAACTCATTTGCCATTGTTGTGAATTTTTTTCTTGTTGATGAATAAAGAGGTTGTTGTTGTCGTTGTTTATGTTGTGGTTGTTGTTTATGATCTTGATGTTGTTGTTGTTGTTTTTGTTATTGTTGTTTATGTTATTATTGTTGTTTTTAAACATAGATGTCAACATGAAGAAGTGAAAAACACAAGAAGGGGGTTTGAATTGTAAAACTTGAAAAACAATTGCAGTCAACACGTTATTTTTATCCTGGTTCATTTGATCTCAAACTACTCCAGTCCACCCGTCAAGGTGATTTCGCCTCTCTCCAACGAGGTCTTAATCCACTATATTCAACTGAATATTACAACTGCTTTAACAACTGCTAAAGCCTTCTTGAGTCTAAACCACAAATCGGTTTCTCAAGGAAATCTTTCTTACAGATAATTGAACAAAGAGTGTGTATGAATGTTTTCTACAAAACTGTTTATCACAAACCGTGATACTACACAATTTAAGCTTAAGGGAACTAGAATGCTAAAACAATAGAATAAGTAATTGAGAGCTTTAGCAAACTTTGAGAATAAGGATGAATATGAATCGCTTTAGGCGTGTAGAGAGTTGTAGAGCATTAGCCAATTCGTTCCTCATTTGCTTGTTTATATAGCATTGGAAAATGATACGTTGGATCAATTATTCTGTTTCAATGCCAATAACATTCTTTCCATACTTAGAAGATCTTTGTCTGGAATAATGCCGTTGAGAATAAATGATCTTGAATGCACAGTACCGTTGCCAATTTAGCGTGTTCTGGCTTTGGCTTATTCTGACGCTGCTAGATGCTGATGAATTGTTCGGTCTTGATCAGAGTATAGATTGTTATGCGCAAATCTGTTCATCAAGCTTCAGCGTAAGCACATGCTTTGATCTTCTGATTCTGGTATCTGATATAACATCTTCTGATGCTGATGTTGATATATCATCTTCTGATGCTGATGATGATGTTCTCATGCTGATACTTATCAGAGTTTCTGTGAAACAAAATATAATTTTTAGGTAGCATATATGTCTCACATGAATTATACAATTTATATAATCTTGCATTTTGTTATCATCAAAACTTTAACTTAGGGTAGTAGATTTAAACATTGTTCTAACAATCCCCCCCTTTTTGATGATGACAAAAACTAGATTTTTTCAATTGAAAATTAACGAGAAAAGTATCAGAGATAACTAAATAAATTGTATCAGAATTAAATAGGCAGTTATCACAGATAAGAAGATAAGGGATAGAGGGGTATCAGAATTAAGATTGGAAAGAAGACTCCCCCTGAATTTATTACTTCCCTTTAATTCCATGAGTTCTTTAGGATCAGATCTTCATTGACTTTCTTTGAACATCAGAACATCAGAGCTTCAGTGTATTAGAGTTCATCAGATTCTTGTACCTGTAAGCTATGCAGAACAAAAACATTCAAGTGTATCAGAGTGTTAGAATGTTTGAGACTTTTGTCTCAGTAAACCGTTATTGAAAAATATCAGTCTTTCTCCCCCTTTTTGTCAGCAATCAAAAAGTGAAAATAATTGAATAAGTGAAAGAAAATGAAATTAAGAGAATCAGTGCAGAAAAACGCTTGTATTTAGTTCAGAGCCAGAAAATAGTACAGATGATATGCAAGAAAAAAATACTGAAAACAGCAAGAAATAAAATCTAAGGAGCAGGAGGGAGGCGTGTAAACAGATCCTCTAGAATGCTCTTAATCTGATCAGTAGTTTCCTTCTGCTGATTTACCACACTGGCTACAGCGTCAATCTTGCTATCCTGAACATCCATCCTTTCCTTCATCCTCTGATCATTCTCATCCATCCTTGCCTGCAGACGCAGATCATTTTGCTTCAGCTCTTCAAGAGTCTGCCTGTCCAAGGCAACTTGAGAGATGTCAGAGTCAAGATGCCTCTGAGAGCTTTCAGCAATATCTTCTGCTTGACTCAAATCTTCTGCAGATGTCTTCTACTCTTCTGCTGGTTGAACTGCTGGACGCTTTTCAGACCATGGCTCACAGTCCAGATGAAGCACTTTCTCCTTCTGCAGCTGACTTAAGACAGGTCCTTCAACTTCTTTCAGCAAATTGCTGAAGTTCTGTTGAGCCTGTTCATAATTAAGGTCTTGCAGCTTGAAGGTTTCAGCGCGTACCCATCTTCTGAAATGAGTCCAGAGTTGGTCTGAAGCAACAAGATCGATCATTCCCGGACAAACCTGCTTTAGAGAAGCAATCCAATTCTGCATGTTTGTTTCAAAATTCAAGATGCTGGGACCAACATCTGGCAGTTTGGGTTTGGGAATGGCTGTTTTATTGATGATGGCAACAAAACGGTCAAGGACTGTGAGGTCGATGAAGGTTTTGCTGTGATCTTCTGTATTTTTCTTGGGGGAGGGAGTGGGAGAATCAGAAATGATTATTGGACTATGTGGAGTATTGGGAGGAGGGGTAGTTTCTGGTGAGGATGGCAGCTGAGGCATAGTGACAGTGATGCCACTGGGAAATTGTACGGCTAGGGGTCGTGGTTCAGATGGTTCAGGTGAATGATGTACAGGGGATGGAGGTTCAGAGTGATGAGGCTCAGAGTTTTGAGGCTCAGAGTGTGGGGATGGTGGTTGAGGTGAGGGTGGATTAGGTTCTGGTTGTGGAGAGGGTGGTTGAGATTGAGTAATTTCTGGTTCTGGTTGAGCTTCTTCTGGTATGGGAGATAGTGTATATTCTGGTTGAGGAGAATGGGGTGATTCTTGTTGTGGTGAACGGGGAGTTTCTGGTTGAATGTTTGGATTTTCAGAGTGAGGAGCAGAAGAACGTTGATCAATTTCAGAAAGAATTTTGTCAAGTTCTGATGGTGTTGTGGGTTTTCGATTTAGGGGTTTGATGCGGGATCTCCTGAGAGTGAGAGACTCAAAAGGGTCAAATTCTGGTTCTGTTTCATCAATGGTGGGAATTGGGAGTTCATATGAAGTTGGGGTTGGAATCAGTGTTGGACCAGCAGATGGATTTAAAACATGTACAAAAGATGGATTACCTCTCTTCTTTGTTGTTTGTTGGGATGGTCCTTCTGAAGCAGCCTTTCTCTTCTTCTTCTTCTTCTTCAAAATAACCTCTGGTGTTTGCTGGTGCATATCTTTAAGGTTCAGACCAGGATCAGTCCTATCAGCTTTACACGCGTCCAAGTATCTGAGAACAGTGACTGGTTTAGAGTCAATCTTAGAGAATAAGGGAAAGTCGCTCAGAGGGACTCTTCTGCTGGTGATGTCAGCAAGAGGAGTGACTCTGGGCTCCTTTCTGATATTCTCTATCAGTTTCATCTTCTTCAGATTCTTGGCATTCAGCTGCTTGCCAACTACTGGTTCCAGAGTGCTTATCTCCTGTGCCTCTGTCAGATGTTCTATCAGCCTATTCTCAGGTAGAATATCTGATATTAATCTGCCGAAGGGTATCCAATCCCTTTTAGTCTTCTCTTCTTCTCTCATCTCCTTGACGTTGGTCTTCATATGATTGAACAAAATCTGAGCAAGGTTGATCTTGGTCTTCTTTGCAATAAAATACAGCAGAAATTGCTGATCTATGTTGATATAGTCAGGAGAGCTTGTGGGCTTCCTGTGGTTGAAGCAGCCCAAGATGATCTTTGCCCAGATTCTGTGCTGATCCTTCAGATTTCTAATCTTGCTGGATGGAACCCCATGTGCGAAAATGTGTCTAGCAACTATGGCAGTGTTTCCAAATCTTTCTTCCATGTCAATGCAGCGGATGCCACCACCGCTGTACCCAATTAGCCTAGCAATGTGATCTTCAGTAATCACAATCTTCTTGCCCATTATATGAGAAGTAACCTGATGTGTTGAAGAAGTTGCATGAATCCAGAACTCTTTGACCAAAACAGGGAACGTTGGACCCACCAACCTATCAAAGTACCTTTCCCATCCTTGTGCCCTAATTTCTTCAGTCAAGTCGAACCCATTTTCCTTCAAACTATTGAAATCAACAATCAGTTCAGATAGAACTTCCAAGTTCTTCACCGGAGTGAGCAGAGTTCTGAAGGGAATATGGTACTGTTCAGAAGAAGCAACATGCTGGGAACCTGCAGAAACAGAGCTAGAGGACGCCATGTTCACACTGGAAATTTTTTGAAGAAAGAAACTGGAAAAGGGGTTTTCTTTGAGATGAACACAGTAAAATGCAGAGAGATTTTGGATGATTGTAAGAGACGGTAAAAAATTAATGAATGATGTAACGAGGTTTAAATAAGTTTCAAAAGCAGTTTTGAAAACGTAAACGTTTTTAAGAGAGAGAATTAACTCATAATTACGTGCATTTAATGTTTGCTGATATTGGGGGATTTGAGAAAGATATTAGGAACCGTTACCAACGACGTGTGTCTCAATGCATCTAATCAGCGCTTTGCTTGCTCAGAGGCGTGCACGCGTGTTCTTCCTCAGGAATTAGCTGATTGACTGGATGACACTTGTTTGATTTCGTGAACAGCGCATCTATCTTTGAACTGAAAAGCTCAGCTCTTTAAGAATAGAAGTTGATTCAATCTGCATGTCTAAAAATTCTGAAGGAAGATTGATCAGAAGTTCACAGTGAAATAAAACAAATTCTGAAGGTTAACATATACAATTAAAACATTTTCACTATGGGCAGAGCTTCATGCTGAGATGTTTCAGAATGAAGTTGAACCTATCTTCAGAAAGTGGTTTAGTGAAGATATCAGCCCATTGATGGTCTGTATCAATAAATTTTAAGTTCAAAATTCCTTTCTGAATGTAGTCCCTAATGAAATGATGTTTTATTTCTATATGCTTAGCCCTAGAATGCAAAATTGGATTTTTACTTAAGCAAATGGCAGAAGTATTGTCACAGAGTATAGGGATGTTACTCTCAAAAATCTGGAAGTCTTCAAGCTGACTTTTCATCCAGAGCATTTGTGTGCTGCATCCTGCTGCTGCTATGTACTCAGCTTCTGCTGTTGATAGCGCAATTGTGGATTGCCTTTTGCTGGACCAATAGATCACATTTTCTCCCAGAAACTGGCAGCTTCCAGAAGTACTTTTACGCTCTACTCTGTCTCCAGCAAAGTCAGCATCGCAGTAACCTACTAAGCTGTAATCACTAGATTTTCTATAAAATAAACCCAGATTAGTAGTACCTTTCAGATACTTGAAAATTCGCTTAACAACTGTTAAGTGAGATTCTCTAGGATCTGATTGGAATCTTGCACAAATACATACGCTGAATAAAATATTAGGCCTTGAAGCCGTCAGATAAAGAAGAGAACCAATCACACCTTTGTAGACCTTCTGTTCTACCTTTTTGCTTACCTCTTCTCTTTCCAGAATGCACGTGGGATGCATTGGAATCTTTGATGACTTACATTCTGAGAGATCAAATTTCTTCATAAGTTCCCTGACATATTTGCTCTGATGAATGTAAGTTCCCTCTGGAGTTTGATTGATCTGAATTCCCAGAAAGAATTTCAGTTCCCCCATGAGGCTCATCTCAAATTCTGCCTGCATACACTTAGCAAATTTTCTTCCAAGAGAAGGATTAGTAGATCCAAAAATAATATCGTCTACATAAATCTGACAGACTAAGATGTCATTCTTAACTGACTTACATAATAAGGTTGTGTCCACATTCCCTCTGGTGAATTCTTTTTCCAACAGGAAGTTACTTAGTATTTCATACCAAGCTCTGAGAGCTTGTTTCAGACCATATAGAGACTTCTTTAGTTTGAAAACATATTCTGGATTTTTTGTACTTTCAAAACCAGGGGGTTGGTGCACATAAACCTCTTCTTCTATATATCCATTTAAGAATGCACTCTTGACATCCATCTGATACAGAGTGATGCCTTTATTAACAGCAAACGAAATTAAAAGTCTGATAGATTCTAACCTGGAGACTGGGGCAAAGGTTTCTGTATAGTCTATCCCCTCTTGCTGACTATAACCTTATGCTACCAGTCGTTCTTTGTTTCTGATGACTTCACCTTGTTCGTTCAGTTTGTTTCTGAACACCCATTTTGTTCCAATGACGTTGAATCCTTTTGGTCTGGGAACAAGATCCCATACGTCATTTCTGGTGAATTGATTCAGCTCTTCTTGCATTGCTAGAATCCAGTCGTTGTCCAGAAGCGCTTCATTAATTGAAGAAGGTTCAATCAGAGAAACAAGTCCCATGAGGGATTCTTCAGAGTTTCTGAAGCTTGCTCTTGTTCTGATTGGATCTTCCTTTCTTCCTAGGATAGTTTCTTCTGGGTGATCCAAGCTGCTTCTGGGTAGCCTTTTCTGAGGTTGGTCACCAGATGTTGCTGGATTACTTGCAGTGCCTCTTTCTGATGTTGAAGAAGTGTCTTTATTAAGAGCTTCTGATGACTTGTCTTCAGAACCTGTAAATTCAACTTCCATACCTGCAAAAACTTCATTCTGCTTTGACTTTTCAGAGTCAAGCTTATCATCAAAACGAACACTGATTGATTCTTCCACAATCTGTGTTTCTGTATTGTATACTCTATACCCTCTTGAGCGTTCAGAGTATCCTAACATAATACACTTCTGTGCTTTAGAGTCAAACTTGTTCAAATAATTTTTTGTATTTAAAATAAAACAAGTACATCCAAATGGATGAAAATATGAAATGTTGGGCTTTCTGTTCTTCCACAATTCATATGGAGTCTTTTCCAGAATAGGTCTTATAGAGATTCTATTCTGAATGTAGCACGCTGTGTTTATTGCCTCTGCCCAGAAGATCTTAGCAATGTTTGTCTCATTGATCATGGTTCTGGCCATTTCTTGCAATGTTCTGTTCTTTCGTTCTACAACTCCATTTTGCTGGGGAGTTCTAGGACAAGAGAAATCATGCAGAATGCCTTTGTCATTAAAGAATGACTCAAAGTATTTGTTTTCAAACTCTCCACCATGATCACTTCTGACTTTAACGATTCTAAGATCCTTTTCATTCTGAACTTGGTTACAGAAGGTGACAAACACAGAGTGTGACTCGTCCTTGTGTCTTAAGAACTTTACCCATGTCCATCTGCTATAGTCATCTACGATTACTAACCCATACTTCTTGCCACTTACTGAAGCAGTTTTAACTGGTCCAAATAAGTCAATGTGCAGAAGTTCTAATGGCTTAGAGGTGGAAACAACATTTTTAGATTTGAAAGAAGGTTTTGCAAACTTGCCTTTCTGACATGCTTCACACAGAGCATCTGAATTGAACTTCAGATTAGGAAGTCCTCTGACCAGATTGAGTTTGTTAATCTGAGATATTATTCTCATACTAACATGCCCCAATCTTCTGTGCCAGATCCATTGCTCGTTGTTAACAGACAGAAGACACTTTACATTCTGACTTTTCAGTTCAAAAAGTTTGATTTTATAAATGTTGTTTTTCCTCTTTCCATTAAACAGGATAGTCCCATCTTTCTGACTAACAGCTTTACATGATTTTTGATTAAAGATTATATCATAACCGTTATCACTTAATTGACTTATGGATAACAGATTATGCATTAATCCATCTACTAGCAGAACATTATTTATAGAGGGAAGATTACCATTACCTACTGTTCCAGAGCCAATGATCTTTCCCCTCTGATTGCCTCCAAAGCCTACGTGGCCTCCAGGATTAAGTTCCAGGCTTTGGAACATATGCCTTCTTCCCGTCATGTGTCGTGAGCAGCCAGAGTCCAGGTACCATGACTGGTGTTTCTGATTCGCTGCTAAAGATATCTGCAACATGTATTATTTTATCCTTAGGTACCCATATTTTCTTGGGTCCTGATTGGTTAGCTTTACCAAAACTCTGGTTGAATTTTGGTTTCACAAAATAATTACTACTAGTGTATTTAATATCATGTGTGTGACCATACACAAAATGTGAATTCAGAGGAGTGCGTTTAATAATTAAATCCATGGCATTCTTTGGTGTAGGTACCTTACCTTGGTATCCTATTCCCTTTCTGCCGTTTCTGCTAACTCCATAGATCATTGAAGCCATTTTGCTTCTATCTATGCTTTTAGCAAGGAACTTCTGAAAGCTGTGATCATACTCCTTGATGATCTCATCAGCGCTGCTGGGAGTTTCAGAAATTGTTTCCTTCTGAGAGTTTTGTAAAAGATTTTCTAATTTTAAAACTTTATTTTTCAACTCAGAATATTCCAATTTGAGACTCTCAGTTTTATCAGAGTCAGAATCAAGATTCCTTTTCAGGTTTCTGAATTTAACTCTGATTTGCTGGTATCTTTCTAGAATTTCGTTAAGGCTTTCAGCAAGTTCAGCCTTAGTAAAATTAAATGCAAAATCAGGAAATACCTCTTCGGTGTATGATTCAGAGTCTGATTCAGAAGCTTCACTGTCTTCTGATATGTTGGCCATGAGAGCTATGTTTGCTCTCTCATCATTTGATTCTGAGTCAGCTTCAGACGAGTCAGAGTCATCCCATGTAGCCATGAGACTTTTCTTCTTTTCTCTTCCAAACTTCTTTTTAGGCTTTTCCCTCTGAAGCTTTGGACAGTCACTCTTGTAGTGTCCTTGCTCGTTGCATTCATAGCAAGTGATGTCCTTGGTGTTTGGATTTCTGCTTCCAGAAGAGCCTTCAGATCTTCTGTATTCAGAGGAAGAGTCTGACCTTTTGTATCTGGAAGAGGACTCATTCTGATCAGATCTTCTGGGATTTCTGAACTTCCTTTTCCTCTGCTTCCATAGTTGGTTCAATCTTCTGGAGAGGATGGAAAGTTCGTCTTCTTCTGATGAGGACCCATCAGATGTTTCTTCAACAGCCTGCAAAACTTTAGAGTCAGATTTTTTGTTAGATTTTAACGCTAAAGGCTTACCTTGCTTCTGAGGTTCATCAACTTCTAGCTCTATCTCATGACTTCTGAGGGAGCTGATAAGTTCCTCCAGAGATATTTTGTTGAGATCTTTAGCTAGCTTCAGCGCTGTAACCATTGGCCTCCACTGTTTTGGCAGACTTCTAATGATCTTCTTGACATGATCAGCAGTAGAGTACCCTTTGTCCAGAACTTTGAGACCAGCCACCAGAATTTAAAATCTTGAGAACATTGTTTCAATGGATTCACTTTCTTCCATCTTGAATGCCTCATACTTCTGAATGAGTGCAAGAGCTTTAGTTTCTTTGACCTGGATGTTGCCTTCATGCGTCATTCTGAGTGAGTCAAACATGTTCTTTGCTGTTTCTCTGTTAGAAATCTTTTCATATTCAGCGTAAGAGATGGCGTTGAGAAGAATAGTTCTGTCCTTGTGGTGATTTTTGAAGTAACGCTTTTGTTGATCAGACATTGCTTTCCTGTCAATCTTCTGACCGCTTGCATTCACTGGGTGCGTGTATCCATCTGTCACCATGTCCCACAGATAAGCATCATGTGCCAGAAAGAAGCTTTCGATTCTGTCTTTCCAGTAATCAAAATTCTCTCCATCAAAGACTGGAGGTTTGCCGCTGAATCTGTCTCTATCTTCATTGTTGTCATTGCTGTTGTGTTGATATGTTCCTGCCATTGTGTTTTTCTGACGCTGGATCTTGTACTGACACGGTTAAGTGTTTTAGCTTAGAACCAGGCGCTCTGATGCCAATTGAAGAAGTGAAAAACACAAGAAGGGGGGTTGAATTGTAAAACTTGAAAAACAATTGCAGTCAACACGTTATTTTTATCCTGGTTCGTTTGATCTCAAACTACTCCAGTCCACCCGTCAAGGTGATTTCGCCTCTCTCCAACGAGGTCTTAATCCATTATATTCAACTGAATATTACAACTTCTTTAACAACTGCTAAAGCCTTCTTGAGTCTAAACCATAAACCGATTTCTCAAGGAAATCTTTCTTACATATAAATGAACAAAGAATGTGTATGAATGTTTTCTACAAAACTGTTTATCACAACCGTGATACTACACAATTTAAGCTTAAGGGAACTAGAATGCTAAAACAATAGAATAAGTAATTGAGAGCTTTAGCAAACTTTGAGAATAAGGATGAATATGAATCGCTTTAGGTGTGTAGAGAGTTGTAGAGCATTAGCCAATTCGTTCCTCATTTGCTTGTTTATATAGCATTGGAAAATGATACGTTGGATCAATTATTCTGTTTCAATGCCAATAACATTCTTTCCATACTTAGAAGATCTTTGTCTGGAATAATGCCGTTGAGAATAAATGATCTTGAATGCACAGTACCGTTGCCAATTTAGCGTGTTCTGGCTTTGGCTTATTCTGACGCTGCTAGATGCTGATGAATTGTTCGGTCTTGATCAGAGTATACATTGTTACGCGTAGATCTGTTCATCAAGCTTCAGCGTAAGCACATGCTTTGATCTTCTGATTCTGGTATCTGATATAACATCTTCTGATGCTGATGTTGATATATCATCTTCTGATGCTGATGATGATGTTCTCATGCTGATACTCATCAGAGTTTCTGTGAAACAAAATATAATTTTTAGGCAGCATATATGTCTCGCATGAATTATACAATTTATATAATCTTGCATTTTGTTATCATCAAAACTTTAACTTAGGGTAGTAGATTCAAACATTGTTCTAACACAACATTGATGAATTCTTCATCTACTAGCGAAGAAACTCATACGAATACAAATGATAATCAAACAAAAAGATCACAAATAGGTGTCATAATGATGCCCCAATTCACAAAAGTTCGTAACTCATGTGACAAAAAGTCGATCACATTTGATTCGTTTTACGGAGTAATTGATTGTGAATATTACTCTACTTTTAAGAGTTATATTATGTTCCTTGCACGTATCAAAGTCAGTATATTGGTAGATGATTGGAAACAAGTGTCAAGTGTTATCAAAGCTAGCATATGAACAGACGTTAAGGTAATAATTTTAAACTCTTCATGATATTGCCTTTTGGTTGCATTTATTTCTAATATGAACAAAAAGGGTTAGATAAATAAATGATTTTTGCTCAAATAAATATTTAAGAACACAAACCTTAAACCATAGAGAACTTTTTATGACAAAGACTCTTGCAAATCTTAAAGTACGCTAAATGTTATCTCGGTTTTTAGGATAACCGACGGGTTAGAACATTTAATTTTCAAATAAAAGTATAATCAAATTAGAGGTTCCAATTTTAGTGCTCAATTTTAACGCTAAAATGTTCCCTTGGTTTTTATGGAAAATCAACGGGTTAGAACATTTATATTACCAATAAAAAGTATAATTAAAACAGAGGTTAGAACACTAACGTGCGGCACATGCGTTGGAATAATATCACTTAGCTAGAATAGAAATGATCATCTATGTTCAAGTTGTAACGTCTCTTTTGTATTATCAAAGAGGTTTTTGAGCTATTTAAACTTCTAATTACTAACTCGTTGTGTCTTCAAACATTTTTTCAAAATCTTTTCCTATTTTTAACGCCTCATTACCAACTCTTTGTGTCTTGTTTCCTTGTTTCAATGTCCTTTTTTTCTTATCATAAATGGATGCAAGTCTTTTATCAATGAAAAGTATGTTGATTTCAATGATTTCGGTCATTTTCAACTAAGACAAGTTGTTAACACACAAAGGTTAAATGGTTACTTTCACATTCTTAACGGTTCCATATACACTAATCTCGTTAAAAAGTTTCAGATGAATGTCTCTGTTGTGTCAATTTTTCATGATGAATTCATCTAGTCCTATGTCAATAGCACTCATTTCTTCATTATTCCATCACTGATTGCAATGGCAATCAACTATCAAGAAACATGTAGTTGTGTTGAATACTATGAATTCAACAATGTCTACTCAACCCAAATTTACCGAATTTATGCCAACTAAACTAAGCTCTCTAGTCATGCTTCTCTAATTCCAATTACAAAATTTTGGTTTCAACTTTTAGTTGCAAATCTTCGCCCAAGAGAGAAAGACCTAGAAACTCTTATTTGGCATGACAAGCATCTCTTGTTAATCCTCACCTACAACATCAAAGTTAATTTTCCTCTTACCATTTTAAACTTCTTGAAGGAAATGATGAAGACTTCTTGGAAGGAAATGGCTTTCCTCATACCTTATAGAAGAGTTATTTCTAAACTTTTCTAGAAATTAGGGATAGTTAGGGGTAATGTTGAAGTTGAGTGGACTGAGAAGTTTGAATTTGTTGAGTAGTTTTCTTTGTTGTGTTATTTTTTTATTATCAATGAAATATTATTTTTTTCTATTATTTCTTATTCTTGTTTATTTATAACAAAGTTTTTAGCATGTTAGAAAAGATGTCAAGTGATAAATCATTGAAAAAAATTTAAATGCGGCAACGGGGATTTGAACCGAGGTTCCTTATAACTATATTAAATCGGTTCTCAAGAAAACTGAGATAACAGATTTATTAATTATTAATTAATTTTTTATGGATAAAAAAACGCTAACTTATAGTTGTGTTACCTCGGTTTTATATAACACCGATGCAACATGTTGTTTATCTTATTAAAAAAATAAAACATTGTGCTCACATGACATATCCTATCAATTTTTAGTATGTTGAAGATGAAAGCTTCGTCATAAAAAGTGTTATTCGTTGTAGTGCTAGCTTCTAATACATACTTATTAATTTAAATGTAGTTGAGTTTTTAGTTTACTGATGACTCAAAGTTGAAAAAAAAGTGGATCACTTATGCTGGTACTTGTTGGAGGGGCTTTAAGTCACGACTCACGCTAGACTATATTATGAAGCCTAAGCTTGGTCTTGCTCGTCCATGGATAAGATATAGTTTTATATCGAAGAAGCAATGAAAAAATTTTACGAAGGACCGTTGTCGAGAGAAATTCAAGGTTAGTAGTAGTCATATTTATCCGATAATTTTATACTAATGAGTTATAGATACTAATCATATATATTTTTCACTATGTGAATAACTGGATAAAAGCGAAATAGGAATACAAAACAAGGCAAAAAACACGTCCCCCCCGTAGATTGTCTTGTGGGGGTTATAGGAAACTTGAGAAAACAATCATGCTTGAAAAAAAATCAAGAAATGGGAGATGGTCGCATCCTATCTCCACCGTCAAGACATGAGAAGTCGAAGAGGGCTCGATTAAGACCAAATGGAGAGTACACCTTAGATGTGTCAAGAGTAGTTGTTGATAAAATTTTAAGTATGATTTGTTTTGATTATGTTATTTGTTATTTAAATGTTTTTGTAACAATATATGTAAGTTTCTTATTTTGTGTAGGATAAGTTGGTTGAGGCGGTCTGTGAAAGAACATTTGTTCCAGAACCACGACATGATATACTAGTAGAAGCTATCAGAATAGATGAGCATGTTGGTGTGTTTGTGGTGTTGGAGAAGGTGTCAGCATGAGGTTATACTTTGGTTCTGCAAGAAAAATCAACGAGAGTGTGGAATTTCATGCACAAAGAGAAAAAATTGAGAATTTTGAGAAGTAGTTAGATGAACAAAGGAGGATGTTAGAAGAGGAGAAGGAAAGATGAAAGAAATATATAGAAAAGTTAGAAGAGTTATATTCGGTATGTGTTTTATATGAGATGCTAGTGTTTTATTGAAAATATATGATATATATTGTACTTAATTTGTTTTATCTTCTAATTAAACATTATGATGTAGAGAATAAATGGAAACATCGAACAACATACAAATAATGAAGATCAACATAATATTGATGCTGATGATGATCTTTTTCCAAGTAGAAGTGTTGTATGTCGTGCTAGAACAAAAGGAAATAATTCTTCAACCCCTCCTCCCCTCCAGATAACCGCAGTGAGTTAATGGATCCTACCGCAAACGAGATCACCAAGTTATACTTGAGCATTGTGGAGATGAATGAAACAAACCTCTTGAGCTATAACATTGTCCATCGATAGAGTTCTTCAATTATAATCTTGACGATGTAAGTGATTTTCTCATTAGATATAAGTGGATGGACGTAGGGATATTACAAGTTTGGTGCACATAAGTATATAATTGGACATGCATGTCATTATAGAACATTATCATTTTTTGTATTTCCTCCCTTAATTTTTTAATTTTCTTTCACCATTTAGGTACATTCACTGTGTTTGTATAGAGTTAAATAAATCGAGTATTTATAGAATATTGGATCCATTTTAGATTCCATGGGCATAAAATGATCCAAAAGCCATTGAAGAGTACATGAAAAGATGGTTAAATGAGGAAGGTAAAGAATGTTACTTAACACCATTCCTCAATGAGTAAGTAATTTTTTAATTGATGTTTACCTATTATATATTTAGTTTTATTTTAGCAAATACTAATTATATATATGCTCATGTTTATTGAGTGGTCATTGGCAACTGATAATCATATCATTTAGGACAAATACAATAACTACGTTGTGTTTCTTACATTATAAACTCGAAAGAAAAATGAAAGATATTATTAATTGGTAAGTGTATTTTTTTATGAAACTTTAAATTAATATCTTCTTTGACATTGTAATTAGTGTATCGCATAATATGTTTAATCCATTTTCAATGTATAATATTGTGCAACAAGTGAATATCATGCACAATGTTAGAAGAAAGCTCCTGCGTCTCTTGCCTAAGGTAAGTGGCCCGATTACTTGTTTCTTTCATTTACATTCATGTGTGATTATATTCATGTAATTATTGCTTAAATGTTTAGACGAGGAAACAACCAGGGGGTTACGAGTATGGGTATTGTCATGAAACACGTGTTAAACATTATCCTTGTCGGCATTGTTGATTCATGGGATAAGGTATATATGTCATAAATTTTGTACATATACTATATATAAGTTGACTAATCAATTATTATCATGCATGATATTCACTTTTTTACTCTTTTTTATGTAGATGTTTAACGATGAAACATCATTCTCCGTTGATGACTTTGTAGATCTTTGTAAACGTTAGGCGTATATCCATAATGTGCTTAAGGGTCTTGCTGTTTGATTTATAGATATGTTTGATATATTTTTGAGGTTGAAGATGTAAATAACATATTTTTTGTTTGATGTAAATATTACTTTTGCCTTTTGATGTAAAATGTAGGCTGTTTTTTATGCTCTTTATGCATGGTTAATAAAAATACAAGTTGCTTTTAATTCTCTTATATGTTTAAAATAAATACAGTTTAAAATATAGGGAAAATTTTAAAAGCAACGAATTCCTTTTTCAAAACAGCAGAAATTTTGACAACAGTTATAACCACTAACCGTAATTGTATATTGAATGCTGACTAGAACAATATTAATTACAAAATGTTGATGCTGAAAATTGAACCTGGGACCTTTAGTTCTATCACAACGATTGGGTTAACTAACCATTGTGATATAGCGCGTGCTTTCCAAAATACTACAACAGTTCTAGAATCGTGATTGTAAGTAACACATTTACAATAACACTCTACATAACAATGTCTGAATCTGCGTGATTATATGTATTTTCAACCATTTTTAAATGGGTTTTCCATAGTAGTGGTGATATACTCCTAACACCCCCTCAAGCTGGTGGTGGGATTATAATATCAAAAACACCCAACTTGTCGAGTATTCATTTATAAACATCACTTGCAAGTAGTTTAGTAAAAATTCCAGCTAGTAATTAGTCAAAAGATATGAGATATGAAGGAGTGATAAGACTTGGTTTAATCTTATCATGAACAAAATGAAATTCAATTTCAATGTGTTTGGTGTTTCGTGAAAAATTGGATTTTCAGCAATGTGAATGGCAACTTGACTGTTACAATAAAGTGTGATTGGTTGAGGATGGTCAATACTAAGATCAGAGAGAAAATATTTTAGTCATTTCAACTTAGAAGATAAAGTTGCAAGGAAGAAATATTTTGCTTCAGTAGAAGAACGTGAAATGGTTGGTTGCTTATTGGTTTTCCATGAAACTTAAATAGAACCCAACATGGTAAAATAGTTGGTAGTAGATTGATGTGTTGTAGGACAACCAATCATACTAGATTTAGATAGAATGTAAATTGTATATTTTCATTGACATAATAATATTCCCTTTTAAGAATGAGATACATCAATACCTTAAAAGTAGCAAAGATTACCATGATCTTTAAAGGAGAAAGACCGAGCGAGGAATTATTTTATATCAGAGATGGCATATTCATTATTACCGGCAAGGATGATGATGTCATTTGTTGAAAGTGTAATTCCTTGTTTCTAATTAGCTGAGTTTGTCGAAGTGTGTGTGTCGAGTTGTAGTTTCGAAGTGTCAAAGCAAGTTGCTTCCCACATGATTTCGATTTAGGTCTAAAATAGGTATTTTAGGCTTTTATAGTTTTGGGCTTTTTGGCTTAGGGAGAAAGCAAGATCAATTATAAATAGAGGGAGTAATCCATATTTTTGTAATCAACTCATAAGATTGAATATTCTGAGAATTTGCAATTACAAGTGAATAAAAATGTTTTTCACAGTTTGTGGGCAGAGAGAAACTCTGCAGAAACCCTAAATTTGTTTTCTTATTTAATTTTATTTTCTTTCCATTGTCATTTTGTGGTGATAATAATCTTGTTCATAAATATTTATAGAAATTCATCATAGGAATTGGTGGGTTTCCAACATCTGGTATTAGAAGGCTCCAGTTGAGCGATCAAGGAAAGAAGAAGAAAATCACAATGGAGGTGAATTATGTGAATGGAAGTTTTCTAGCAAGTCTTCCAATTCTGAAAGATGATAATTAAAAGAATTGGTGCAAACAGATAAAGGGTATATTCTGTTATCAAGGTTTAGGATCTTGTGAAAGAAGGATTAGAACCACTTGCAATAAAGGCAATAGATGAAGAAAAGACAACACACAAAGAATTGGAGGAGAAGAATTATAAAGCTCTCTTTATAATTCACCAATGTGTTATTCCAATTTTTTTTGAAAAGGTTAGTGATATAGAATATGCAAAAGAAGATTGGGAGATTCTTAAGAAGTCTTTTGGAGGTGCAACAAAGGTGAAATAAGTGAAGTTACAAACTCATAAAAGAATGTATGAATTGCTTCATATGGAAGATAGAGAAACAATCTATGATTTCTTCACTAGGGTTACAAAACTAGTGAATCAAATCGAGGTTTGTGGAGAGACGTTAACAACAAGAGAAGTTGTTTCAAAGATCCTGAGATATTTGGCTCCAAAGTTCGACCACGTAGTGGTAGCCATAGAAGAGTCAAAGAACATGTCAACTTTGTCGAAGAAAGAGCTTTAAGGGACACTTGAATCTAATGAACAAAGAATGACTGAAAGAGCTACAAGTAAGTCGAAGAGTGATGTGACTTTGCAAGCGCATTCAATAAGAGACAAGAAAGGAAAACGAAAGTGGTTTGATAATAAAGGTAATTGTGGCTACAACAATTCTATTGGTAGAGGAAACCAACACGAAGAAAACGTGTCAAATTAGAGAAGACCATACTGTGATCGGTGGATCTGGAACTGACTGTTTTAAAGCTGGTTCGCGAAATGTCGCGGAAGCAAGAGTCGCCACCGTCTTTTATTTTCTCCAATAGGAAAGGACAAAAGCACAGAAAAATTCCTTAAAGAGATTGCTCTCGGTTCGGGAGGTAGGTTATAGAAAGGGAAGGTGTTAGCACCCTTTCTATCCATGGTTATCCATGGGCTCTTAGGTACTTGCTCAATGTGTTTTCAAAAATTGTTTGCTTGCTTTTCAATGTGGGTTTCAAAAATATTCTTTGAAAAGTTTCAGTTCAACTCGTACGTCAGAGTGTTTGAAAAGTTTGTTTTGAAAGTTTTTGAAAGTGTGTCGGTGTGAAAAGTCTTTTGAGTTTGTTTTGAGATTAGAGCAAGTATCCTTGAGAACCTACCTACCCTAAGGAATTCGTCTGTGTAAATGTCCTAAAAGTAGTGCCATCCCACCATTGAGAGGTAGGTAGCACCACCGTTGGAGGTGTTTGGGTCAATTCGATTTTAGGGACATGGTGATCACCGGAGCAATGGGAAGACACCTTAGAAGCTACCCTCATGCCAGGTTCCCGGATCATGAGGACTTACTAAGACGTCTTCTACTCGACGATCACCTTTCGAAAGGCAACAGTGAGGCGTACCCTAGGGGTGGTGTGTGCGAATCGTGTGTTGTTTTCATTGTATTTGTCTTGTCATGTTTGTTGTGTTCTACGCTTGATTTTTACTTTTGGGCATTCATTCTTTCATGCATATTTATTAACAGTTATATTTGCGAGAAAATAAATCTAAACTATTACAACTGGCGCGGGTCCACATCGCCAAAAACCGAACCCGATTTGATTGAAAATAAATAAAGCGAATAAATAAAGGTGCGAGAAATAAATCTAAACTTATTACAAGGCTTTGGGGCATATACAGAGGTATTTAAACAATGTAAAATAAATGCGCGAAATAAAGACTAAACAAAATTAGGGCGTTGGACCCTTTTACAAATAATTAAAATTAATCAAGGAAATTAAAAATTAAATAAAAAATAATGTTTTTTTTGTGTTTTTTAGGTTTAAAAGAAAAAAGAGAAAAAGTTAATTAAAATTAAAATCCTAGTTCTATCATTTTTTAAGTTTATTATGAAAAAAGATTTAATTTCTAACCTAATTAAATTCTAAACTAATTTATGTACAATTTTTGATTTATAGAAAATAAATAATAAATAATAATATTGTGAGAAAAAAGGAAAAAATTAAAAAGGATATAAAAAATTAATAATTAACCTAATTCTACATTTTTTTGGATTTTTATTATGAAAAAAAGAATTAAAATTAAAATTAAAACCTAATTAAACTAAATGAGTTACATTTTAATTTATTTAAAAAAGAATCAAAATTAATTATATTTTTTTTGTCCTTTCTGTATTTTTTAATGTTTTTGCATTTTTGTAAGAATTAATTAAATAAGAAAATAAAACACAAGTAAATTTAAAAAATAATAGAATATAAAGAAAATTAAAAAAAAAAAAAGAAAAAAAGATAGAACCAGGGGGGGGGGTAGACCCCAGAATTGGAGGTGCAGTTTTGAGAAGCCTGGCCCAGTTATTTGTGAGAATTTGTTGACTTTTTTTGATCCAGTGTAATGCATTTGACTGAATGTATGGTGCACTCTTTATCTTGGCCATGGATCTGAGGCCCTGGGACACGTGGAGGTTGAATCCTGATGGAGTATGGTGAGCATCAATGTGAGCGTTGCATGGAACCTGGAAAGGAAAAATAATATTGAATTTTTGCAGGACCTGGGACTTGAACCCAGGTCATTGTGGTTACATGCGCGTGTCTTGGCCAGCTGAGCTAGTTAATTCATTCGTTATATAATAAACAAATAAATCATATAAAATAAAAGCAACACGCTAGTGACTTGAAGCGCGCGAACTTTGAATGGACAAATCGCTGGTGGACACGTCTTCTTCTTCCTCGTGTCCCCTGTAACATAAACAAATAAAGCAACGGTTTTGAAGCGTTGTATTAGGTAAGCTACAAAAAAATAGCGAATAGCTCGTTTCCTTATATAAATTAGGCGCGAGTATGTCTTCTTCTTCGTCTCAAGATGCTGAGTTCAACCATGGTGGTCATGGGCCCTAATTTTTCCCCTAGGCAAAATCCCTAATTTGGGAAAGCTGTAAACCTAGAATTCGAAAATGGCAAGTTCATATTTATGGCACAAAAATGAAATTAAATGCATTGGTCAGCTTGGAAACATCACTGTGAGTATGAATATCTAAAAAAAAACTGCAAGAATGTGCTTGAATCGTGCTACATGATTTCAAAATTTTTAAGAAGCAGTTGGACTCGTGGATACCAGTTCAAGGAGTTTTGGCAGATGTTATGATTTGGGATACGTTCAGAATTGTCTCAGGAAGCTGTTGGTACAAAAATTAAGGCTTGAAAAGATCCCTAGCACTGATTTCAGATTTGCAATATATGTCCAAATTTTCAAAGTTCCAATGGCTTTTTCAGCGAGCTTTTTGCTGCACTATGGTTAGGGTTTGACTCAATGCATCTTATGGAATGGAATTGGTTTGTTTCTTGACCTAAATTCAAGCTTGGGAAAGAATTGGCCTTAGGGTTTCTTCCATTAACCATTTTCCTTCTTTTTAGCCAAAACCTAGACCTAGTATGCAAATGAACCTTAGCCTGATTTTTGAGTTGGTTCATGATGCATAGAAGTTGTCCAAATTCATATGACATTATTTCATTGATTTTTAAATTTTATTTGAATTTTCAAAGAATTAAAATGAATTAAATCATCAAAAATTAAATAAAATAAAAAAATCAATATTTGGTCTTGAAATCAACCATGGAACACGTGTGTAGCATGACAAGGATGAACAAAGTGAGAAAAATGGGGCCCTTTTGTCAAAATTGGATTTTCAAGGATAGTTGACTTTTGCCATTTCACAAAAATTTCCCAACTCCTACAAGGCATAACTTGCTCAATTTTTAAGATTTTCACATGTTCTTGGACATTTTGGAAAGGTCTTTGAGTCCTTTAACCAATGTCTTTGGTCCCATGTCATTTTGATTTACCAATCTCAAGTTATGGTCTTTGACTTAAAGTCCCTTTTTGTTGACTTTTGAAAATGACCTATAATGTTGAAATTGATAACTTTTTGTGAGAGCATTTCTTGGACTTGAAGTATGAAGATGAGTTGTAGGAAATGTCTTTCTCTTCAAAATGAGCTTTGGATGGAATTTTTCTGATGATCCATGTGAAAGTTATGCCCTGGTCAATTTCAGTTGACTTTTTCAGCTGTCCAAATATAGCAACTTTTGCATCTTTGATGATTTCTGAGCCAAATTTTGAGAATCATGATCAAGCATTGATCAAATGATGTTTGTGGCTTCAAAATGATATATTGACCAAAAATTTGAACTTTTGACTGCCAAATGACCATTTTGCCCCTACAGTTGACTGTAGTGCAATTCAGGGTTTTGACTGTGCAATCTTGAGCTGAATGCCTTGAAACTTGATATGAGGATGCTTGACCATGTTTGTGAGCATATGAGACTTGATTGGACCTTTGAAAACTTCCTTTTCTTGATCAGACTTGAAACCCTAATTTTGACTGTATGGGAGACTGTTGCACTGCACAACCCTTGGGGAATTTTGTATCTTGGCTTGGCAATTTCTTGAGGAATATGGGAGGGCAAATTTTGGGGTATAACAGTTGCCCCTGTTCAATCTTCTTAGACCTGAGGATGTAGATTGGCTGACGTGCCTTTCGTAATCCGAGGGTAAAAGATGATTGGACACTAGAGTGCCCGGAAATTTGCGCTCACATGTTGGCAATGAGGGTAATGGGCTTATAGATGCCATCTGGATGTTTATCGCGTAGGAGATTCTTTAGCGAGAACCTGCATACCTGCAAAAGAGAAAATGAGTACCTGACACGTTGCAGGAGCTGATGTTTAGATGTGTCCTGACTGGTTACAGGAGCTGAGTCTGGAGCTTCAAACGGTGATGAAAGAACCAGGGATGATTACTTCCTTAGCATGAATGGTAAGAGAGCCTTGGGCGACTTTAATTTCAACAACGCTTGTTGAGAAAAATCTGGGGTGTCTTCTACTGGGATAAGAATCAGGGAGATCTTAAGGTCGATCTGACTGAACCAGAGAGGCCTTTGACTAGGTAAGCAATCAGGAAAATCTTGGGACGATTTAACTGAACCGGTCTAGGTCTTGAAATGTCTTCTACTGGGATAAGAATCAGGGAGATCTTAAGGTCGATCTGACTGAACCAGAGAGGCCTTTGACAGAATCAGAAAAATCTTGGAGCGATTTAACTGAACCGGTCTAGGTCTTGAAATGTCTTCAAAGGGATAAGCATCAGGAGAATCTTGGGATGATTTAACTGAACCAGAGAAGGCCTTTGACTGAACCAGTCTAGGTCTTGAAATGTCTTCAAAGGGATAAGCATCAGGAAAATCTTGGGACGATTTAACTGAACCAGAGAAGGCCTTTGACTGAACCAGTCTAGGTCTTGAAATGTCTTCAAAGGGATAAGCATCAGGAAAATCTTGGGACGATTTAACTGAACCAGAGAAGGCCTTTGACTGAACCAGTCTAGGTCTTGAAATGTCTTCAAAGGGATAAGCATCAGGAAAATCTTGGGACGATTTAACTGAACCAGAGAAGGCCTTTGACTGAACCAGTCTAGGTCTTGAAATGTAGCTTGAGAACTTAACTGAATTTTTCCTGAAAGATAAAAGTCAGTCATGTGCAACGCATGATATGGATCAAGCAATGATGTTCTCAACATAAATGAGATTTGTATGATGCAGTGCGTTATGCATGTTATAATGATGTATGTGATGTTTTATGTATGTTTTCGTCCAGGAAAGTAAATCCTTGACGGGTGCCGGGAAGTCGTATCCTGGGCTGATGTCGAAGAATAGATTTTGCTTCCGCTGGGGATGATAACTGCAAGGATACCGGTAGGAGAAGATGACTCCGTTGCGGAATAAACTTGGCGAATGGGAGATTCTGCGGGGAGAAAAGATACTTTAGTGATCATGCTGGGAAGCAATACTCTGTGGGGATAGAGATGCTTTGCTGAATTGTTGATAGTAATTCCGTTGGGGATACCATTGTTGTATTGGAAGTGTGAATAGACTTCGCTGGGGATAGGAAGGAATTACGTTGACGACGACCTTCCCTCGGCTTTTGGCTGAGGATAACCCAGTTATATCCTGTTAAGGAAATAACTCTTTAAATCAAGCCGGATGACACGTTCGTGTCCTGCGAGGGGATAAGCTTCCAAAATTTACTGGGGATAAGCTTACTGCTTGGGGAGATGAATTCCATCTTTCCTGGGGAACCTGGATGGGACTCTCCTGGGGAAGTTTTGATATGCTGGGGAAGAATGCACTGACTTGCTGTCTCACTCTCTGGGGAACTTAAGATGCCTGGTTAGGTTCTTTAACTGAACCTACCTTGGTACCTTAGAGGATAGAACAATTAGACTGCTCAGACAACTCTTCATTGCCCCTGTTTCTGGTGTCACCTGCAATTAATTCTTTGTTTCGTATGCAAATATTTATGAGCTAGCAAATTATTGTCAATGCATATATCACAAATTGAACTTTGGACGTTCTTCGCAAAACAAAACAAAAAAAAGAAAAACAGTTGGCACGTTTAACTGAAAAGTATATTTGTATTGATTTTGAATAGCCTGAAAATAGGCGCTTTGTGTACAAGAGGCTGACGTCCTGGTAAGCGGAACGTCGCCGAATAAGAGTTTATACAAGTTTTGTACAAAAGAAAATAAAACAGCTGTGTGAAAGATGAATGATCCACTGGGTTTCAACTCTGCTATAGCCTTTATAACTCCGAGCGTCTCATCACGTGGTGACCTTGGTTGAAGGTGAGGCTGACTGATCGATGCCGTCTTGATGTAGATACCGGATTCTGGATACAAAGTGATCCAATGAGACATAGTATTACGCTTTTATCCCTAACTTTTGCCTGGACCGCCTTTTCGGGTTTTCAGCCCACCGGGATACCCATTTTTGCCCAAGCCGCCTTTTCAGGTTTTCGACTTGCCGGGTGTACAGATTTTTCATTTTCATCCCTTCATTTTGCCCGAACCTTTTTGGTTCGACGGGAAGCCCTTATTTTTGCCTAGGCATGTCAGCCTAGCGGGTCTTTTTCATGCGTAGTATTTTTTAACTATGTCTGCATTGGCGGGGTGAGGAAGGTCGTCACCATCCATGTTGGTTAATATCATTGCTCCTCCTGAGAACACATGCTTAACCACAAATGGCCCTTCGTACGTTGGGGTCCATTTGCCCCTTGGATCACTCTGAGGAAGGATGATTCGCTTGATCACCAGATCCCCGACTTGATATTCCTGTGGTCTGACCTTTTTGTTAAATGCCCTGATCATTCGTTTCTGATACGTCTGACCATGACAGATAGCAGCAAGTCTCTTTTCGTCAATAAGGTTGAGCTGATCAAGTCGTGTCTGGATCCAATCACCTTCATTCAGATTTGCATCCTTCATTATCCGGAGAGAAGGAATTTGTACCTCAATCGGCAAGACTGCTTCCATGCCATAAACCAGAGAGAAAGGAGTTGCCCCGGTTGACGTCCTAGCTGAAGTACGATACCCATGCAGAGCGAACGGTAACATCTCGTGCCAATCTTTATACGTTACTGTCATCTTCTGCACGATCTTCTTGATGTTTTTATTTGCTGCTTCTACATCCCCATTCATCTTCGGTCTGTAAGGAGAAGAATTGTGGTGCTGTATCTTGAACTGTTCGCAGAGCTCAGCAATCATCTTATTGTTCAGATTGGTACCGTTATCTGTAATAATCCGCTCAGGGACACCGTACCGACATATCAGATTGTGCCGAATGAACCGTGCCACAACAGTCTTAGTTACCGTAGCGTAGGATGCTGCCTCAACCCACTTCGTGAAATAATCAATTGCCACTAGGATGAAGCGATGTCCATTGGACGCCGTAGGTTTAATCTCACCAATCATGTCTATGCCCCACATTGCAAATGGCCAAGGCGCAGTCAGAACATTCAGGGGAACCGGAGGAACATGCACCTTGTCTGCGTAGATCTGGCATTTATGACATGTCCTAGAATGTTGATAGCAATCAGCTTCCATGGTGGACCAATAATACCCTGCCCGTAGGATCTTCTTTGCCATGGTATGTCCACTGGAGTGTGTACCAAAGGTCCTATCATGTAGCTCTTCCATGATTCTTTCCGCTTCATTCTTATCTACACAACGCAGTAGGGTCGAATCTTGGTTTCGCTTGTACAAGATGCCGTTGCTAAGAAAGAACTTGGCTGCAAACCTCCTCAGGAATTTCTTATCATTGACAGAGGCACCTTCAGGGTATTCCTGAGCTTCTAGGTATCTCTTCACTTCGTGGTACCAAGGCTTCTCAGTTACCAATTCAGTTTCGAGATCACAACAGTATGCCGGTTCGTCCAGTTTCCAGATGATGATCCGGGGAGCCTCATTATCCCATTTAACCTTGAACATTGAAGACATTGTAGCTAGCGCGTCCGCCAGCTGATTCTCTTCTCTTGGAAAGTGCTCAAATGTTATCTCTGTGAAGTGGGGGATCAGGGCCAACACACATTCTTTGTAAGGAATCAAGTTTGGGTGTTTCGTATCCCACTCTCCTTTGATCTGATTGATCACGAGAGCGGAATCTCCGAAGACACTTAGAAATTTGATCCTCAGGTCAATCGCAGCTTGAAGACCCATAATACACGCTTCATACTCCGCCATGTTGTTGGTACAGTTGAAACACAGCCGGGCGGTGAGTGGAGTATGAGTACCTTGTGGAGATACGATTATGGCGCCGATACCATTTCCCAAAGCATTGGAGGCTCCGTCAAAGTGCATAGACCATCGGGATCCTGGTTCAGGTCCTTCATCCGGCCCAGGTATTTCACAGTCAGTTACTATCATAATGCTTTCATCTGGAAACTCGAAGTTCATTGACTGGTAGTCATCCACAGCTTGATGTGCTAGGTGGTCTGCCAATACACTTCCCTTGATGGCTTTTTGAGTCGTGTACTGAATGTCGTATTCCGTCAAGATCATCTGCCATCTTGCAATTCTCCCAGACAGAGCAGGCTTTTCGAATATGTACTTTATAGGATCCATTTTTGAGATTAACAAGGTAGTGTGAGTCAGCATATACTGTCTCAGCCGGCGAGCAGCCCATACCAAAGCGCAGCAAGTTTTCTCAAGCAGTGAGTATCGGGTCTCACAGTCGGTAAACTTTTTGCTAAGGTAATAAATGGCATGCTCTTTTCGGCCAGACTCGTCATGCTGCCCCAGCACACACCCCATTGCATTATCAAGCACTGTCAGGTAAAGTATCAAAGGTCTCCCTTCAACTGGTGGCATAAGGATGGGTGGTTCTTGGAGATATTCTTTGATTCTGTCAAAAGCAGCCTGACATTCATCGTTCCAACGTACTACCTGATCTTTCTTCAACAGCTTGAAGATGGGCTCACAGGTGGCAGTCAGATGAGAGATGAAGCGAGCAATGTAATTCAGGCGTCCTAGAAAGCCTCTGACTTCCTTCTCCGTCTTAGGAACTGGCATCTCTTGAATGGCTTTGACCTTAGCAGGGTCCACTTGAATTCCTTTGTCACTGACCACAAAGCCTAGCAACTTCCCAGATCTTACCCCGAAGGTGCACTTGTTCGGGTTCAATCTCAGCTTGTACAGTTTCAACCGGTCAAACAATTTCTGCAGATGATCTAGATGCTCTTCCTCAGTTTGGGACCTAGCGATCATGTCGTCCACGTACACTTCTATCTCATGATGGATCATATCATGAAATAAGGTAACCATGGCACGTTGGTAGGTTGCCCCAGCATTCTTTAACCCGAACGGCATGACCTTGTAACAGAAGGTGCCCCACTGAGTAACAAAGGTAGTCTTTTCCATGTCTTCAGGAGCCATCTTGATCTGATTGTAGCCTGAAAAGCCATCCATGAAAGAGAACACTTTATGCTGAGCGGTATTATCAACAAGGACATCAATGTGGGGTAGAGGGAAGTCATCCTTGGGGCTGGCCCTGTTCAGATCCCTGTAATCAACACACATCCTGACCTTGCCGTCCTTCTTAGGTACCGGCACCACATTAGCAACCCACTGAGGGTAAGAAGTTACTGCAAGAAACCCGGCATCAAACTGCTTCATAACCTCGGCTTTAATCTTCTCAGACATCTCTGGACGCATACGGCGGACCTTTTGCTTAACCGGAGGGAAATCTTCTTTAGTTGGTAAGTGATGGACCACAATGTCGGTATCTAATCCGGGCATATCTTCGTAGGACCAGGCAAAGATTTCTTTATAATCCTGCAGCATCTGAGTCAACCGTTGCTTCACGCTGAGTTCTAGGTTGGCACCAATCTTCACCTCTTTTTTGTCTTCCTCCGTACCCAAGTTTATTATTTCCACTGGCTCTTCATGGGGTTGAATTGCCCTCTCTTCCTGTTGTAACAGTCTTGCAAGTTCACCAGGCACTTCGCAATCATCTTCACCTTCGTCGGCGGCTAAGTTGATCGGATTTTCGAAGTCATAACCGGCAGTAGCAGAGTCGTTACCAGTGAGATCCAGAGTGGATTGAAACCTGTATGAGTGAGTGTGTGTGTAAATACAGCTGTTTTGCAATATGTAAAGAAAGGAAAGAAAAGGAGCGCAAAATTTGAAATGTGAAAAACGTCCAATGCTTTTATTCATGATATATGATAGTGACAAACAAAAAGCCCTCATAAATAAAACCACGGTGCCCCGGGTAAGACACCGGGCCATATAGTCTCAAATTATTGTTTATTACAAATCAAAAAACAAAGAAATTCATTACTGGGAGACAAAAGTTATGGGAGTAAAATCTTTAGCAGTCCAATTGGTCAATCCACCGTCGGCCGTTGGGTAGATCCAGCTATCGAACTCTGACTCTCCCACTTCATCTTCCTTTCCAATAGCATTCACTCCATGCTGAGTGATGAGCAACGGAGGTCTTCCAATTCTTGCCTTGCGCACCGCTTTCTGAGCTTCCATGGTGAAACCCAGCCCAAACTTGTTAGTCTTAGGAGTAAGATCAGGGAGCTTGCCCCAATTTGCACATTCACCTTTTTCGATCACAGCCCGGGCGTCCTTTAAGGAGACCATCTTCATAGGAGAACCCTCTTCATCTTCTGCTGTTGCCAAGGTTTGTGGTACTTCCTCAAAATGTTGAAAGGGGGTTTCAATGAACTCCCCATCCATTTCTACATATCTGAAGGAGTTGAGGTGGCTGACCATGTACTCCTCTTCCCCTTGCACTGTTACGATCTTCCCCCTGACCGGGTACTTGAGCTTCTGATGCAATGTGGAGGTCACCGCTCCAGCCTTGTGGATCCATGGGCGACCCAGCAAACAAGAATAGGACGGATGGATGTCCATCACATAAAATTTTGAATCAAATACTTGTGACCCAACCCTGATTGGGATGTCCACTTCACCATGCACCATTCTTTTGGACCCGTCAAAGGCCCGGACAACAATGCTACTTGGTTTGAGCTCCAGACCCTCACAATCCAGCCTATCCAGAGCTTTCTTGGGCAGCACGTTTAATGAAGAACCTGTGTCAACCAGCACATGAGCAAGAGTAGTGCCCCTGCATTCAATGGAGACATGCAGGGCATCATTATGGTTCTTCCCCTTTGCTGTCAGATCGGCATCAGAGAAACCCAGGCCATTATCAGCAGTTAGGTTGGCCACACAATCGGTGAACTGGTCAGCAGTCGTATCTTGGGGTACATGGGCAGTCTTTAAGAAAGCAATCAGAGCCTTTGCATGGGCCTCTGAACACAGCAGCAGTGACAACATGGAGATTTTAGAGGGGGTGTGCCCCAGCTGTTCCACAACATTGAAATCACTTTTCTTTATTATCTTGAGAATTTCTTCCATTTCCTGCTTGGAAGCCTCAACAATGGTCTTTGGTGCCTCCGTCCTGGCAGGCACATCAGCAGCAAGTCCCTTGCCCCGAGTATCAGATGACTCAGCAGCAGGGGTGGATACTTGGTCAGAAGGAGAAACAGGCACTCTGGCAGGTGTGAAGATCAAAGGCCTATGAATTGCTGGAGGAGCAATGTCTGGCGAGAACAGTCTTCCACTACGAGTGACCTTAGCAGGCCCAGTGATGTTGGAGACACCAGTATCAATGTTGCACTCTTGCTTCACACCCAGAACATAAACATCTGCCCCATAGTGCCATGGGACAGCCTTATCAGATTTGTAGGGTATAGGCCCCGGAACAGTAATGGTGATGGGAACATTCTTGTGAACTGACAAAACTTGTATAGGCTTCTTTGAAGGAGCCTCGGAATAGTTGTTGAAGATGGTAACGATTGACACTTCTTCAACAGGAGCAGCAGGAACAACAGTCTTTTCAAACAAAATCTCTCTACTATCTATCAGGTTTTGAATGCCTGACTTCAACAGAGAACAACCAGCGGGGGAAGCAACACATAGAGGGCAACTTTCGCCACATCCCGGAAATAAACCGGCTAGCAACAGATTCCTCTTGACCATCAGCAACGGAGTAGCAACATCATCCACCGAAGCTACATACAAATTCTCCTCAACAGCGTTCACTCCATGCTGGGGCATGGGAGCATTTACAACATTCGGCTTTTCAGGCGCCTCAAACTGTATCTCCTTGGCATCAATGAGGTCTTGAACCTTATTTCTTAGGGCCCAACAGTCATCAGTGTTATGCCCCGGGCTATCAGAGTGATAAGCACAGCGAGCATTTGGATTGAACTTGGGGGATGCAGTGTTGGGAAACTTCGGAGCCTCCTTGACAGTCACTAAATTGGTGGATAGCAACTGTGGCAGGATTTGTGATAAGGTCATGCTTAACCGGGTAAACTCTCTCCGGGGTCTTTCAAACTTTTGTGGATTAGTTGGCCGAGGAGCGGCAGCAGGTTTGGCAATCATTACCGCGTTGACAGATTGGCGGTGTTCAGGTCGCTCTGTTCTCCGGGAGTTATATACAGCACTAGCCTCCTTTTTGAAGGGCTTCTTCTCAGTACTGGAGGAGGCAACTTTCTGTATCTTCCCCGATTTTATACCGGCCTCGATCCTTTCACCAGTCAGGATCAGATCAGTAAACCCAGCAGAGGAATTACCAATGAGATGATTGAAAAATGGACCAGACAGAGTCCCCAAGAACATATCTACTAGCTCCCGATCCGTCAATGGTGGCTGCACCCTGCCAGCCAGGTCTCTCCATTTCTGAGCGTACTCCTTAAAACCTTCACCCGACCCTAGCGACATACCCTGGAGCTGGGTACGTGTAGGAGCGAGGTCGGCATTATACTGATACTGCTTGTAAAAAGCAGTGGCCAGATCCTCCCAGTTACGAATGCTGATTCCATCTAGCTGATAGAACCAATCGAGGTGAGTCCCTGAAAGACTCTCCTGGAAGAAGTGGATCCAAAGGTTCTTGTCTGCTGTGTAAGGCTGGATCTTCCTTACATAAGAACGGAGATGCATCTTGGGACAGGAGGCCCCATCATACTTCACGAAGGCAGGTGTTTTGAACTTGTGCGGGATCACCACTCCAGTAGATAACCCCAAGTCTCCGAAATCCAATCCAGGTACCCGTTGAACTTCCACAGCCTTTAATCTGTCTTCCAGCTGTTTGTACCGGTCTTCAGCAGGAGGGTACTGGTCGTCGTTAAAGTCTGTTTCAGTATCAGAGCCCACAGGAGTAGTGACCTCCCTTTCATGGTGACTACCTTCCGTCACAGATGGAGGAGTCCTTTCAGCTTCAACAACCAAAGTGTTCCCGAGTCTGCGCCCAGTGTTAAATAGCACAGTCCTCCTCTTCTTCTTAGTCTTCTTCAACAGCATGGTCTTTAACTCTTGTTGACCCTGAGACAAGCCCTTGATCAGCTCCTGAAATTGGGCGTTTTGCGCCTGAAACTGGACGTTCTGCGCCTGAAGAGCCTTGATAGCCGCATCGGTTGATGATTCAGGAGGGTTCATGATGCTGAAATAAACAGCGAAGAGCGGTAAACAACCTGAAAAGAAGAGTATTTATGATGCACATGATGAATGATATGTGTTTATGCAATGCATTCAAGAGTTCGAAAATTCAAATTTGTTGTAGACCAAAAGGAACACACTTTATTATTAAGAAAATCATTGTTTTAATACATCAAAGCTTCATGGGCAAAAATACAAAAAGATCAAGTCACATCCAAAATATGTTGCGCATCTTCTCTGGAGCTATGTAAGTGTTGAGATTCCTTTCCTCGTGCAACAGGCGGGTGAGCTCCAAGACCTTCCTTTCACTGGCATGTAAACTAGTCTCAAGAGAATTCCGCTCTTCCTTAAGCTGGATCCAACTCTTCTGCATCTCTTCCCAGGATGTGGGCATATCAGGGTGCTGAATAACATGAGACACCTCTCCTTCCAAGGCAGGCTCTTTGATTACTGGAAGCATGTGAGGATAAGGCATTACTAATTTCTGAGAGCGGGCTCGTACCCACTTGAGGTAAGGCTCCAAAGGGATGGAGTTCCTGTGCCCCAGTGTCTTGCTGTCTATCCTACTAGGCATCCTCCAAGCTCTGATAAACCTCTGGCGAAGTCCTTGAGTATCGTTGTCGAAGTCAAAAACTATGTCAGGAATCAACATGTCATGAGGCCCATCCCTCCGAGCATAACCAAATTGTCTCCAAGCCAGGCATGGACTATAAGTAATACCCCCTCTGGTTCCAAGTAAAGGAACATTAGGATACTCCCCGCAACGATCAATGATAGTGACATCTTCCCTGGACCTAGGGCACCAATGTATATCTGCATGTGTAAGAGTCATCAACCGTTGTGACCATCTCAAACCCCGCTCGTTCTTCAGGACTGATTGTGGAAGGTGCGAAATAAACCACTTTCCCAGGAGAGGAGTGCAACACATAAGGACACCTCTTTTTCTCATGGTTCGAGTGTAACATGAGTGAAGGAGGTCTCCCAGCAACGTAGGTATAGGATTCCTGGACATAAAGATCTGGACAGCACTGATATCAATGAGCTGATCTGGGTTAGGGAACAACACCAAACCATAAACAAGAAGGGCCACAACCTTTTCAAAAGCTTGTAAGTCAAGAGAGTTCCAACATTCATAGGCCTTTTCAAACAGAAACCTGGCTAAGAACCCTTTGATACCACTTCTAACTTCCCAATGTCCCTTGAGGTCAGATGACTGCAGGTGCAAGGCTTTAGCAATCTCTTCAAGCTTAGGTTCCTTTTCTGTACCGTTGAAGGGTAGCTGATCAAGGATAGGGATCTTCAGGAGTCGGGAGAACTCCTCCAATGTAGGTACCAACTGATAATCCAAGAAGGTGAAAGAGTGATGCAGAGGGTCAAAGAATTGGAACAGGACTTTTATCATATCTTCCTCAATGTTGGTGTTGACCAAGCTGATGAGGCTTCCATGCCTTTCACTGAATGAAGAGTTCTCAGGAATCCTGGATGTAAGCTCCTTAAGCTGAGGAGGGATCCTTACAAGACTGATTGGAATTGTCTTTCTACGAACAGTTTCCATGTCCTACAAAACAAGAACAAAGATGAAAATTCGAACCCCTGAAATGGTTAGTTAATGCATATGATGCTGGATGATGTCATGATGCTATGATTAAACACAAATATTTACAAAGACAAACATGTAAGGCACACAAGGCACACAAGACAGGCCCTTAAGGTTTAAGGCCAGCATGAGGTCTGGGTAGTACCTTCTTGAAGTTGGTGGGTTCATCCTGTCCTAATCAAAGTAACCGGGCTCTAAGGTTCCCAATATCACGGGATTGCTTTCATTGTTCATCGTTTCGATTTAGCCACTGAACTGGCGACCGAAATATTCCAGGAAAGCAACCCTCAATTGAGTGTAGTATCGAGTATCAACCAACCTCGGACTGCACCAAAGTCAGTTATCTCACTACCCTAAAGAGGCCAAGATGGTTCAATTAAGGTTCCTAAGGTCTGTTGATGCTTCATGACACCACATGGAGGCCCCGTACTCTCCTTGACTGACTCAAGGGTTACCGGTACACACCAAAGTGCCACATCAACGTAGCAGACTGTTTCAACCATGTCGGTATACCCCGCACAGTTCCCTCACAGCCTTGTTGCTACTTTCTAAAAGGGTATCCCCCAGATCCGGGTTAGGATCTATAGAACTCCCAAGACGGTCCCACAATAATAAAGCAAACAAGGAAAGCAATTGAAAACACCATGATCTTAGTCCTAAGGTACACCTCACTTTAATTAAGTCCCCAGCAGAGTCGCCAGTTCTGTGATCGGTGGATCTGGAACTGACTGTTTTAAAGCTGGTTCGCGAAATGTCGCGGAAGCAAGAGTCGCCACCGTCTTTTATTTTCTCCAATAGGAAAGGACAAAAGCACAGAAAAATTCCTTAAAGAGATTGCTCTCGGTTCGGGAGGTAGGTTATAGAAAGGGAAGGTGTTAGCACCCTTTCTATCCATGGTTATCCATGGGCTCTTAGGTACTTGCTCAATGTGTTTTCAAAAATTGTTTGCTTGCTTTTCAATGTGGGTTTCAAAAATATTCTTTGAAAAGTTTCAGTTCAACTCGTACGTCAGAGTGTTTGAAAAGTTTGTTTTGAAAGTTTTTGAAAGTGTGTCGGTGTGAAAAGTCTTTTGAGTTTGTTTTGAGATTAGAGCAAGTATCCTTGAGAACCTACCTACCCTAAGGAATTCGTCTGTGTAAATGTCCTAAAAGTAGTGCCATCCCACCATTGAGAGGTAGGTAGCACCACCGTTGGAGGTGTTTGGGTCAATTCGATTTTAGGGACATGGTGATCACCGGAGCAATGGGAAGACACCTTAGAAGCTACCCTCATGCCAGGTTCCCGGATCATGAGGACTTACTAAGACGTCTTCTACTCGACGATCACCTTTCGAAAGGCAACAGTGAGGCGTACCCTAGGGGTGGTGTGTGCGAATCGTGTGTTGTTTTCATTGTATTTGTCTTGTCATGTTTGTTGTGTTCTACGCTTGATTTTTACTTTTGGGCATTCATTCTTTCATGCATATTTATTAACAGTTATATTTGCGAGAAAATAAATCTAAACTATTACAACTGGCGCGGGTCCACATCGCCAAAAACCGAACCCGATTTGACTGAAAATAAATAAAGCGAATAAATAAAGGTGCGAGAAATAAATCTAAACTTATTACAAGGCTTTGGGGCATATACAGAGGTATTTAAACAATGTAAAATAAATGCGCGAAATAAAGACTAAACAAAATTAGGGCGTTGGACCCTTTTACAAATAATTAAAATTAATCAAGGAAATTAAAAATTAAATAAAAAATAATGTTTTTTTTGTGTTTTTTAGGTTTAAAAGAAAAAAGAGAAAAAGTTAATTAAAATTAAAATCCTAGTTCTATCATTTTTTAAGTTTATTATGAAAAAAGATTTAATTTCTAACCTAATTAAATTCTAAACTAATTTATGTACAATTTTTGATTTATAGAAAATAAATAATAAATAATAATATTGTGAGAAAAAAGGAAAAAATTAAAAAGGATATAAAAAATTAATAATTAACCTAATTCTACATTTTTTTGGATTTTTATTATGAAAAAAAGAATTAAAATTAAAATTAAAACCTAATTAAACTAAATGAGTTACATTTTAATTTATTTAAAAAAGAATCAAAATTAATTATATTTTTTTTGTCCTTTCTGTATTTTTTAATGTTTTTGCATTTTTGTAAGAATTAATTAAATAAGAAAATAAAACACAAGTAAATTTAAAAAATAATAGAATATAAAGAAAATTAAAAAAAAAAAAAGAAAAAAAGATAGAACCAGGGGGGGGTAGACCCCAGAATTGGAGGTGCAGTTTTGAGAAGCCTGGCCCAGTTATTTGTGAGAATTTGTTGACTTTTTTTGATCCAGTGTAATGCATTTGACTGAATGTATGGTGCACTCTTTATCTTGGCCATGGATCTGAGGCCCTGGGACACGTGGAGGTTGAATCCTGATGGAGTATGGTGAGCATCAATGTGAGCGTTGCATGGAACCTGGAAAGGAAAAATAATATTGAATTTTTGCAGGACCTGGGACTTGAACCCAGGTCATTGTGGTTACATGCGCGTGTCTTGGCCAGCTGAGCTAGTTAATTCATTCGTTATATAATAAACAAATAAATCATATAAAATAAAAGCAACACGCTAGTGACTTGAAGCGCGCGAACTTTGAATGGACAAATCGCTGGTGGACACGTCTTCTTCTTCCTCGTGTCCCCTGTAACATAAACAAATAAAGCAACGGTTTTGAAGCGTTGTATTAGGTAAGCTACAAAAAAATAGCGAATAGCTCGTTTCCTTATATAAATTAGGCGCGAGTATGTCTTCTTCTTCGTCTCAAGATGCTGAGTTCAACCATGGTGGTCATGGGCCCTAATTTTTCCCCTAGGCAAAATCCCTAATTTGGGAAAGCTGTAAACCTAGAATTCGAAAATGGCAAGTTCATATTTATGGCACAAAAATGAAATTAAATGCATTGGTCAGCTTGGAAACATCACTGTGAGTATGAATATCTAAAAAAAAACTGCAAGAATGTGCTTGAATCGTGCTACATGATTTCAAAATTTTTAAGAAGCAGTTGGACTCGTGGATACCAGTTCAAGGAGTTTTGGCAGATGTTATGATTTGGGATACGTTCAGAATTGTCTCAGGAAGCTGTTGGTACAAAAATTAAGGCTTGAAAAGATCCCTAGCACTGATTTCAGATTTGCAATATATGTCCAAATTTTCAAAGTTCCAATGGCTTTTTCAGCGAGCTTTTTGCTGCACTATGGTTAGGGTTTGACTCAATGCATCTTATGGAATGGAATTGGTTTGTTTCTTGACCTAAATTCAAGCTTGGGAAAGAATTGGCCTTAGGGTTTCTTCCATTAACCATTTTCCTTCTTTTTAGCCAAAACCTAGACCTAGTATGCAAATGAACCTTAGCCTGATTTTTGAGTTGGTTCATGATGCATAGAAGTTGTCCAAATTCATATGACATTATTTCATTGATTTTTAAATTTTATTTGAATTTTCAAAGAATTAAAATGAATTAAATCATCAAAAATTAAATAAAATAAAAAAATCAATATTTGGTCTTGAAATCAACCATGGAACACGTGTGTAGCATGACAAGGATGAACAAAGTGAGAAAAATGGGGCCCTTTTGTCAAAATTGGATTTTCAAGGATAGTTGACTTTTGCCATTTCACAAAAATTTCCCAACTCCTACAAGGCATAACTTGCTCAATTTTTAAGATTTTCACATGTTCTTGGACATTTTGGAAAGGTCTTTGAGTCCTTTAACCAATGTCTTTGGTCCCATGTCATTTTGATTTACCAATCTCAAGTTATGGTCTTTGACTTAAAGTCCCTTTTTGTTGACTTTTGAAAATGACCTATAATGTTGAAATTGATAACTTTTTGTGAGAGCATTTCTTGGACTTGAAGTATGAAGATGAGTTGTAGGAAATGTCTTTCTCTTCAAAATGAGCTTTGGATGGAATTTTTCTGATGATCCATGTGAAAGTTATGCCCTGGTCAATTTCAGTTGACTTTTTCAGCTGTCCAAATATAGCAACTTTTGCATCTTTGATGATTTCTGAGCCAAATTTTGAGAATCATGATCAAGCATTGATCAAATGATGTTTGTGGCTTCAAAATGATATATTGACCAAAAATTTGAACTTTTGACTGCCAAATGACCATTTTGCCCCTACAGTTGACTGTAGTGCAATTCAGGGTTTTGACTGTGCAATCTTGAGCTGAATGCCTTGAAACTTGATATGAGGATGCTTGACCATGTTTGTGAGCATATGAGACTTGATTGGACCTTTGAAAACTTCCTTTTCTTGATCAGACTTGAAACCCTAATTTTGACTGTATGGGAGACTGTTGCACTGCACAACCCTTGGGGAATTTTGTATCTTGGCTTGGCAATTTCTTGAGGAATATGGGAGGGCAAATTTTGGGGTATAACACATACCAAGGCAACCAAAGAAGTGGTGTTGCTAATAGAGGAAGAGATGCTGGTCAAAAACATGACAAGAGTCACATTCATTGTTTCAATTGTCAGAAGCATGGTCATTATTCTAGTGATTGTCCAGAAAAACAAAAGAATCAAGAAAGTGATATAAAGCTCGCAAAGTATGAAGAAGAAGAGATGTTGCTGATGGTCACAACAAAAGATGAAGAAAAATTCAAGGATCAATGGTACTTGGATTCGGGATGCTCATCACACTTATCTAGAAGGAAAGATTGGTTTGTCAACCTAAAACCCTCAATGACAAACATGGTAAAATTTTCAAATGACAATACTCTAGCAGCTGAAGGTATTAGAGATGTTCTGATTATAAGGAAACATGGCAAAAGGTCAGTAATTTCCAATATGTTATTCATACCAGGCATGAAGAGTAACTTGCTTATCATAGGGTAGTTGGTCGAAAAGAATTACAAAGTGTTGGTCCAAGACAAGATGATGAAATTCATCGATGCAAGAGGGAGGTTAATCTTGAAGGCTCATATGTGCTATGATAGAACCTTCAAGATTGAACTTAATGTGATGGAGCATAAGTTCCTTTCAACTGCAGCTGGCAGAGACGAATGGATATGACATTATCAACTAGGCCATTTCAACTTCATAGACATTAGAGATTTGAAGAGAAGAAATATGGTTTTAGGATTTCCAGAAATTGACATTCCAGATGAGGTGTGTGAGGAACGTGAGTAGGAGAAGTAGCACAAGAACAATTTCAACAAGAATGCAGGAAGCAAGTCGAAGGAAATCCTTGAAGTTATATACTCTGATGTGTGTGGACCATTCCAAGTGGATTAAAATGGAGGTAACAAATAGTTAGTCACTTTCATGGATGATTTCAGTAAAAACAGTGGACTTACCTGGACAAGAAGATAAGTGAAGTGATCGAGGTATTAGCCAAGTTTAAATCTATGGTCGAAAAGCAAAGTGGTCGAAAGCTCAAAGTTTTGAGAACTGATGGTGGTGGAGATATGTGTCGAAAGACTTCGACAAATCATGTGAAAAAGAAGGGATTGTGCATTAGGTGGTGCCATCCTACACTCCACGACAGAATGGAACTGCATAAAGGAAGAATTGAACCATCATGAATATGGTGTGAAGTATGTTGAATGGAAAGAACTTACCTAAAGAGTTTTACGGTAAAGCTATAACGACTGCAACATACATTTTTGAATAGATGTCCAACAAAGAAGCTAGAAGGAATTACGCCAGAAGAATGTTGGTCTGGTGTGAAGCCTAGCTTGAGTCATCTGAAGGTATTTGGATCTATTTCACATAGATATGTTCCAGATCAATTAAGAAGAAAACTTGATGACAAGTCAACTTAGATGATCCTAGTAGGTTACAACCAAGAGGTTTCAAGTTGTTCGACCCAGGGAGCAAGCAGATTGTGATCAGCAGGAGCGTGATCATAAATGAGCTTAAAGAATGGGATTGGACTGAAAATATCAAGAAAATTTGGGTGAGAATCTTATTTGAATAATTAGAAACTCAAGTCAAAAGAGAAGTTTGACAAGAGGAAGTTAGAGATCAACCAGGTACAAGTAGATCTCAGAGAATAAAACACATGATTGCAAGGTTGCAATATTGTGTGGTTACATCAGATGATGTGGTCGATAATTAAGGTGGGATAATATATTATGCTTTCTATGTAGATGTCAAACCAGTGAATGTAACTAAAGCATTGAAGGATTCGAAGTGGGTGAAAGCAATGAATGAAGAAGTGAAGTCCATCACTTGGTCACTTGTCGAATTTCCTCAAGGCAAGAAGGCAATCAATGTGAAGTGGATATATAAGGTGAAGCTGAAACCAAGAGGGGTAGTAACTCGATACAAGGCAAGACTTATGGTGAAAGGATTTATTCAAAAGGAACAAATTAACTTTGATAAGTTATTTGCACCTGTGGCTAGAATCAAAACAATCAGGTTGGTTGTTGGTCTAGCAGAAATGAATAGTTGGCACATATGTCAGATGCACGCAAAGTGTGCATCCTAAATGAACCCTTAGATGAAGAAGTTTATGTTGCACAACTAATTAGGTTTCTGAAGCAGGGAAAGAGAGAAAGGTGTACAGACTGCATAAATCCCTGTATGTACTAAAACAAGCTCAAAGAGCTTAAAATAAGAAGATTGATAGTTTTCTAAGACGAAACAATAGTGAATTGCTATACTATCTCTCTATGTAAATGACTTGTTAATAACAGGTAGCTGTAAGAAGGAGATCAAAGACTTCAAAAGTGATCTCAGCCAGGAATTTGAAATTTCTGAATTGGGTGACATTTCATATTTCCTTGGCATCGAATTCTACAAGAGTAGTAGAGGTGTGATGATGCATCAAATAAGATATGCAGGAGAATTCTTAAGAGATTTAAGATTAAAGAATGCAACTCGACTTTGTCACCTACTGAACCAAGGTTACAACTGTCAAAAGATTCAGAAGAAGATGATGTTGACCCAACCCAATACATAAGACTTATTGGGTCATTATGATACCTTTGTCATACAAGGCCTAACTTAGCATACAGTGTAGGTATCACATCCAACAGCGACGAAGAGGGTAATAAGATATCTCAAAGGAACTCTCAGCTAAGGAGTTTTGTTTCCAGCAGTCAATAAAGGAAAATAATGAAAGTTAGTTGGATACACTGATTCAAGTTGGTGTAGTGATGTTGAGGATCGAAAATCTATAGCAGGATATATGTTTATGCTAGGTGGTGCACCCGTTGCTTGGAGTTTGAGAAAGTAACCAGTAGTGGTATTATCATTGTGTGAAGCTGATTATATAGCTTTTTCTCTTTGTGCATGTCAAACAAAATGGATGGTGAATTTGGTTGAAGAGATAACAGGTAAAGATCATGGATAAATTACCATAAAGATTGACAGCATGTCAGCTATCAACCTGGAGAAAAACCCGATAGTATATGGTCGAAGCAAGCACATTAAAATGAGGTTCCATTATCTTTGAGAGTAGGTAGCAGATGCAAAGATGAACTTGGAACACTGCAGAACTGAGAATCAGATTTCAGATATCATGACAAAGTGTGTGCAGGTCGAAGTGTTCATAAGACTAAGAGCCATGATTAATATAGATAGCTTAGACACAATGAATTAGGTGGTGTTTTGAAAGTGTAATTACTTGTGTTGAATTAGTTGAGTTCATCAAAGTGTGTATGTTGAGTTGTAGTGTCGAAGTGTTGAAGCAGGTTGTTTCCCACAAGATTTCGATTTAGGTATAAAATATGTATTTTGGGCTTTTATAGTTTTTGACTTTTTGGCTTAGGGAGAAAGCAATCTGAATTATAAATAGAAGGAGTAACCCCTATTTTTGTAATCAACTCATAACATTGAATATTCATAAAATTTGCAGTTGCAAGTGAATAAGAAAGTTTTCTACAGTTTGTGGACAAAGAGAAACTCTGCAGAAACCCTAAATTAATTTTATTATTTAAACAATGACAAATATGATTGTTTGGTTACAATTGTAAGTGAAAAAACTATTATCATAAATTGATTGACAAAAACCTTTTTGAATAAGAGTGGTGGAGAATTTTGAGAACCATTGGCTAGAAGCATATTTAAGATCATAAATTGATTTATTTAATTTGCAAACATATGGTTCCTGTAATACGGTGGGAGAGCTGACTTGGGTTTTTTGCCTTTGATCGCAATTGTTGCGGATAGCAAGAGTTGCCACCAACTTTTCTTTTATCCAATAAAGGAAAGGGTGAAAAGAACAGGAAAGACCTTTGAGATATTTTCTTGAGTTTGGGGGGATAGGTTATGAAAAGGGAAGGTGTTGGCACCCTTTTCATCCGTAGTTATCTACGGGCTCTTAGTTGCTAACTCACTTTGAAAATGCTTTGTTTGAGATGTGTTTTTGTTTGTTTAAAAGTATTTTTGAAAAGTTCCTTTGTTTAGGCAAACTTTTTAATGATTCCCGTCTCTATAAGAATGCATACAAAGTGTTTACTTTTTCAAATATTTCATGGAAAAGTGTTGGTGTGTTTGAAAAGATGTTTGTTTTTGAAGATGGATTGTGAGCAAGCAACTACGAGCATTCTACCTAATAAAAAAGTCTTAGTTATTTTCCTCCTCCTTTAGATGTTGCTATCTTACAATTGATTGGTAATAAGCCCTATCATCAGATGTGAAGGGACGGGCGTGGGTCATCGTATAGTCATAGAATGCAACATTGTAAGATACCTTCAAAATTTGTCGTAAGGGATTAAGATCGTTTATGAAGGAAACATCGAAAGGTCATCAAGGGACTATGATCTTGTATTTTAGGGTCTTTTCTAAAGCATCCCACGTTCGAGGGACATGACTATTTTTCTCAAGGCAACAAGTGTGGATTACCCTAGAGGTGTCTGTGTGCGAGTGTATTAATTTCATACATTTTTGTCTTGAATTAGGGTTGTCTACTTGTTGATTTTAAATCTTGCAAAACACACCCTAATTACTAACAATAATATTGAAAGCGATAAATTGCAGAAATTAAAATCCTACGCTATTACATCACTTGGGGGATGGGGGTACAATTTTACAAATGGGGAGATGAAAGTAAATAAATCCTAATTATACTATTACAACCATATTGAATATTGAATGATAATAAAAATATAAAGAAGTATAAAGATAATGTAAAAAAGGAAAAAATGGTTTAAGAAAACTTTTATGTATTGACACATGAGCTTATGCATTGATACAAAAGTTTTATGTATTGACGCATGCATTGGCTCATATTTCCTTGTATTGTCTCATACTGCTTTCTTGCTCCTGAGAGTAAAAAACAACTCAGTATGAGTCGATGCATAAGGGTTTGTATCGACTCATACTGCTTTGTATCGACACATATGCTTTTTGTATCAACTCATGCTCATTTCTAGCTCCTGGAAGTGAAAGAAACTCAGTATGAGTCGACACATAAGGGTTTTGTATCAACTCATACTGCTTTGTGTCAACACATACACGTTTTGTGTCGACTCATAACCTATTTTGTACATAATATGTATCAACTCATAGTGTTTCGTGTCGACTCGTACTACTATTTTTCTTGTTCTATCATTGTTCTGCTGCATATATGGTTAGCTCTCAACACAGGATTAGTGAAAATGAAGAACAAGTATATGGTTAGCTTTAAGTCAATGTGTGATACAGTGGCGAAACCGACTGTTATGACTGGTTTGCATTTTGTATCCGCAAATGTTGCGGTAAGTAAGAGTCGCCGGCGACTTTTATTTCATCCAACAAAGGAAAAGGAAAAAGAACAGAACAAACCTTTTTTCGAGAGTTTCTGAGTACAGGGGTAGATTATAGAAAGGGAAGGTGTTAGCATCCTTTCTATCCATGGTTTTCCATGGGCTCTTAGGTACTTGCTCATTTTGAAATTGCTTGTGTGTGTTTTGAAAAGTTTTTGTTTAACTTAGTGATAACCCTTGTATCTGTCCTCAAGAGTGTGACGAAGTTGTTTTTGAAAACTATTTTGAAAGTGTTTGTGAAAAAGAGTTTTTATTATTTTGAGCAAGTACTTAAGAGTTTATACATACTCTAAAAATATTGTTCATTTTGTCGTTTCCTTTAGACAGTTCTATCCTACTATTAGTGAGTAGGTAGCCCTATCGTTGGATGTTGAGGGACTATCGAAAGGGACGCTATGGTCATTAAAGGTAACATGTAAATATAACTTAGCATTCGAAGGGACTGTGATTATATAGGCAACATCGAGGGACAAGATCATTTCTTGTAGGCAACTCGAGGGACGTTATGGACCATGATCTTTATGATGACTTTAGAATTAAGGGTCTTTGCTAAGACATCCCTACGTTCGAGGGACATGACCTTTATTTTCTGAGGCAACCAAGTGAGGTATACCCTAAGGGTGCATATGTGCAAGGTGTGTTATGTTCAGTTATTTTAGTCTTGTGTTAAGTTTGCTAACGTTTGATTATTCTTTCCATACAGTCCTATTAGTCATACATCTAGCAGTTAATAATTGTAGTAATTTAAAAGTGTAGAAATATAAAACCTAGCTATTACAAGGCTTCGGGGAGGGGGATTATATACATATCCAAAACTGGGGGAAAAAAATAAATAAAACCGGTAAAGGTCCTACTAATCATCTATTACATCCCAATATACAATTACAATAATAAAAGGAAGTGCGAAAGAATAATAACGCGCAAATTTGAAAAGACGTCTAAAAATCCTAAGATATAAAAAATATTTTTGTTGTTTTTTGTTTTAATTTTTGAAAATGGTTTAAGTTAAAAAAATAATTGATCTAGATCTATATTTAAAAAAAAAGTTAATTATTAAAGAAACATGAAATTTAAATAAAAGAAATTAATTCTATGTTTTTTTGGTATTTTTGTTACGAAAAGGAAAATAAGTTAAAATGAAATTAAACCTAAGTTCCATTAATTTTAATTTTAAAAAAAGTTAATGTGATTAGTTAATTAATTTACCAAAATAAAAATTTAATTAAGAAAAATCCTAAATCTATTTTTATGTGATTTTTATATTTGTTTATTGATTAAAATAAAAAAAAGGGATTAAAAGAAATAAATGAAATGAATAAAACAAGAAAATAAAGATGGGCCTAGTAGCAAAAGTAAACAGGGGGTGCAATCATCAGAAGTCCCTAGGCCCGAATCTTCGAAAGCTTCATGCCTTAACCATGGTGTTTTCAGATTCTTGCGTGGAACCTCTAATTCAACCATCCATAATTTTTCTATATAAACTCAAACAAACGTTAGCATGCAATGAAATGTGAGTAAAATTAGAGATTCGAAGTTTAAAATTTTACCAAACCGGTGTTGTCAAATGGGGGCGTGCTAGGCGTGTGATGGATTGCTCTTGGGCCTTGTAAGACTCCTGAGGACTTCAAGAGGATGGTTTGAGGCTTCATGTCAATCGAGAGAGACCGGAACCTCGAGATATGACTTGCACCAATTCTTTGATTTCTGGAGAGCTTTTTGAAGAGCTTTTAGAGAGCTTTTTGAAGAGCTTTTTGAGTGCTTTTTAGAGAGGAATTTCGTGTGTTTAAAGCTTGTATGGCTCTATATTTATAGAGGAGAATGAGGAGACAAGAAATCATGGAAAGAATCTCCCTCATAATGTTGTGTTTTAAGACCATGATCAAAATTTGAAAAATTCCATATTTGATGATTTTATGCCATTTTCACATGTGATGAACCTGAACATATTTGAAGAGTTATTGCACGAAATCAATTGACATAAACCAGCATAAAACTTGCCCAAAATGGATTCACATCAAAATTTACATTATTTCTATTATTTATTTATTTAATTCTGAATTTTAATGAATAAAATATCAAAATAAATAGCATAAAAAGTAGAAAAATGAATGGGTGGGCTTAGAGGTCGTGGAACATTTTAGGAATGAGTTTCAAACTTAAAAAGATAGGCCCATTTGGAAAAAAAATCTAAGTTTGGTCAATATTTGCTTCATGCATTTTTTTAAAAAAATTGGCCAACTTTGACAATGCATATCTCTCTCAATTTTAACCTTATGAGGGTGTTCTTGGACTTTTTAGAAAGCTTAGGATGTCCCCTAAGCAACCTCTTTTGATTCATCTCAATTGGGTCTTCCATGTTCATGTAAGAGGCTTTGACCGAAAAGGTGTTTTTGTTGACTTTTGAAAAAGACCTATAATGTCTGAATTTATATCTTTTCATGAGTGCATTTCTTGAACTTGAGGGATGAAGATGAGTTGTAGGGAATTTGGTTCTATTAAAAATGAGCCTTGGATGAGAAATTTCTGATAGAGTATGTGAAATTTATGCCTGGTCAAAGTTTCGTTGACTTTTCCTATAGGAACCCTAATTTAGCAACTTTTGAGTTTTGATGAATTAGGAGCATTCCTTGAGGAATCATGATCAACCCTTGATCAAATGATAGATATCACTTCAAAATGTTGATGTTTACCAAAAATATTGAAGTTTGACTGTATGTGGGTCACAATTGACTTTTGACCTAGTATAGTTGATTTTCAGGCATTTAAGCAGTTGACTGAGCAAACTTCTTGTGCAAAGCATGAAACTTGGCATGGATGATCTTGAGGACATATTAGGGCAATGTAAACCACTTAGGACCCTTGGAAATCAAACATCTTGATGAGGAGTGAAACCCTAGTTTGAGGCTCATTGTCTTAGGAGGGGGATTTGTCTGGCCAATCCTTAGTCAACTTGAACAATTGAGGACCTCTAGGAGTTTATCTGGTGTGAAAATTAGAGGGAAAATTTTGGGGTGAAACAGCTGCCCCTGTTCAATCTTCTTAAACCTGAGGATGTAGATTGGCTGGTCTGCCTTTCGTGATCTGAAGGTGGAAGATGATTGAACACTAAAGTTCCTAGAAATTTGCACTCGCATGAAGTAATACTGATCGATAATATCGGGAATGGGCTTACAGATGCCATTTGGAAGGCAACGGAGAATCTTCAGAGATGGGCTTAAAGATGTCATCCAGAAAAGATATTGGTTGCATAAGATATTCCTTTGCGAGAATTCTTGTACCTGCCGTTGAGGAGGACTTCGCCGAGGAATGTTGATTTATTTTTTGGGAAATAAAGTATAGGAGCTTTGGTTGTCCATTACTCTATTGGGGAATATGAAATCGACCGTATCTGGTCGGGTCCAGGTTTTATAGTGTTGTAAACTGTTGTCTTTAGATAAAAGAGAAAGAACCTGTATAGGGCTTTCTCGGGATAAGTCCATGCAAAACTGCGTCAAGTAATTCATGAAAAGGAGCCTGGATAGTAGGGCTATGAGAAGGAACCTGGGTGGTAGGGTTACTTCGAAATGAAAGCCTGGATAGTAGGGCTATGAGAAGGAACCTGGGTGGTAGGGTTACTTCAAAATGAAAGCCTGGATAATAGGGCTATGAGAAGGAACTTGGGTAGTAGGGTTACTTCGAAATGAAAGCCTGGATAGTAGGGCTATGAGAAGGAACCTGGATAGTAGGGTTACTTCGAAAGTAAAGCCTAAATAGTAGTGGTATGAGAAGGAACCTGCGTAGTAGGGTTACTTCAAAATGAAAGCTTGAATAGTAGGGCTATGAGAAGGAACCTAGATAGTAGGGTTACTTCAAAAATAAAGCCTGGATAGTAGGGCTATGAGAAGGAACCTGGGTAGTAGGGTTACTTTGAAATGAAAGCCTGGATAGTAGGACTATGAGAAGGAACCTAGATAGTAGGGTTACTTTGAAATTAAAGCCTGGATAATAGGGCTATGAGAAGGAACCTGGATAGTAGGGTTACTTCGAAATGAAAGCCTAGATAGTAGGGTTATGAAAAGGAACATGGATAGTGGGGTTACCTCAAAATGAAATCATGGATAGTAGGGCTATGAGAAGGAAACTGGATAGTAGGGTTACTTCGAAATGAAATCCTGGATAGTAGGGCTATGAGAAGGAACCTGGATAATAGGGTTACTTTGAAATGAAAGCCTGGATAGTAGGGCTATGAGAAGGAACCTAGATAGTAGGGTTACTTCGAAAATAAAATCCTGGATAGTAGGGATATGAGAAGGAACCTGGGTAGTAAGGTTACTTTGAAATGAAGGCCTGGATAGTAGGGCTATGAGAAGGAACCTGGATAGTAGGGTTACTTCGAAATGAAAGCCTGGATAGTAGGGCTATGAGAAGGAACCTGGATAGTAGGGTTACTTCGAAATGAAAACCTGGATAGTAGGGCTATGAGATGGAACCTAGATAGTAGGGTTACCTCGAAATGAAATCCTGGGTAGTAGGGATGTTAGAAGGAACCTGGATAGTAGGGTTACTTCGAAATAAAATCCTAGATAGTAGGGCTATGAGAAGGAACCTATATAGTAGGGTTACTTTGAGAT